>CM025787.1:23969262-24039378 GCA_014636745.2 Centella asiatica
GTCTCCGACAGGCTAAGTTTAGTCTCTGATGACGTCAGCCTTAGTCTTCGACAGGCTAAGTTTAGTCCCTGATGACGTCATCCGTAGTCCCCGATGAATTAAAGTGAAGTAATTCCCTGATGCATAGTTTGTTTTTGAAACTATAAAATATTATTTTCTTAAATTATTTTAAGATGTTTTAATTGATTTCTTAACCTCAACAGCTTTTATATCAAATTGAGACGTTAAAAGTTAAGGCCATCACATGTGTTTTTTTTCTCTCATACTTTAACCAAGATGTTAAATTCATCTTGTGATATGTATATTCTTACAAAATTTTCCACTCACGAGTAAATTAAATTTAATTCAGTGCAAAGGACCGAGGCAAGTATATCCACAATCTTATGTTTAATTGCAAGTTGATGCAAATATATACATTCAATCTGAGGTTTATTTCAGTTTAACGCATTATCATTTGATTCAATATGCGTGCAAGGCTTGAATTATGTTTCAATTGTCTTTCTTTTATGAATGGGCATGCTATGCTTTCAATTCCGCTAGCATGATATGAATGATGATACATGGATATAAATGAGCTTTGAATTTCAGCTATGTTACAATCTTATATCTGTGCAAATGAATGAGAATGATGTCCCTTAAATGAGTTATGCCACATGGTTGGCAAGAGGAAGGGAAAGGCGCTAATGTGTTCTTCACCTGACCTAGAGGAATGATAAGCGACTACGTAGTCCACACAAGAGGGATCATGCAGTCCAGTTTGGCCAGCTGTGTACTGTATGGTTAGCAGATCCACGGGTTTAGCCCCCGATGGATATTTTGAGAAAGTTATGCTCAGGTGTATACCTGTCTTTCTTCAAGGAGGATCACATGTTGCGTATAATCGGTGAATCCTCAATGATCTTTGAAGGTTTCCGAGGCCTTGGCATTGTTTCACCAAGCCTCATAAACAGACTTGAACTTCCTTCGATGTTCCAAATACATTCTTTTAAATTGCTTATATACTTCTTCGATGTGTATATACTTGTTGGGCGTAAATCGCTCACCCATGTTGAATTTTAATGTCTTGCAGGACAGAACGCTAAGGCTGAACCCTCTGATAAGGGGAAAGCAAAGATGATAAACTATTAAGTTATTTACTCTTTTGATAAGACTGAGGAAGGAAGGAAGGAAGATATAAAGGAAGGGAGGAAGATATTAGGAGTAGTGTTGATTTTGGTTTGTAATTAAAGATGATGTAATAGCTTCCGCTGTAATTGTAATAATCTTGGGTTGTAATAACTCTCTAGTACTCGCCTTATCTAGTACTTATGCTATGAATGGATGTATGGTTATCTTTTCCTTCTTTTGACAAAGCCCTGATCCATTAAGGGATTTTGGGGTCGTCACAGAAAGAGTGCATCAGGCCGTCGTAGCCCGTCAAGGGAAAAAGGCCTGTCAGGGGAAAGCAAAAATAATAGAAATGGTAAGCTATGTGTTAATAAAACTAACAATTACTCTTCCATGCATGAAGCCCCTAGAAAAGTGTGCTAGAATTGTGGTAACTGTAATCATTTATCTTTTCAATGCAAAGAAAAACCACAAATTTTGACTGGCACAATTTTATATGCTGATGATTTACCAACTGTTATAGCCTGCTCCTCCAAGGATAAAGGCAAGATAACTGTTGAGAAATCAAAATCATATGTTGAAGCTCCTAAATTGGAGAAAGTTTTAAATTTGCCAAAACCAGAAGCCACCAATAAAGATAAAGTTGTTTTACCTATTACTGTGACTAAACCTAGAGGACCCAAAGCCAATTGGGTACCAAAAACAATTTAAATGTTTTCTTGTGTGCAGGGAAAGGTGAAAAGCAGTCAAATCTGGTTTCTAGACAGTGGCTGCTCAAGACACATGACAGGAAACAAAGCCCTGCTCACAGAATTCTAAGAAAAGGCTTGTCCAATAATTTCATTTGGTGATAACAGCAAAGGACTAACTCTTGGTTATGGCAAAGCAGCAAATGGGAATGTCTCGTTTGAAAATGTAGCACTGGTTGATGGGCTCAAGCACAATTTGCTAAGCATAAGTCAACTATGTGACAAAAGATTCATCACTTCCTTCAAAGGAGATCAGTGCCTAATCTTAAATGAAAGTGATGGGAAGCTGGTTTTGTCAGGGATAAGAAAAGGAGATCTCTATGTTGCTGATTTTAATTCAGTAAGTGGAGAATCATGTTTCTACAGCAAGCAACCCCTGATGAAAGCAGACTATGGCACAAGAAGTTTTCTCATCTGAACTTTAAGACAATTAATGATCTGGTGAAGAGAGAGTTGGTAACTGGACTACCCCAAATGGATTTTATCCAAGAAGGATTATGTTCAGCATGTCAACAAGGGAAGCAAAGGAAATCATCCTTTGTTAGCAAGGAAGCCACCATGATCAAAGATCCAATTCAATTGTTACATATGGATCTTTTTGGCCCTGTCAACATTATGTCAGTGTCAAAGAAAAGATTTGCAATGGTCATTGTGGATGACTACACCAGATACAATTGGGTAAAGTTTCAGCATGCTAAATCAGAAGTGCCTCAACAAATCATTGACCATATCAAGAAGGTGGAAACAGAATCAGGGTCAGTGGTTAGAATGTTGAGAACAGACAATGGAACTGAGTTCAAGAATGCAGCTATTGAGGGATTGTGTGTGGAGAAAGGCATAAATCTTACATTTTTTGCTCCAAGGACTCCTCAACAGAATGGTGTAGTGGAAAGAAATAATAGAACCCTGATAGAAGCTGCTAGGACAATGCTAGCAGAGGCAAAGATTCCCACCTATTTTTGGGCTGAAGCAATTTCCACTGCTTGCTTCACTCAAAATAGATCCTTAATTAACAAAGCTCACAACAAGACACCATATGAGCTAATGACAGGGAGAAAGCCAAGCATTAAGTTCTTGCATGTCTTTGGATGTAAATGCTTTATTCTAAGGAATTTTGGTGAGAACTTAGGAAAATTTGATCCAAAAGCTGATGAAGCAATTTTCCTAGGTTATTCTCTGTCATCTAAGGCCTACAGGGTTTACAACAAAAGACTTCAGGTGGTGATGGAGTCCATAAATGTAGCTTTTGATGATCAAAAGATTTCTGGACTTGAAGACCTTGGTTTTCGTGAAAAACTCAGATTTGAAAATGAAGATGAAAATGATTATCAAGTGACTGAAGCTGATGAGTGCAGACAAATGGAGAATTTATGTGACGACCCCAAAATCCCTCACTGGATCAGGGCTTCGTCAAGAGAAGGAAAAGATAACCACACATCCATTCATATAATAATTACTGGAAAAAAAACGAAATTTAAGAGTTATTACAACCCAAAATATTACAATCAGCGGAAGCTAGTCCATCTCTATACTATAATACAAAACATCACTTTCCCCGATAGAATTAAGTCTCTGATGAGAAGTTAGTCTCCGATGACGTCACCCTTAGTCCCCGATAGAATTAAGATGACATCATCAGTCCCTGATGAGTTGTTAGTCCCTGATGACGTCATTCCTTAGTCTCCGATGGACTAAGCTCAGTCCTTGATGACGTCATCCATAGTCTCCGATAGAGGAATTCTTAGTCTCCGATGAAGGAAATTCTGTAGTCTCTGAGGCATTAGTATTGATTCACCAAGCCTCTCAACAGAATTGAATCTTTTGAAACATTTCAGATTTGCTTTCCCAAATTATTTATATACTTGCTGGGCGTAAATCGCTCATTCTTGTTGAACTTTAATGTCTTGCAGGGCAGAATATAAAGGCTGAGCCCTTTGATAAGGGGAAGGCAAAGATGATCGGTTACTGAGTTAGGCAAACCCTTTGTAGTGCCGATAAGAAAGGAAGGAAAGAAGAAGATCCGAAAGTGATGTTTTGTATTATAGTATAGAGATGGACTATCTTCCGTTGATTGCTATATTTTGGGTTGTAATAACTCTGAAATATCATTTTTTTTTTCAGTAGTTATTATATGAATGGATGTGTGGTTATCTTTTCCTTCTCTTGACGAAGCCCTGATCCAGTGAGGGATTTTGGGGTCGTCACTTCGGGAGAAGGGGTGCTCTCCTATCTTTTGATTAGGAAAGCGGCACATACCAGGGGGTAGCGACTGTTTATTAAAAACACAGGACTCTACTAAGTGGTAACACGATGTATAGAGTTTGACACCTGCCCGGTGCTGGAAGGTCGGAAGGAGAAGTGTTATAAGCTTTGAATGGACGCCCCGGTAAACGGGAGTGTCTGAATCGTGCGTTCAGATTGACTATCTGTCTAGGGGTGATAGGTTGTGCTCATAGCTAGTCTTGTTCCCAGATAATCTTGGAAACTTTTCCAAAATCTTGAGGTAAACCTCGGATCCCGATCAGAGACGATGGAGACTAGCACTCCATGTCGACTCACAATTTCTTTAACATTTAACCTTACCATTTGATCCATCTTGTATGTGTACTTGATGGCCAAAAAGTGTGCCAATTTGGTTAGTCTATCGACTATGACCCAAATGGCATTCATCCCTCCAATCGTGGTTGGTAATCCAACTATGTAGTCCATTGTGACAAATTCCCATTTCCATTCGGGAATTTCCAATGGTTGAAGTAGTCCACTTGGTTTTTGATGTTCTGCTTTAACCCTCTGACATGTTAAGCATCTACTTACCCATTCAGCTATTTCCTTCTTCATGTTGGGCCACCAAAAGCTTTGTTTCAAGTCTTGGTACATTTTCATGCTTCCTGGATGAATAGAGAACTTTGAGTTGTGAGCTTCGTGCAACAGTTCGTGTTTTAATTCAGCCTTTGCAGAAATCCATACCCGACCTTCATATCGCAGCAATCCATCACTATGCATGCGATATCTGCCTTTATCTTCCTTAATCAATCTATCCATTTCTTTGCAATGCTCTCCTTGTGCGATCTTAATGAGGTCGTGCAATTGAGGCTGAACTCGAATTTCTTCTTCCATATCTATATTCTGAGCAGTGATAAGGGGATGAAGTTGCAAGCGCTCGAATTCTTTTCTGATATCCTCTTGAATGGTTATTACATTTAGTCTTTCACAACGACTGAGCGCATCAGCAACTACATTTGCTTTTCCGGGATGGTAGTTGATAGAACAGTCATAGTCCTGAATCAACTCTAACCAACGCCTTTGCCGCATGTTGAGTTCCTCCTCAATGCGGCGCGCACAGTGGTTGCTCATTTGCTCCAAACGCGTCACCGTGGGATTAGCTGCTGCTGCTGCTACCATCTCCAATGCCAGTCGATGGTACAAGCTCTGAGTCAACCAAAAAGAAGATTGCCATGCTGATGCCGCTGTACGAAACCTAGTAATAGTGGCAGCTTGTCGTTGAACGGTCATGGTACGAGCTGCCAAACGATAATGAACTTCTGCGTCGTAACTACGTACCATTTCGTCATGGGATGGCACTGCTGCCTGTGTTGGGGACAAAACAGGCCTCAAAGTATCACATTTCATCCTAGGAGTATCTTGTGTCACAATATGGTCGCGATCAGAACGTTGGCGTATTGTGCTTTTCCGTGTTGTGTGGCGAATGCGCGGCCCGCGGTGAACAGTGGAAGGTCCGGCCTCCTGTGTTAGTTCATGGCGAGGCTAGGGCCTTCATGTACTGGTGATGGTGGATGTTCGTCCAATGATGTAGAAGTGAATAGTGGAGACTCCACACTAGGCTCCTCTTCCTCTTCAGATGAAAAGTTATAAACTGGGAGATTTATTCTAGGAGAAAGTGCGGGGGATCTAGAACGGTCTCTAGCCATCTACATGAAACAATCCAAGTCAATAAATTTGAATTTCTTAATAAACAATGCATGCAACAATATATCTATGAGGTGGTGCCTGCAT
Organism: Centella asiatica; assembly: GCA_014636745.2. NCBI lineage: Eukaryota > Viridiplantae > Streptophyta > Magnoliopsida > Apiales > Apiaceae > Centella > Centella asiatica. Next base: position 23,975,133 of record CM025787.1, read on the forward strand.
TTTAGTCTTATCTTCCCTCAGCAGTTTCTAACCTTAAGGTGTTCCGCAACCCTTGTGTCCAACATAAGTCTTAATCCTCGGCCCATTAACCTATCCTAGTACTTCAATTCTAGCATCAAATTCTTAAATTTCTCTAGTGGAGTAATTCTGGGACATACCACAGTACTCCCTACTCCTGGATGTGGTTTACGGGCAGTGTTTCCTTACAAATCACTTCTGGCCGTAACAGGTCTCTGATAACAACTGTGACGACCCCAAAATCCCTCATTGGATCAAGGCTTCGTCAAGAGAAGGAAAAGATAACAACACATCCATTCATATAATAATTACTGGAAAAAAACGATATTTAAGAGTTATTACAACCCAAAATATTACAATCAGCGGAAGCTAGTCCATCTGTATACTATAATACAAAACATCACTTTCGGATCTTCTTCTTTCCTTCCTTTCTTATCGGCACTACAAAGGGTTTGCCTAACTCGGTAACTGATCATCTTTGCCTTCCCCTTATCAGAGGGCTGAGCCTTTATATTCTGCCCTGCAAGACATTAAAGTTCAACAAGAATGAGCGATTTACGCCCAGCAAGTACATAAATAATTTGGGAAAGCAAATCTGAAATGTTTCAAAAGATTCAATTCTGTTGAGAGGCTTGGTGAATCAATACTAATGCCTCAGAAATCTTTAAGGAATCTTTAGGATTACTGATGATAAACAATTGTGTAATCCTTCTTAAAACGAAGCATAACTTCCTTGAAGTAAAAATATCCATCAGGGGCTAAAACCGTTGGATCTGCTAACCATACGGTATACAGCTGGCCTAACTGTGCCCGTATGATCCCTCCTTGTGTGAACGTACGTAGTCACATAAAATTCCTCTAGGTCAGTTGAAGAACAAATCAGCACCTTTCTTTTCCTCTAGCCATCCATGTGGCATAACCCATTTAAGGAACATAGAATTCTCATTTATTGCACAGATATAACATTGAAAATAGCTGATAAATCAAAGCTTCTTTATATCCATGCACTTTCATTCATATCATGCTAGCGGAAATTAAAGCATAGCATGCTCATTCTTAAAAACAATTGAAACATATACTCAAGTCTTGCACGCATACCGAATCAAATGATACTGCGTTAAATTGAAATAAGCATCAGATTGAATGTATATACTTGCATCAACTTGCAATAAACATAAGATTATGAATATACTTGCCTCGGTCCTTTGCAACAAAGACTCAAATTCAACTTACTGGTGAGTGAAATATTCTGTAAATTAAGCAAGTAATATTTTAATACTTTAATAAGAATTTATGAAAGAAAAAATACGTATGTGATGTCCTTAAACTTTTACTGTTTTAAAGAATATCATTATAAAATAATTTTAAGAGAATAATGTTTTATAGTCTTGATAACCAACTAAGCATCGGAGAATAATTTTCTCATCAACAAACTCGTCAGGGACTGATATCTCTAGCCATCAGAAACTAGGAAATTCCTCCATCGGAGACTAAGAATTCCTTCATCAGAGACTACAGAATTTCCTTCATCGGAGACTAAGAATTCCTTCATCGGAGACTATGGATGACGTCATCAAGGACTGAACTTAGTCCATCGGAGACTAAGGAATGACGTCATCAGGGACTAACAACTCATCAGGGACTGATGACGTCATCTTAATTCTATCGGGGACTAAGGGTGACGTCATCGGAGACTAACTTCTCATCAGAGACTGATGACGTCATTTTAATTCTATCAGGGACTAAGGGTGACGTCATCGGAGACTAACTTCTCATCAGAGACTAATGACGTCATCAGGGACTAAACTTTAGCCTGTTGGAGACTAAAGCTGACGTCATCCGAGAGTAAATAACCCGTCGGAGACTAATAACGTCATCGGGGACTTAACTTTAGCCTGTCGGAGACTAAAGCTGACGTCATCATCAGAGATTAACAGAATATCTCATCAGAGACTATGAATATCTCGTCAGAGACTAACAATATCTCATCAGAGATTAACAGCATCTCATTAGAGATTAATATCTCATTAGAGATTAACATTAGAGCTTGCTTCTGCTACGATGGAAAACCTATCATGCTCAAACTCAGCTTATGATGTCTTATGAAGATGCAAAAGAATAAGAACTTAGCATAAATCTTTAATGCTATGCACGAAAGAAACTGAGTAGGGTTCCATATTCTTACCTCTTTGTTCTTAAGGGTGAGATCAAAGCTGGTCTGAAAATAATTTTTCCGAAAGAAGAACTTGAAAATTTTATGGAGACAATAAGTTTAAACGAAACTCTGAAAAGAGAAATTTTGGTAAAGGAATTAAAATTTCATCTCGAATGAGGTATTTATAGAGTTCAAGGACAGTAAAATAAGGTTACGCATTGAAATAAAACGATTGGTTAATTTGGACGGTAAAACGGTTGTTCATCATGACTTCTTGACAGCAAACAGCTGCTGTCCTACATGCATGAAAACTTAGCCACCTAAACAGTTTCTAATCAAACACGTAATCACCAATGTTACGTAACCCTCTCCTCTTCCTCCATGCTGTTCAATATAATCTCATATGGGATTTGTTAATCCCCTTTTTGACACCTTTTAAAGAAACTTACCCTCAAAATCATGGGTATCACATCATCATAAAAAAAATTTCATTGTAGATATGAATTTATCATTCATATTTAAAAAGGCAATCTTTCATGCAAAAATATAATAATGCAAAATAAAATTATTTCTTATCATAAAATACATTTAAAATTTTCGGGTTCTCACAATTTATCCATTCCTGATGTCAATCCAAACATTGTAGAAGCCCCTTCAGCAGATAGAGTCAATTTCCTGGACAACAGATCAGTATCTCTATTTTCTCTCTATATCTCTGAACTCTAGTTTCTCTCTTATGAGCAACTAGGGTTCTTAGAATACGTGAAACGTAAGTTAGAGAGAACAACTGATATATCATATATATAGCGTTTCATAGAGTAATTCCAAAACCTAATCTAATTAGGAGACTTAAAATCCGAATTTTATATTTATTAGATATATATTTAATCAAGTCTCACTTAATTAATATACATATATATACAAATAAATATATATTTGTATTTCCTTCCAAAGGACTCTACTTCATACAGATTATATATATATATATATAATTTAAAGTCATGATTTAATTAAATCAATCTTATTGATATATTAAAATCATTGACATTTAAATCATATCTTCTTGACGAATGTTCTTTATGTGTGACCTGTAGGTTATTATTACGTTGTCAATAATTTTAAATCATATTACAAAATTATAAACAGTGAGCGGCATCTAGTAATACATCACTGTTACCCAAGTAATAATAAAGTCATAGATTCGACGTTACCTTTCGTGACCAATGTTTCAATGTAACTTAATCCTTTTAACCACGATATCTAAGATTAAATTCAAGGCATGGATGTGTCTCTTCATAATTTAATCTCAGTTTTCTTGATCAATGAGTAAACTATATGAAACAAATCTCTATTTGAGCATGGCCATGCATTTCATAGTTTCACTCAATCAAGAGGCCTATAGATATCACCCCTAATTTATAGGAGGGTTAAATTCCATCTACATCATTCTCATTTCTCACATAACTCATTATGCATCCAACAATCACCTTTATCGTCCACCCGGTTAAAGGTGACTTTTGATAATGTCAAAACGCATAACTTCTTATGTAGAAATGTCATGACTTCAGGTCGAAGGACCATTACATCATTGTCACTATGAGAATTACTTATGACACATAGCATAACGCTCCATGTAGAATTCTCATGGTGGGTCTGTCCAGTACTATGTTCTCTAACATGTACCTATGTATCAACTTAATATATCTCGTATATATTTATGACCAATGAGATATGGCCATCAGTTAATCCACATAATAGTCTCAATTTATTATTGTTGTCCCACTGACAATGATACTCAACTAGGGACATTTAAGAATAATGATATATTACATACTTATATCATCTCATATTCAAGTCACATACTTGAATCCATATAATTAGTATCATTCTTCTAAGGACATTTATTATGTTAACATTTATATAACGCAGTAAATAAAACATAATAAAAGAAATTATCATTTAACCAAAAACATATCATAAATATAGTGTCACAATCATTACATAATTGGCCACTAGGGCATACACTCTAACATGAGTCATATACACTGACCATAGACACTGATGAACCTATCATTAGGGTCTCTGAGAGGCACTTGCAGATATCTGACACAGTGAGTGCACACATCACTCAAGGTGTTGTAGTTCAGAAGCTTCTCAATAAGATCCACATGAGTCATAAGCATTCTTCTACAACATCTTTTGATGAATCACATCCTCATTCAGTGATTCAGCCAACACTCCCATCTACACCACTTCCTTCTTTCTTTATTCCTCAAATTTCTTCAGATATAATGACACAAACATTATGTGTCATACAATCATATTCTCCACATTCTCAATACGTGGAGGAGCTAACATTTTCTGACACAGTGTTTGGTAGTTAACACTCTCAAATGGTTGACTCATTTTTACTTGATACAAACACTGATGATCAGACAAGGGACATACACTCCACTGTACATACTACAGCAATAACTCTTTATGTACCCCTAATTATATATACTTCCTCTATAGAAACATACAATTCTCCAATTATACATACACACTTTACTTCTTCTCCTTCTCCTATCACAACTGTTGAACCAGAATCTGTACATACTTCACTTGAACTGGTCACAGTTGATGATTTCCAAGCCCATAGGAGCCCCTCTAGGACAATTTTGAGTGAGACTGAGAGAATACTTAGTGTAGAGAGGCAAAGTCAATCCCTTGAGAGGACTTTGGCCAAAGGAGAGCAAGAGAGTACTGCCTTAGTAGGCAAAGAAAAAGGAGAGAATGAGAGTGATGCCTTAGTAGGCAAAGAAAAAGGAGAGGATGAGATCCTTGTAAATAAAGATCAGAGAGAAAACACAGTTACTATATATACTACTTCAAGCTCTGAAAGTGATAAAGATGATGCTCCACAAGATGATTTTTCCCAGTTCATTGGAGTTGATTTGTACTTTCAGCAGAATCAAATGTCGAACACTGTACAGTTGTTAAAGCAAGAGTTAGCTCGGACCACTGATCCCATCTTGATCAAAGTGTTAAAGTCACAGATCATGATTGGTCAGTCAATAGATATAGAAAATCAAAAATTTTATACATATTTTTCATCAAAAATACAAAATGTACAGGAAGTTGTCGACTCCCTGGTCACCAGCCAGACTCTACTCCGGATGAAGAAACAAGCTGACACAGTAGACAAGAAGCTTGCTGATCTCACTTCCCAACTGACTAGCATGGAAACTCTGCAACATTCCATGGCTGGCACTTTGCAACAAGTTCTTCAAGTCACATCCCGACTCTCAACTCCCACTGATGATGCTGTCAAAAAGGGGGAGAAATCTACCAAGCAGTGGTCAGGGGATGTTGCTGAGAAATCAAGTCAACCATTAGGGGATGTGACTGCTCCTGTTCCTGCTCCAAAATCCAAGGATAAAGGCAAGGGTATCCTGATTGAGGAACCAAAGACGAAATCAAATACTCAATCAGGGCCTAAGCTACTTGGAGATGCCATGAAGACAGCTCACTTTCCAACACCCGTTGAAGCTATAATTGATGGGAAAGTAGAACTGGTCTACCCTCAAGATAAAAAGCTAGTGGAAGCTGATGCACTATTTGCACAACAACTTCAAGAAGATAAAGAAAGGGAAATGGCAAAGGAACAAGAGGAAGCAAAAAAGAAGAAGAGTGTCAGGCCCAGGACCTCCAGGAATCCTCAGCAAAGAAGAGCTTAAAACCCAAAAGGTGCATCAAGGGATAAAAATCAAGACAAAACTGAAGACCCTGATGCCACCAAACCTAAGTCATCTGAAGCTAAGGACAAAGCACCTTCTCCTATTACCAAAGAATATGATCCACCCATTCTAGCTGAATCCCTCAAAGAAGAAAGGCACAAAAACCTGAAATTTATGTTCTCCATAAATAGTATAGATGTCAGGTTCAACAATAAAAGGGATCAGCTGATAATAGTACAACTAAAGAGTGGGTCAGAATTCAGTGTTACAATGGACTGGTTTAGGAAAATAGATGCTGAACAATTAGGACTGATCCTAAACCTGATCTCGAAATCTACAAAGGCTAACAGAGACTTGAGGGGGATGATCAACAAGCTGAGGAGAGCCATCAACGATGAAAGGAGCCTGCCCACAGCCTTGGAAAGACCACTGAAATTATTCTATAGATCCACTGATGGGCAGGAGAAAAACATAAGGATCAAAGATGTTGATGGCCTTGACCTGGAGGAAGCAATGCATGTTCTAAGCCAAATAGCTTATCACAAAAATGAACATGTCATCCAGTTCAGATTTCTGCTGACTCAGAAAGTATTGAAGGAGATTGAAGAAATCAAGGCTGATGATGGGAACACTACAGTAAGGGATGTGCCACCACTGAAGGGATTCAAAGAATATCCAAAAATGATCACTAGCCCCATGGGTGTTCAATTCAAAAACAAAAAAGGGGAGATCATTACCTTCTACTAGTCACAACTTGCTGCAGCCAATGTTCAAGAAATAAAATCTATCCTTGAAGCTTTGGAATCCAGGATGTCAACATTGTCAACTTCAGAAAACTTCTTCAAAGGGAGCTAGAGCAACTGGAAGCAGGAGGAGAAGACAACAGACTAAGGATTCCTGATCAAAACCCAGATCAAAGAAGACAAGGCCTTGGAAGTGACTCCCAACCGATTGAATCAAGTCATCCATTGCCCTTTGTCTCAGCAAAAAGGAAAAGGGATCCTGATGTCTAAAACAACATTCTTTTTGTAATAGTTATAGGAAAACAATTGTACAGAAATTCTTTTATTAGTTCATTCAAAATTCTTTCATGTATTTAGTATTGGTTTTGACATCATCATCAGTGCATTTAGGGATTTATGGTTATCAAATTGATAAACATAAATAGGGGGAGATTGTTAGAGTTAAATGATGACGATGATGATTATGTAATAAATTGTGCAACTATAAATACTTGAGGTATTTTATAAACCTTAAGATCAGCACATGTTTTGCATCAACTGATGATGAACTTATTCATCAGTGGATGGTCAATAACTTCACAAGGCAAGTCAGAAAACAGAAACATCCAAAGGACTTGACAAAGTGGAGAAGAATTTCTGATGTTACTTGTTAACAATCAAAGTATTCCCGCACATCAGAAATTCTAAACAAAGTTGCGTTGATTAAGTACCGTCAGGGGAACCCATCAGGGGGAACTCATCAGGGGGAACCCATCAGGTGGAACTCATCTAGGGAACCCATCAGGGGGAACTCATCAGGGAAACCTGTCAGGGGATGACGAAGGCAGACCAACCCGTTAGGGAAACACTTCAGGACATGTCAGTGTCAGGCCAACCCATCAGGGTAACCCATTAGGGGGAATGACCAACACGACATCAGTGGAAGTCATCAGTGTATGCCATCAGTCATAACCATCAGGGTCAAGTAGCACTGAGTGAAACTCAAGTGAAGGTTGAAGCCCTGATCCAGTCAATAAGCATTAGGGGATCCAGAAGCACTGATCAAAGTCCATTAGGGCTGGTAGTCAGTGGATCGTTATGACAGCATGCACTCGTCATCAGTACTTACACGGAAATCAACGTAATGTGTTACAGAAGTAAGAAATATCAACTGGAAAGATATTTCTTGAAGTTTGTTCTTGATCCAATGAGAACTCTCACGCATTAAATGCACACAAATAAGGGGAAGAAAAAGTAGCAACAAAGCATGCAGCAGTCTGACACATAGGGCTACGATATGACATACTTGCGGCTAAGTTAAGAAAAGCAGCACGTCTCAAGCATGTGATTTCATCCACTGATCAACATATAAGCAATGGAGTTCTCATTACAAAAAAAAACATATATTGATTTGAATATATCCAACAGATCAAAAAAACACTGAAGCACACAAACACTAGAGAGAAGCTTTGTAATAGATCTTGCGAGAAATATTTCAAAGAAAGTTAGAAGCTAGTGAGTGTGAGAAGCTGTGAATTTTATTCACATAAATTGTAGCTGTAAATCACAGTTGTGATTATACAGATTTCTAGAAAAACCCCAAGTTTTAATATAACTATTTTAACTTGAAAATGTGTGTTTATATTACATAGTTTTTCTGCTCTGTGAAGCTGTTTCTGGCAAGTACTTTTAAAAGATAAAAAGAGCGAAAAAATTGTAGTGTTTGTATTCTTCCCCCCCCCCCCCTACAAACACTTGAGCTTATTTTGCACCAACATATCATCAACATATATTTGAACCAAAATCAGATGACCTTGGTGTTGTCTAAAGAAAATGTTTTATCGATAATACCTCTTGTGAACTTGTTTTCCACCAGAAACTTTGACAATGTGTCATACCAAGCTCTAGGAGCTTACTTCAGTCCATAAAGTGTCTTTTCTAGTTTATAGATATGATTTGGGAATTTTGAACATTTAAACCCTGGAGGTTGTTGGACATACACCTCCTATTCTAATTTTCCATTGAGAAAAGCACTTTTCACATCCATTTGATAAACCTTTAAATTTGAATGTGCTGCATAAACTAAGAAAATTCTTATAGCCTCAAGTCTGGCTACTGGTGCAAAGGTCTCATCAAAGTCAATCCCTTCTTCTTGAAGATATCCTTTTGCAACCACTCATGCTTTGTTCCTTATAACAATGCCAGCTTCATCCATCTTGTTTCTAAATACCCACTTAGTACCTATTATGATTCTGTCTTTGGGCTTAGGTACTAACTTCCATACTTGATTTCTTTCAAATTGATTTAGCTCTTCCTGCATAGCCAAGATCCAGTCTGCATCTTGAATGGCTTCTAAAAATTTTTTTGGCTCCATTTGTGAAAGAAAACAAGCATATAGGCATTCATTTGATGTTGCTTTTCTAGTCTGCACTTTCTTGTTTGGGCCACCAATAATCAAATCTGTTGTGTGACTTCTAGACCATTTGGGATTGGAGATGTATCTTGATGAGCTTGCTTGATTATCATCTCCTCCCCCTAAGTTTGTGCTCCCAGCTTCTGAGAAAACTCCCCCTGAATTAATTCTTAAATCAGGGTTATAGTTATCCCCTGATGGTGCATGCCCTGATGAATGATCCCCTGATAGAGTATCCCCTGATCTGTTGTCCAGAAAATTGACTCTATCTGTGGAAGGGGCTTGTATAGAGTTTGGATTGACATCAAGAATGGATGAATTCTCCATTTGTCTGCACTCATCAGCTTCATTCTCTTGATAATCAATTTCATCTTCATTTTCAAATCTAAGCTCTTCATGAAAACCAGGGTCTTCAAGACTAGAAATCTCTTGATTATCAAAAGCTACATTTATAGACTCCATCACCACCTGAAGTCTCTTGTTGTAAACCCTGTAGGCCTTAGATGTTAGGGAGTAACCTAGGAAAATTGCTTCATCAGCCTTTGAATCAAATTTTCCTAAGTTTTCACCAAAGTTCCTTAATACAAAGCATTTGCATCCAAAAACATGTAGGAACTTGATGTTTGGCTTTCTCCCTATCATTAGCTCATATGGTGTTTTGTTGTGAGCCTTGTTGATTAAGGATTTATTTTGAGTGAAGCAAGCAGTGGAAATTGCCTCAGCCCAAAAATAGGTAGGAATCCTTGCCTCTGTTAGCATTGTTCTAGCAGCTTCTATCAGGGTTCTGTTCTTCCTTTCCACTACACCATTCTGTTGAGGAGACCTTGGAGCAGAAAATGTATGATTGATGCCTTTCTCCACACAAAATTCATCAACAGCTGCATTCTTGAATTCTGTTCCATTGTCCGTCCTCAATGTTTTAACCACTGACCTTAACTCAGTTTCCACTTTCTTAATATGGTCAATGATTTGTTGAGGTACTTCAGATTTTGAATTTTGAAACTTAACCCAAGTATATCTGGTGTAGTCATCCACAATAACCATAACAAATCTTTTCTTTGACTGACATTATGTTGACAGGGCCAAAGAGATCTATATGAAGCATTTGAGTTAGATCTTTGATCATTGTGGCTTCCTTGCTGACAAAGGATGTTTTCCTTTGCTTCCCTTGTTGACAAGCTGGACATAACCCTTCTTGAATGAATTCCATTTGGGGTAGCCTAGTTACCAACTCTCTCTTCACCAAATCATTGATAGCCTTGAAGTTTAAGTGAAAGAGCTTCTTATGCCACAATCTGATTTCATCAGGGGTTGCCTTGCTGTAGAAACATGATTCTCCATTTACTAAATTGAAATAAGCAATATAGAGATCTCCTTTTCTTATCCCTGACAAAACCAGCTTCCCATTATCCTCATTTGAGATCAAGCATTGATCCCCTTTAAAAGCAATGATGTATCCTTTGTCACATAGTTGACTTATGCTTAACAAGTTGTGCTTAAGCCCATCAACTAGTGCTGTATTTTCAAATGAGACATTCCCATTTGCTGCTTTGCCATAACCAAGAGTTAATCCTTTGCTGTTATCACCAAAAGAAATCACTGGACCAACCTTTTCTTGGAATTCTGTGAGCAGGGCTTTGTTTCCTGTTATGTGCCTTAAGCAACCACTGTCTAGAAACCAGATCTGAATGCCTTTGACTTTTATCTGCACACAAGAAATATTTAATTTGTTTTTGGTACCCAAGTGGCTTTGGGTCCTTTAGGTTTAGTCACAGTTAATGGTGATACAACTTTTTCATTATGAGTAACTTTTGGTTTTGGCAAATTTAAAACTTTCTCCTTTTTAGGAGCTTCAATTTTTGCTTGTGATTTATCAACAATTTCCTTATTTTTACCCTTATGGGTGCATGCTTGAGCAATTGGTAAATAATTAGCATATAAAATTGTGCCTTTCAAAATCTATGGTTTTTCTTTACACTGAAAAGGTAGATGATTATTGCTACCACAATTTCAACACACTTTTCTAGGGGCTTCAAGAATAGAGACATGGTTACTAGCTTTGTTCACACCTAACTTGTCGTTTTTATTCTTCTTATTTTCCCCTATCAGGCCTTTATCCCTAGAAGGGCTACGATGGTCCGATGCACTCTTTCCCCCTGATGATTGTATATCAACTGATGCACAGTCTGGTTCTTTTCTAACTGGAGGTTTGAATACTTTAGCAAGAATAGGTTTCTTGCCACTCCCACCATTTGTGGAAGCTTCACTCAACGGGAAAACATTCCCTTTTTCCAACTTTGTTACAGCCTTTACAAACTTAATAGATTGTAATGGCCTTTTTCCAAAACTAGCTGTATTTTCAACCTCAATGGGAGGTTGCTTCACTAGAGTCTCTCTATAGCCTAAACCAGTTTTGGGATTAGATTTTTGACTTTTTAATTGATCCTCCAGTTTTTTGCTAGACTCATTCCATTTCTTTGTGACTTCTCTTTCTTGACTTAGAAGATTGGAGGTCCATTCTTCCCTTTTAATAGCACAGTCAAGAAGATTTTTAGTCCTTGAGAGTTCTTTTTCAAGACTCTCAAGTCTAGAGAGTTCTGATTCTAAAAGATTGTTCCTAGCAGTCAAATGTTCATTTATTTTTTGCACTCTTTTAGTTTCAGCTACTGCACTCCTAAAGATCCTTTATCTCACAAGCCATTTCCTTAACAGTTTTAACACAATCATTTTTAGACATGTTCGAGGAAATTTCAAGACTTACTTGTGAGCTGCTACTGTCAGTGGATGAGGCCATCAGGGCTAGGTTGACATATGCTTCATTAACTTCTTCATCTGAGTCAGCCTAGTCCTTTCCCTCAGCAATGTAAGCTTTTCCCTTCCTGGAAGCATTAAGAAGGTTAAAGTACTTTTTCTTGTAATCCACTTCAGCTTTCTTTCCCCTGGATTCACCTTCTTTTGAGGTCTTGCAACACTCATTTGCAAAATGGCACATTTCATTGCATTTGTAATACTTTATTCTTGATTTGTCAATAAAGTTTTTAGTGCTACTAGGCTTCCTTGCTGAAAATCTTTTGGATCCTACAGGCTTTTGAAATTTCAGCTTGGAAAATCTTTTTGCAAGAAAGGCCATGGTTTCATCTAGCTCCTCTAACTCTTCAGGAGTATATTCATCTTCCTTTGAGTCAGCTTCATTGTCCCCTTCAGTTTCAGCATCCCCTGATTGCTGCTTCATCAAGACACTTGGTCTTGCTTCTTCTTTATCCTTTTTGGCAGCCATCAAGGCTACAAATTTAACCTTCTTGGCATCCCCTGACATTTCAGACCTTTTTTGAACTTCAAGTTCATGTCTTTAAGGTGCCATAAAGCCTATCCAAGTCTAGGAGATTTATGTCCTTGGATTCCCTGATGGCTGTCGTCTTAGGATCCCATGATATGGGAAGGGCTCTCATGAACTTTCTGTTCACATCTTTATTTGCATAGGCCTTCCCATATATTCTCAGGTCATTTACCAACCTGTTGAATCTGTCAAACATTTTAGTGAGTGTTTCACCATTTTTCATCGTGAACCACTCATACTGTTGTGTTAACAGCTGCAATTTATTTTCCCTCACTTCTTCAGTTCCATCACATAGGATCTGGATTGTATCCCATATTAACTTAGATGTTGTTAGATTCATGATAATGTTTAGCATATCATCATCCAAGCCATTATATAGAATGCTTGTAATTTTGAGATCCTTCTTCACTTTTTCTCTTTCCTCTAGTGTCATTTCATCAGTTGTCTTTGGAACTAATTTTTCTGGAATACTGACTCTATTGACAACTTCTTGAGGAATGAGCTTCTTTGGAACGTGAAGGCCTTCCTCCAGAATCTGCAAATATTCATCATCGATTGCTTTTAGATGAACTATCATTCTTTGTTTCCAGAAGAAGTATTTTCCCCTTTCCAACATGGGGACTTTACTATTTTCTGCTTTGTTGGCCATTAAATATGATTGTTTAGCAAGTGTAATCTGCTAGTAGGCTCTGATACCAATTGTTAGAATAAAATAGCCTCAAATGTTTGTAATTTGGGGGGGGGGGGAATTCTAACACTCAAAACTTTTTCTTCTTTTTCAACCTTTCTGTACAACAGGAAATAGCTACAATACCAAGAAAAACAATAATAGATAATCAGATGAACACACGTATTCAAATTAAAATAGATTTATTAAAACTTGAGGTTTTTCTAGAAATCTGGTTAATCACAACTGTGATTAATCAGCTACAAATTCTGTAATGAATTACAGCTTCTAATTCACACTTATTAGCTTCTAACTTTCTTTGAAATATTTCTCTCGAGATATATTACAAAGCTGCTCTAGTGATTTGTGTGCTTCTGTGTTTTGTTGATCTGTTGGATAGATTAACATTTGTGAAATGAGAACTCCTTTGCATATATAGTAGATCTGTGGTTGAACCCACGTGCATTAGACGTGCTGTTCTTCTCAACTCAGCCACATATATGCCACATCATTGTCCTTTAGAAACTATGTGTCAATCTGCTACTACTTTTGTTGCTTCTTTTTCATCCCCTGATCTGCGTGCATTTAATGTTCGAGAGTTGTCATTGGACCAACAAACTTTAAGAGATATATTTTCAAATTATATCTCTTGCTTCTTTAAACTTCAATGATTTACTTATAAGACCTGATGACGGGTGTAAGCAGTCATAACCATCCACTGACGGCAAGCCCTGATGTGAACTTGATCAGTGCTTCTGGATCCCCTGATGACAAGTCTTATTAAAGACTAGATCAGTGCTTCAAACTTCACCTGAGTTTACTAAGTACTTCTTAATCCCCTGATTTTATGACTTACGACATACACTGATGACTTCCACTGATGCAGTGCTGAGCATTCCCCCTGACGGGTTTCCCTGTCGGGTCAGCCTGACACTGTCATACCCTGATGTCTTACCCTGACAGGTGAGATATCTTGTTCATGCCCTGACACATTCTCCCTGATGAGTTTGGCCAGCCACTGCCATACCCTGACGCGTTCCCCTGATGGGTTGGTCTGTCTTTATCATCCCCTGACAGGTTCCCCTGATGATTCTTAATCATTGAAGGTTTGTTTGGATTATCTGATGTGCGGAATACTTTAACCATTTTCGAGTAACAACAGACATACCTCTTCACTTAACAAGTCCTTTAGAAGTTCCATTTTACGACTTGTTTTGTGAAGTGTTGATCATCCCCTGATGAATAAGTTTATCATCAGTGGATGCAAAACTTGTGCAGATATTAAGGTTTATAAAATACCTTAAGTTTTTACAGATATACAATTTATTCTCTAAACATCATTATCATCGTTTAACTCTAACAACAATCATAAATTGAATTGATCCTTAGGCCAATCATAAATGCGCCTCAATCTAACCTATGGTCCCGATCTTTTTATTCATCATTATAATCTCTTCATTTAAAATAAATTTTAACACTTTAAAGAAACAAAATCACTCCCTTGACCGTTTTATATCTCATAGACTCTACCGCTCTTCCCATCTCATTTTATTAGTCACTTTGGAAGATATATATTTTCTATATATATTAGTTTGCCAACTTGTGCATGACAACATGAGTTTTTCTTTTTCTTTTTTGAATTGATTAGATTACTACGTCTATAATATATATTATTTTTAATTTTTAATAATTTTTGTTATATTAAATATGTAATCAATAATTCATATTCTTGTGTAAAATATTCTTAGTTTTATAGTTATAAATATGAAAATTTATGGGTGGATTTTATTTTTGTAGATATAAATCATTTAATAAGTTATTATTTCATTTGTTTTATATTTTTGAAGTTTTTTTTGTATATTTTCAATTTTTATATTATTTTAATTATCTAAAATAATTTACATGGTCTAATATTAAATATACATTTTTTTATATTAATCAAAAATAATTTAATAAATCTAAATTTCTTAATTGTTTTAATTAGTTTTTAACAATTTTATCTTGGTGCTCTATTTTCCTAGTTATTGTAGATTTTATTTGTTTTATTTTTAGTCGTTCATTATCTTGTTATTTTTTTATTTTTTTTATTCTATTTTGTTGTAATATTTTAATTTTGAGAGAGTACATGGTTTTTTTAATGTTATATATATATATATATATATATATTGTAATGACCATTTGTTGACTTTTCTTTTCGATAATCAGATTTGTGATAATATTTTTTTAATTTTGATAATTAGAGATAGAATAGGAATTAAAGAATAAAATTATTTCCCATAGTGAAATAGTCTTACTAAAATACTATATAGTAATAAAAAATAAATTAGAATAAATTAAATTAAAGAGTCCTCAATCTTGACCGTGTTCTCTAATTATGAATAAGTATATTACGTGAAATTTTTTGTGAATTAATATATAGTATTAGATAGATAGATTATATTGGTATATATAAGTATACGTGTAACTTTTTTGGTGTTTTTATCGTTTAACACTCTTTGGTTTTAGTGATTTGGGATTTTTAGTGTAACTACCTTTATTTCGGCTCTTACTCTTTTAATAAATAGGTATAGATTATAAATCATTTGCACTTTATTAGGAAAAATTGAAAATTGCTTTTTAAAAGTATTACAAAAAATTATTAGTTTTATTTAATCATAAATTTTTTTAAAAAAAGATTAAGATAACAACGTCTTCTTAATAAATGTAGAACAAGCTTAAACATTTTAATAGAACTAAAAGACTAATAATTTTCTTAATAAATATGCAAAAATCAACTTTAGGATTTCGGACCGGATAAATCTGATTCATAATTTATACACCATACCAGAGTATCTTGTTAGTAGACCTGTCAAACGGTGGATTGGGTTGAGTCATCTGGGGGTCGTGTGGGCATGGGTCCA
This sequence comes from Centella asiatica, assembly GCA_014636745.2. Lineage (NCBI taxonomy): Eukaryota > Viridiplantae > Streptophyta > Magnoliopsida > Apiales > Apiaceae > Centella > Centella asiatica. Next base: position 23,991,064 of record CM025787.1, read on the forward strand.
ACAGATGCGGGTCATATTTACTTGTGAGTTTACGGGTCACAATTTATTCCACCCTAGTCCTACCCATGTTGGGTTGGGTTAACCCGTACGTCGCACACAAATTTACACAAATAATTTTAAAAAATTTCTCTCTTTGTTCAAAAGAAATTTTTTTAAAGAAAAACAATAAATGTTCTTTTTGTTGTGGAACTATATACACTGCAATATATATATATATATATATATATATATATATATATATATATATATATATATATTTTGCAATGAAGCCACAGCCGTTCAATTATAGATTACATAAATATAATTAATAAAATAAAACAAAATAAAAGTTTATGCAGCAATTTGTTGATGCAATTCAAATTTACTTGTGCTTAATGAGTAAATCTGTCAAGACCTTAATGGACTGTTTGGTACACGGGAGAAGCTGGTGGAAAGGAATGGAAAGCGATGGGTATAAAACTTTTCTCACGTTTGGTACGAAATATTGAGCGGAAAGATCATTCCGACAGAAATTATATATTCACCGTAGAATGAATATTTCATTCCCAAGGGAGAGTGCGGAATTCTTATATCCTACACATAATGGAATAAATTTCAATTGTTAAGACAAATCAACCCCTTCAATTATAAGATACCATCACCAGAGATTAACTATCAAATATCATTGTCCTTATCAACTATCAAGCTACCGCATGCAAACATGAAATGGATGGGAGAAGATGAAATTCATTGCTATTAGCCTCACTACATGTATCAAAACCAAACTACAATTACGAGTTCTACAAAAATAGAGCAATCCCTAGTCATTGTCTTATGTCAAACAAAAGCAAATATTGAAAAGGAAAATAAATAGGAAAAAAGAAAAGAAGAGAACAAAATGAATTGAAATTGAAAGAAGATGAAGAATAATTTAGAGCAATTTGAGGATAATACTACCTCATAGAACTTCGTATTTAGAAGACAAGAAGCTTACCGATTGTAAAAAGGATGGTAGAAAAGGAAAGGGGTGGAGGGTTTAAGTAGCCGTTGTTCCAATTCAATTTTATTATGTATTGTATACATATGTAAACCATGGTTATTTTAGTCTTTTACTACAAATTAATTTATTCCAATTCAATTTCTTAAAAAACATACTTAAACATGTCAATTGAAGTCACAATTCTATTTTATTCATATTCTGATTTTTATTTCAACTATTATTTCATTTTAATAAAAATAATTCCATCAAACTAAACGTCTCATGAGTTTTTTGAGTACATCGTGATTTGAAATAGTAACTATTTAATTGACTTCGAAAAATTGAATTTAAAGTTTAAAGACTAATATAAATTATTGGTGGGGCGGTGAAGTCGGGGACTGGGAATTTCGCCATCCCTAATACTGCCCACAGGTTTCTCCGATCTAACCCGTAAATTTACAGATCGGGTAATCCATGGATCATTTTATGCGGGTTGTATAAATATAAATTCAAATTTCAATTTTTTTACGGGTGGATTGGGTCGACCGCGGGTGCGGGTTAAGTTTGACAGATCTACTTATTGGTACGCGCAGTAGGCGCATTCCGTGTTACGTCAACGACATTACTTTAGATCTATATCATAGCTCTCTTTACGAATCTCCGCTTCTCTCTCTCTCTCTCTTCTCCCAATTTCAGCTATTTTCTCAGGTAATTTTTCATATTATTTGATTTCAGGTATTTTTTATATATTTTTTGATGTTCTGTTAGCACGATTGTTAGAAATCGCCTTTCTTTTGTGATGAATTTGAGGGAGCAGTTCATACATTTATATCATTTTCCTTTAGGTTTTGAAGAATCGAGGGGTTTTTCACCCAAATTTATGAAGTCCTGTAGTCTTTTTGTGTTTTGGTCTTCTTGGTTTTGTTTTAAAAAATTAAATAATCAGATAGTGCGATTAGGGCTTTTCGCTCCATCTTATTGCTATTTACATTTTCATTTTTGAAATTGTTAATTTTTCTTTGAATGAACTCGAAGCCCTGTATGTTTTATATTTTGTCAAGTGCTTATTTGATTTATTCCATTGTTTTTATTTGATCTATATGTGTGTGATAATATACCATTGCTCTTAATTTACTACAGTATATATACACGGGCAAATAGTTACTAGAAATAGTAAGAAGACAACATTTTAATAAATAAACTGTTTTACTTATGAGAGATAGTAAATTGATTGAGTAACTATGTAGATGTGTTCTTGTAGTCCTTTTTCAATCTTTTGGTTGAATGTTTTCATTTAAATATAAAGTTCCCGTGTGTTGTGATTGTTTAGTTGATAAGGTTGAGAGTCATGAGGAGGTATAGTCCGGCACGTTACAGTCCTCCAAGGAGGAGATATGGAGGTCGACCAAGAAGCCCTCCCAGGAGGGGATATGGTGGGGAACATGGAAGGCGCAAGGATCAGAACAATGGCAGCCTCTTGGTCCGAAATATTCCTTTGAATTGCAGGTAATGCCAATGCGATTCTTAGTGTTAGAAATGGCTTTTGTGCTTGAAATCTCTTTCTAACATCCTTGAAGCCAGAAATCTTGCGATTTCACCTTTTATCTTGTTGATATTTCTGTATTGTGCTCAGGTAATTCAGTGTGTTTTCCATTTACTTGCAGGCCGGAGGAACTTAGAATCCCGTTTGAAAGATTTGGAGTAGTTAGGGATGTATATCTTCCCAAAGACTATTATACAGGGTATGCCTGCCATATCTATAATCTCAATTATCTTGTTGTTGTATGGCTGTGGCTTTTGCGAAGCTATATGTACTATATTTTGTCTAACATATAACGTTCTATCAGTTAAACTTTTCAGAGGGCCAGGTGCTAGGCATTCTAGCTGGCTACCTTAATAATCTTATATTATCATTCTTCATATGTGTTGGTCTAGCTTAAGTTTTTCCATGATTTTTGTCAATTTCATGGATCTAATAGAAAGGATGTCAATGTTTTTTTCTCTTTACCGAGAAGAGGGGCAGGGTGGGGGGAGGAGGAAAGAAAATTATAGAATAAAACAAGATTTCACAGCCACGTTTGTTATATTACACCTGTTGGCTATGACACGTTTTGATAAGTGGCTCATGTTCTGTTATCTTGGCATCTGCAAATTGAAAAGTAGGATATTGGCTATTAAAATTTAATAAAACTTATAAGTTTCCTTTTGAACAATCTATTAGGCTTTTTGTTCTTTGTTTTCTTAGGTAATTATGTTTTGAAATGGTTTGCCAGGGGGTGTCTTGGTTTCAAGTTAAAACAAGTCCAAGCCCCAAATATGATGAAGGCCTACTGTTAATCATTGATTAACATTATTGTCCTCCAAGGCTGGTAACGTAATGTTCCAAATGAAGAATGTACATTTTTGAAGGAATTTTTTTAATCTCTCAAATCAATAGAAGTTTGGTGAGGAAGAAGATTGATTGTTGCCCAAATGAAGACTTTTCGTGGAGATTTTTAGTTTGGGATGTTGATTTCAAGTGCTTCAAATATTTACAAGCATGTGAAGAATTCAAGTCACTTGTTCTTTTGATGTTGCCACTCATAGTTGCTTGTAGAAGAAAAGGTCAGCCCTTTTTTATTGTAGCTGCTTCTGTGTGCTTCCTTGTTGCTTCATTATAGAAGCACTCTAAAGCTGATACTTATATATTTGAAGAAGGTATATTGAGAAATAACATTTGCTGAGAAACTTTGTATATTACCTTTGACTTTTATTTTGTTTTGCAGTTAGTGTTTGCAAAGGAAAACAATTGTTTATTATGAATCTTTTGTTCTTCCTATGCAGGGAGCCTCGTGGGTTTGCATTTGTGCAGTTTATAGATCCTTATGAGGCAGCAGAGGCTCAGTATCGTATGAATGGGCAGATATTTGCTGGTAGGGAGATATCTGTGGTTGTTGCTTCAGAGACTAGAAAAAGGCCTGAAGATATGCGCCGAAGAACTAGGACCAGGTAACCTATCTTTCTTTTGTTATTGACAATAACCAGTCATGCTAATTTTCCATCATCCGGCTTGAGAGTGCAGAAATTTTTAGATTTATGACCACATATTTGCATTCTATCTGAAATTATGTTGTACTTTGTATTCAGTAGAGGACCCTCAGGTTATGAAGGGCAGAGATCATCTTATTATGGTTAGTTGTTTCTGAGATTCTAAGTGTTTCTCATAGTTACATGAGTAGTTTCACAATCGTCTCTTCAGATTTTTCCACATCAGATGTAGTAGATAGGAGTAGATGACATTGTTGCCAATGCACTATATGCAGGTCCTTCTCAGTCTCATTCACGTTCTCGCTCCCCACGTTATCCTTCAGGTTCTAGAAGTCGTCATCGTTCAAGGTATCATTTACATTTCAAAATATGTTGTTGCCTCCATTCCTAATTGTACAATCGTCATAGAATTATTAGAAGTCAATTTCAAATATTTCAAACCAACATTGACATGATTTGAGGTTTTTTTTATGAAAATATTAATTATTAAAATTAATTCTTGTCGGTTGTAGTACTTCCTATAGTTTACAGTATCCATGACTCTTTTGATTATAAGTAAATGAGGTCATTGTAATTCAAATTAGAAAATGGTTCAACATTACTTTTCAAACCGCAACAACGTTAAATATTTAGGAACTGAATACTTGTGATTGAGGATCCACTGAAACATGTTAATATTGTCGCCTGTTATTGTATTCAGGTCCTACTCGCCGGCCCCAAGACGGCGAAGTGACTACTCCGTCTCCCCAGAAAGAAGGGATGGTCCTATATCACCAAGGGATCCTCCACTAGAACGAGATACTCGTCGTGTTCGTAGTTCATATTCTCCAAAGTATGAAAATATTGCAGATCGAAATGGCAAGGAGTTTTCCGAGTAAGTAACTGACCTCTGTATTTGTGATTTTAAAGATGCTTCATTTTCTTTTTCCCGGTTCATTTCTGTACATTAAGTCCTTTTGGTTGGAATTAGATGCATGAATCCGTGCTGCATGCTTGATTAAGCTGCATACTTCTCAGAGCTTCAAAACCTTGACATTAATCATGCTTTTGTTAAGCTATGGAGATATATAGTCTTTCCCATCTAAGTATTAGAGTTGGTAATGTTAAGGCGTTAGTGTGAAATTATGCAGAAGATACGAATGGAAGAAATTATGAGGAATTCTGAAGCTAGTAGGTATATTAATGACCACCTTTTGGATCGCATTTGTGTTCTACTCTCATTTCCATAGCTAAACTTGAACCTGTCTATGCAAGTAGCTCACCTGCCAATTATTATCCACGCATTTGTGAAGTTATATTTGTATTGTGGAATATCTAATTTGAAGTTTGTTACAAGTAGGAAGTTAACTACAACTGATCTTGAACTAAACTCAGTAACCTTAATGACTTTTTCCAAAAGTTATTTGTAGCTATTCAGGTTGCCGGCTGGGGACTCAAATGTCTATCAAAATACACATTTGCTTTGCGTCAAGGAATTTTTGTTTATATATTGCAATGTTGTCATTTTCGTTCATTATTCATAAAATTCTAGATGTGATATTGTCCTTTTTTTCCTTCTATTTTGTTCAATTTCATGTCTAATAAATTTGCACTTGTAGGAAACGGCATGACGAGTCTAAACGGTATGACGAGGCTGACGGAGAGAAAGAACATTATAATTCCAGGCCTGAACGAGCATCAAGATCACCTCCTGGATCTAGATCTAGGTCTGCTGATATATCACCAAGGCAAAGTAGATGAAAAAAAGGTGGTGAAGTGGGAAACTTCATCTTTTTGCCTGTTCACAAACCAACTACTCTTGTTCTTTAGCAGCATTGTACTAATATCATCCTCAAGACCTCGCCAAGATACTTAAATCTGTTTATGATTTCTTGAAACTTGTAATGCTTAATATTAGTACTTCAAATTATATCAAGGCTTTTGAGTGTTCCCAATTTGCTATTCTCAGGTTGGATTGGGTTGGAATTCCTTAATAACTACATCTAAGTATGCTTTCATGTACCTTCACGTGGTCACACTAATGATAAATGGAGATTTTAGCACGATGACGTAAAACTGTCTAATTAACCCAAAATAAATTTTCCTATTCAAGAGGCTAAGAGCACTTGCAGCCAATTTCCTAAAATCAAATGTCTTTGTATTTTAGGGAATTAAACTGAGGAATTAGACAAACACTTCACTCCAGTTGATTTCTTGCACATTTACTATAGTAGAGTCTGCCTATGTCTTAAAAGGAATAGCTAGATTCCTATAATAGAGTCACATATATTTTGCATTACATTGAATAAATTTCAGGAAAAAATTAAATATATCATAAACATCTAGGGTATCAACAATGATAATGTCTGATCTATTTATATATTAGAAGTAGATACATGAACACGAACGCACACGATCCTTGATAATGTCTGTACTTATATATTAGAGGTAGATACACAAGCACAAACGCACACGAATCCTTGACAGTGTCTGATCTACTTATATATTAGAGGTAAATACACGAGTATGCACGCACACGATCCTTCTATGGCCCAAATAAAATCTTTCCTATTTTTCATTAAACAATTTATAAATCATGTTGCTACATATTCAATTTCACAATTTTAAGAACTTTCAATTTTATTGTCATTCCATTAAAATGTTTATACTAATCTTTGTTTTTCTCTTTTGGAGATTGTCATTTCGCAGGATGATAAGAACTTGGATGGACTTCTAAAGTTTGTCTCGAAAACTATTGAAATGAATGACTTTTCTGAGCATAATCCCAATTCGATGTTTTTTTTAATATTGTCTAGACAATGATCTTTTTACTAAAATAAAATTCAATTAACTTTTTACAATCAAGTAAGGCTTCAATAATTTGTACGACAAGAACAAGATCTTCACAAATCAAAAAGCTCGTACCACGCCTAGCCAGTAGAGTCTTAAGCTTTGGGTTTCTTAAAACGGCTTCTAGAAAAACCAGACCTCTTTAGCCAAATCCATTTTGACTCGACATATTGTTAGCCCTAACATATTTTAGCCAAATCCGTCATTTATGGGGTTTAGTTTTAATAATATACTACCACATTGCAAGTATTCAAATTTTCATCGATCTTATTTCAAATGTATTATTTTAAAAAATAAGTGTAAAATCATTTAGTGAAAAAAACTAAGTTTACTTTTAAGAAAATGATAAATGAGACTAAAAATTATTAAAAATTTCAAAATCACTACTATCATAAATTATGATCTTTTTGATAAATTTTTTAAAATTATTTGTAATCAGACTCATAAATTTAATATAAAAAAAATTATCGAAAGTTATCTTAGAAGAATCTATGAATATAAATACGCGCTTAATATCATTTGATCTTGAAACATATGTTGCCGTCGTAGTTTGTTCATAGACAAAGATCTCTTCACGTTATCACGAGAAAACTCTCTCATCGTTGTCAACCATTTTTGTAAGAATTTTTTAAATAAATTTATTTGTATCCAATTTCTTACATTCTTCAATTCAAATTAAAGATGCGATCTCCTCAACTTCTTTCTATCATTTTCCCCAAAATAGTTGTTTACCTATTTGAAGAAATATAATATTCAACAACCAATATGACATTTTTAACTATGGTAAGATTGATTTTCTAATCTATTTTGTACAACATCACACATGTTGTATTAGAATTTTTTAAATCTTGGTTTGTTTATAAATTTTATTTGTCGGTCGTTTGTGTAAGAATTTCTTAAATAAATTTATCTGTATCAAATTTCTTACATTCTTTAAATCACAGTAAAGCTTGAATCTCCTCATCTTCTTTCTATCATTTTACTCAAAATTGTTGTTTTTCTATTTAAAGAAATATAATCTTCAACAACTAATATTATATTTTTAACTATGGTGATCAATTTTCTACTCTACTTTGCACATAAATATATTATTTGTTTTTGTGCGTGGTACAAATTAGATAGAAAAAAAATGTATCACCAATAATATTTTAGTCGTATCTAAATTTTTGGGTTTTGGTTAGACATAAAGTAAATTTTAAATTTTTTATAAATCTATTTGAGATATCGATATTTCTAATAGATTGAAATGTAATATTGTATATCTATATGTGGAATATATATATAATTTTAGATTAGTTACGGGATACAATCGAAGTAAATTATGTATATTTTCGTGTTTTATTTAAACTGATCTATAACAATAAAATCTTAGAATCTAAGTATCTAACATAACAAAAAGCAAACATCGAATAAATTTCAGAGTAAATTAAATATATCATAAACATCTAGTGTATGAATAATGATAATATCTTATCTACTTATATATTATAGGTAGATACACGAGTACACCCGCATATGGTCCTTCTATGGCTCAAATAAAATATTTTCTATTTCACATGACTTCTTGTCGGGAGGTACTGTATGGTAAAAAATATTCTCGTACAGTATAACTATTTTTTAATCCTTCTCATTAAGTTTATATTACCATGTTACTGTGTGCGATATTACTATCTATTTAAAAAAATTACAACGTGGATAATAATATGATAACATAAACTGCACGAGAAAAATTTAAATATACTCAAATTGCATTGTAATACTTTTTAAATAAGAACACCGACCTGTAATTTTCTGATTTCTCATTACACAATTTACAAATAAAATCGCTAAATGTTCAATTTCACAATTTTAAAAACTTTTAATTTTATTGTCATTCCATTATAATTTTTGTACTAATCTTTGTTTTTTTCTTTTGGAGATTGTTATTTCATAAGATGATAAGAACTTAAGGTTTGTGTCAAAACTATTCAAATGGATATATTTTTCAAGAATAATCCTAATCCAATATTATTATTTTTAATATTGTGTAGACAATAGTTTCCTTGGTAACCGCAAAAAAAAAATTTAACTTTTAACAATCAAGTAAGCTTCAATAATTTGTATGCAAGAACAAGATCTCCACAAATCAAAAAGCTCGTAGCACGCCTTGCCGTAGAGTCTTAAGCTTTGGATTTTCTAAGGGATTCAAAAAAAATAAAAAAATAAAAATAAAAAGACTCTTTAGCCCAATCCATTTTCGTTGGATAAGTTGTTGGCCCAACATATTTTAGCCCAATTCGCCATTTATGAGGTCTAGCTTTTAATATACTACCCATTGAAAGTACTCATACTTTCATAGATCTTATTTCAAATGCATTATTTTAAATATAAGTGTAAATCATTTACTGTAATAAACTAAGTGTATTTTTAAAAAATGATAAATGAGACAAATTATTAATTTTTTTGAAATCACTACTATCATAAATTATGATCTTTTTCATAAATTTATTATAATCATACTCATATATTTAATATAAAACAAAACTCACTAAAGGTATCGTAGAAGAATCTAGTAATATAAATATGTGCTTGATATCATTTGATCTTGAAATATATGCCGCGGTCATAGTATGTTCATATATCAAGATCTCTTTCATGATTGTCACCAGAAAATTCTTTCGTCGTTGTAGTATGTTTATATATCAAGATCTCTTTCATGCTCGTCACCAGAAAACTCTCTCATCGTTGTCGATGTTTGTGTAAGAATTTCTTAAATAAATGTTTTTGTATCAAATTTCTTACATTCTTTAATTCACTTTAAAGCTTGAATCTCTTTAGGTTCTTTCTATCATATTCCCCAAATTTGTTGTTTACTTATTTGAAGAAATATAATATTCAATAACTAATATGACCGTTTTAACTATGGTAAGATCGGTATTCTGCTCTACTTAGTACATCATTAGCACACATATAGTTTTTAAAATTTTTAAATCTTGGGTTGTGTTTAAATTTATTTGGTATCATCGAATATTTATTTTGTGTATTGCATCTAATGCTAGTTTTAGATATTTTAGGTTTCATAAAATCAATCCGTTGATGATATTATTTGTTGCATAAATCTAGTTGAGTTTAAATATATTTTTTTGTACGTGGTACAAAACAGATAGAAAAAAATGTATCATCAATAATTTTTTAATCGTATCTAAATTTTTGGCTTTTAATTAGACATAAAGTAAATTTTAAAATTTTTATAAATCTATTTGAGATATCGATATTTCTAAATGTTTGAAATGTAATATTGTATATCTATATGTGGAAAATCTAATTTATTTTGGATTAGTTACTAGATGCAATCAAAGTGATTTATTTATATTTTTGTGTTTTACTTAAACTGATCTATAGCAATAAGATCTTAGAATCGAAGTATCTAACATAACAAAAAGCAATTTGCAATACATCGAATAAATTTAAGAGTAAATTAAATATATCATAAACATTCGGTGTATGAACAATGGTAATGTCTGTCTACTTGTATATTATAGGTAGATGCACGAGCACGCATGCACAGGTTTCTTCTATGACTCAAATAAAATCTTTCCTATTTCTCATTACACAATTTATAAATAAAGTCGCTAAATGTTTAATTTCACAATTTTAAAAACTTTCAATTTTATTGTCATTCCATTATAATTTTTGTACTAATCTTTGTTTTCTTTTGGAGATTGTCATTTCGTAAAGTTTGTGTCAAAGACTATTCAAATGGATATATTTTCCAAGAATAATCCTAATTCAGTAATATTTTTCTTTTTTAATATTGTGTAGACAATGGTCTCCTTCATAACCAAAAAAATAATAATTTAACTTTTAACAAGTAAGGGTTCAATAGTTTGTATGACAAAAACAAGATCTCCACAAATCAAAAAGCTCGTAGCACGCCTAGCCCGTAGAGTCTTAAGCTTTGGATTTCCTAAAGGGATTCAAAATGTTGGAAAAAACTGACCACAGCAGAATAATAATTTTCCTAAACTTGTAAACATTTGAGAAAATAATTAAGTAGAGAAAAAATAATACGATAAACTTGTAAAACACAACCACAAGACACATAAGAATTATACGTGAAATCCCCCCAAAGACAAGATGTAAAAACCACGGGATCATATTTCACCCAAAAATTTTATTATCACAAATAATTAGATAATATATCAAATCTTTCCTAGTTAAACTAGAGGCACATTTAGAATATATCTTCACACTTCTTGGAATAAACGTCAAGAAGTATGAAATAAAAACAGGGATAAAATCAGAGAATATCACCTAAAACAGGCAGCCTGTTCATACCCTAAAAATGCACACTTCCGGACTTTCAAAATCAATCTCCACCGTTCAGAATCAAGGACTAGACGTTGCGAAACTGCTTTCCAAAAATCAGAACGATCAAACCGTCCAAATTTCGGAATATGCAAAAGTAAGACAGCTGCATTGTGCTGATGGAAAGGTATGAATTTCACTCTTTTTTCCGTTTTATGGTGATTGCTCTCTCCTAAAATCTCTCTCAAAATATCTAATTTTTTTGTGTATCTACAAACCTACAAATCAACTTTATTTATAGGCAAAACTATTAATCCTAATATGGATCTAATTAGGATTCCTATTTCTTATCTTCTTATGAAATCTAAAAATAAGGGCTAACTATTGCGTATTTCCAATTCCAAATAGAAAAGAAAACTATCCAATAAATCTCACACTTTCTGACTATTTGAAAAGAGGGTACGCCATCCTGACGATCTAACAACAAATCTTCAACTTTTCCCTTACTAGTGTATTTATCAACATATCAGAACCATTATCATCTGTGTGAACTTTGTCAAGTCCACGTTGCCTATTTTCCAGAGCGTCTCTAATCCAATGATACCTCACATTGATATGTTTTGATCTTGAGTGAAGAGTAAAATTCTTAGTAAGGTGAATTGTGTTTTGGTTATCACACAAAACCATGTAGTGTTGTTGGTTGAAGCCAAGCTCCTGTACAAATCTCTTCAACCACAACAACTCTTTACATGCTTCCATTGTTGCAATATACTCAATTTTCGTTGTAGAAAGTGCAACACATTTTTGTAATCTTGATTTCCATGAGACTGCTCCTTTTACAAAAGTCATCAAATATCCAGAAATGGATTTCATATTGTTTTCATTTCCTGCCACATCAGCATCCAAGTACCCAACAAGCATTGTCTTGCCATTTCTAAATGTAAGTCTCAATTTGGAAGTACCCCTAGATATCTCATAATCCACTTAATAACATCCCAATACCTTCTACCCGAATTTGACAGAAAACAATTAATAACACCTACTACATGAGCTATATCTGGTCTTGTACATATCATGGCATACATTAAACTTCTTACTGCTGAGGCATATGGAACTCTATCCAATCTTCCTTTTCTTTCTATGTAGAAGGGTAATCTTTATCAGTTAGCTTAAAGTTGGTAGTAAGAAGAAAACTAACAACTTTAACCTTATCCATATTGAACTTGTGAAGTACCTTTTCAATATACTGCTTCTGTGACATGTGCAATGTCTTGACGACTTTATTTCGATAAATTCGAATCCTAAGAATCTGTTTTGCTGCCCCTAAGTCTTTCATAACAAAGGATTTACTCAACTGAGTTTTCAGTTGGGCAATTCTTCTAGCGTTTTTGCCAACAATTAGCATGTTATCCACATAAAGCAATAATATGATAAAATCATCATCAGAAAATTTATGGACAAACACACAATGGTCAGAAGTAGTCTTTCGATAGCCTTGTTCCCCTATAACTGACTCAAACTTTTTGTACCATTGTCCCGGTGTCTACTTCAAACCATATACACTTTTTTGAAGTCTACAAACACAATCCTCTTTACCTTTCACATGAAAACCTTCAAGCTGCTCCATGTAAATTTCCTTATCCAAATCACCATGGAGAAAAGCTGTCTTGACATCCATCTACTCAACCTTTAAATCAAGACTAGCAGCTAAACTAAGAACAACACGAATAGATTGCATCTTTACAACTGGTGAAAAAATCTCATCAAAATCAATACATTTTCTTTAACTGAATCCCTTGACCACCAATCTGACTTTGTACTGTGGTTGTGAAGTATGTTTTTCCTTCTTCACTATGTAGACCCACCTGTTTTTCAAAGCTCTCTTGTCCTTAGACAATTTCACCAACTCGTAAGTGTTATTCTCATACAAGAATTTCATCTCATTTTGCATGACATCAACTCACTCTTGTTTGTGCTTATCTTCCATGGCTTCCGCATAAGAAATTAGTAATGGAGAGGACCCAAGTCTCTTTATACCCTCCATACTCTAAATTTCAATCACAAATGAATACAACTAAATTTAAATTAAATCAAGAATAAATTTAACTATAGTAGATGAATGGTTGATATTTATAATATAGATAGTATGAGATTTATTCACTTTAAAAAAATACACGATAAAATGGTGATATTACATCATTGGTATCACATACTCACATAAATGAAGAGAGAGAATAATATGGGCCATCAATTTCTTGTTTTTTTTTTTTTTTTTGCCTCATGTGCTATGGTCCCCACCCCATTCTTTTAATATGATTGGTTGGTTATACCATGTCAACAAATACAATGGGTGTAACTAATATTTATTCGCTTCCTATTGTTGACTTTTTAAATTGAATGACAAAATATTAAAACTATTATTAATTAAGTAAATTTTAATTAATAAAATTATCATATTTTTATAATTTATGACATAAATATTTATTCAAAATATAATTTATATTTATAATTTTCATAAATTACATTAATTTTAAAATGTCATTTGATTCAACAAATTAAAAAGTATATCTGAATAAGAGATAAATTAGGCAGTAGTGTATATATATGGAGAGAGATTTAGAACAATTGTCCGTAGTATCTAAATATCCATCGCTTTCAATTTTTAGAGAGAGAGAGAGAGAGAGAAGATGACGACGATCGGAATACTGGAGGTGACATTGGTGAATGCCCGAGGTCTGAAAAATTCTGAGTTCGTTGGTATTCTCTTCCTTCCCTTTCTCTACTTTTTTTTTCCTTTCTCACACACTTACATAATTACATTACGCAGAGCAGAATAATTCATAGTTAAGGGTTGGTTGTCAAATCTCACATAGTCACATATTTGTGTAACAAAAATGAAATACATTAGTTTCTGCTGTATTGTACTACGGTATCTAAACAAAATTACTTTTGCTGTTGTATTAGAAAGTGAGAATTGTTCAAAATTTTAATTTCCTTAAGAACTGTTCGAAATTGAGTCATTTGAATTGTGAATATGAGAATGGCTAAAAGAAGGAAAAAGTTAGAGTGTAAAAGGGGAGGAGAGGAGATCGAGCTTCAAGATCTATTAATTAAAAACAATTGATTCAATTTCAGTACTTATGTTTAACATTTATAATATTAGAAGTATTCATCATGATACATTTTCCTCTCTTTTTAAGCTGGAAATGGAGTATGAAATTATAGTGCTAAATATGAGGATATCGAGTAGTCCCTCCGTTCTAAAATTACTAAAATTAAAGATAAGTTTTTAAAATGATAATTTTTAAAGACAATTTTTATATTCTAAATATATCCTTATTATCATAAATATATCTCTATTATCATGTTGTTCAATAGTAGTAGGAGCTAAAAGACTATCAAGCAGTGAATGTAGTGGAGTTAGTTGAAGTAGTGAAATTGTGAAATATTATTTAAGGAACTCCGTTACTTTTTGTAGTCCAAATATAGAAATGTATCTCTAATTTTAGAACGATCAAAAAAAAAATATGTATATCTAATTTTAGAACGGAGTGAGTACTTTTCAAGTTTTAAGCAAAAAAATGCGACTCTACTTCAGGGGTGGAACTATATCAGGATCGAGGGTGGCGGCTGCACCTCCTAATTTTTCAAAAGTGTTATTATCACCCCTTGAATTTTATAAAATTTTCATATGTATCTTATACTATCTTTTGCATTTTGTCCCTTCTAATTGTGTTTTCTTTCTCTTGCCCTTGTCGATATGTTATCCTACTTCCGCCCTTGCTACTTGCAAAACTTTTCTTTCCCACATTGAAAAAAGTTCAAATAATAGTGATAAGTCAATAATTTATATATTTTTATCACCTTAATTATGATTAATTTATTATTATTATTAGATTATTTATTACTTTTATTTTATTTTGTAGGAAAATAAATAAACAAAAGAGTTATGTGAAAATAGAACTTGTCAAGATACAATTTGTAGAATTGAAGACTCTTTCAAGAATGAACCTAACAAGTTGAAGAAATCTCCACTACTTGAAGTGATAAAGTGATAGAGATTGGATGATATCAAAAGAGTTCAAGAGATGAAGTTGGAAGAAACTAAGTACATTTCAAGTGATAAAATTTAGAGTTTTCATATTATAGGAATGTATCTAGTTAGGCCTATAAATACTTGTACAATTAGAGGCTAAGGAGAGTTTTTTTTAGTTTTGACTTTTCTTGTTCAAGTTTACATTTTTTCATTCGTTTTTCTACTTTCTTCCTTCAGCCGTCTATACATTATTTTTCTTATTTATTCTATTCAATTACCAATTATTTCATCTTTGTAAATTCTTAATTACGAAGTCAATAATATTTTATTCTTCATTATTACATCTTCTATTACAGCTTTATATTTCAATATACGTCACAATGATTTTCTACTTCGTTATTGTTGTCTCTCCTAATTATATTTATTTATGTTTAAGTTAGTTTAAATTATTCTGTTTAAAATATTCATATTCTATTTATTGTTTTATTTATATTTAGAATTAATTACATAATCTTCTCAATCATTACATCTCTATTTCACCTGAGTTAAATATCAATAAAATATTAGAATTTTCTAATCTCTGTGGATTGACCTGTACGAGTATTGATACTACAAGAATCTGTGTACTTGCAGAAATTATACACATCAAGTTTTTGGCGTCATTGCCGGGGATTAAGATTAAATTTAAATTCTTGATGTTGATTCTTCAATTTAGTTTATTAATTATATATGTTTATATTTATTAATTCGTTCTATATTGTGATTGCAGGAAACAAATTGGTCGTTAATTTTGAAATTGCGGACTTAATACTCTTGATCTTAAAATTTGTGACGAATCGGTGCAAAAAAGACGCTGGACCGCAATCCTGGCGCACCAAGTTATTTTGATCATTAGTGTTAAGTCACCGAGGTACCTAATTATTTTTTTTCTCTTTTCTCACAATATAAAATATAATATAAAAAAATATAAAAAAGTGAAACAAAATTAAAAATAAAAAAAGCTGCCATTTATATATATATATATATATATATATATATTAGTTAGATATTATGTGAGCATTCATGCATTTTTCATGCTCACTTAGGCACATAACACCAGGTTTGTTTATTTTTTTCTAGTAGCATTTATTTATTTTTAATAAATATTGGTGAGTGCTGGAGGACTTAAGGTACGTACCATTCTTTCTTTTCTTTAGTTGTAGAACACGTAGTTAAGCATATTAATTGTTTACTGCTTTTATATATTACGTGATTGTTTACGTGTGCATTCCTTTTAATAATTTTTAAGGACAAAAACCCAACATAAAGATAAGGTGGGGATTTTATCACCCTTCCTTGGCCCAAAAAAAAAAATCACTAAATCACATATTGAGGTAGTTTAAAGGGAGTTCTAAATTTTTAATTATTCTTACTATTGGTGTCTAGGTAAGCTATTGCTTACCTGACCAAGTAATTGGTGTTTAGGAAGGCGTTCTTGAGGCTATTTGCTTTGGGAATAGTGGTTATTTAATTAGTCACCTTGATTTTCAAGGAGAGACTCCCACGTGTCGACCTAGCCAATTGGTTTGAATAATTTTGAATTTGGTTGGACCTTTTAGCTTATCCTAACAAGTTAGGAGCTGCGTAGAATTCTAGGATTTCCATAAATTTAGGAAATATTTGTTTTATTTTTATTTTTATGCTTACTTGACTATTTGCCTATTTGTTTGGTGTATGCAACAATCAATTTGGGTTAGAGATAAAAAATCTAAAAGACTTGAGAGAAAACTTGACTTTGAAGTTGTACTTCTAAAAGAGTCAATTGAATTAAAAATGGTGGGTCAAATTCAACCAAACATAGCCCTTAAGGATCGTTGTTATCCGGCTCGATCGGCCCAACCCACATGTATTGTCCTACTGGAACCCAATGGTAATAATTTTGAACTTAAACCACATTTTGTAAGTATGTTACCTAGGTTCACTAGTGAAGAGGATCCATACACGTTTATACAAGAGTTTGAGGAAGTTTGTGCTTTAATGAAAATTCAACAGTTGAGTGAAGATTCAGTTAGGCTTAGATTCATCACTTTTGCTTTAAAAGATAATGCCAAGAAATGGTTACATAGTCTTCCTAACAAATCTATCAAAACATGGGACGAGTTTGTTATTGTTTTTCTCAAGAAATATTTTTCAAATCACAAAACTGCCAAAATAAAGACTGAAATTAATCAATTTTTTCAATATGAAAAAAAGTCTTTTTGGAAATATTTTGAAAGATTTAAAAATTTGTTGTCCCAGTGTCCACACCATGGAATTGAAAAATGGAGAATTTGTCAAATTGTTTATGAAGGCTTAGATTATCAAACTAGAACCATGATTGAATCCATGTGTCAAGATGAATTTATGGCTAAAAGTGATGAACAAGCTTGGCAATTTTTAGAGGATTTAGCTAAAAAAAGTATGCAATGGGAAACAACAAGGGATAATGAAAGGCCTAGGTCATCTAGGGGTATACATGTAGTTAAAAATTCTATTGCAACTGAGGCTAAATTGGCGAGTATGCTTGAAAGACTTGAAGTGCTAGAGACTAAAAGCCCATCAGGGGTACACCAACTTTTGACACCCATGTGTCTTAAGTGTAATTCACCCAGCCATGTGATAGAAGAGTGTTCTAGAGTCGTTTCCCAAGTCGAGGAGTTTGAACAAGTAAATGCAATGTTTCAAAGGCTTAGAAATGACCTGTATGCTCCTACTTATAATCCTGGTTGGAGAAATCACCCCAATTTTTCTTGGAATCAAGTCCTTTCGTATCAAGGTACTAATCTACCTCAAGTTAGTGCACCTCTCACTAATTACCTAAAGCCTAATTTTGCTCCACTTCCTAATGCCAATTCTATACCTCAGCCATAGTTTCCACCAGGTTTTCCCAATTTCGATTACATGTTGTTTGGGTCTAATCAAGATGAAATGGAACAATGATAAAAGACTAAGTGGTCTAGAGAAAAATGTTGAAGCACTAGTGAAATCTCAAAAAAATTTTATGCATAATATGACTTAAGATCGGCAATTGTTAACTGCGAATGCCCAAGCCACAAATGAGTCAGTTAGCAACTATTGTTAGTGAGAGAGAAAAGAACAGATTTCCTAGTCAGCCAGAGGATAATCCCAAGTTTTCAAACTCTAACCAGAGATCTCCTCAAGTTAATACTTTAGATAGTAATTCTACTAATCAAGTAAATTCCATAATCACCTTGAGATCTGGTAATCTTTTTAACAATCATGCTGGACTTGATACTGAGGAAGAGGAAATTTTGAATGCTAAGTCTAGTCCATCGAGTTTTGAATCTGTTCAATTGGAGAAACTCATTTCTCCTGAGCCAGAAGGGCCTGTATCACAAATTGTTGAGCCCACGATAGTTGAATCTAAGTCTAGTGAAAAAGACTTCAAGCCAAAAGCCCCATTTCCATCTAGACTTATTTCTAACAAGCAATCAACTAATTTGGATAAAATTCTAGAAGTATTTAAGCAAGTAAAAATAAACATTCCTCTTCTAGATGCTATTCAACAAATTCCCTCTTATGCTAAGTGTTTAAAAGATTTATATACTCATAAAAGAACCACAAATGTTCCTAAGAAGGCTTTTCTAACTGCTCAAGTTAATTCAATTCTTTCAAGTCAAGTCCCTATGAAATATAAGGATCCCAGATGTCCTACTATTTCATGTATAATTGGTGACACTTTCACTGAAAAAGCTTTACTTGATTTAGGAGCTAGTGTTAATCTTTTACCGTTTTCTGTGTACCAATATCTTGGTTTAGGAGAGTTGAAAAAGACAAGTGTCACACTCCAATTAGCTGATTGTTCTATCAAAGTACCCATAAAAATTTCTATCTTATCAAGGTTGGTGAATTCATTTTTCCTGTTGATTTTATTGTTTTAGAGACCTAACCTGTTCTTAATCCAAATAGTCAAATTCCTATCATTTTAGGAAGACCATTTCTAGCAACTTCTAATGCTTTAATTAATTGTATAAATGGATTAATGAAACTTTCCTTTGGTGATATGACAATTGTCCTTGACATCTTCAAATTAGGGAAACAACCTAGGGATTATACTGATAAACCGCTAGAGGAAGTCAATTTGATTCAAGATTTGCCTAGTAATGTCATGTGTGATGATGAAGTTCTTGATTTTTGTCTAATTCATTTTGGTCAAAATTTTGATGAACATGAATATGTAAATGAGGTCAATGAATTATTAGAGTCTATGACTCTAATGTCTTTGTTTGACACATAACTTATCATCAAACCAGTTTGTCAATCTCTTGAACATGAATCTGAGCCCATTGAGAAGAGTTTAACCAAGTTAGAACTCAAACCTCTTCCTGATAATCTGAAATATGCCTTTCTAGGAACCTCATAAACCTTCCCTGTTATCATTGTCTCAGATTTGACAAAATCTCAAGAGGAAGAGTTGTTAGTCATTTTTAAAGAAAACAAGGAAGCTTTAGGGTGGTCATTAGCTGATATCAAGGGGATAAGTCCAGTAATTGTTCAACATAGAATTCACTTGGTAAAAGATGTTAAACCAGTTAGAGATCCACAAAGGAGGTTGAACCCTGTCCTTAAAAGAGGTTGTTAAGAAAGAAATTTTGAAGTGTCTTGATAATGAGATCATTTATCCCATCTATGATAGTCCTTGGGTTAGCCCTGTACAGGTTGTGCCTAAGAAGTCTGGGATCACTGTGGTCCCAAATGAAGAAAATGAGTTAATTCCCACTCGTGTCCAGTCTGGTTTGAGGGTATGTATAGATTATAGGAAACTCAATGCTGCCACAAGAAAAGACCATTTTCCTTTACCATTCATTGACCAAATTTTAGAAAGGTTAGCTGGTCATTCTTATTATTGTTTCCTAGATGGTTTCTCTGGTTATTTTCAAATTTATATTGCCCCTGAAGACCAAGAGAAAACCACTTTCACTTGTCCCTTTGGAACATTTGCCTACCGTCGCATGCCTTTTGGGCTGTGTAATGCCCCAACCACTTTCCAAAGATGTATGATGAGCATCTTTTCTGACATGGTAGAAAATTTTCTTGAGGTCTTTATTGATGATTTTTCTATTTATGGTTCATCATTTTTAGAGTGTCTTCACCATCTTGACTTAACTCTTAAAAGATGTAAAGAAAAAAATATGCTTCTAAATTGGGAAAAATGTCATTTTATGGTTAAAAAAGATAATGTCCTTGGCCACATTGTGTCTGAGAAAGGAATTGAAGTCGACAAGGCCAAGATTGACGTAATTGTCAATTTACCACCTTCCAAATCTGTTAAGGAAATTAGATCATTTTTAGGACACGTTGGTTTCTATAGGAGATTCATTAGGGATTTTAGTAAGAAATCAAGACCTTTAACCAATTTGGTAGCTAAGGATGACAAATTTGAGTTCAATGATTTATATCTACGATCATTTGAACAACTTAAGAAAGAGTTGACCTCAGCTCCCATCATTAAATCACCAGATTGGGGACAACCTTTTGAACTAATGTGTGATGCATCTGACTATGCAGTTGGTGTTGTTCTAGGCCAAAAAGTCAACAAAGTTTCGCATGTCAACAAAGTTCCGATCATTTTGCACTTAGATATCTCCTTTCCAAGAAAGACTCTAAAGCCCGATTGATTAGGTGGGTCTTGTTGCTCCAAGAGTTCGACATAGAAATTAGAGACAAAAAAAGGTGCTGAAAATGTTGTTGCTGACCATTTATCTCGTATAGTTGTTTAGTCTAATTTTGATGTACCACTACACGAGTATTTTCCTGAGGAACATCTTTTCTCTATTTCTAACTCATCCACTCCTTGGTTTGCTGATATTGTGAATTACTTAATCACTAATGAGATTCCATCTCGTTGGTTCAAACAAGATAAGTTGAAATTTCTTTCACAAATCAAACATTTCTTCTGGGACGACCTTTACTTATTTAAGTATTGTCCAGACCAAATAATTCGACGGTGTGTCCCTGACCATGAGTTTATGAGCGTTTTATCATTTTGTCATGACTAAGCTTGTGGGGGTCATTTTGGAGCTAAGAAAACAGCTGCCAAGATCTTTATTGGCCTCATTTGTTTAAGGATGCAACTGAATTTTGTGCCAACTGTCATAGGTGTCAACTTTTAGGGAGGATCACTAGACGAAATATGATGCCTATGAAACCCATCCTTGTTATTGAATTATTTGATGTCTGGGGTTTAGATTTCATGGGTCCCTTCACCAATTCATTTGGTAGCTTATATATTTTATTGGCAGTAGATTATGTGTCTAAATGGGTTGAAGTTATACCGACAAAGACAAATGATAGTAAGGTTGTTGTCCAATTTTTGAAAGAGAATATCTTCTTTCGTTTCGGTACCCCTAGAGTCATAATTAGTGACCAAGGTCGTCATTTTCGTCATAGGCAATTTGAGTCACTGTTGAGCAAGTACTCTATTACCCACAAACTTGCCACTCCTTATCATCTCCAAGCAAGTGACCAAGTGGAAGTTTCAAATAGGCAAATCAAACAGATTTTGAAGAAAACAGTGAATTCCAATAGGAAAGATTGGTCTTTGAAATTTATTGATGCACTATGGGCTTATCGTACAGCCTTTAAGACCAATCTAGGGATGTCACCTTATCGCCTTGTGTTTGGGAAAGCTTGTCATCTTCCTGTTGAACTTGAACATCGAGCCTTTTGGGCTATTAAATATTTGAATTTTGACTTAGATGCAGCTGGATACCTTAGAAAGTTGCATTTAAATGAGTTAGATGAACTTAGGAATGATGCATATACCAATGCTAAGATTTATAAAGAGCGAACTAAAATTCTTCATGATAAATCCATTTTGCGGAAAACATTTGTTGTTGGTCAAAAAGTTCTTTTGTATAACTCCAAACTCCATCTTTTTCCTGAAAAATTACGGTCTAGGTGGGATGGACCTTATATTGTCAAGACAGTTTATCCTCATGGTGCAGTTTTAATTAAGGATCCAAAGAGTGACAACACTTTTAAGGTAAATGGTCAGCGCCTTAAGCCATTTTTACAATTTCAGATGAATGAAGCTGAACAAGTGATGTACCTTTATGATCCTCCTCCTTTTCGATGAATGGCACTTATTTTACTTTGTTTACTTGTTCAAGGTCCAACTCTTCCTACATTATTCTTTCTTTTGCTTTAATTGCATTCATTGCGGACAATGCATGACTTAGGTGTGGGGGAAATATTTCACAATTTAATTTTGTCTTTGTTAATTATATTTGTCTTTACTAACTAGATTGTTTAGTTTTAATTATGTGTTATTTAAAATTAAAAAAAAATTAGAAAAATAGAAAAATAAAAATTGCTTGCAATTGGTAAAAAGAAAATAAGAAATTAAGTTCTATTATGTCTAAAAAGTTTTGTAAGATTAACATTTCATTTTAAATGACCTTATACAGAGACATACATATCTTAATTTTGAACTAATAACTCATTTTATCTGATTTTAGTCTTTCGAATCATGAGTATTCTAATTCTTTCACTAGTCGTCTTTTGTCACTTATCCACCTAGTAAGGTCTTAATATACGTAATTGACCCAAATTTTCTTGTGACTTAGTATTCTTCTTGCGTTAGGAGCTATTGAGGAATTGTTTTGGAGAAAGCGTTTTGCAATATTTCATTGAATGTATTTCATTATTTTCTTGCAATTATGAATGTTGGAGGTTATTATGCTCTTCTTCAAAAAAAAAAATCCAACAAAAATATACAAAAGAAAAAAAAAAGAAAAAGAAAAAAAAAAGAAAAGAAAAGAACAAAAGCTCAAAAGAAGAGATAAGGATGGTTACTTATGATTCAGTTCTTTTACTTATTTTTGTGGACTTCATAATTAATTCTGATTGGTGCTCCTTTAGGCTGAAGATACTTAGAATGACTTATAAGAAATGAGAGTGTAATTTCCCCTAAAAAGATAAAATGGCTAAATTAGTGTGGGTGGTATTTTGAGTCGATACACGTACACTTTCATGCACAGACTACTCATAGAGTGATGGCCTAATTTTAGAATAATTTGAGTTAGTCTTTTAATATTTTGCTATGTATGCATACATTTCTATTAGTTTCTCTGTACTTGATCATTAAAAATGAATCATTAGTAATATTTAATTTTTTTTATATGGTTTAACTTGTTTCCAAATTTTCTGTATTAATTGTGAGTTAAATTTTTGAAGGAAAAAATTTTAGCCATTTTTTTTCCTCAATGAATTTTGTGGGTATATTCACTGCAAACTCTCACGAGACACAACTTGTCCACTATGGGCAACATAGAGGTTTAACGGCTTGTTGCACATGCTAAGTGCAACCGTTTTCCTACGAAAGTGGAGTATTTTAGAATTTGTTACTTCTTTTCTTTCCATTTATTTTTATTTTTATTTTACTCGTAGACGAGCAAAAGATAAGTGTGGGGGAATTTGATAAGTCTATAATTTATATATTTTTACCACCTTAGTTATGCTCAATTTATTATTATTATTAGATTATTTATTGATTTTATTTTATTTTGCAGGAAAATAAATAAACAAAAGAGTTATGTGAAAATAGGACTTGTCAAGATACAATTTGAAGAATTGAAGACTCTTTCAAGAATGAACCTAATAAGTTGAAGAAATCTCCACTGCTTGAAGTGATAAAGTGATAGAGATTGGATGATATCAAAAGAGTTCAAGAGATGAAGTTAGAAGAAACTAAATACATTCCAAGTGGTAAAATTTAGAGTTTTCATATTATAGGAATATATCTAGTTAGGCCTATAAATACTTGTACAATTAGAGGCTAAGGAGAGTTTTTTTTAGTTTTGACTTTTCTTGTTCAAGTTTACATTTTTTCATTCGTTTTTCTATTTTCTTCCTTCAGCCGTCTATACATTATTTTTCTTATTGCTTCTATTCAATTACCAATTATTTCATTTTTGTAAACTCTTAATTACGAAGTCAATAATATTTTATTCTTCATTATTACATCTTCTATTACAGATTTATATATCAATATACATCACATTGATTTTCTACTTCGTTATTGCTGTCTCTCCTAATTATAATTTATTTATGTTTAAGTTAGTTTAAATTATTCTGTTTAAAATATTCATATTCTATTTATTGTTTTATTTATATTTAGAATTAATTACATAATTTTCTCAATCATTACGTCTCTATTTCGCCTGAGTTAAATATCAAGAATATTAGAATTTTCTAATCTCTGTTGATCGACCTGTACGAACATTGATAATACAAGAATCCGTACACTTGCAGAAATTATACACATCAAATAGATTCTAACTTCTGTTCTTTTCCTAACAATGGTGTTGTGTTTCTGTTGGTTTGAAGCACAAAATGAAAATTTGGGACAACTTTTTATCATGTGAGTCTTGGTAGTATACACGTGAACATAAAAGATACCAATGTGGGGGAGTTGACTTTATCCCACTTAACAATTCACTGTCTATATTAATTCTAATTATTTTTCTCTCAATTGTTTTACATTTTTTGTCAACTTAGAATATTTTTCATCTTATATTGGCAACAAAGTTGAATATCTGTGTGTGATTAATATGTGACACAATATGAGGGGTTTCTGCAATTGCATGCCTTTTTTACATCTCAAATAACATGCTTAGATAGTTTGATAATTCTTAAATTAGCTTCATATTTTTATTTTTCCAAGAGGTAAATAAATTTAACCATAACAGTTTACTAATTTAAAATTTGCTTATATAAGTGTTTTGATTGTTAACTATTTATATGGTGTAGGTGGTGGTATCGATCCTTATGTGGTGTTACACTACAAAACTCAGGAGCACAAGAGCACTGTTGCTTGAGGTATATATTTCAGATACATTTTTTTCACTGTTGTAAAGTTCTCGCCTAATTTGATTAGTCTCTCTTCTAGTGGTCCTCTGCCTTCTAGAGCTAGCCCTGGCCTTCTAAATCAGCCTAGTTTTAGCTTAACTTCGACTAATCCCATATAATGTCCGTCTAGGCACTAGAATATCTCTTTACCGGCCAGTATCTTTTATAACATTGATTTTTGTTACTAACATACTTATCTATAAGGGAAGTTTCTCTTAGCACTAGTTATGATTCTCAGGCCATTGGTTGACATGTTACAGTTTCCATTCTACAAAACAAGTCTCAGTTTACTTCTTTTTTCCAAGCCAAATCATAAAATCTTGTATGATATACATTTTCAACTGAGTTAAATAAAATTTCAAAAAATCAATACCATATCAAAGTAGTAATTCATTGGTTTAAATTTAGAATGTAGTACAAATTTCTTATAACAAATTAAAATAACTAGTACAAGTTATGATTTGAACAACATCTGAACAAGAAAAAATATATCCATTATTAGGATATCTGATATGGAACATCATAACAAGAAAATAGGCAATCCACTGTTTTCTAAATGTATAAATATGAATGCTGCAGGGAAGGGCAGTAAGCCAGTGTGGAATGAAACATTTTGTTGGAATTATGCCTACGAATAATTATATAAATAGACGAGTTAATTAGTTGTATAAAGATTGTGCTGAAATAACCAACATTCATTTAAATTAGATAGTTATAATGTTTTGCTAGAAACCAATTATAATTGGTGAGGGTTAAATAATTTAGGTTCACAACTATTTTAAATGGACCTACAGGGTCGCACACAAAAGAACTGAGTTATTACTAAACCAAGTTTAAATAACTGGGCTTGATACGGCTCTTGCACATAAGATTTGTGAGAGAAACTTGAGAGTTTTTCGCTAGCACGTGTGAACAAGATGTTTAGTTCGTGTGTGGATACTAGTAGAGACACGACAATTGAATTATAACTGGTACACAACAATCGTAGTTTTTTTGCTGCAGTTCATTCAAAATTGCTATGACAAAGACCAAGATATGTTCCTAATTATAGTACACCTGCAAATCCTAATTCATGGATTTCGAATTATAATTTTTTTAAATAACAAATGTTTCCGTTGTTCAGAAGTTAATTCGAATTTCCTTCTCATTCACCTTCAGGGTGGAGTATCTGGGAGGTTACGACGAATACAAGCTCATTCTCACGGTCATGGACAAGGACACTTTCTCTGCTGACGATTTTCAATGGAGAAGAATTTGGAGGATGGAGAGAAAGTGAATTCTGAGTTAAATTTATCAGTGGATTGGATTTATGTGTAATGTTAGATGTTAAAATAGAGGAATGTGGTAAAAATGTAAAATTATAAATCCAGCCATTGTTAAGTGGCTTCAATTTTTTCTTTTCAAAAACTCATTATGAATTATGATTAATTTGTTGCTTGTGGAGAAAATCAAGAAGAGTTTTGAATTATGGAAGTGTATTTTATATTATTCATCATCTTTCTCCTAGAAATGCTTGTGATATTTTGTGCCATACTTTGATTTTTGGAAGGTTTAATTACACACCGGTGACAAATATCATCAATCTAGATCGACGGCGTTTTTGTTTTTGACGGATTTTCTTCACAAATGCTAGACGGTATCGAGCTTTTAACTCGTGATACATCACGTGGGTAACAAGAACTTATTACATCACCGAACCGAAACAACAAAATAGTATAAAAGTATTTTTTTCAGGTGAATATTGATAACAAAAGAATAGTGTTGAGAGTATTCAATATAATTAAATCGACTGAATTATTTTACTTTTTTCTATATTTTCAATAAAATGTAGCCTAAATACAATTTTAAATTTACTTTTCGTATACTTTTTATGAAGAATACACTTACTAAAAGTGTATATAGTCATTTTGTACAAAAAATGTACTAAACATAGTATTTAAACAAATTGAACACAAATACATTTAAACATTGTAACATTTTTTTTTCTTTAAAGAAAACTATTTTCTAAAACTCACACGCGGCTGTACGCAACAATTACCTAGAATCCATACGTCTACACACACACGTCGGTTGCTGGCACTGTAGCAGTATCACTTGAATTATCTCAACCTCTTCGCTTTTAAAGAAGCAGTCATATCACCCTCGTCAAACAAAAACAACTAAAGAAGAGTCTACTCTTCAATTCCTCCTATGCGGTTGGAAGTTTACACAGTTCATGGGCTTCTCGTCTACCACCTCCTTGTCTCTTTATTTATTATCTTGTTGGTGGTGAACTTCACCTCCACTTGATGCCCATGGACATTACAAACACACACACACACACACAAATTAATTATAGCCATAGATTACCACATATATTCTCTCATTCACCCGTTCTCTTTTGCTTCTATCTCACCTTTGTTTTTGTTTGTTTTTATTTTTTCTTATTATTTGATCTCTTCTTTATATGTTAGTATTGATTGATCTGTCTAACATATTTGCTACAGTGTTATATATATAAGTGAATTTATAGTTTTTTGGTGGTATAACGTTTACATGAACGATGAAATTTGAAGATTTGTTGATGCAGCCAAGAGAGGAGAAGCAAAAAATTGTCGATCTTGAGGATGAGGTATTTGTAATGAAGCTATGATTCCATAAATATATATATATATATATATTTTTTATTTAATCAAATATTCGATAAGAGAAAGTCGGATATTTTTGTAATATAAAGTATGTATTGTGTGCACATAGGTTGATAAATTGGAAGGAGAACTAGACAGGGAGCTGAAACTTGGCAAAATCCTCCAATGTGCACTACAAGGCCCTATTCATTCTTGCTCATGTCTCTCCTCATTGCTTCCTCTTCAGGTTCAGTTGTCTTTCGTCGTCTTGTTTCAACTGTTGATCCAAGAGATCATCGTGATTTTGATTCATTTTTACTAAAATTACATATTTTTGCTAATCTAAAAACAAAAACAAAAGTACGAAAATATAAAACCATAAGATGACAATTGTGCATTTACATACCTTATCTATCCTCTGATTTCAGGTGAAGGAGCTTCTTACAGAACTGACTGCAGTGGAAGAGGAGATAGCCTGGCTAGAAAGAAAGGTCAACGAGCTGAAATTGAGTTTGTACGATGAGAACCAACAGATTAAAGATCGCGAAACACAGCAACTAATAGAGCTGAAGCCACAATGGAGGCAGCAGAAACAGAAACAGTTACTTGACAGACAAAAGAAACAAATGGAATTCAAGGAATGTCATATACCTCCCAGATTACAAGGCTACGACGAATACAGAAATTATAGAACTATACGACAAAGAAGGGCGTCCGTTGGTTCATCTGTTGATATTCAAAGCATGTCACTAACAAGGTCCAATGGTATATTTCTGAGACTTCACTTGCTCTATATTGTATATTAGACGGCAAAATGTTAAAAATTTAATGATCCTGTTTTTTGAGCAGATGGTGTTTTTGGGAACTTAAGATTTCTTGAGAATAGGCATTTAGAAGAGATGAGTATAGAGAATCCAAATAAGCTATCTGAAGAACTTATCAAGTGCTTGATAGGGATATATCTCAAGCTGCATCGCGATTCGTTGAGTAGTAAAAGATCTTCCATGGCCCCTAAGCATTCTTTCTCTTGTATGAACTCAAAGGGCTTGATATCGAAAACTAACTTCAATTGCAAAGTGCCTACATTTCCACTAGATGATAATGAATTAGACCTCGAAACATATGGCACATTTCTTGATTTTGATGGCACTATCACCAGCACTGGACCATACAAAAATTTCATCCAAATAACAAGAAAATCACTGGTGACCAACTGCATTTCTGAATGCTTTCCAGCAATGAAAAAATTGAGGTCCGAAAAAATGGTCAATATATGCGTGTTTGTTTAGGTATATACAAATGTATAAGTAGGAAATATTCATGGATATTTCTTTCTTTCAGACTTCTGATGCATAAACTCTGCAACGCGGACTTGACTTTCTTGACATACAAGCAGAAGTTGGCATTCTGGATCAACATATACAATGCCAGCATTATGCATGTACTGTAAGACATTTTATAGTCTGCATAAGCAGAAAATAATAGTACATATACGTACGTAATTAATTTAATCCACATGTCTGATGCAAGTTTTCTTGCAGGCATTTTTACAACATGGGTTGCCTACAACACAGGAGAAACTCTTAACCCTCATGAACAAGGTAAATTTATTCAATTTTGGTATATACTCAAATTGTACTTAAATAGGCCAGCATAAATGTAATCCATACCTTAAAAGAACGAAAATGCTCTGGCGTCCGAATTGATCTTAACTACTTATTTGGAAATACATGGAATCCGCTTAGAAAAGACTGCATCCGACGAAAATATTAATGTTCTAACATACATGTGCGGATTATTTTACCTAGGCTGCAATTAATGTGGGTGGTATTGTACTAAATGCTTTGGCGATTGAGCACTTCATTCTCCGGCATCCATCTGATTCCAACCATGTAAGCAATCATACATATAGCTACAAACTTTTACATAACGAAGTCAAGAACTAGAAACACAACAGACAATTAAGTCAATTGCTAAAGAACTTGGTAGATCAAACAGTAGTTAATAGTTAAGCAATCAAATGTGAAAGAAACTCGAGATTTATCTGAATTTCAACCATAATAGATGTTAATGTAAAACTGAAAATTGACATTGGAGCTAAATAAGTACAACATTTTAAATTTACAAGAGCCCACCTGATGAGAAGGAGACGCTATTGCGACATGCCTATGGGTTGGGTTACCCAGAACCTAATGTAACATTTGCTCTTTGTAGAGGGAGTTGGTCTTCACCAGCAGTAAGTACATCATTTTTATTTTTATTTACTTCAAATTTTGTCTTTCCTCTTGTAGTATATGTAATTTCCTATAAGCCTAATGCATAGGAATATTTAGTTAAGGGTTTATACAGCTGAAGATATTGTGAATGAAATGGGGAGAGCAAGAGTGGAGTATCTGGAAGCTTCTGTAGGAGTTACAAGCAAGAAAAAGATTTTGGTGCCAAAGCTTTTGCAGTGGCACATGAAAGATTTCGCGGATGACATGGAGTCGCTTATAGAGTGGATTTACAGCCAACTGCCACACTCTGGCTCAGTTAAAAGGTTGGTAGGGGAATGCCTAAATGCTGAAACAAAATCTCCTCTGGCGAAAAAGATTGAAATTCAGCCTTATGCCTCTGAATTCCAATACCTGGTTCCCATATCCATATCAGTACCAAAAAACTAAAATTGTCATTTCACCAATAAATCACAGTTACAAGAGTATTACATTTTGATCATGTGAAGATTGCAACTTTTTGTGTACTTTGAAGATTCTAAAGTTGTATGTAGCTTACTGGCGACCCCAACTAGTTTGAGATAAAGGCGATGTTATGTTAACGTCCACAGGCTTCCTGTCATGCTATCGCTGATAATGTAGTGTCGATCATTTAACTGAAATGAACATTATTTAGAAGCCAGGACTAGTTAAAGAGTCTATAAACAGTTGATCTGCAAAGTATAAACACACATTTCTTGCAGATATCTATTTCGAAAAATGATTCTAGTATCAAGTACAATACTATACAGTATATACTACAATTTCTGCAGCATCCTACTCCAAGAACAAAGTCATGCAACTAGAAAATTGCATTAGGAGTAAGTCTTCTTACCTATATATATAGTCCTGAACATTTTGTCATTATCACTAGAATATGTCGGTGTTATAAAAGATGTTAGGACCAATTAAAAAAATTGCCTATAATCTAGACGAGAAGGACCAGTTTTGGACTAAATGGAATCTTTTACAATATTAATATATACAGCTATACATACGTAATAACTACTCGTATGCTTAATTTGCAACTTCATCATTAAATTACTGGTTAAACTTTAATTATGCATGCAAGTTTACTGCATCTGTAAAAGGAAGGGCAAACTCATGTATGGTGTTCTGATTTTTAAGTTTGACCTTGAAATGTGATTGAAGGTCAGAACTTCAACCACAACAGGCCTGTTTGGAAGCTACTTCAATTGTTTTTGAGAAGTTGAAAAGCAATAAAATTTTACTTCTCAAAAATGACTTTTATTCCAATTTTTGAGCCGGAAAAAGAGTAGCAAACGAATATGTGACTTGTAGAGTAAAAAGGAAAGAGTAGTTTTAAATCATAACCCTTAGTTTGTATATTTTTAATCTATAATATATTTGAAAATTTCAACGGCACAAAATGATTTTTTTTTCATTTTTTTGTGGTGTATAATATGTTACAAAACTATGTAAAATTAGTATATTTTTAAGAGTTAAGATATTTTTATCTTAAAACAATTATAAAAATTATGTAAATTAGTTTGAAAAATTTTATATTGTATTATATTTGCATACTTTTTAATTTGTATACTTAAATTTTTCGCAAACATTTTAGAGATCAAAATATAAAATTACTAGTAACAGATAAAATTGTAACATAAACTAAATCACAATTTCGTTGTTTCCTTTTCCCTTCCTCCCTCGATTCAAAACGTATTAGGAAAGTATGAGCCTACAAAGACACACTTTAGTATGTATTTTTAGGTAAAATATCACTTTAATTCAATAATTTTTTGCCGACGATAGTTTAGTACTATTGGGCCTTATATAATAATTTCAAGTTGCATACCTAGTAAATTTACACTATTTATATAATATTATTTATTATAATATAGTAATTTTAAGTTATTTACATAGTAACTTTAAATTGTTCAGATAATAATTTTAAACGTTTATATCATTTAGATCTGAGTTTATATCATTCAAAATGAAGAAGAAGATTTGAGTTTCAAGTTCAGATCTGAATTTTCGTTATTCAGATTTTGGATTATTTACTTAAGTGGTGATAATAGAAGTTATTATAGAAATGGTGGCTATCTAAGTGATGATGGCGACGACTAGAGAGGTGTGATGGCGATGCCGACGATAATGACGAATCTAACAACCTCAATCGATTGTTTTAGATTTATAATGTGTAGATAATTTTGATATGTTTTTGTTGGTGTCCGGAATGAAAATTCTAAAAATGGCAGCGATTATACCGTCAATGGTGATTCTGATAACGATGAAGTAATAAAAATGACTGTTATAAAAGTGAGAAAAAAGAGGTTGCCATGGAGGTGGAAAAGAGAGTGAGAGAGTGAAAGGAATTTTTATTTTATTTTATATATTTGACTAAAGTGAAAAAGAGAAAAACTTATCCCAATGAAATTTTGTATTTTAAAATATACTAAAATATCATTAATCCTATTTATAATTGCAAGTATTGAATTTTAGGAAATTATACATCAGCTAAATAATTTTTGATATGAGATGCCATGATAATCCGTTTGTTGTGTGAGATGTCACGATAATCTATTTTTAGAAGAAAACATCATATCAATTTTAAACAGTTTACATTCCATTTTTATTAAGTTAAGATCCTCTGGCGTTTTATCTTTCATATATTTGATGCGTAAATATTTTTAATTTATTTTATTAAAAGATCTTAAGGACATGATTATAGAAATGAGACACAAAATATGATACAAACTTGGACGAGATTTTAAATTTCAAACCATGTGATGTCATATAAATTTTTTTTTTTCAAATTAAGACTCGATCTGTATTCTATACTACAACATTCTATGTTCGTACACATACTATATATAATTACACTTATAGGGAAAGGGGAATTTTGAATTCACAACCGATAGAGTGATTTTTCTTGCAAGTTGATTTAGGAAAATTTTATTATATTTTAAAATTTTAACTTTAGTTAAAAAATTTAATTCATATTAATTTTTTAAAAATATTTTTAAAATTAAATAAAATATTTAACATATGAAATAATTCTCCTAGATTTACATATAAAAAAAATTAACGACAATTATTATGAATTAGAAGAAATAAAAAATTGTTATCAATCAATTACTTTTACTTTGGTAATTCCAGCTATGTTATTTTGGTTAGTAACTCATTGTTCAAGCAAAACTCGGACATTGTTATCTACATCCGAGTTTCCGATTCTTATGCTAATGTTGAGTCATGATAATGATCGATGACGTTAGTATAATAAATAAAATATTAATTATCATCGTTTTTTAAAAAAGTATTTAAAAAATATTTACATCCTAATGTGAAAATATTTCTAATTTCTAAATAAATTCAGTTCAACAAAAATATTATTCAAACTTGACATAGGCCCTATTTACATCCTAATGTGAAAATCTAAAATATAAAAATAAAGAGCATTTATATATCTAAATTTTTAACTAAAATAACCACATTTCATATTCAGATTTCACATTAAACGTATTAGCTCATACTATTTACATGTTGGTCACAAAATTCGTTAAATTACTATAATGTTTCATATGTTCATCTTCAAACGTAACTCATATTATATTATTTTACATTTTAAAAATTATTATTGTCATTTTAAATTATTTATATTATCCTTAGTTAATATAATTAAATAATATAGTTATATATTTAAAAAAAGATAAAATTATTTCAATTTTTATAAAGAATTAAAAAAAATATTTTATTTAATATAAAAAAATTAACGGCCCGTGCACAGTCCTTTTCTGCTTGTGGGGAAAAAATTTACAGATTTTGAAAAAAGTAAATTCATTTTGACATTTGTGGGGCTCCTGCTGTTGACGTGAAACTGTGGAAGAGATAATAAGACGATGGTGACTTGCCACACATTAATTATACTCAAACAACAGTACATGCGTACAACTCTATCCTCCGTTTCAAAAGTTTTAAAATGAGAGATTATATATATATATATATATATATATATATATATATTTTTTTTTTTAAAGTCAAACTATGATGATCTAAATTTTTAATTAATGTCAGTTTAACTGAATTTAATTTATACAATTAATAGAATTTTATAATTTATAACAAATTTTTTTAATTATAATATAATTTGTATTAATTTAAATCTTTGATAAATTATATTAATCTTAAAATTTAATATATCATTTGACTCAAAATTTAAAATATATGTCTAATTTTAAAACTAATGAAGTATCTATTTGTAATTCTCTGAGTTAAGGTATCAATTTATGCGTGGATATACATTTACTCGTACATTAAATTAAAATTGTAAAGATGGTCTAACGCTTGCATCTAATTCTTTAAAATAAATAATTTATACATAAGAACTCTTTCCATCAAAGATTAATCAAACTAAGTTTAGATTTTTAAAATACTATTATAAATAAGTACTTCTTCCATTTCATTATTAATATTAAGGTTTAATAATTGAAGTTTAAGATTTTTTCGCTTTAATTAAGGACTAATCAATAATAATAATGTAAATTATCTAATTAGTTTAAAATTTTTCAAACTAATTTATAGTAAAGACATTAATAAAGTTAGTTGGAGATATTTTCCGAAAGATAAATATCATGCTTAGAAGCTTGATAACATTAATACATATAGGGAATTATGAATTTCACCTAAAATTATGGAGCGTCACAATGTTTAAATCACTTATTTTAAGATAAAGATAAATATGATTAACTAATATATATATATATATATATATATATATATATATATATTACAAGTTAAATTTTAAGCAATATAAGACTAATAATTAAAATTAATATCATTTTAAAAAATCAAATGTGTTACTGTATTATTTATTATAAAAAAAATAAAAATATATCTCAAATTTTAAAACAAAACAAAAGTGGAAAGTATGAGAAATATGAAAAGAAAGAGCGAAATTGTTGAAATGGTACCTAATGAAAGGAAAGTCATATTTCTATTAGAATTAATTAATGTATACTATGACAAATATTTAGAATATTTCTATATATTTAAATATAGTAAAAAGATCTAAATTATAAAAAATAATTAAAAATAAATTAAAATCACGGGCTTCGCCGCTGGTGGGTATAAATGTACTTATGTTTATATCATTCCTAGCTTTTTACGTTTGACTCCTTGACCACCGCTGTGAAAATGACAGTGTGATTTGACGCTGCCCACTCAGTTTCACGTGTACTTTTTGGTAACTTCGTGTTTCATTTCTCCTCGCCAAACCAAACCCCCAAAAAATAACTTAAAAGCACACTGCCTCACTCTGTTTAGTTAATCTTGGCCATTTGCTTCCCCTGTTTCTCCTTCAAAACCCTAGACTCCTCCTTCTGTACCTTCACTCTATAATCGGGAATCCACAAGCAATTCGTACGATTGAATGTGAGTTCCTTCTCTACTCGCTTTAGATACTGCTAAATCTCGAACCGATCTGTATATTTTTACTGTTTTGGTTTTAATTCTTTACATGCATGTTCTTGTTTTATGGTCAATTCTGTTATTTCCGTATCATTTCTTTGTTTTTTTTTCTCTTGGATTGTGAATTCATATATCTGTTTGTGGGAGATAAAAAAAATTCTCTGTTTTGATGGAAGTTGTTTCAGTTCTATGTTGTCAGTTGTGCTGATAAATGATAGGATATATGTTTTTGTTTTTGTTGTTAATTTGTTTGGAAATGAAATTTTTTTATATGCCTAAACATTTTAATTTGGTGGTTGATTGATCTGTTAACAGAGAAAGAGGCTGATAGAAAATTATTCTAACCTCAGTTTTGTTATGGCTCGAGTTTAACATTGATTTAGATATATGTGGATTCAAGTTTCGTTTCGGGGTGGTTTAAGACGGTTTTATTGTAAACCTGGAAACAAAGCTGATGCATGAATGTTTTTCTTTATTTGTGAATCAAGTTTCTGTCTTTTGGTTTCGGCAATCTCCCAAGCATTAATTGGTATTTGATTTAGATAATTATTGTCTTTCTTAGATATCGTGCGCTATTTTTTAAACGATTTCTCAGTTATTAGGATTTAGAAAGTGCTCAGTTTCAAATTTAGCTGTTATGTATGCCCTCCATTACACAAAATTCCCATTTGACGTTATTTATGTTATTTTGTGAAATTATAAAATTCAAATTGTGATGCAAACTTACTTGATTATTATTATTTTTTTTTTGAATTTTTACTAATATGTTTTGAGTGATCATAATCAAATATAGGATTTCTGGAATATACTACGTAATTGTGTAAATGGTTCTCCTTATATGGATTAGAGGAGGAAGTATTGTTCATGCTGACTTGTCATTTTTCCTGTAGATTTTGACAGGAAGTGCAATGAGTAGTTCTGGAGAAGACACTGACATAAGTGAATCTGAAATTGAAGAGTATGAGGATAAATCATATGAAGAACTGAAGAAGGGCAAGAAACGTGTAAGAGTCTCAGATGAAGCTTTTACTTGCCCATATTGTCCAAGTAAAAAGAGGAAGAGAGATTATCAATACAAGGAACTATTACAGCATGCTGGCGGGGTGGGCAAGGGTGGTTCACAAAAGAGAAGTGCAAGAGATAAAGCAAACCACCTAGCACTAGTTAAATACTTGGAAAATGATCTTGCAGATGTTCCTGGTCCATCACAACCCATGGCCAAGGTTGATGGTCCTGAAGAGCGTGATGGTGATGAGATGTTTGTCTGGCCATGGGTTGGAATTATCGTAAACATTCCAACTGAATTTAAGGATGGACGTTATGTTGGGGGAAGTGGCTCTAAGATCAGGGACCAACTAACTACTAGAGGTTTCAATCCGACAAGAGTTGTCCCTTTGTGGAATTACAGAGGTCACTCTGGCACGGCAGTTGTTGAATTTAATAAAGACTGGTCTGGATTCACTAATGCCATGTCGTTTGAGAAAGCTTATGAGGCTGTTCATCATGGGAAAAAGGATTGGCAAGCGAGCAATGTTCAGAAGTCCGATCTCTATGGATGGGTTGCCCGAGCTGACGACTACAATTCTGGTGGTATTATATCAGATCATCTTCGAAAGATTGGAGATCTTAGAACCATTTCTGACATAATGGCTGATGAGGATCGCAAGACAAGTAAGCTTGTGTTGAATTTGACGAACGCGATTGAGGTTAAACAGAAGCACTTGGAAGAGATGCAGACCAAATTTGCAGAGACTACTAATTCTTTGAGCAAGTTAATTGAAGAAAAAGATAAGCTTCATCAATCTTACAATGAAGGTATGTGCTGATAACAAATTTTCTTGAGTTATCCTATAAAATTGACCTTTTCAATATATTCCTCGAGAATTATGGGGGGGTTAGGAAGATGTGCACTGGGTTCATTGTTAAGCTTTCATTAGCCATAGGTACTAAGCGTTAGTTCTGCTTCTGTCTACTTGAATTCTCTCCATTTTGTTGAAATGTTCTTTGCTTCCCTGGCAGAATTATATG
Organism: Centella asiatica; assembly: GCA_014636745.2. Taxonomy (NCBI): domain Eukaryota; kingdom Viridiplantae; phylum Streptophyta; class Magnoliopsida; order Apiales; family Apiaceae; genus Centella; species Centella asiatica. The sequence continues at coordinate 24,028,408 of CM025787.1, forward strand.
CTTCACTTTATGCATACTGATTTTGGATTTATTCTAGTTTAGTGGTCTTCTATCATCTTAAATGCTAAAAGGAAGTTTTGCAAGGCGAAAACAGTAATGCCACAATGATTCTCGCAAAATTTTAACATTATAAATTTCTTTTGAGTAGTTGTGATGACTCCTGACTGCATTATTGAATGTTTGTTTATATCATTCAGAGATAAAGAAAATTCAGTTGAATGCTCGAGAACATTTCCAGAAGATTTTTAAAGATCACGAAAAAAATAAGCAGCAGCTGGAAACGCAAAAGAAAGAACTTGAGCTCCGAGGTCAAGAACTGGAGAAACGTGAGACCCAAAATGAATATGAAAGGAAGAAGCTCTCTGAAGAGCTTGAAGAGGTTCAGTGTTTCTAACCATGTCTTTCGGAATTTTTTTCCTTTTGTTGAGTTCTTTCTTTCTTAAAACATATTGTTGTCAGAATCTTAATGTTACATTTTTGGTTGACATCATGTATTATTTTGTTTCAGAATGCCATTAGAAATAGCTCCCTTCAAATGGCAGCTGACGAGCAAAGAAGGGCTGATGAAAGTGTGATGAAACTGGCAGGAGATCATAAGGTTTGTTGATTGGTTCTAATTTTCCTTGAAACGGTTGTTGCAGTGAGAGTCAAGTTCAAACAACATAAAATAATGATTTGGTAATTCTTGATTCCAGACACAAAAAGAAAATTTCAACAAGAGAATACTTCAACTCCAAACACAACTGGATGCAAAACAAGCAGTGGAGCTAGAAATTGAGCAACTGAAAGGGACATTAAATGTCATGAAGCACATGGGAGACGATGGAGATATGGAAATCCTAAAAAAGGTGGAGGATATACATAAAGCCTTAAGAGAAAAGGAAGGAGAGTTTGAATATCTAGAAGCATTAAATCAAACTCTTATCGTGAAGGAACGTAAAAGCAATGACGAGTTGCAGGAAGCACGTAAAGAATTGGTTGCTGTAAGTTATTTATATTATTTTTTAAAATTTTCTTTTCTAACAACTCTGTGCTGTCTGGAAAACAGTTTTACTATGTATTTAATATCAATTTCCGCGAACAGGGTGAAAATTCAATGTGATCTGCTTTGTCTTTAAAAATGTACATATCTATATATCTTATTCTTCGGGGAACAATTATAAATAAATTAAATATTATGTCAAGCTCATTAAATTTCCTTCACTATAGCTTGAAGCTTTCATTTACTATACCTCTACATTTTGAGGACGACTTAACCAGGTTTTACTTGTAGGCCTTATCAGAATTTTCCAAAAACTCTCAAATTGGTGTGAAGAGAATGGGGGAGCTGGACCCCAGACCGTTCCGTGAAGCTATGATCAGAAAGTATGGTGAAGCAGACGCAGATGATAGAGCGTCTGAATTGTGCTCATTGTGGGAGGAGTACCTCCGAGATCCCGATTGGCATCCGTTGAGAGTAATGAGTGTTGACGGAAAATATCAGGTGTGCATAATAACATGTATTTCTCCATTTCATTTTGATGTTGGTAAATTTAATGTTAATCTTGTTTCTGTAGTTCTTAATGTAATTGATGATAGATCATCGAATTTTCTATCCAAGTTCAAGTTTTGAAAATGTCTGTATCCTGATGCGTACATTTTTTTAGTTTAGTGCATGTTGTTTCAATTGTAAATAAATTTTGATGATCTACATGTCTTGTTCCTTTCACAAATTTTTAATGTCTGCCATAATCAGTGCACATTATTTCATAATTTCATTTATTACTGTTTACATGAGGATATATTCCGATATTTCTTTGAGTAGATTACATCTTTACAATGAAATGTGCATTGGGTGCATTGACCATGACCATGTAGCCTTTTGGGTTACTGCAAAAGTTTAAGATCATAGCTTAACTAAAGAATGAAAGCAAGTGCAAGGTATCTCTTGAAACAGTTTATCATGTTAGTTGCTTAACTGTTGACAAAATTCTTTTTTCTTCTTGTACGAGCTTTAATGCTATATTTGTAGTTTCGTGTAACAAGCAATACCATGATATGATGACTGTTCTACATTTTTTATGTAATATGCAACTAGAGAGGCATTTATTTTATTATTTTGGATCGTTATTTAACCATGTATCCTGGCATACTTTATAAAATTAAATAAACCTATTGATATTTTGGCAAGTTGTTCATATTTGCCGACTTATTTAACTTAGTATTATTGCTCTTTAGAGCGTTGAGTGATTCTATTAATGCTAAAACTGCAATGTCCTTGTTAGTGAATGTCGCCCCCTTAGATTTAGATGGAGTTGTACATTTGATATGTTTAGTTATGTGAGCAAGCTTGTGTAAATGTCATTTCCTGGCAATTTGGTTTTGGGCCAAGAATGGGGCAATAGTAAAACACTACTCCCTCTGTTTCACAAAAGAGTAACATTTGGATTTTTGACAAATATTAATTTTGCATGTTTGATTGAGAATTAAATGTATAAATAATAAGTTTTTCTCAAAATTTTTCATGAATCTTAGAAGATTGTAACGACAAATTTTAGAAAATATAGTATTATAATGAAAAGATTATGCAAATGTTCTTTTTTCGGAACAAATTTTATGCTCAAATGTTGCTCCACGCGCATAGTTATTTTTATGGTTCCATCCTCTCATTTCGTCTAAGAACAAGGAGTTTTAGTGCTTAAAATACGAGCCAGAATACCGACCTCTACCTGACATTAATCCTCTCATTTCGTCCAAGAACATGGAGATGTAAAAGTTAATATTTGCAGACTGTTTTGATTTGGTGCTGGTATGAGCACTCTTGATTTTGTGATGGATCATATACAGCCGTTCAGAGATGCGACTGAAGTGTACTAAACCCTATACGTGACTTTCACATTCAAGATCTACTATAAGTCGTAATAATTGTCACTTGTTTCCATTGTGTTGTTTCAAGCATAAATTATGGTGTTTCCTCTCATTCTTTTACACATGGTAGTATTTTTCTGTGTAATCAATGTCTGTTTTGTTGGTGCAGGAAGTTTTTGATGAACAGGACGAAAGATTAACAAGTTTAAAGAGAGAACTTGGAGGGAACGTGTACAACGCAGTTACAGCCGCTTTGAGAGAGATAAATGAATACAATCCAAGTGGAAGATACGTCACGTCTGAGGTGTGGAACTACGCGGAAGGTAGGAAAGCTACCTTGGAGGAGGGAGTTGACTTCTTGCTGAAGTTATGGAGAAGTCGAATTGAAAGAGGGATCTAAACTAATCACAAAGGTAGTCCTGCTTATTTGCTGTAGTTACGTTCTGTATGGAAGTTAAAATCTCTTAATTGGAATGCCATCTGGTGGCCTAGAGATCTTTAGGAACTCTTTAAATAAGCATCCAAACTGTTGTGATGTATGGATGGTGCTAGATCAATGAACTTGGTGATTTGTGACTACATCTCTCATGATTTGCTTTTAATAATAGACTACATCTCTCGTGATTGACATGATTTGATAATATTTCTTAAGTTGATCGTCAGTAGTTTTATAAAGATTGTGGGAGAACGAGTGATTTTTATGGAACGAAAGAGATTACATAGTTCCAATTTTTCTGGCGAGTCACTGAATTTTCCGACGGGTTCTGCCGGCCAGCCTTGTTTGTGTCCAGAGGAAGAAGATGATGACGTGACAATTTTCTATTGGTCAATAGATATTTTGTGATTCTGAAGGCTTTAGATTTTGAATCAGACAAAGTGTAGAACTAGAAAGTTACGCAAAATTTCATTTCGGATTTAATGGTGATTTTTGCAAAACTTTTCAGAGATCAGAAAATGGACTATTTATTTTCCTCAATAAATTAACTTTAGAAAATTAAATTTGGAGTAAATTGGATTTGTGAAATTCTTGATGTTCTAAAGAATAAAGATGTTGATTCATTTACGACATTTCTTGATAATTTGAGAAAAAATTTGAAGTCCGGAAGTATATTTTTGAGAAACTAAGTATTTTAAAATAGTTTTTAAATGAGTTTAAACAACTAGAGCATTCTAGAAATTAGAGTTTTTATAAGAAAAATGTAATTCCTTTTTGGAAAATTCTAGAATATTGTAGGAAAATTATTTAAACTAATTTTAAGAAATTCCAAGACATTTTGATGAAAAATTAAGGAGGATTAGAAGCGTAGTGCGTATCGAAAGGGTCAATTTTGCCTTTATCTTACCATTTGAATTAGCGAGACCCTGAAGGACCCCTTAGGAGACTAATGTCAGGTAAAATAAGGTCTGGGTTTTAAAAGTTTCAATGTAGTGTTAAATACAATTCAGGGTGAGAAATTGGGCGATGCAAGAAGGGACTTAATTACAAATAAATATTTTAATTGTTGTAGTGTCTCAAATACTGAGATGTGACAAATGAGAATGCGTTCTTCACGAAGTTCGTAGTCTTGTCTGGAGACAACGGTAAACTTATCATAGATAAGTACATATTTTGCCGGTATATGACATGGTGCTCATGTCTTTTCGCGTGCTTTTGGCGATCTCTATACGTGATTTGTTCATCACGTATTTCACTGATTCTCCTTCTGACAATTTATTTGGTGACTTTCCCTTGTTGATTTTGTTATTAATATTCGCATTGTCGATATCCTTGAATATTGGTAATTATATATATCTTGATGATATAGTTACTTTATTTCTGGTGTGGACTGAGTTAGACAACCCCTTGAATGAATGGGGTATTTTTGGTGAGCTTTAGATAAAATTGTCTAACGGCAGGATATCCATTGGCAAACTTGGTAAACTATCACTGCTAAAATCTGGTAAAATTGTGACGGACAGAACTGTCACAAAAGAGAATAATCCATCACAGATAAATTATTTTGTAATGAAACTATTTTATGACAGAATCGTCCATCACAAGCGTCATTGCATAGATCGTTTTCACAATTATAAGGTCTGTCACAAATAGCCTTTAGTGACGGATCAGTCCGTCACATATTATTGGCATTAATCTACCCATCACATATAACCCATGACATGTGCATTGTAACATTTTTCGGCTGAAATTTAATGAAAAATCAATTTTCATGATATTTTCAATATATAATAGCACTAAAAAATTGAAACCGTTGTCACAAACATAAAAATGATACAGAATTTAGTTTTCTTTTTCAACAACTTGTCGGTCGGCAGCTGAAAACCATTAACAACAAACTTGAAGATATTTTTTTGTAACGAAATATGTGTTTGTTACAAAAAAGTATGTCATAATATTTACGAATAGTGTTGTCGATCCAACGAATTTACTATGTGATCGGTGATCTCTTTAGAGTTCGTTCAATTATGATATTTTCATAATTTGTTGAATTTGGCGGATTTTGTTGACTTCTAATTTTGATGAAAAGGTAACAACGTGGGACCCCCCGATAAACGTAAAACAAAGAAGGGCTAGGTTGCAGTTGGAATTAGCGAGGGACACTACGCTAGAGATAGTTAAGACAACTAGTTATGTCTATGTAATAACGTACTGTAGAGCAGACACTTTCTTTAAATTCTTTATTTTTAAGACTTATGGTAATGTAATGAAATGTATGAACTAACATTAAGTAAATTTTCTTAGTGTTTGGGAATTGCACACAAAACTCATGGCGATTGGCAACACCCCGAGTGAGGTATCCAAGTCCGTCCAGATCTGGTAAAATAATCTCTTCCCCTATAAAACTATGGTAACATAAAGATGTGAAAATGTGGCCACCTATTTGATATATAAAAGGTTATCAAATATGTTGAGTTCTATATTTGACTCAAATTCTCATGCAAAATTTTGGAAGGACAAATTTCAACTTCTGAAAGCAGGTGGTCATGCTTTGTACTTCCACGGTTAAGCTCCTTTCTTCACAATGTTTTATTTTGCATCCTAGAGACAACTAATAACAAAACATACGGAATAAACATAGATAATATTCAATAACATTGAAATGACATTAAAAAACATGAACATTTTGATTTATCACAGACACATATATATTAGAAAGAGAGAGAGAGAGATTCTATCATTTACGAACCTTATATACAAATGTTTATGTGACTTGGGTATGAGTAAAATTGATCATTATTACAAACATCCAGAAAAAAAAAAAAAGATTCAACGATTGCATGTGTTTTGCACGCTTATAATAATGTTATGCATCACCAAGATATACAATAATTTGAAACACTTGTTTTTTATGCTCTTTTCTTCAATAAATTTGAATTAAGAAAAAAATTAAAAACATGTGTGTGTTTATATAAGGTGTGTGGATAAGAGCATAACTTTCTCTATAGCAAAAACAAAAATGAACTATAGCTCATTTACGTTATTATATCACTTGTGCTATATATCGATTTTTAAAATATTTGAAAAAAATTTAACCTTACAAATTGAAAAAACATAGAAAAATAATACATCAGAATTTTTCAAAATCTTTATGTAGTTTTTTTAATCGTGTAAAAATCAATTTATCTTAGCTATAAATAATATATTAATTTTTCATTTTTAAATCTAGTTACACACCACAAAAATGAGAAAAATAATATACACTCTAGTTTTTATGCTCTTTTAACTTATACCGTTGAAATTTTTAAATAAATGATATGAAAATGAGCTATAGGCTATAGCTCAATTTGTTTAATCCTAACGAGTAATATGCTTTTAAATGACCAAATTCCTCACACTACTGACCTAATTTTGACCAAATTCTCACTCCTTGATATTTCAATTCTCTCGCTACAAGTTATAGCAGACAAAAAGTTAACTTCTGATGAGAGGGCGCGAATGTATTTTTTACATAGAATTATAATGTGGTGAACGTGAAATCCTCTCTATCTCCATCTCGCCATCCATTTCGATCATGGATGTTAGAGATTAGAGTAGATAAAATAGTACATTTATTCAAGGCCATCTACTAGATTGTCAAAAAGATTCTTTAATATACTTTTATTAACGCTTATAAAAATAATAGAAAAAAGACTCCATAGAGTTAAAAATAATTAAAAAAATATAGATCGCATTTCTCTTCCTAGGGTTTCCTATATTTCCGATGCTATAAATAGTTAAATACCTTTTTTCCAAAACTCAAGCCGTCAAGCCTTTGCTTAGAGGCGACCTTGGCCAACAGACGGAGAAATCAACGCCGTAAAAATTGGCCAAAAACCTAATTCTTGCGGCCGTCAATCGCTCCAAGAAGTCGATGCGAGTATCAATGTTCACTAAGAGGTTTTGACTCTTTCATATAATGTTGTTCCGAAGCCTAATTTCTCTCAATCAATATGTTATATATCTCGTAACACGTTAATCTGTTCACTAGTAATCTATTTATTTAATTGTAGATCTATCTTCATATGTTTATATGCATTTTGTATCTATCAATCTGTACATTTTCTCACTTATTTCAAACTAGATTTGTTTATGTAACAGTTGATCTACTTCTGTTTAATAGTACAGTAATGAATTTTCTCTCTTCGCGTTTGTTTCTTCAGTTTTTGTTTAATTCATTTGCTTTTTTAATGAGTTGATCTGAGTTATCCCGGTGTTTCTTCACACTTTTCAGTTAGTATGTTGCGGTCGTTGTTCATGTCATATCAAGGTCTTCTCCTTATGGTGACAAAAATTTTGGTGAGCTTTTATGATTCTTATTTGTTACTTTCATACATTTAAACGAAATTCAATATAACATGATACAAATGAGGTTCAGATCCTTCGTTAATTGGGGACACAAACTTCTGATTATGTCAGAGGAGGTTAAACTAAGGTGCAAATGGTATTGGCCGAGAAATGGAGAATTATTCACAAAAGTTTTGAGCAAGTCACTCCCTCATTAAAAGTTACCCGTCTCAGTACCATTTTGCTTTTACAGTTTTGTATCGGCAAAACATAGTTGTGTGAAACATGACTTAAAATATCAATACCTTTAAAACTATGACTTGAATTTAAGTGACTTAAAATAAAATTTCATTTTAAATTGATGATTTTCATACTCTTCACGAACAGGGAAGATGGAAAACGGGTAATGGTTGACAACAAGCACCTAAAGTCTACGAACCTGCTACTGGTAATTATATTTTTCTTGAAATCATGTTTTCATGTTCATTGTTAATGTCAATTTAACTTAACATCCATAATGAACTTTTGTCAATTGTATTTTGACGTTCGTTTTCTTATTCTATCCTGGCAGTTGTTTAACTATTATGTGAAAAATCTGTATTTCAATGCAAACGGAGGAGAAGATATGTAGCTTGTGAATTATTACCTTGAACGTTACAAAGATTTGTTGAGGGAGTTTCCTAGGAACCGGTTACAAGCTACTACAAAGACTTGAATTCTAATAATCTAATTTTCAAATTTTCCTTTAATGATTTCTTTTGTTTGAAGATATATTTTCTTAAACTTAGAATCTTCTGTATATAGAAACAAAGATTTTTGAAGTAAACCAGTTTCAAGTTCATTCTCTTATGCATATGTCATATAATGTAGAACCTAAATGTGATAGGGTCACATTTCTTGTAGAACCCAAATGTGATAATATTATACTTTTTGAGGAAATATCATTTTCTTTGTAAAAAGGCTAATGATAGTTTCCGATGTATCTGGAGAGTACATATGTTCTACTTTAGTATTTTACCTAATTTCTTGTACAATCATTCCAGAACCTTCTATAGGTGGAATATAATGTGACCCTGTGATGTACTATAATGATCCAGGATGTTTGTTAGTTCGTATTATCGAGTATTATGATTTTTTTTATTACACATTTAGTTGTCAAAGAAATGTGTACATACAATAGTAGACATTTTGCTCAGCAGTATCCGAACAATTCTTTACGTTTACATTGTAATTTTAAACACATCAGTCAGGAGTTTGATAGTATGTTTAAATGTTGGAAAGACAATGGATATTTTTTCTACATATATATAGCGTTTGTCAAGAAAAGATTAACACCTGTCTTATTTTACTTTTTTTAATTTAATTACTTCAATAACAGCAAAATCAAAACTTATTGAAAATTCACCATAATATTAGAAACAGTTCTTGGCCAAAAGAATTTGGCCGAATCCCATACCACAAAAACTTGGAAAAAAAAATACAATAAGCAACCCCAAGAAAAATTGGAACAGAATTAAGTATACGAATCTAATTTTATTGATAACTCCACTAGCGCATCAGCAAAAGAAAATGACCCCCATCACAACAGCTGCAGTAGAATCCCCAAAAGCAACAGCAATGACTCATTTTCCTTGCACTCTTTGGTCATATGTTTTTTCAAATTTTTTTATGGGCAAAAATTCATGAAATTACCTTATTGTCATGCAGATGAATTCCATCATAATACATGTCCTTGTTGAAGAAAATTGTTATTCTATCCACTTCTATTTGGCATTCTGGATAGAATATGGCCACATCCTTATGTGAGTACGTACACATATAAGGGCATCATCCATTATTAATGGTAGTATCCAATAGTTTTTCCCCACACAGAAGTTTAAAAATCAGATTGCTTACCAATTTGTTTCTTGATTTTCTAGGTCATAGTTGGGTCTATTGTACAGTTTTCATCTTTGGGATTCTTTTCTTCTTCTTTTCGTTTGTTTTTTCGTTTTCACGTGATTTTTTCAGTAGGATAAACTCCATCTCTATAGAAGAACTTGTTGTGAAGCGACATTCGCAGCTATTACCCGTTTTTGTATTGGTTGTGTTACTTTCAATTATGGGACATTTTTCTTGTCACTAAAGGAGAACATCATCTTATCGGGCTATTTTATTAATATAATTTTTTCTTACTTTTAACATGTTTTGTAATATACTATATAATTTTAGGTGAGACTTTTAGAAAACAAGTATTCCTTGAGATTGTCTATTATGTGATGGATTAAAGTATTGAAAAAAACTATCGGTCTAAATGAGTCAAATTTTAGTTAACACTAACATGCTCAAATTATACTCAAATTGATTTTTTGATCCTCGAATTCAAACTCGAGTATTAGATATAATAAATTAAATGTGCTCAATCTTAATCTACATAGATATCGCGATTCCGCTTGTAAAAAACTCTACCCTGACCTGAAGAGTCACACTGCTCGGCATCCAGATGTGACACACATTCATTGGAGTAATAATTAAAAAGGATTCATAGCTTAGTGCATGTCGAAAGTGACAATTTAGCCGTTATCGTACTGTTTGAAATAGCGAGACCTCGAAGGAGCTGTAGGAGACTAATGTAAGATAAAATAATGTTGAGAATACAATTCCAGGTGAGAAATCAGGCGATTCACGAAGGCACTTATGACAAATAAATATTTTAATTGTAGCAGTGTCTCAAATATTGAGATGTGACATAACTGAACGTGTTAGGATTTCAAGAGCTAGCAAACAGGGATTCGCAAGGAACGTGTTAGGATTTTCATGGCCTTGTTATCATAAAGTTTATCGGCGAATATATGCTTACTTAGCTTTAAGTAAATTTTCTTTGTGTTTGGGAATTGCACACAAAATGCAAGTGGTGTGATTTATTGCGATTTACAACGTACACCCTAAGTCAGGTATCCAAGCCTTTCCGAATATGTAAAAATAAAATATTTTCAAGCTAAAAAACTATGGTAAAATAAAGATTTTTCCTATAGAAAACGTGGCCAGCTATTTCATATATAAAAGGTTACAAAATATCTTAAGTTTCTAAATTGATTCAAATTCACGTACAAACAGCTTTAGAGGTCAAATTCCAACTTTTGACAGCAGCTGCCTGCGTCTTGCATGACAATGCTTCATTTTGCATCCTCAACACAAATAACAATCAAAACACATAAAATAAACATATATCATATTCAATACAACTAAACATATATCATATTCAATACAACTAAAATGATATTAAAAGAAAACGTGGAAATAACATTAAAGACACGGAACAATTTATGGTTTGTCATATATATATATATATATATATATATATATATATATATATATATATA
>CM025787.1:24039388-24055955 GCA_014636745.2 Centella asiatica
TATATATATATATATATATATATATATATATATATATATATATATATTTATTTATTTATTGTTAAATTAGTGGAAACAAAATCAATAATAATAAGAGATAATTGTTAGAGAGAATGATACATACATATATAGGGTTTGTTTGAAACATGACACTCTATGTATCAAGTTTGAAATGTCTAATTTGTTGCCCATATATATACATATCTTTGCGACAATGTTATCTAACTCAACATAGACCTGTTCAAATTAAGATTCTAGATTGATTCATACACTTTCAACGTTTTGTCTACATATAATATTAATTAATAAAATATTATTAATATTTATCAAATTGTGATTATTATTATATTTTGAACATACATTCCAACAATCTCCTCCTATATTCTAAATATAAAATAATAATAACGAACCATACATGAACACACAATACCAAAGTATCATGAAACTAATCTAAATAAAATCATCTATACATGTGTGAATCAAACTAAATTAAGTATTAAGGTTTTGAATCATGAACAAATTCAACAAATAAATAAATTCACATGCTGGTGAATAATATCTGAATAAAATAAAAAAGACAAATGAAAAGACTTAGAAATTCAATTAGCCACAATATTCTACTTGTCTAGTAGATCATCATTCTCAATGAAAAACGGTTTCAACATTTTCTGTAAATTTTCTCTAAATTGACAATTTAACATAGAATTTTGTGTAAGGCGTCCCTCAACGAATTCCATTCACTAACCGTCAATTAAAGAACAATACAAGTATCTATTTTAGACATTCTAAACTTAGTACAAGTCATATCAAAACATGATGCAAAAAAAAAAAAAAAAAAACTTTCATTCTTCATCTTAGGTACCAGTCAGAGTTGAAAAATCTACTAATCACTTCTAATTAACATAGTTTGATGTACAAGTGTCTAGTTCAATTCCTAAGAATTTAGCACCAACCAAATATCAAACTATAATGCATCATTACTAAGTTTTGAATAATAAAATAGTTTCTAACCGAAGTATCTAGTTCAACACAAAAAAACTTAGTACCAATCATAAAGTAAAACTATTTCTCATTACCAACAAGTTTTCAACACATAAAACTTGTCCAATTATGATTTTTCTCATAAAAGATAAGAACCACACATGTTTTATTTTGGAATGTTATAGTCTCATACCTAACACGATTTTATTATATGTATCATCAAATTTGAAATCACACAACAAGTCATAAGAGACATATTATCAAATTTGGAATGATATGAACAATTACAACATCAAAATATAAATTATAATACTCATACAATAGATTAAAAATAAACCATACTAGGTCACAAATCTTTTAAAAATCTTTAATCTAATAGTTTTAATCTTATCTCTTTTATAATGAACTTATAATGAAAATTCATTATTGGAACATATTGTAAGAATAACGGCTTCAACACTTTCTTCAACAATTAAAGAGTGTTCAAACAAAACTCTGTGGAGTTTGTTTATCACCACTTCTGAAGAATACAATTAAAATATATCCTTGGAATCTATAGAACAAAACTTCTATTAACTCTGTTTCTAAAAACTAGCGTATAGAGTTTCAACTTCAAATATCACAAAACTCTTTATGCCCGTTTCATAGATTTTCAATACAATACTACACTACCTAGTGTATACACATACACACTGATATCAAGAGACCATAAAAAAATCCTTATAAAATTAGAGGATTCTAATAACATGCAACATATCATTGAGTACCTATAAAATATCTCATCAGCCTCTAGGAAATCTCATATTTCATCAATCTCTAGGGCATCACATAGCTCTTTTAGGATTATGGTGAGTTTACTAAACATGCCAAATATAATGGCTATGTCAATACTTGTGCGAGTCACTATACACATGAGACTATTGACTAGTTTCGATTGATCTAATTGTCCCATAAGTTCACATTGTGTCTCAATCTCATTGTATCATTGCATCCATCCTAGCGAGTAGACTAAGATAAAATCTTGTCTATCACACTAACTCACTAACTTACCAAAACATATAAACAGTCCCTAACAACAGTATGATACTATATAAACAAATAATCACAACTCTATTTGACATCTAACATGAGTAAAAGTATTTACTTGAATCATCAAGAACCAATCTCAAACTCTTTACTTTATGTTAAAACTATTGTAATTTAAGTGCTTATACAAAATCTTACTTTATTATAATTTGATTAATTAACATATTTAATTATCAAATTCTTACATAAAAAAAAAACTTTTCAGGTTAATCTGGTTAGATCACCATATAACAAAAACTGTATTCACATTTACACTAATGTGACAACTAAAAGAATATTTATCAAACTTACATGACAAAAAGGTGAATGAATGTCATAATAAATCATTCGCTAATCCAAACATATAGTCATTAGCTACTAAACGTGTCAATATCGACTAAAATCTGTTAGAAAAAAATTTATTCTACAATAATAAACTACAACTTATAGTTGTTCGTCTATATGCAAACCAACAATCTAAAGTTTTATTATGTAACAAAGAATTTATATCACTAACAATGATTCTTTCCATAAAAATGACTCCTAAAATTTCATCTCCTCCTCATCAGAAGTATGGATCATCATTTAATTGACAAGTTACAGAGTCCTTATTAAAATCACTAGGTACTCATTATCGAATAGATACTTGTAAAAATTCTAGTTCAACTATCTAAGTGTGAAACATCAGTAGGAGTAGGCTCAAGCCATATTCATTAATTATCCAACCATGTATTTCTCGTAAAATAGGGATATCGTAAATTTGTAAAATAAATTCTCAATAAAAGTACAAACTTTGCTTCCAAAATTACATTGGTTGAAAATCAAATATGTCTAAAACTCTATCCACTGGAAATACATGTTCACCCCTAGGCCAACATCTGTGACGACCCTAAAGTTCCTTACCAAACTAGGGCTCCGACAAAAGAGAAATAAAAATAACGTCTCATCCATTTATAGCATAAATAAAGTTTAAAAGAAAATAGTAGCGAGTTATTACAACCCAAAATAGTACAATTTTAGCGGAAGCTAAGCTATCGCTATATTATGGTTCATAACATTACAACTTCAAAACATCTTCCTTCCTTCCTTAACGGCCACTTGAAGGGGTCAGCAAAAACTCAGTAACAAATCATCTTTGCTTTCCCCTTGTCAGAGGGTTCAGTCTTTGTACCATGACTTGCAAGACATTAAGTTCAACAAGAATGAGCGATTTACGCCCAACAAGTATATAAGCAAATTAGAGAAGCAAATTTGGAATATTGATGGAAGTTCAATTCTATTTATGAGGCTCAGTGAAACAATACAAATGTCTCAAAAATCTTTGAAGAAGCTTGAGGATCATTGATGATAAACAACGTGTAACCTTTTGTTAGAACAAAATAGGTTGAAGTGTTTGTAGAGGAAGGGGGGGGGGGGAGGGTGAATGCAAACACTCAAATCTTTTCGATCTTTAAGAACTTTGTTAAGTACAGATGAAAATAGTTATACTATTAGAAAAACTATATTGACTTTAAAAAGAACACACAAACAATCAAGTTAAAATAGTTGTATTAAAACTTGAGGTTTTTCTGGAAATCTGGTTAATCACAAATGTGATTAATCCGTTACAAATTCTGTAACAAGTTACAGCTTCTCTTTCACACTCAGTAGCTACAATACTTCTTTGAATATTTTCTCACAAGAATGTTTCAAAGCTTCTCTAGTGTTTGTGTGCTTCAACGTGTTGGTTAATCCATTGGATGTCCACTCTTTGTGTAATGAAAACTCTTTTGCATATATAGAAGATCAGTAGTTGAACCCACGTGCTTGGACGTGCTGCTCTTTTCAACTTAGCCGCATATATGTCACATCGATGTCCTTTAGGAACGATGTATCAGACTGTTGTTGCTTTTGTTGCTTCCTTTTCTTCCCTTGATCTACGTGCATTTAATGATCGAGAGTTGTCATTGGACCACCAAACTTCAAGAGATATCTTTCCAGTTTATATCTTTACTTCTATAACAAGCTTCATTGATTTGCGTGTAAGACCTGATGACGAGTGCATGTAGTCATAACTATCCACTGACGATAAGCCCTGATGCGAACTTGATCAGTGCTTTTGGATCCTCTGATGACAGGTCTTGTCAAAGACTAGATCAGTGCTTCAAACTTCACTTGAGTTATCCAAGTGCTTCTTGATCCCCTGATGTTAGGACTCAAAGCATACATTGATGGTTTCCACTGATGCAGTGCTGAGCATTCCCCCTGACGGGTCAGCTTGACACTGTCATACCTTAATGTAATCTCCTGACATATTGACATGTCATTGTCATGCCTTGATGCGTTCCCCCTAATGAGTTTGGCTTACCACTGCCATACCCTGACGCGTTCCCCTGACGAGTCTGCCTGCCTATGTCATCCTCTGATGGTTTTAATCACTGAAACTTTGTTGATTTCTTTTGGAATGTCTGATGTGTGGAATACTAAACTATTTTTGATTAACAACATGCATTCCTCTTCACTATCAAGACCTTTAGGAATTTCAACTGAAGACTTGTCTAGTGTGAAAAACTTTATTCCCTGATGACTAAGATGATCATCAGTAGATGCAAAATATGTGCATATACTTAGGTTTACAAAACACCCTGAGTATGTATAGGTGCACAAACAAAACTCTAATCATCATCATCATTTATACTTAACAATCTTCCCCTATTTATGATTATCAATTTGATAACCATAAATATTACCTAACGTATTGATGATGATGTCAAAACCAAAACTGTACTCTATCAAGAATTTGACGAAATTGTATTGGTCTATTCTATTGTATTTGTATGAACAAAAATAATTGTACAAGTATTTTCTATAACTATTACAAAAGTATACATATTAGAAACCAGGATCCCATTTTCTTTTGAGCTGAAACAAAGAGAAATGGATGATTTGATTCAATAGGCTGTGAATCACTTTCAAGGCCTTGTCTCCTTTGATCTGGGTTTTGATCTGGAATCCTGAGCCTGTTGTCTTCTCCTTCTACTACAAGTTGTTCCAACTCCTTCTGAAGAAGTCTTCTGAAGTTGACAATGTTGACATTGTTGCAGCAAGGACTAATTTGATTTCTGACACATTAGTTGCAACAAGTTGTGACCAGTGAAAGGTGATGATCTTCCGTTTTGCATTTTTGAATTCTACACCCATGGGGTTTGTGATCATCTTAGGATATTCTTTGAATCCTTTTACTGGTGGCACATCCCTTACCGCTGCTGTATTCCCATCATCAGCTCTGGTTTCTTCAATCTCCTTCAACACTCTTTGTAATAGCAGGATTCTGAACTAGATGACATATTCATTCTTATGATAAGCAATTTGGTTCAGAACATGCATCGCTTCCTCCAGGTCAAGCCCATCAACATCTCTTTTCCTTATATTTTTCTCCTGCCCATCAGTGGATCTATAGAATAACTTTAATGGTCTCTCCAACGCTGTGGGTAGACTTCTTTCATCATTGATGGCTTTCATCAGCCTCTCAATCATCCCCCTTAAGTCTCTGTTTAGCCCTGATGTATTTGAAATTAGATTCAAGATCAATCACAACTGCTCAACATCCATTCTCCTAAACGATTCTATAGTGACTATGAACTGCAACCCACTTTTTAGTTGAACAATGATTAACTTTTCCCTTTTGTTATTAACTTTGACATTTATGCTTTTTATTGAGAACACAAATGTCAGATTCTTGCGTAGGGATTCAGCTAGTGTGGGTGCTCCATATGTTATAGTTATAGGAGAAGGTGCTTGATCCTTAGCTTCAGATGACTTGGGTTTGACGGCATCAGGGGATTTAGGTTTTTCTTTGTCTTGATCCCCTAATGCACCCTTGGGAGGTTGAGGTTTCTTTGGCTGAGGTTTCCTGGAGGATCTTGGACTGACACTCTTTTTCTTTTTTTCTTCTTCTTCCTTCTCCTTTGCCATTTCCGTTTTTTCCTCCTCTTGAAGTTGCTATGCATCTAGTGCATCAGCTTCCACAAGCTTCTTGTGTTGAGGGAAGACAAGCTCCACTTTCCCATCAATTACTGCTTAGACGGGAGTTGGAAAGTGAGTTGTCTTCATGATATCTCCAAGTAGCTTAGGCCCTAATTGAGTATTTGATTTCTTCTTTGGTTCCTCAATCAGGATGCCTTTACCCTTATCCGTGGGTTTTGGAGCAGGAGCAGTCACATCCCCTGATGGTTGAGCATTTGAGGCCTTCTCTGCAACATCCCTTGACAATGGCCCTGAAGATTTCTCCCCCTTTTTGACAGCATCATCAATGGAAGTTGAGAGTTGTAATGTGACTTGAAGAACCTTTTGAAGAGTGCCATCCATTGATAGTTGCAGAGTTTCAATGCTATTTATTTTGGTGGATAAGGTTGAAAGTTGTTTGTCAATGTTATCAGCTAGTTTCTTCATCCGGAGCAAGGTTTAGCTGGTCACAAAGTAGTTCACAACTTGCTGTACATTATTTATTTTGTTTGTAAAGTGTGTATAGAGCTTTTTATTTTCTACATCCACATATTGCCCAATCATAATTTATGATTTGAGTATCTTTGACAAAATTGGATCTGTTGTCCTTGAAAGCTCCTGCTTTAGTAATCGTATTGTCTCTGTCATCTCATTTTTCTAAAGAAATAAATCAACTCCTAGGATTTGTAAAAGATCATCCATAGGAGTGTCATTTTCATCACTATCATAAGAGTATGCGATATTTATAGTATCAATATCAAAATTTTCTCTATCTTCTTTATTTACAAGGATCTCATCCTTATCTCCCTCAATCTCTTCTTTTTTTATGCCTTCTAAGGCATCTCTCAAAGACTCTCCTTTTTTTTGCCTTCTAAGGCAGTACTTTCATCCTCTCCTTTTGCCAAAGTCTTCTCACATCCTCACTCAAAATTGTCCTATAAGGGCTGTTATGGGCTGTGAGATCAACTACTGTGGCCAGTTCAAGTAAATGATCTACAATTACTGGTTCCACAAAAGTGATAGGTGAATGAATGGATGTAATTTGTGTATGTACAATTGGAGAGGCATATGTTTCTATAAAAGATATATATACAGGTGGGGGAACATAAAGACTTATTGCAATAGTTTGTATAGTTAAATTTATGTCCCCTGTCTGATCATTAGTGATTGTATCAAATAAAAATGAGTCAACCATTTGAGTGTGTTGACTATCAATCACTATGTCTGGGAGTGTTGGCTCCTCCATGAATTGAGAAATTGGAGAATCTGATCTCATGACACTCAATGTTTGTGTCATGATATCTGAAGAAATTTGAGGATTAGAAAAAGAAGGAAGAGGTGTAGAAGGGAGTATTGGCTGGATCACTGAATGAGGAAGTGATCCATTAAGGGAAGTTGTGTGTGCACTCACTGTGTCAATTATCTGCAAGTGGCTCTCAGAGACCCTGATGTTAGTTTCATCAGGGACTACGGTCAGTGTATGTGCCTCACTCAACTGTGTCCCTGGTTGGAGGCTGTTTTCAATAACTAATTCCTTTTGAAAGGAACTAGTTAGAAATGTGTTTAATTCCTTATCAAAAGCAGTATCCTTTTGAGAGGATACTACCTGGTCTGGCTGTGGGGTAACTCTCGTGCCCACTTTCTTCTTCTTCAATCTCCTATAGGCAATCACTCTCTCTCCTTGTTCCCCCTCACTTATTGCAGTTAATTCAGAGGGTTTTCTTTTGGTACCTTTAGTCTTTTGGGAGACTAAAGGTTGGGCTAATGAGAGTGGTGTTGGGTTTTCGTATCATCATACGCAGCGGAAAAATACGGTTTAAAATAAAACAAAAACGAAACCCAAACCCGAGGATCTATGCGAAACAGTTTAATACAGATAGTTCAAGATTTTACCAATTAATTGTGCGAATCTGAAGCTTTGGTGAAGGTGTTGATCGTCTCCAAATCTTGAACGCTATCCAACTGAATAGCGTCTCTACGGTATCCACACGAACACCCGCGAATCGTCTTACGATCCGAACAAGAAGAATTACAGTACTAGCTGTATGATCTGTATCTCTCTTCTCTCTCTATATCTTTGAACTCTAGTCTTTCTTTTGTGAGCAACTAGGATTCTTAGAATACGTAAAACGTTAGATAGTTAGAGAATAGCTGATATATCATATATATAGCCTTTCATAGAGTAGATTCCAAAACCTAATCTAATTAGGAGATTAGAATCCGAATCCTATATTCATTAGATATATATATTTAATCAAGTCTCACTTAATCAATATATGTACAAATAAATATATATTCGTATTTCCTTCCAAATGACTCTTCTTCATACAGATTACATATATATATATATGTATATATATATATATATATAATTTAAAGTCATGATTTAATTAAATCAATCTTATTGATATATTAAAATCATTGACATTTAAATTATATCTCCTTGACGAATGTTCTATGTGTGTGACCCTGTAGGTTATTATTACGTTGGCAATAATTTTAAATCATATTATAAAATTATAAACAGTGAGCGGCATCTAGTAATACATCACTGTTACCCAAGTAATAATAAAGTCATAGATTCGACGTTACCTTTTGTGACCAATGTTTCAATGTAATTTAATCCTTTTAACCATGATATCTAAGATTAAATTCAAGGCATGGATGTGTCATCCTCTTTATAATTTAATCTCAGTTTTCTTGATCAATGAGTAAACTATATGAAACAAATCTCTATTTGAGCATGGCCATGCATTTCATAGTTTCACTCAATCAAGAGGCCTATAGATATCACCCCTAATTTATAGGAGGGTTAAATTCCATCTACATCATTCCCATTTCTCACATAACTCATTATGCATCCAACAATCACCTTTATCGTCCACCCGGTTAAAGGTGACTTTTGATAATGTCAAAACGCATAACTCCTTATGTAGAAATGTCATGACTTCAGGTCGAAGGACCATTACATCATTGTCACTATGAGAATTACTTATGACACATAGCATAACGCTCCATGTAGAATTCTCATGGTGGGTCTGTCCAGTACTATGTTCTCTAACATGTACCTATGTATCAACTTAATATATCTCGTATATATTTATGACCAATGAGATATAGCCATCAGTTAATCCACATACTAGTCTCAATGTATTATTGTTGTCCCACTGACAATGATACTCGACTAGGGACATTTAAGAATAATGATACTTTACATATTTATATGATCTCATATTCAAGTCACATACTTGAATCCATATAATTAGTATCATTCTTCTAAGGACATTTATTATGTTAACATTTATATTACGCAGTAAATAAAACATAATAAAAGTAATTATCATTTAACCAAAAAACATAACATAAACATGGTGTCACAATCATTACATAATTGGCCACTAGGGCATACACTCTAACAAGTGGTTGTGTTGAAACTGGTTGTACTACTGGGGTAGACAGAGAGGTGGTTATGATTATTGCCATAGTAGTTGAAGGAGAAGAAGTAGTGATAGGTTGAGAAGTAGATGAGAGAGTTCGTGACACCTGATCCATATGTGGCGGAAGTGCGAATGGCTCTGCGGTATACGATTTTTTTATTATTTGTACAAACAATTTCTTTGTTTGTGTGTAAGTCAGTACAAAAAAGTCATTCTTAAAAGAAAAATTAGTAATTTGATCCTTAATGATCATTGATAAAAATCTAGCATAGTAAATCTCTGATTTTCTAGAATTAAAATTACCCATTTTAGTTACAAGGTCATCAAAAATTAATTTTTCCTATATTTATATTTACATTCATAATCATGGCATAAGCTATCTTTAAAGTTAAAGAGGTTATTACCTTAAAGTTAGAAGACTTACTTGAGAACACCTTGGTTATGGTGCCAAAGAGATAAGAAATCTCTCTCTTCACATTTACCTTTTTGAGGTCCTTGAACCTTAACACTGTGTTGGGTGCAGTGTTGTAGCCCAGTTCTTTCAAGAAGTTGAGTAGATGCACATCACTCGGTACTTCCACAAGATTTTGTGTAGGTACCCCAGTGCAGAATTAACTCTAAAAGGAGTTATCTTACCCTTTTCAGAAGAAATTTTGAATGAGATTCTTTTTACCACGTCAGGCCTTGTTGCAGAGTACATGAACTTTACACTTGTCCATAGTTGAGAGATGGCTTTACCATACATTTTTTCATCAGTAAATATTGCTCGACTATACTCAGAGTTGAGTAAATAAGTCATCATCGGCTTGAAGCAATCATTTACCTCATCAATGTTAGAGAAACCCAAATAGTTTGTGGGTGGAACCACCAGGTTTCTGGGAAGTTGTTGAACATTGCTGGATGCCATTGATGCTGTTGGAGATTTGAAGAGGGTTTTTGTGAATATAAGAGAGAGAGAGAGAGAAAAAAAGAAAACTCGAGCGAATATCAGAGTGAGATTAAATGTTTTGTTGTATTTCAGAAGTAGAGAGAGAGAGAGAGAGAGAGTAAAATACCCGCCTTTTGATGTTTGAAAACCGCTCTTGAAAACACGCTATTAGGGTGTCGCATCAATTCTGTGGTGACACATCATCAGGGACAAAAGAATTCTCTGATGCAATCAAAAGTCATTTATCTGACCCTGATGTTCATTGTATTTACATACTCTAACCCTGATGCACGAATCAGATACCCTGACCCTGATGCTTGAGTCGGATACCCTGACCCTGATGCTTGAGTCGGATACCCTGATCCTGATGCTTGAGTCGGATACCCTGACCCTGATGCTTGAGTCGGATACCCTGACCCTGATACTTGAGTTGAATACCCTAACCCTGATGCTTGAGTCGAATACTCTGACCCTGATGCATCTCGACAGAGACCCTGATCCTGATGCCTCAGACAAAAACAAACAAAGACAAGCAAAACAACCAAAAATATATGTACATATTTACATTTTTGACATACATAGTCACATATTAACTAATTTCATTAAGAATATATGAGATGAGTTAGGAGTACTAGAACTTAGGCATTTGATAGTTTGTGTTGTTCCAACAACCTTTTTGAAAAGACTTTAGCAAGATTATTGAATTTCATTTTGCATAATTCAACATTCCCAACTCTCCCACAAGATTGAAGAAAGTGACTTCATCAAGAGCCTTGGTGAATATGTCTGTCAGTTGCTTGTTTGTTGGTACAAACTGTAGTTCAATTGTTCCATTTATAACATGTTCCCTAATAAAGTGATATTTGATTTCTATATGTTTGGTTTTGGAATGTTACACAGGATTTTCAGCAATGACAATGACACTTATATTATCACATCTTATTGGAATTTTTTGAAGTTCAGTCCATAGTCCATTAACTGATTTTTCTTCCATAGAATTTGTGCACAACAATTTCCAGCTGCAATATATTCAACTTTAGCAGTTGATATTGAAATTGAGTGCTGCTTTTTGCTGAACCAAGATACAAGCCTTCCTCCCAGAAACTGACAGCTTCCTATTGTACTTTTTTTGTCAATTCTGCATCCTCCAAAGTCAACATTAGAATATCCCAGTAATTCAAATCCAGACTTTTTTGGATACCAAAGTCCCAACTCTGTATATATATCTCAAGATTCTTTTCACTGTAATGAGATGAGACTCCCTTGGATCAACTTGATATCTTGCACAAAGACATGTTGCAAACATAATGTCAAGCCTACTTGCTGTTAGATACAACAATGATCCAATCATTCCCCTATAAGTCTTCAAGTCAACTTTCTTTCCATTCTTATCAGGGTTAATCTTGGTTGCTGTGACCATTGGTGTCTTTGCTACTTTTGAGTCCTCCATGTCAAATTTCTTGAGAACTTCTTTGACATACTTTGTCTGATGGATGTAAATCCCATCAATGACCCGTTTGATCTGTAGTCCCAAGAAATAAGACAATTCACCCATCAAACTCATTTCATACTTGCTTTGCATGAGCTTGGAGAACTTTTCACACAATCTAGTATCAGTGGATCCAAAGATAATATCATCGACGTATATTTGAACCAGGATTAGATGACCTTGGTGTTGTTTAAAGAACAATGTCTTGTCAATGATGCCTCTTGCGAACTTTTTTTCCACTAGAAACTTAGACAGTGTGTCATACCAAACTCTAGGAGCTTGCTTCAGTCCATAAAGTGCTTTTTCTAGTTTGTAGACATGATTTGAGAATTTTGAACTTTCAAACCCTGGAGGTTGTTGGACATATAACTCATGTTTCAATTTTCCATTTAGAAAAACACTTTTAACATCCATTTGATAAACTTTAAAGTTTGAATGTGTTGCATAGGCTAAGAAAATTCTAATAGCCTCAAGTTTGGCTACTGGTGCAAAAGTTTCATCAAAGTCAATTCCTTCCTCGTGAAGATAACCCTTTGCAACCAGTCTTGCTTTGTTTCTTATAACAATGTTAGCTTTATCTATCTTGTTTCTAAATACCCATTTGGTATCTATTATAATTCCATCTTTGGGTTTAGGCACCAACTTCCATACTTGATTTCTTTCAAATTGATTCAGCTCTTCTTGTATAGCCATTATCCAATCTGCATCTTGAATGGCTTTTTCAAATTTCTTTGGCTCTAATTGTGAAAGAAAACACGCATATAGGCATTCATTTGATGTTGCTTTTCTGGTTTGCACTTTCTTGTTTGGATCACCAATAATTAAATCTGTTGTGTGACTCCTAGACCATTTGGGATTAGAGATGTATCTTGATGAGCTTGCTTGATTATCATCTCCTCCCCCTAAGTCTGTGCTCCCAGCTTCTGAAAAAACTCCCCCTGAATTAATGCTTAAATCGGGGTTAAAGTTATCCCTGATGGTGCATGCTCTGATGGATGATCCCCTGTTGGAGTATTCCCTGACCTGTTATGCAAAAGATTAACTTTATCTGTTGAAGGGGCTTCTATTGTGTTTGGATTGACATCAGGAATCGTTAAATTTTCTATTTGTCTACACTCATCAGCTTCATTCTCTTGATAATCAGAATCATCCTCATTTTCAAATCTGAGTTTTTCATGAAAACCAGGGTCTTCAAGTCCAGAAATCTCTTGATCATCAAAAGCTACATTTATAGACTCCATCACTACCTAGAGTCTCTTGTTGTAAACCCTGAAGGCTTTAGATGTCAGGGAGTAACCTAGGAAAATTGTTTCATCAGCCTTTGGATCAAATTTTCCTAAGTTCTCACCAAAGTTCCTTAAAACGAAGCATTTGCATCCAAAAAAATCATGCTAGCGGAATTTAAAGCATATCATTCTCATTCATAAAAGCAATTGAACATGTGAATCAAAGCTTTGTATGCATATCGAATCAAAAGATAATGCGTTAAATTGAAATAAACATCAGATTGAATTTATACTTGCCTCGGTTTTTAGTTAAATCTAATTCAAATCACTTGTGAGTGAAAGACTCTATAAAACATGCATATCACATGAGAAATTTAATACCTTGATAAAATATGAAAGAAAATGATGTCTTCAAAATTTTAATGTCTTAAATTTGACATAAGAACTGTTGAGGTTAAATAAATAATTAAAACATCTTAAAATAATTTAAGAAAATATTATTTATAGTTTTGAAGACAAATTATACACAGTGGATAAACGTTAAAGCATAAAAGTGGTCGTCAGGGTTTAAGAATGACCATTGGAAGATAATCTCACCATTAGTGGATAATCTTCTATGTCGGGGAATAATTAATCATTAGGGGATAATTAGTCATTAGGGGATAATTACCCGTCAGGGGATGTCTCGCCTGTCACGGGATGGTTTCTCAGCTATTAGGGGATAGCCCTCGACCATCAGGGAGTAATTCACCCGTCAGGGGATGACTTACTCATTAGGGGATGAACTTGTTCATCGCCAAACTTGTCGGGTGACAACTTGTTCAGCGCCAAACTCGTTGGATGACAACTTGTTCAGCACCAAACTCGTCAGGTGACAACTTGTTCAACGCCAAACTCGTCGGTGGCTAGTTTGTTCGGCGCCAAACTCAGTTGGCTATCACCAAACTCTTTAGAAACTAATATCTTTAGTCATCAAAGAGTAACATACTTTGCCCATCGGAAACTAATCAAAATTTCCTTCATCGGAGTCTATGAAAATTTTCATGTTAGAGACTAACAAGATTTTCCTTCATCGTGGACTAACATTTTCAACCCATTAGAGACTAACTTGGAATCTTCCAGGGACTACTTTATACGGTCAGGGACTAACTCTAAACCGTCGGAGACTAAGTTAGGCTTGTCGTAGATACAGTGGTGTCTTCTTCACTCTTCCATAGGTGGTGTTCTCAACCATAACCATACATAGGACAACTCTCATCATCCTTACAGTAATATATAACATTTCTTGTGGTCTACAAACTCCTATAGGCACGGTTTAGGCTTCAAAGCTCAAATTGATAGAGGCTCAAGCATGGTGTTTTAACTACTTAAGAAAAGAAATATTTGGGAGTCAATGGTTGTCAATGTTTCTTACACTCATCTTGGATAAATTTTTGAAATAAAAAGACATTAATTTCAGGTGTTAAAAGCATGCATTAAATTGTACTTTTGGAAATGAATGAACAAGGTATTAAACATGACATGCACAACAGAACAAAAGTGCAAGAAATAGAGCAAGATTTAATGTAATGCTCTTACCTTCTTGGCTGCAAAGAAGAAGTTAAAAGTTTGGGTTGTTATTTGAAAATGGCAGTTGCTCTAAAAGTGAACTTGAATTTGGTGGTTGACTGTATAGAAAGTTTATGAAAGTGGAGATAGGGTTGTACCCAAACGATATATATATATATATATATATATCTCACTTGCCGAACAATAAGAGCTATTGGATTGTTTGAGATTTGATTTCAACCGTTGGCTGAAAAAAGGCAATAACAAACTTTAGAATGAATTGATTGGTTTGAAAGAGACGGTGTTACGACTGTTAATAGTCAGACATTCATTTATTATAGCCAACATTTTAGCGTACTGTTGGAGATGATGTACACTTGATGGGTCACGTGCACAACTCTGCAATACATTAATTAACTCTTGTCCCACAACAGTCCTTGGTTCAAAGTGAATATGTAGCTCACACCCGGGTGAGCCTTCTCATGTGAACAACATCACACTTCCTCTTGAAACAACTTAAATAAAATAATTATTTAAATATTTGAACTCAAATTACATTTAAAATATTTTTGGACATCGTATTGCTATAGAACTTTCATTTAAGACATGAATTCATCATTCATACAAAAAAAAAAAGAAATTGAACCTTCATGCATAAAATAAATTAATCATATAACAAAATTCATTTAAAATTTTTGGATTCTCACAGCATTCACATAGTTGTTGGGCCTCCTTACCACCTTGTAAAAAGGAACCAGATGTTGTTTTAATTTCAACTAAATCATTCGGCCTATAATAGTCCCATCCTACTCCTAATACCCTTTTTCACGAAAAAAGTATTTTTTTCATAGAATTCGAGTCTATTTCTTATTCCATAGAATTAAAAATGAGAAATACGAATTGCGGAACTAAGAATTGAAAATAAGAATTCGATTGTTCGAGTATCATTTGGTTCATAAGATCTACGTCTATTAATTTATCAGTTTATAGAAGCAGAATGAGTCATTCGATACTACCCTCCAATTTATAAACTATATACCTAGTTAGAAGTCCAATAATTTCACAAATGACCTAGTTAGGATTAGAAGAGACCTAGTCCAACAATTAACACATTTTGTTTTGTTACAAAAACAATTAACACCTTCATTTGTACCTTATCATTCTTTAAGTTTTGCATTCAAACTTTAAATACAAAACAGTCAAGAATTACAAACTCAATATACTTACAGTTTTCGCAAAGAAAACATGTCGTTAGGCATTCCATTTGAGTACCAGAATTTCAATTGATTCTGCAAATACACTATGGAAAAAGCCAAGATCTTTCAGGGATTTCATGCAAACAAAAATTAAAAATTACTATTAAATCTGTATGATAAGATAAATATTTTTTTTACAAATATAATAAATTTTACAAATAAGGATTTCGAAATGAAATCAGTTTTACTGTTTTAGTAAATAATTGTATTGAATAAAAAACAACAGGAAAATGAGAAGCGATCGATGAAGGAGAAATTATGAACACTAATTTATTTAATTATATTACCGGAGTGAATATAAATATTGGTGAATTATTGATGCGAATCAAATAATATAAGTTATTTAGATGCACATCTTTGTCATGTTCATCATCACCATCTGCTTGTGATGACCTGGGCAGAACTATTACTATCTCTCACCCCTAAGACTTTAGGAATTTATTTTGCATGCAGCAATATTGAGTAGCTAGGGTTTAAGGGATCCTATAAATACACGTTTGTGGCTACTGTAGACACCTCAAATATTAGTTTCTATTTATTTTATTTTGTTTTAGTAATATAATAAAGGGAAACAATAAATTATTAAGATTAAAATGATAAGAGTAGAACAATATATATATATATATATATATATATATATATATATATATATA
>CM025787.1:24055965-24066935 GCA_014636745.2 Centella asiatica
ATATATATATATATATATATATATATATATATATATATATATAATTTTAATATTTATATACTACTATTATGGCTCTTTAAACGTTGATATTAGGCTACTTTTAATATCACTTTATTAATGTTATAATACAAGAATTATTCGTATTGATAATTATTATACATCGTTAATATTTTGATTAATTTTATTATTATTATTAATATTTTATTATGGAGTTTGTTATTAATATAAGTATGTTTTTATTATACTATTACTACACTTTAAGTTACAAAATATTAAGATTATAAAATGTGGGCCATGGTGGTTCTTAATCTGGTCTTTCGAGTACATGGTAGATAAAATCCTCTTTGGGAATTGCATAGAATTGTAGCTGCAGTAGATAAACTTTGTAGGATAATACTGCATCAAATGATAAGATTCGGAGGATAAATTTATATATACAGTGGATAAGTTTTGGAGGATAACGGTGCATTGGAAGATAAGTTTCGGAGGATAAATTTATATCCTCAGTGGATAAGCTTTGGAAGATATGGAACATCAGAAGATAAGCTTCAGCAGTGAGCACAGAGGATAATTTGTTCATCGGTGAATAATTTATTCATCGATAAATAATTTATTCATCGGAGGATAATTTGTTCATAGGTGGATAATTTGTTCATCGGTGGATAATTTGTTCATCGAAAAATAATTCGTTCATCGACAGATAATTTGTTCATCGACAGATAATTTGTTCTTCAGATCTCCATAAGTGGTAAATAATTTTCTTCCGTGTATTATTTCTATAAGTGTAGAACATTTTAAATTAAAGCCCAAGAGAGGAAGTTGAATATAAAACCCAAGTCAAAAGCTCAAGATTAGAATCAAGTGGACCATTAGATCAATTAGCAAATGGGTGATCAAGATTGTAAAGGGAATAAAACCCTTATATATATATATATATATGGGGTAAAGGGAAGAGAAAAAAAGGCGGCCATTTTTTCTCATTTTCGGATGCTCTTTCGTTTTCCTGAAGAGAATTTTAGGGTTCTACCGAAAAACATTGGTCGACCTTTACGTGAAAAGTAAAGGAGAGTTAGGGTTTGTACTAGAGATTTCAAATCACTCAAGCTGTAACTCTGTTTGGAATTTTTCAATCAATTAAAAGGGGTTTTCGGTTCAAGTTTCTTTCATTTTGTTGTTCATCTCTCCATTTCATCGCTATCGATTCGTGATTTGCTGCAAGATATTTGAATTTAACTTTGAGTGGGTGTCGGGTTGAACTCAGGGAAAGGATCACGGCGAGGACGATCCCTCTATGGCCGTTTTGTATAATTATTTGTATATTTGTATAATTATTTTGTATATAATCTACATCTGGTATGTATCTGTGTATCTGTTTTAATTTTCTGTTGGTCTGTTTTGTATTGTTCAGTCCATTTAGAGTTTTAAAAATCAGAGAAACACTAGATGAGCTTTAAAACCAGGTCTTAAAGTTTGTTGAGTTTTTATGTATCTTTTACCTCTGTGAAATTGGGGGTTTATCCTAGTTGTTTTTATAAAAAAATTTATGGTGGTCCAATTGGGGTTCTATTCATTTGGTTAATCAATGGAATGGATCTCAACTCAATAGTTGTTTGTGTCGTATGTATGTATGTATGTGTATATATAGATATCCATATATAAAGAACTAATGATATATGAATAAATGATGTAATTTTAATTCTTAGGGTTAGGTTCCTTTTATTATTCCTTTGCACTTTGTAAATGTAACAAAAAAATTATAATAGTGGAAAACACATGCACGTACACACACTTGCACATTTAAATTTGTTATATTATTTTTTTATGTTTATTTAATCAACAATAAATAAATAAATAAATTCTTTTAATAATTTTAAGAGATGAGTTTTATGAAAAAATAAAATATTAAAAAAAAAAATCACTACTTACGGTAAGGGTAAAAGGTGACCAACACTTTCCCCTACTCAACTTAACAACCAATTTAGATTTGTTGACTTCATTTTGACCAAAATTTAAAGTTAGTTTATGTTTATTCTTCAAATAAATAAAATGTGTCATAAAAACACTTTTTTAGATTTGTTAGCTGGCGAGTCGTTTTGAAATGAAATTGATTTTAAAATCTCTCCATTGCATTTATAAAAAACTTAGATTTTTGAATTATTTGTGGAAAATGTGTTTTCAAAAATAAAAGAACAAGAATTGGATTATAAAAAAAACCACAAAATCTCAAATTTTGTTTTCAAAATTTGCCGGGTACGACAGGTATTTAAACCGGTCCATTAGTTTCTCACAATCTATTTTTACTTTTTCTGGTGCAGTTATTAGTTTCCTTAAAATGCATCATTTTAACTTACCAAAAAGAACAAAATTTCGTTACCTATATATATATATATATAGAATGCTTAAACAATATTAAAGAATAAAAGAACTTTTCTCTCCTTTAAAAAGAATATTTTTTTTCTATTGGTAAAAAAGAATCTTATTGTGCTAAAATAGTATCGACTTGAATGTGCTTTAATTTTTATATGACGTGATGTCCATTAATGTGTTTTAGCAACGTTTGACTTGCAATTGTAAAATAGTTATTTAGGGAAGTTAATAAAAATTTTATGTACAAGATTGTTTATTAGGTTCAAACTTTAGTAACTGAAAAAGGATTAGGAAAAGTACCAAATGAAAAAGAGTTTTAGAAATACATAATTTTTGATAAGTTTTGAAAACATTTAAAAGTTTACCAAAGATGGCCACAAATTGATCGAGTTTGAGTCAACTGCTGTAATTTTTATTACTGGCAAATACATAGCTTTTAAATGTTTACCAAAGGTGGCCATTTTTTTTAATTGCTTGATTTCAACTTTTAAGAAATGCATTTCTTTTATAATTTTTTTTTCCTAACCTCAAAATGAGTAAAACTTTTAATTATTTAAAACTGCCAGCTTTTCGTAATTTAAAGACCATGATAAATTGTAAACTAAGAATGACGTTTCAAACATTAATCTTGGGTATGATTGATCTCTTCAATTCATATTTTGTAATTGCGATTTGAGACCCATAGTAGTGTGCATAAAAGAATCTTACTACCAAAATGATATTGCTCTATATCTAAATTAAGTTAATATTCTTCAAAACAAAATAAGTCCGCTTCAAATATAAATTTTTGTTTCAATAAGAGAGAGAGAGACTATATATTATAGAAACGCATTAAAATTAAATTCTCCACTTAGAGACCAATTATAAAACCGAAGTGATCAAATTTCAAAAATGAGTTTCTATTTATTATGAGAGACTGTTCTAAAGATAAAAATTGTTCAATATATTTTAATTTTGTATAAGTGCAAATTTAGGACAAAAAATGTATATTTTAAAAGGAAATTTTGAAATAAAATGGGTCATTTCAAATATGAGTTTTCGTTCTAGAGATGAAAACTATAGTCCAACAATTTTCAAAATTTTTGAAAAAAAAAAACAGATTTTAAGGATGAGTTTCGAGACCAATTTCAATTTGTAACAAAAAATGCACATTTTAGAGACCAACTTCAAAATCAAATAAGCCCAACAAATGAGTTTTCTTTTTTAATATGAGTGGTTGTTTCAGATGTTAAATCTACTGTCCAATATTTTAAATGTTTTCTTGTTGTTTTGAAAACTGCGAATATAGGATAAAATTTGAAACCAATTTCGAGACGAAAATGCAAATTTTAGAAACTAATTTTGTAATTGAAAAAAATTCAATATCAACTTTCTATTCAACACGAGACTGTTTTTTAGATGAAAAACTAGGGTATTCAACATCTTTTAAAATATTTTTTAAAAATGTAAATTTGAGAGACCAATTCTAAATTTTAAAAGAAATGTAAATTTTAGAGGTCAATCTGAAACCAAATCCACCACTCTTGCTCCCACCCATCATCTTCTCCTTTAGCAGCTTTATTTATCTAAATCCAAATTTCAATTCATGAAAACATGTTGGTAAACCCCTGCATAGTGCACGAATCAAACAAAAAAAAATTCTTGTGGTGCATCCAGATTTAAGTTGGTTTTGGTTTTATAAGATATCCAGATTTTTCATCACTTGCTCTATTTCTCTGTTTCTTTTTTTTTTTAAAGAATTAATTTTAAATTCAATATTGGCGAAGATTTGAAGGTAGACAAATTAAATTAACGATTCTCACCATATATTACCATAAAATATAGAGAGAAGAGAAAAACAGATGTAAACATTCTCATAATATTCACTCGTTCAAGAATTAGAATGAACATTTGTCCATATGCAGATGCACATATACTTTTAAATATTCAAATTGAATAAGTAATGCTGTATTTTTAACTAGTTATCATTGTGACTAACTAGTCCTATAACTAATATAATGGAGGCTCCGGCAAGCGACTTCCTTGAAGAATTCTGACTCCACAAGATTCTCTGCTACGAGTGCCTTCAATCCCTCCTCTAGCTTTAAATTCTCTTTGTCTGTTCGATTACCTAGATGTATACTATTTTTCGTCCGATTATTGTTTATATGTGCAGATTAATGAAGAAGGAACATTTTTTCTGTGAATGAGGATTCGAGAACTCGCGGTGAGGTTAATTTAAGGTAACACTGCGATTTTGAGCTCGTTGTCCGTCATTGAAGACCCTAAAAAGCAAGTTAAATAAATGACATAGTTAGGTGGAGCAGTACATAAAACCTAAGCATGAAACACTTAAAATTACAACAAAATTTATGACAGGCAGTTGGTGCCTTTAAGTCATGGAAGTGCTTGTCTTACCTAGTCATGCTTTGATCAGGAATGAGCCATTTGATATGCCATAAACAACCACCATATCCTCTGAATTCCTGTGATAAATACGACAGTGTTATGAAATTGACAAATCCAACTCCAAATGCATAGTAACAGCCTCGTTGTTCATAACAGGCTGTTATTTTTTTTGCTAAATGTAAGTATTATATAAGAAAAGGAGCAACCACAAAGCGGCATACCCAAGAAATAAGGCCTCTGGGAGAGCAATATACTGATGCTGTAATTATAGTTCTTAAACATAGAAAATGTTATACAAATGTATGTACAGTGCTTGGAGTATTACAATTTCAAATTGATAGACTAATTATATGCAAAAAGAGAATTGAAATGTATGCATATCTCATCTCCATTGATATAAGAAAATTGAGGAATATTGAACTGCTTTACATATATGTATACTCACAAAAATAATTATGTATGGGCTGTAAGTTAACTCAAGTGGTTAAGAACACCCCTTGTAATGTAAAGGTCAAAAGATCAAACCTTATGAGTGAGAATTGAATCAGAATTAAATATAACGAAAATTAGAGTATAGTAAAAGGAATTTCACCGATAAATAAAAAACAAAAATAATTATGTAGTAGAGAAGGGTGAGATGAGATTTACGATATATATGCTTTTAAAGTAAGGGTTTTCTCGTAAAAACATATAATCTAAAGAATTAATTATAATCCCTATAGCTGTTTTAAAAGGTTATAAATTGGGCTTTTCGTAGCTAGTTCATAAGAAAGCTATCGATAATTAAAATTACGATCCCAATTAACTACTTATAATAGAATGCTACCGAAATCGATCTAGACATTCTTTGAACATTAATCTAATTCCCAATAAAAGCTGAGTATCAACCACATATATATTTGATAACAAAAAACAATATCAAATGGAAGATTTAGATAAGTAACCAGGTCACACATAAGATACTCCACAACTTACACTGTAAAAAAGTAAAAATTTTGTCGGTTTCACTTTGTTGTAAGATTATGAGGAATATGGATCTGTGCTAAATTTGACAATTCCCTTTACTGTTTAGCCTGGAGTAATTGATTTCCAAAATATATAAAAATCTAAGCTTAGATCTTAACATTGATCTACATCCAAAAAAATCAAATAATTTTCATTAATTTCGTTAATCAGCTACAAATTCCAAATAAAAATTAATGTAAGCCGGTGGAAAAAAATGATTTTCAACAAATATATTGATCGTAAGAAGAACCCTAATTACCTGTCGAGCGGATCGTCTTCCTCGTCGCCTCCATCCTCGTACGTACCTCCTCCGCCTCTGTTCATATCTCCGGAAGGACTTAGACAACAAAACAAACAACTCTTTCACTTTACTTCACATAATTTAAGGGAGAGATGAGATCAACACTTAAGATCGAATTCGAGGGAAGGACAATCAAATTAAGGTCGACAAGGGAGAGAACGGGAGAGGCACTTGAGATTGAGAAGTCCGAAGGAGGATAATATGATATATATACACCCAATATTAGGTCATAGTTTTGTCCGCCCATAGTACCATACCTTTTTCAACCCACCTTTTTTATTTCTTTGAAAAGTCTTGGTTTACTACGCATAGAAAATTTATATATATATATATATATATATATATATATATATATAAAAGTCTTGGTTTACTACCAACAAAAAAAATTTGTTCAAAAATTAAACCTACCCACAAAAAAAGAAAAAGTATATATATATTATAGAACGAGAAGGGCTTTATACGGTTACAAATGTTAACACATTGTGAAAGTTTATGCTTCCTATTTTTTTTTTGCCTCATAATGTCAACTGTGTTGTAGTTGAGGATAATTTCTTCCTTACTAAGAAGCCAATATCTTGATTTGCAAGGGATGCAGTTTCCAATTTATTCTGTCAAACAATTGGGGTTTGGAAGAGGGTCTCATTTATACTTTTATAGATTAATATCAAAAATAAAATAAATAAAAATTTAAGATTTACAAATAATATTACATTAAGAGAAATTGTACGTGAGCATCAAACACTACAAGTAATTCATTTGGAGAGTTTAACAAAAGTCAAAGTTGGTTAAACAAAATTAGCCTATCAGAAACTAAGATTTAGCCTCTTGGAGACTAAGTTTTTGCCTATCGGAAATTAAAATTTAGCATATCGGAGACTAAAAATTTTAGTCTGTTAGAGACTAAGGTTTGTACTACCAGAGACTATTGTTGAAACTATGAAAGATTAAGGAAAAAACTCTCTATTGCATTGAAGTAATCTTGAGAAGATTTGACCATCGTCAAAGTGATTTGGCTAATGTCAAACTCAATATTACTCAACGCCAAAGTCATTCTGACTGTCGCTAAAGTCATATATTTATCGCCAAAATCGTCGGACAAATCAACAACGTTAAACTCAAAATGACTATCAGTGATTGCTTAATAAACGGTCACTATTTTCCTTCATTAAAGTGGTTGTGGTGGTCCATACAACTATCATTAAAGTGGTTGTGGTGGTCCATACAACTATCATATATCTATTAATATTCTCACCATGTATATCACTGATCTCCTTCTTATTTCGGTAGTTAAAAAAATGACTGTTGATATCCATGCACCCTTACATTAAAACTTTCAAAACAAAAGGATTATATAATTAATTATTATATAAAAATAGAATGTGCACACGCATAAGTCTGTGTCTGAATTACTCCTATATATAAACTCTCACCTACGGTTTATATTATGATGATATTGGCGCGCACGTTGCGTAATAAATAAATACCGAGAACATTCATTTTGAAATAAATTAGAGATACGATTTTCGAGAAGTTAAAGATGAAATGTGAGAGTTGTTGGATGTAGAATTTAATAGAAAGTTTTTTTTATTTTTTTTCATTTTGAAGTAAATAGAGAGTATTCAAATACTTTACAAAGAAATAATTGGCACATATATTTGTTTCTCCGTTTCGATTCAGTATTTAATCTTGAGTCTTATATATCCCATAAATATAAACAAGTGTATTCTCTAATTAAAATCTTATATAGAAAATGAAAATTATATTTCCATTTTATTTAAAAGTTACCAATAAATTACGTTTTAGTTCAGTCTTATGTATTTATTTTTATCTAATACTTTTGTATGACTTTTAAATTTAAATTTCAATATGAAATATGAGATTATAAAGTAGAAAACCTTTTATGCAACAAATTAAACAAGATAAAATTTTAATTAATTAAAATTTTGATAGATTCATATTATATCCGAAGATTTCAAAATTTGATAGCATAGCTATAGTTTTGAAAAGGAGTATTACTCCCGACATTCTAAAATTAAAAATATTTTTTGACTTTTTGAGTTAAGCAACAACATATTGAAATTCAATATTTATGCAATTTATGAATGTACGAGTACAAATAATGTTGTAATAAATTGTTTTTGTTGCAAAGTGTAAAATGAGTCCAACTCAAAAGTATGAGTGCAAACAAATTTTCCTATTTTCTTCGAAGGCATTAAGCACTAGTAATATATTGATGAACCATAGTAAAAGAAAAATGATAAGATTTGTGTTAACAAACATAACATCCTTGAACAAAAACAGTCCAACTTTATGAAGATAATATTGGTCGGAAATGTAACAAATTTCTATTCTATTCTTGTTCAAACAATCATAAATCTAAATTTATTTTTGAAAATGATCATAAGTCTAACTTTGTAAAGAAAAGAAAAATATGTACCTCTCGGAAAGAGCCTCATTTTATGACACTGTAGAACCATATAAAACCAAAAGAAAGAAGATATGAGAGTATTAGACATAAAGAATATTTAATTTAATATAATCATGGACAAATACATTCAATTCATGCATTGAAACATATTTCTGATAACTCAATCTAAAGTAATAACATCCTCCTCAGATAATTTCAATATTATTTGTTACTATCTTAACTGTTCATCCTTATTCCTACAAAAAGACAATCTTAACCCTAAATATTAATCTTTTTATTCTATTCCAGCTTGTTTATATGGTTATCTAATACATTTTTTGTCGGAGGGTGCAGTTGACCGGAGAAAGGAGAATCCAGGTGAGTATGGCTTCCGGCACGAGCAATGATGGCAATGTCGTTTCATGTGGTCATCGTCTTCGTTTGCATAAGAACACAGATTACATCTGGAGAACTACGAGGATGTGGAATGTAGGTTCACCCCTAGGTCAACATCCCTTTCGCCTCAATAACAATTTGGAAAAAGGAATCAAAAGTTATTTCAGTTTGAGCAATATCATTCGGCCTCTAATAATCCAATCCTACTCCTAATATCCTTTTTCAATAGTTTTCTTTTTTTTTTTTATTAACTTTTTTTTGTTGTAGAACTGGAGGCTATTTCGTAGTTCATAGATCTAAAAATGAGAATATCTGAAGAACGTACCTATTAATTTCTTAGTTTGTAGAATCAGAATGGGTCATTCCATCTAACACTCCAATTCAAAAACTACTAGTTTGAAGTCCAATTGACAAATGACCTAGTTATGATTAGAAGAATGACCTAATTAGAATCAGAAGAACGTAACACTCAGTACTATCCCCCAGAAAAACATAGTTAGCGTTAGGAAGTAAAAGGTTGCTCTGTATACATTACTAATTGATCCTGTCGATTAGGGTTATCTCCACTGTCTTCACCCACTCATATTTATATGAAATGCACTTCAATTTTAGCTTTCAATTTTTTTTATTAACAATACCATGACTTAAACTTTTAAAATGTAAAATTGTATTTACCTAATAATGATATAAAAGGAAATTGATACGTGCTCCCTCATTCCTACATTTATTATATTCATTCAACCAAAATTTCAATCAAACCTTATGCAAGTAGGATTAAATAGAGGACCAAATAAGTAGTAATTTTAACTAATTAACTCTACAACTCAATGCGAAGTTTCGGAATTGTAATTAAAAGAATATCTAAAGTTAATAGAATTTGGTAATACAGTATTGAAAGTTTTTAGAATTATATCTCTCTGCAGCTTTGCTTACAAATGGAGGCACATGGACTGTTCATATCCAAATCAACTTGCTAATCCTTCAAAAACAGTGCCAATGATCTAAATAACAAAAACATTTAACACTTTCATTTGAAACTTATCATACCTCAAATTTAGCATTCCAACTTTAACACAAAACAATCAAGAATTTTATAAAATCAATATACTTACAGTTTTGGCAGAGAAACATGTCACTGAGCATTTTACTTCAGTATCAGGATTTCAACAGATTCTGCAAACACACCGTGGACAGAGCCGAGATCTTCCATGGATTTTAAGCAACCAAAAATTGAAAATTACTATTACATATGTATGATAAGATAATTTCTTCTTTTTTTTTTAATAACAAAATATAATAAATTTTACAAATGAGTATTGCAAAATGAAATCAGTTATTACTATTTTGTAATTTATTGAATAAAAAAATTACAAAATTAAACACATGAAATTGAAAAGTGTTCAAGTCTGCTTTCGTCAATTAGTGATCACGACAACGATATGGAAGGTTGGGTTAACTCTTCGGTGTGAGAATAAGTAACCTCTTTGAGAATTAGGTAAAAAGTATGCTTAAACTGTATCACTAGTACAAAAACTGTCTTATGCGTCGCCTTATTTGCGTCGGTTCTTTAATACAACTGTCGCATATAGTAAAACGGTGGCATTATGGTAAAAAAACAAACAATATTTGTGTCGGTTCTTTTAAAGGATCGACGCAAAAACTATAAAAATAATTAAAAAAATAAATTAATGACACATTTGCGTCGCTTATTTCAAGAACCGATGCAACGAGTATTGAGTATTTGTGTCGGTCCATTAAAAGAACCGACGCAAAAACTATAAAATAATTAAAAAATAGTGTGAGTATTTGCGCTGGTTCTTTTAAAGGATCGACGCAAAAAGTATAAAAAAAATTAAAAAAAAAATAAATAATCAAAAAAAAATTATTTTTTAATTAAATAATTAAAAAATAGTGTTGAGTATTTGCGTCGGTTCTTTTAAAGGACCGACGCAAAAAGTGTAAAAAAAAATTAAAAAAATAAAAAATTAAAAAAAATTATTTTTTATTTAAATAATTAAAAAATAGTGTAGAGTATTTGTGTCGGTTCTTTTAAAAAACCGACGCAAAAAGTGTAAAAAAAAATTAAAAAAATAAATAATTAAAAAA
>CM025787.1:24067035-24096740 GCA_014636745.2 Centella asiatica
TAAATAATTAAAAAATAGTGTTGAGTATTTGCGTCGGTTCTTTTAAAGGACCGACGCAAAAAGTGTAAAAAAAAATTATAAAAAATAAATAATTAAAAAAATTTATTTTTAATTAAATAATTAAAAAATAGTGTTGAGTATTTGCGTCGGTTCTTTTAAAGGACCGACGCAAAAAGTGTAAAAAAAAAAATAAAAAAAATAATCAAAAATTTTTTTTTTTAGTTCAATAATTAAAAAATTAAAAAAATAAATTTATAACACATTTGCGTCGCTTGTTTTAAAGAACCGACACAAATAATTGTACGATTAATTACGAGTATGCCATCGTATGAAAAAATATACATTAATATATTTTACCGCCTTTGCATTTTCAAATCGCGGCATACATTTTCATTTTACCGCTTTTTGAAGACGAACCACCTTCTCTCTAAATTCTTTATATTTTCATTGCGCGGTATACATTTTCATTTTCATTGCGCGGCATACATTTCATTTGGGTGATGATTTATTTCTCCTCCAGTGTTAGGTACGTTTCTTTTGTTATTTTTCTTATTCTATGTGTGGGCCTTTGTATCTTTGTTCATTTAATATGTAAAACTTTATATTGAAAGCTTGCTGCTGTAGTAGGTACAACATGAGTTCATTTTTCTTCTTTCATGGGTACCCTGTATTCTTTCTTTCTCTTTTTCTTTACAGCAGTCTAGTTCTCATCGGTAACATATTTATACTTTTCTTGTTGAATCTGAAAATTGGAATAATTTTGAATAGTGTTATTAATTTGTATTTTATATATTTCAGGTTGAGGATTTTACAGACCGGTCCCAAAATGTTGTAAGGGCAGTAGGAGAAGCACAAGTACAAAAAATAATAAGTGCATTGAGCTTTCAATTCGATATGTTTTTGACTAGCTTCTTAAATGGTTTAATTTTGATTTGTATATATTCTTGCTTTGCAAATGACCTTTGAACAGATTGTAAAATTTGATTTGTATATATTTCTCTTTTGCAAATGAAGTAGTTCAATTTTGTATTTCTGGCTTGTTGTGACATTAGAATTAGTTTTTTAATGTGGTTGGATATGGTATTTTAAAATGAATTTTTTAAAAAATAATAACATGATTTGCGTCGGTTGTTTTAAAAGTCCGACGCAAATGAGCATATCATTTGCGTGGTTGTTTTAAAAGTCCGACGCAAATGACCATATCATTTGCGTCAGTTGTTTTAAAAGTCCGACGCAAATGACCATATCATTTGCGTCGGTTGTCTTAAAGGTACAACGCAAATGATAATGTTTTGCGTCGTCTCTTTAACCGACGCAAAATAGTCAAGTTTTTGCGTCTCCGCCATATGCGTCTCCTGTTAACCGACGCAAAAGAGGTAATTTAACCGACGCATATGATCAATTTTGTACTAGTGTATAAGTGAATTACCCTGTATAATGTTGTGTGAGTCCATTATATAAGATGAGAGTCCTGTATATGATATATTTCTTTGATCACGATTGAGAAGACTCTATGTTGATGTGAATATGGATTCTAACGTATTTTAACAGTTAATAGTCCTTAAGGAAACTATCATATCCAAATAATACTTGGGTTGGTCCTATAATTATTAGGATAATTATAGATCGATTGTCCTAACCCTAGTTCTAGCAATCCAACATTGCCATTGACTCTTTCGATCTATTAGTAAAATAGACCAAGGAGTAAGAACAGTCTTGACTTCGGCCTGACCCAAGAATTTAAATCATTAGGCTCGTATATCTCATTGTTTTTACTAGAATCGAACCTGAACATACCCAGAAGGGAAAACAATTGAATGGGCTCGGGTGAACTTCAAACCCGGCTCCACGCAAGCAGTTGCACAACACACGAAGTAATTTGAATTCCCACTTCCGTATAAGATGAAGGGTCATCAGTTTTCTCTCTCCCACTTTCCTATTTTCTGGCATTGATATTTCAAAGCATAGAGAGGGTTCAAGAGAATTTTTTGTGCCAAGATTGATTCATATGCCTTGTTCAAGTAAACCTTTGAGCCCCTGTTGCTTGAATTTATTCTTCGCACCATACCCATCATCAAGTAAGTGCCCTTCGACTTTTATTCTTGCTGAATTCATTGGGTGAAAATCATTTGTAAGTCATGTATCAACATTTAATTGTAGTATAATGGCTGGTATGTCGTCCCATAAGAAACACAAAATAATAGCGCAAGATGACCAAGAGGAGGTTTTGGATCTCCAGGAGAATTTATGTAAACCTACCCCACTCCTAGTTCTGTCATTCCTGTTACACTCGTGATAGCACTGAACCAAATTCCTCAGGGAGCCCCTAGGGTAGAGGAGAGACTTAGGGTAGAAGAGGACTGAAGCACTCGTGTGATGGAAACATATCCGATCGGGAAATTCAACCCTCGGACCCATTTTGCAGACCCCACAATGTACGAGCATCTCAATAGGCCTAACACTCTGTCGTCGGAAGAAGTGAATACAATTCACCATACTTTTAACCTTCCCCCAGACATGTTTGTACAAGACTCGGTGTCAACCAAAGGATATACCATCATCTTGATGACATCCAAATGGGAATTTCTGTGCATGCCTTTAGGAATGGAGTTAGATTCCCTCTTCACCACTTTATAAAATGTATTATTCAATTTGTAGGTGGTGTGCTTGAGAAACTGGTCCCAAATTGTTTTGTGTTAATTGAGGCCTTCCTTGCCTACTGCGACCCAAGGCAAGTGGAACCCAACACTAGGTTCTTCTGGACATTATATAGATTGTAGTTAGGAGGCTTCCTAGGCTCCTACACCTTAGCCTGTCAGAAAGATATGGTCCACTGGTTGAATTCCAGCACAAGTTATAGGGGATGACACCCAAATGGGTATTTATTGGGGAATGTGAAGTTTCCGACCTTCCTAAGTGGAATTTGCTCGATATAAAATAATTTGTCTTTGCAAATGAACCATTACCATGGAGAGAAGAGAGAAAGGCCTTTGAAGTGTTTAGTGAGATGAGACCAAGTGAAGAAATACAACATTACACGCACTCATGCTCGAAGTGATAAATAGGTGGCAGACTATAATAGTTAGGGTCTTCCCTTCTATGTACGTAATTGTTGTATCTATATATTTACATCTTGTACTGATGGCCATGCAATCTATTTGGTTGTAGTCTTTCCCCACTATTCCTCAGGTAGGGAACCCCTCAACATGGACTCAGAAGAGCTCAACAAATAAATGAAGAGGATGAGGAAATTGGAGAAGTTTTTGGAGGGATGATCTTTAAAGGGGCCCTCGAAAGCATCCTCCTTAGGTGAGAAGAACTTTGTGGCCACCTCTTTGCCTAAGGATATTCCAATGGAGATGGATGTGGTAGCCCAACCCCCACCAAGCCCACCTTAAAGGCCTAAGAAAAGGCCCGTAGAAGAGGAGGAAGTAAAAGGGGAAATCTGAGCTAGAGGAGTCTCAACAGAAGGAATAAGTGGCTCTAGCACAACGTACTTCATCTAACTCGACGTGGTAGCCGATGCTCCTATTATGCCGATTCCTCACATGGAGGATAGCTCGGCTAGGGGTTGTCTTGGAATTGGGCTATGCTTTTGGCAAGCATCGCACTTTTTGACAAACTCCAGAGCATCCTCCTATTAGGTGAACCAATAGTAACCTACACGCAATAGCTTGTGGGCTAAATGCTTGACCCATAAGTGGTGTCTATATACATATTCATGGACCTCAGAAAGGGCTCCTTGTGTTTTAGACGAGGTTCAACATCATTGCAATAGACAATTTAAGGCTCTCTTGTAGAGCACGCCACCCAATATGTAAAAATGAGTTGCTCATGGCACTATTCTTTGAACTTTTGTCTGATCCGAGGGTAATGTACCATCTCAAATATAGTTCACGATATGGTCTATCCACGGTGGCTCGGTGCCAATCTCCATGATATTTGGG
Source organism: Centella asiatica (assembly GCA_014636745.2). Classification (NCBI taxonomy): domain Eukaryota; kingdom Viridiplantae; phylum Streptophyta; class Magnoliopsida; order Apiales; family Apiaceae; genus Centella; species Centella asiatica. Next base: position 24,070,983 of record CM025787.1, read on the forward strand.
TTATTAGTTGTTGTCACTCTTAGACGTCGAACGTAGGCAGGTCCTGACAACTTGCTTATGTTGGATGAGGCTAGCTGAGATAGTGCATCTGCTTCGATGTTGTTTTCTCGAGCTATTACCTGTAATTGGAAGAAGCTAAATTTTTTGACCAATTGCTTCACCACTTGTAATTACTTGACCAAGAGAGGTTGTTTGGCCTCGTATTATCCATTCCATTATCGGACCACTAACTGGGAATTGCTATAGACTCGAAGATGGGCTGCTCCGAGGGATTTTGCAAGATTAAGACCTACAATAAGTGTCTCATACTCCATCTAGTTATTGGTGGCAGAAAATCAAAATTGTAAGGCTTCATTTACCATAAAACCTTCTGAGCTAATGAGTATGACTCCTACCCCCAATCTGGTCTCAGTCAATCCCAAACTCAAGCTACCCAAACTCAATCGACATATAATTTTCTATAGATAACTCAAGCAACCCAAACTCAATCCCAAAATTTGTTTTCTGAGGTTCGTATCTTATATCAAATCCTAACAATTCTACGGTCCATGCAGCTAGTCTACCTAAGGTTTCGGCCTTGTGCAGGATTTATATTAAGGTCTGATCTTATAAATATGACTTAGCTTTTTGGAAGCCATGAGCAAGGTGTAGCCTAGTTTCTCCAGGCCGATGTATCTAGTCTTTGTGTCTCGGAGGATGTGACTTACATAGTACGCTACTCTTTGGATGCCATCATTATCTCGGATGAGGGCTACTCTGACCACCTGAGGTATAATTGCCAAATAGATGAACAAATCTTCATAGGCTTTGATCTCATCAAACGCCTATTGACACTCTGGTGTCCATTTGAAGTCCTTTGCCCTTTTCAATGTATCGAAGAAAAGTAAGAACTTTTCTGTTCCTTTTGACATGAAACGCTTGGATGCTTCTAATCTACTAGTGAGGACTTGTACCTCTATTGTTGTCTTAGGTGGCAATATATCTAATATTTCCTTCTTTTTTTTTGGGTTAGTCTCGATGCCTTGACACAAGACTAGATACCTGAGAAACTTCCCTTCTTTAACCTCAAAAGTGCACTTGCTAGGGTTAAGCTTCATGTTGTATTTGCGAAGGTTATCAAAACACTCCTTCATGTCAGACATGTGGGATCTTGTTTGGATACTCTTGATGATCATGTCATCAACATACACCTCTATGTTCTGCCCAATCTGTTCTTGAAACAGTTTGTTGAGCAGACATTAGTATGTAGCTCGTGTATTCTTAAGCCCACATGACATCATCTTATATGTATAGGTATTGTTTCACTTTCCTCCATTGGCTCGTCCCACTGCCCTAGAGGTTTGGACAACTAAGTTTCTTTTGTCAGACCTTTGCCCCTAGATTTGCCAAAAATATTGAATTAGACTTTTGTAGAGATGGACTGGTCCCCCTTAATTCCCCTTATTTGTTCGTTCTCATATGGGAACTTTATCTTTAAGTGAGGGATAAATGTCTGCCTTTATAGGAGTCAGGGTCATACTGTTGGGTTTCGTAGTATAAAACGTAGCGAAAAAATACGATTTAAAAAAAAAAAAAAAAAGCAAAACCCAAACCCGAGAATCTATGCGAAATAATTTAATACAGATAGTTTAAGATTTTACCGATTAAAAGTGTGAATCTGAAGTTTTGGTGAAGGTGTTGATCGTCTCCAAATCTTTAACACAATCCAACTGGACAGCGTCTCTACGGTATCCACACGAACACCCACAAATCGTCTTACGATCCGAATAAGGAGAGTTACAGTACTAGCTGTATGATCTGTATCTCCTTTTTTTTCTCTATCTCTCTTAACTCTAGTCTCTCTCTTATGAGCGGCTAGGGTTCTTAGAATACGTAAAACGTTAGTTAGAGAGAATAGCTGATATATCATATATATAGTCTTTTTTAGAGTAATTCCAAAACTTAATCTAATTAGGAGAATTAAAATCTGAATTTTATATTTATTTGATATATATTTAATCAAGTCTCACTTTAGTAATATATACATGTACAAATAAATATATATATTCGTATTTCCTTCCAAAGGACTCTACTTCATATAGATTACATATATATATATATATATATATATATATATAAAATTTAAAGTCATGATTTAATTAAATCAATCTTATTGATATATTAAAATTATTGACATTTAAATTATATCTCCTTGACAAATGTTCTTTGTGTGTGACTCTGTAGGTTATTATTACGTTGACAATAATTTTAAATCATATTATAAAATTATAAACAGTGAGTGACATCTAGTAATACATCACTGTTATCCAAGTAATAATAAAGTCATAGATTTCACGTTACCTTTCGTGACCAATGTTTCAATGTAACTTAATCCTTTTAACCATGATATCTAAGATTAAATTCAAAGCATGGATGTGTGATCCTCTTCATAATTTAATCTCAGTTTTCTTGATCAATGAGTAGACTATATGAAACAAATCTCTATTTGAGCATGACCATGCATTTCATACTCTCACTCAATCAAGAGGCCTATAGATATCACCCCTAATTTATAGGAGGGTTAAATTCCATCCACATCATTCCCATTTCTCACATAACTCATTATGCATCCAACAATCACCTTTATCGTCCACCCGGTTAAAGGTGACTTTTGATAATGTCAAAACGCATAACTCCTTACGTAGAAATGTCATGACTTCAGGTCTAAGGACCATTACATCATTGTCACTATGAGAATTACTTATGACACATAACATAACGCTCCATGTAGAATTCTCATGGTGGATCTGTCCAGTACAATGTTCTCTAACATGTACCTATGTATCAACTTAATATATCTCGTATATATTTATGACCAATGAGATATGACCATTAGTTAATCCACATACTAGTCTCAATGTATTATTGTTGTCCCACTGACAATAATACTCAACTAGGGACATTTAAGAATAATGATACATTACATACTTATATGATCTCATATTCAAGTTACATACTTGAATCCATATAATTAGTATCATTCTTCTAAGAACATTTATTATGTTAACATTTATATAACGCAGTAAATAAAACGTAATAAAAGAAATTATCATTTAACCAAAACATAACATAAATATAGTGTCACAATCATTTAATAATTGGCCACTAGGGCATACACTCTAACACATACGCCCTATGATGGCATTGTATTGTGAATGGACCTTGACTACGTGCCATTGAACCATGACCGTCCTTTGGTTGGGTTGCACTCCAAATGTTATAGGTAAGTCAATTGTTCCTGCTACTAAGAACTGGTGCTCTTAAAGCCATTGATTGACTCATTGTCACATGGGTGCATCTATTTCCATTTCAAGTTCTGTAATGTTAAATAGTACATTACGTTGATGGAGCTGCCATTATTGACCAGGATCTTCCAAATCTTGTATTCCTCCACCATGGCTGCTACAACTAGAGCATCGTTGTGAGGGAACAATACCTTCTCATAATCATCATTTGTGAAAGATATTATCGGGGTCAGAACGGATTCCTTACTCTTCTTCTTGGGCATTGAGTATACAAAACGCAAGTATCTCTAGTGTTGTTTGTTCGACATATCAATCTAAGGATGACTGTTATGGATTATGTTGATCTGACCTCAGATGACCTATTGAGATGGTGGGTTCTCATTCTTATTGTCATAAACAACGACAAAATGACATAAATCAGTTGCTTTGATCCTATCCTCGATCATGTTCTTGAGGTAATAACATTTTTATGGGGTGTGTCCCTTATCCTCTTGAGACGCATAATACTTGCTCTTATTCTTTTCATTATTTGGGATTCTTTGGCGCGGACAATTTTGTAACTCTCCATCATCTTGAGCACTTTTAAAATCGTTGATCGGTCGGTATTCAAAGGGGTGTATTCGTACTGCAATTTTTTGGGAGCGCTTTCACTATTCTAGCCCAATCTATTTGAGCCTCAATTTCTCTACCGTTTGTACCTATATCTATTTTTTGTTGTCCAAGTAGTTTGGACTCATCCTAGCCATACCCTAGGGCCTCTTCCACCTTAATTTGGTGAGTGATCATCTCATACATCTCCTTAGTTATTGCCTTTTGCTAGCGAGTGAAGTAAGCCTTAAAATACTCTCACTGTTTCTTTCAGACATTCATCAATGAATGGGTAGGTTTCTTCGTTGTCTGAGTACTCCTGAATCTGGATAAAAACTACTGCGATAGTTGTAAGTTGTTGACACTGCCTCATTTTAGGCCAATGACCCATTTCTTTGCTGCCCATTAAGGGACGTGGTAAATAACTAGCAAATGATCTCCCCGGAGTGATCGAATGCTAGCATAGTCAACTCATAGTTGATGTTGTGGTCATACGGATTGGAGGTCCCATTATATGAATCAATATGTGGGATTTTCCAGTCTTTCTCTCTTGATATTGCATTGATTGTTTCTGTGAATGGAGAAGATCCGACTGAGACATGGTGGGTCGGAATGATGTTCAAATGCTGCTCCATCGCTTCTAGGTGATCGAGTTGGCTTTGATCCTTCTTCTCCATCTGAGTGACATTCTCGTGAAAATTAGCTTTCTGCTTCGCCATATGGAGGAGCCTAAGGCGAAGTTCTTCCTACTCTAAGTCTACATGAATACTCGATGTGTGGAAGTCGGGAGTTTTTCTTACTACCTTTTTTGTTGGATGAAACATTCCTTCGTCCGAGTCACCAACATGCACGTTATCTGTACGTGTCACGCCTCTTACGCTTAGAAGATGGATATGAAGAAAGAATGGGCGATGAAGCCCATGGGTTAACATTGTGTGATAAATACAGAAGGTGGTTTTCCAAAGAGAGAAGGACCAGAAAAAGGAAATTGTCTGTACTCAAATCGAACGTAACGTGCAATATAAAGTCAACAAGTTGTAGGCTCATAACATAGATAACCAAGATGTGGTACTATATCCTAGAAAAATGCACAGTTGTGACCTATATTCCATTTTATTTCAATTATAACGTCTGAGATATGGAAAATAAAGACAACCAAATGATTTGAATAAGTCATATCTTGGAGATTTATGAAACAATTTTTGATAAGGAGACAAACTTTGGAGAGTATGAGATGGCATGTGGTATATTAAATAAATAATAGTTTGAAACACATACTCCCAAAAACAACTAGGAACATTTGAATGAGCAAGTAAGGATAAACCCATTTCTACCACATGTTGTGGCGACGCTCAATCAAACCATCTTGAATCGATGTGTGTGGACAAGATATCCTATGTATAATGCCACAATTTTGGTAATGCAATTTTAATGGATTAAATTCTTTGCCACCATTTGTTTGAATTTGCTTAATTTTACAAGAAAATTGATTTTCAACCAGTTTTTGAAATTCCAGAAAGTTGGAAAGGAATTCACTTTTTGGTTTTAGAACATATAACCATGAAAATCTAGAATAAGAGTCGACGAAGAGACTAAAGAATTTTTTTTCCATTGATAGATGAAATTGGGGCATGATCCCATACATCACAAATTATCAAATCTAAGACTGAAGATACTGGACTAGAAGACTTATGAATGGAAAACCTAGAGGCCTTATCCATTTGACATGGAGTACAAAGTGGCAAGGTTTTATTGGAACTAACTGTTAGAAAATGGGAACTTTAGAATCTATATAGTGTAGGATTCTAATGATGTTTATATAGAAATTAACATATGTAACAGTTCATGGATCTAAGACATTTTCTTAGTGAAATCCATAGATAAATGGGTATGAGATTACTTCCTGTAATGAGGTTAAAATTAGACTGTCTGTATTTGATATATAGCAGTGTATTTGTCTATTGTTGAGCTAACTACTGATATAGTTTTCCACTGATAAGAGTTAACTGTTGATATGATTATCCATTGATGGAATTATCTACTGATGCCATTTGGTCATGAACATATATTTTGCCCATCAGAGGATATTTGGTTATTAGTGGAAAATATGCCCATCAAGGGTTATTCAATCTTCAGTGGATAAATTATTCGTCAGGGATAAATTGTCCGTGCCATCAGGGGATAAATTTTCTTGGCCATCATGAGATATTTGTCCGTTAGTGGATATCTTGTCAGGAGATAATTTCTGACTAATGATGTAAATTTTTCATGAAAGTTTTATTTCAAAGTACAACATGGTTCAAGTTAATGTTAAGTGTTATTATAATATTCAGATAATAATTAAGTACTTTAATTTGTTTCTAGTTGTGTTCTACCCAAATCTGTAACTGCATGGAGTGTTTTAAGGGAACGTTATTAGAGCGGTTGGCTTGAGAAATGTTCTATAATACTCAAAAATCTTGTATGTTGAAGATTCACTAATTGAAAACAATCTCAGAAACATACAAGTGATTTCACAACTCACAAATTCTAGCTTCGTAATTGTTGGATTTCAGTTGAACTGAGGTGGTAGTCGTCGTGCACAAATTTGGATTGCACCATTTCTATGTTGTTGTTGTTTTATTCTGGAAGGAAATTCACAACATCCCATTGCAACGTGAGTGGGTGAATATTTCTTCAAGAATAGTCTATCCTTTTGAAAAGGATTGGTGACTCAACTATTCTTAGTTCTGATAAGTCCTTTCTTACTTTTTGTGTTTCAATTGATTGTACTAATTGTATTGTTTATATTTTCAATTGTTGTTTGTTTGATTTCAGTAAGCAAGGCCTTGTTGCTATATATATATATATATATATATATATATATCAATTTGTTATTGTTGTAGAGAAGATTTCCAACAATCTTGAAGAAATATTCACAAATTGATTATATTTATTTTGAAATGGACAATCCTAATGTCTCTAGTTTTGTTGTTCCCACTATTGACTGGCCTACGTACAGATTTCCATAGCCCATTGATCTTTCTGGTATGCTAGAAAAGTTTAGTGGGGGTTTAGGCTTTTATTGTTGGGAGAAGAAGAAGAAATTGTGGTTAACTGTTAAGGGCTTATGGATAGTAGTGTAGCGTGATGCTCCAATTATTGATTTAGCTCAACCCAATACAGTTTCAATTCATACTTGTGGGTTGAAAAGGATGGAGTAGCTAGAGCTACTATTTTGGCAACTTTAGTCCATGCTTTGAAGGAAACAAGCATGGACCTTCCAAAAAAGTTTCAGGTTATGACAGTGATTGAAAATCTTCCTAAGTCTTGGAAAAAAATTGCTCTATCCCTGAAAAGACAGAAGAGAGAAATCAACCTAGTGCACAAACAACACAAGTCAAAACAGGGACATGTGATGCTTGTTGATGTGTCTTGTCCAAGGGCAAATGTAATAACAATTGCAAAAAGGAAATTGAAAAACCAAAAAGCTTTGACTGTAAAAACAAACAAAAATAAAAACAACGCCAAGAAATTGAAGACAAACAAACCTTGTTGGTCTTGTGAATAGGTTGGGCACGGGAGCAAAGACTGTCCAAATAAGAAAGTTAAAAAGGCAAAATTGGTATACCAAACAAATCTGGTGCAGAGTCTTGAAACCAATACAATTATGGTGCCTATGACAAAACTAGTTATTGGCTAAACATCAACTTCTGAAACAGATAACATGTATGTTTCCTATGAGCCTACTTTATTAGCCACTTATGAATCTCATGATTGGTTGATTGATACAGGAGCTAATATGCACATTTGTGTTGATAAAACTCTCTTTGTATCTTATCAACAGAGTCATGGAAGTTATGTGAAGATGGGCAATGCAAGTGCTGCCTAGGTTCATGAGATTGGAAATGTGGACTTGAAGTTTACTTTAGGACGTGTTCTATCCTTGACAAGGGTGCACCATGTTCTAGACATTCGCATGAACATTATTAGTGACTTTAGTTTATTTAGGCAGGGCTTTGAACTTTCTTTTAAATGTAATAAAGTTGTTATTACACATGCTGATGTATTTTTTGGCAAAGGTTTTTTATTTAATGGTTTGTTTTTAGTTAAGTGTGAGCCTGTGAATTCTGTTTTGGATAATGTTAATGTTTATCCTAATGTTAATTTTGTTGAATCATCTGAGTTATGGCATTCTCATCTTTGTCATCCAAATTTTGGTTCACTTAAAATGATGATAAATTTAGATTTGATTCCAAAGCATATTATTGATATGAAATTTAAGTGTCAAGTTTGTGTTGAAGCTAAACTAACGAAAAAAACCTTTTGGTAATGATGAAAGAGATTCTGAAGTGTTAGACTTAGTCCACACTGACATATGTGAGTTCAATGGTATGTTGAGCAAAGACTTAAAAAGATACTTTATCACCTTTATAGATGATAGTTCTAGATAGTGTTATGTTTATTTAAAAAAACATAAAGATGAAGCTCCAGAAAAGTTCATTATATTCAAAAATGAAGTTAAAACGTAAACTGGTAAGAAATTTAAAAGATTGAGATCCAATAGAGGAGGTGAGTATACAGAAAATCCTTTTAGTGATTTTTGTCAAAACAGTGGCATTGTTCACGAGGAAACTCCTCCTTATACTCCTGAGTCTAATGGGGTGACTGAACGAAAGAATAGATAGCATTGTGGTTAACATTATAGTTGAATTTTGTGATGCAACTTTCTTTGAGGAAGTGTTCCCTATCAAGACTGGTATACCTTAGAATATTTCTAGAAATGATCCAACTCAAACATCTAGTTCCATTCCAGTTCATGTGGAAAGGGTAACTAATGTGGGGGTAGATCTTACTAGCTCTAAGTCTGATGAGTTAGAGGAATGTAGAAAGAGTAAGCTTGCTAAGGTTGTCAAAGACTTTGGAAATGATTTTACCACTTACAATGTTGAGGATGAACCTAAGACTTTCCAATAGACCATGAACTCTACTGAGTCTAGGCATTGGAAAGGAGCTGTAAAGAGTGAGTGGATTATATTGTCTCAAATAGGATAAGAGAATTGATTGGTCTCCCTCCAAGTTGTACTACAATAGGATGTAAATGGATTTTTAAGAAGAAATTAAAAATCAGATAGATCAATAGATAAGTTCAAGACCAGGTTAGTTGCTAAAGGGTTTAGGCAAAAAGAAGGTATTGACTTCTTTGATACTTACTCACCAGTTGATAGAATGACTACAATTCGAGTGCTAGTTGCATTGACTTTTGTCCATGGTCTTCTGATACATCAAATGGATGTGAAGACTACTTTGTTTCATGGTGACCTTGAAGAAGAGATTTATATAGATCAACCTGAACGGTTTATAGCCTCTGGTAATAAGAAGAAACTATGTAAACTTGTTAAATCCCTCTGTGGATTAAAACAAGCTCCTAAACAATGGCATGAAAAATTTGAAAAGATAGTCTTGTCATTTGGCATTGTTGTGAATGAAAATGGTAAATGTGTTTATATCAAAGTTAAAGGTGAATAAAGTATAGTGTTATGCCTATATGTAGATAATATTCTTTTGTTTGAAACCAATATAGAGATTATTAAAAAGACAAAGTATTTTTTGACAAGTAAATTTAAAATGAAAGATATGGGTGAAGCTAATATGATTCTTGGCATGAAGCTGACTCAATCACCGAATAGGATAACCATGTCACAATCTCATCATGTAGAGAAGTCTATACTTGAGAAATATGGTTATTCAAATTGTAGAATCTCTAGCATACCATATCCAAAGTAGTTCTTGCTAAAAAATAAAACAACGGAACCTGTGTCTCAGTTAAGGTATTCTTCAATTATTGGGAGTTTGTAGTAACTTGCTAACTGCAATAGGCCAAATATTTCATATGCTCTATCTAGGTGAGCTAGATATACAAGCTGTCCAAACAATTCTCATTGGAATGTTTTAGATAGAGTTCTTAGATATCTTAAGGGTATCCCAACTCTTGGGCTGCATTATGCCAGATTTCCTGGTGTACTTGAAGGGGTATAGTGATGCAAGCTGGATAACTAAGAATTCTGGTTCTAATAGAGTTACAGGATATGTGGTCACTCTATGGGGTGGAGTATTATCCTAGAAGTCTTGTAAACAAACTTTAATTACTCGATCTACTTTTGAGGCTGAGTTGTGTGTATTGGATGCCATAGGGACAGAAGCTGAATGTCTACATAGACTGATGTCTGTGTTACCTGTTGTTAGTAAGCCTCTTTCTGCAATTACCATTTATTGTGATAGTCAAACAACTATTGCTAAGATTAACAGTTCAAAGTTTAACATAAAAACCAAAAGACATATCTAAGTTAAAGTTAAGTCTATAAGGGGTTTAGTGTCTGAGAAGATCATTGCTATTGAGTTCATTGGTACTCAAGATAATATAGCAGATCCTTTGACTAAAGGTCTTGAGCATGCTGTTGTCCTTAAGTCCAAGTTGGGAATGAGACTTGTAACCCAATTAATTCGTCTAATATGGGAACCCAATACATCTGAGAGAAGATCCCTTGAAGTGTATTCAATGTGGTAAAAACAAGTCGTAAGGGTGGATTGGTTTTGCCTTAACTTTTAGATTGATACTCTTTAGTATCTAACGTTTATTCCCTATAAACCTGTATGGTACGTTTACTGCAAGTTAAGCAAGAGTTTTAAGAACTCTGAATGGGGTCAAGTATGGTAGACAAGATGTTAGCAGTACATCTTTGGAGATGCCCAACTAAGTGAATGTAATTGTGTGGTCGCAATTAGAGGAACAGGTTATTCCATGAAACATTAAACTAATAGGATCTGAGACAGGACCATTAATGTCTCAAACCTATAGATTATCACCATAACCTATAGCATGTGGTCGTCTATTGAACATAGTCTCACAAAAACAGATAGAGATTCAAGGTGAAACATTTCATCTAAATCTGGTGATTATTGAAATAGGGGTCTCAGGAGGGATTCAAGGTGAAACATTCTATCTTCTCCGAAAACACTTGCTATGATAAATCCTATAAACATTTATGCTATGAATTTGTGGGGGATTGTTAGAAAATGGGAACTTTAGAATCTATGTAGTGTAGGATTCTAATGATGTTTCTGTAGAAATCTATGATATGTAACAGTTCATGGATTTAAGACATTTTCTTAATGAAATTCATAGATAAATGGGTATGAGATTACTTTCAATAATGAGGTTAAAATTAGACTGTATGTATTTGATATATAGCAGTGTGTTTGTCCACCGATTGAGTTAATACTGATATGATTATCCACTAATAAGAGTTAACTATTGATATGGTTATCCACTGATAGAATTATTCATCGATGACATTTGATTATTAGCAGATAATTTTTCCATCGGAGGATATGGTCATTAGGGGATATTTGATTATCAGTGGATAATACACCCATCAGGGGATATTTAATCCCAGTTAATAAATTGTTCGTCAAGATATAAAATGTCTTGGCCATTAGGGGATATTTGTTCGTCAGAGGATAAATTGTCTTGGCCATCAGAGATATTTGTCCATCAGTAGATATCTCGTCAAGGGATAATTTCTGACTAATGATGTAAATTTTTCATGGAAGTTTTATTTCAAAGTACAATATGGTTCAAGTTAATGTTAAGTATTATTATCGGATTTAGAAAATAACAAAGTACTTTAATTTGTTTGTAGTTGTGTTTTACCCAAATCTGTAATTGCCCAATAATGACATGTTGTGGGTAGACGCTACATGGAGTGTTTTAATGGAATTTTAGTAGAGTTGTTGGCTTCAGAAATATTCTATAATACTTGAAAATCTTGTATGTTGAAGATAAACTGATTGAAAACAATCTCAGAAATATACAAGTGATTTCACAACTCACAATTTCTAGTTTAGTAATTGTTGGATTTCAGGTGAACTGAGGTGATAGTTGTTGTGCACAGATTTGGATTGCACAATTTCTATGTTGTTGTTATTTTATCCGGTAAAAAGATTCACAACATCCTATTACAATGTGAGTGGGATGAATATTTTTTGAAAAAAAGTCTATCCTTTTGAAAAAGATTGACGTCTCAGCTATTTTTATTTCTAATAAGTTTTTTTGCACTTTCTGTATTTCAATTAATTGTACTGTTTATATTTCCAATTATTGTTTGTTTGATTTCAGTAATTAAGACCCTATTCCTATATATATATCAGTTTGTTATTGCTGTAGAGAAGATTTCCAACACTAACAGGTAACTTATTTTGACGAACACTATGATGAAGAACTCTAGAGTGAGGATGACCCAAACGGTGATGCCATCCGTCAAGACTTGTTAGTGAAGACAACAATGCTTCTGGAGTAAAGGATGGCATAATCTGAAGAGTATAGAGACCGTTCTCAGTTGGTCCTCAGAGTAGAATTTCCTGTGATTGGCGATCCTTAACATAGAAACAAGTGGGGTGAAATTCAAAAAACACATTATTATGTTTGCAAAACTAGTTAAGAGAAAGTAAATGCTTAGATGATTGAGGGACATGTAAAACATTGGGAAGTTTAAAGGAACGATTGTGTGACCCCAAAGAGGTAGAACAAATATGTTTAATGAAGGCATAATTACCATTTGCGACATGAAGATTATCAGTACTAGAGTATTCTTCAACATTGCCGAAACCTACTAAATCAGGCGTTACATGGTCATTCGCGCTGCTATCAGGATACCATTGATGTCGATGAGCCAGCACATTGTTAAAATGAGGAGGCTGAAACGAGTGGGCAGCATGATGCATGATATGCCATAGGAGTAGACATAGGTAAGGCAGATTGAGAAGAAGATGAATGACCTGGACGGTAATAGCATTTTAATTAAGAACGAGTATTAATGCCGCAAAAAACACATGTAGGCGTTTAAGGGTTGCTGCATTTTCGAGCTCATTAAAAAAATGAGCACCACCCCTATTATTATAGCCACCACCGTGACCCTTGCCTCGTCCACGAGAAATTTGCAACTGACCAAAATTGGCAGGACTAGTCGGCTCATTGCCAATTTGTAGCCACTAAATGTTGGGCTCGGTCACAAACTCATAGCTGATAGAGTTACTAAGAATAGTTTGGTAATTGAGAGGGCAATCAAAGAGTGAAAGAGAAAATTTTAGAGCCATGTGTTCAACCTTAAGACAACGAAGTACATAAAGTTGGAAACGAGCCGGTTGAAATGGATGGCCAGCCAGTTCATCTGAACTAGTTTTCAGCAGGCGAAGGAACTCAGAAATGGTTTCAGTTGGACCTTTTGGACGCTGCATTTCCATTGTTAATTGGAGAAGACGAGTGGTGGATGGGTTAACAAAAGCTTCCACTAGGGTATCCCAGATTGCTTTGGAAGTAGGTAGTGCAACAACAACTGGAGTAACCTCTTCACTAAAAGAGGAAACTAGGAGGCTGATTAATTACTGATCTTAAATATCCCATTTGTGAGCTTCAGGATTTGGAATAGACAATGTAGTGCCATTAGACGGAAGTAGAGAGGAGGGTCGAAGAATGGAACTATCAACATAGTTGTAAAGTTGCTGGCCACGAAGATATGCTTCTACTTGGGTACGCCACAAGAGATAATTGGTTGGTGTGAGTTTGATAGATAGAAAGTGGTGAGCTTGACTAAGAAAGGGAAGAGGAGATGGCACAATAGTAACCGAAGAAGATGGTTGGGAAGAATGAACGGAAGTTGCCGAAGAGTTGGCCATTAGAGAGAGAAAGACTTGACTATCAATGAGAAAGGAAAAAAGAAGGGTAAAAGAAACCGATAGTGGTACTGGCTCTGATACCAAATCAAACCTCACCAAATAATATTAATAAGTTATTTTTCCATATGTCAATAATGATAGTGCAAGAGTATTTATAAGGTACAATTTGTAACAAACTATAAGTGTGAAATTAACTGTTAAGTACTGCATGTGATGTATATGTATGCCTTTCCTGCTAACTATTTGATGTACTACAAGATAACCACATCCGATAACACTGATAGGAACTTGGTTCAATAAAGGCTTTTAATAGATGAACTGATATTACATACATATCAAAATACAAGTACAATTCAAAGTACGATTGAATAATTGAACTGATATTACATAAACATTTGCCAGTGACACTGAAATGGCTACTTCGATCACTTTGCATCTCAATGTGTACATTTAACTCAACTGTAATGGATTCCATTGACTCGTCAATTGGAAGATACATCATAATTTAATTTTTTCTGATGTTGAAGTTGTTCCTGCTGCTTGTCCTTCATCAATAGAATAAAGGTTTGTAACTAATATAATAAAATAGCACGTATATCGATCTCTTACAAGTTTACTTAATTGCTCAGCCCATGTTTGTAGCAAGACCACAAGGGCCTTCTCTATCACTGATATCTGTTGATCATTCATTAATGTTCTCTTTCTTATTTCCTTTGCTGCTGCTCTGGACAGTGCCTATTGCCAGCCATTTCAATCTCTTCAACTCCACAAAAGCGAGGATCTAACTCATTTGGTCTAACATCTTGATCGAGCATCTTGATTGATCTGCTTCAAACGCCTAGGGGCGAGGTTGTTATGAGCTCCAGACTCTTCCCTTGGTAGATTTGCCTCCTTTAAATTATGAAATTTTATAATCAGATGATCAGGTAATCTTTAAGCAACACATGCATGCCCTCAACATAATAGAAATTTACCGACATGAACTGGAAGTCAGATGAAAATGTCTTTTCCTTCCAATTAATACTTAACTGATGGATTTTATCTGGGTTTTGCACGTGTACCAACCACAACTCATACCATGTCCAAATGAGTTAATCACAAATGACAGACTCACTAAGTCATTTTGATACAATCTATATTCTCTGAAGTTTACTATTACTATCTAAGAATAGATGCATCAAGAGGGAGAGAGTTTGAAATAGAATGACACTCTAAAAATATATCCTATTATACTAACATAGTAAACTCTATACCATTACTAGATACAATTGCAATATGATAGATACAAGTTGGAATAAGTATAATTTACATTATATTTCCTATTACTCGCTGCAAGAGAAACATAGGAACCACACATATATTGAGCTAGATTATTGTATAATCCCTTCTGAGCTGTAAAACTAGCAATACGATAAGGCAGATCCGAATGCATGCAATCGAGCATGTAGCAGGATTGACTAAAATTACCCTCAGAATAGAAGCGAATAGTTGCGTAGCTAGGTAGTGCAAAACTATGAAGACTGAAAACTATAAACTTTGAGTCTCTTGACATAGGCAAGAAGAGAACACCGTGCCAACTAGTATATACTTCGGTGAAGATCTGAACTTGTACCAGAAACATGGCCATTGCAATTATGCAGAGGCATATGTAGGAATAGATTGTCAAGATATCATTCCTTGACAAAATACAGAATACAAGCTTTTCATGGGTTGAACATTAACCTTAGATGATCAAGGTGATAGTTATTGTAATCAGAATGTGAAATTGTACCCAGAAAGCAAATTAAAGGAAGTATTAGTAAAGATTTCTGAATCAAGGAAACCATTTACTTTTGAGAAAAAGGACACAGAATTGAGATATGATTCAGCATAAAATATGAGTTCACATCACTATAGTTACATCGAATTGGTATAAATATCAAAATCGAATCTCAATATTTGAAATGTCATAATAGGCTTTTTCATTATATAAACACAGAAATTCATACAAGTCAGGAACGAGAATTGTTAACGACTTACCATCTTGTAAACAAAGCAGAAGGTCCATGAAGCACTAGTCTAGATCCTAAGAAAGAATGTTACAGATATGTGACATAATTATAACACATAAAAGTTACGACACCATTTAAAGTATGAATATTTAGATTATGGAGGTGCTTGTGTCACCTAATGCATTGATTAGAAACATAGAATTTGATATGCCTTAAACAAAGACCATATTCTCCCGATCCCTGTTGATAAGTACTAAACTGTTATCAAATTGACCAGTCAAATCCAAATGCATCAGTCAGCTAGAATATTAACAGGGCAAAACCAGCCCCTTGCATCCTATTGATGTGCTTAATATTGATGTACTTGTTCCCAAATGAAATGAAACTTAATATTGTTGTGCTTATTTCGGCTGTGTGACACTGGATTTTTCGTGAGTGAAATAGCAAATTTGTTGTCAATATATATAGTAACCGGACCTTCCTGGGCAAGATATAATTCGCTCAAAATATACTTCAACCACAATGCTTGACACGTGCACACCACAGCGGCAATGTACTTTGCCTCACATGTTGAGAGAGCAACAATTTGTTACTTCTTTGATAACCATGAAAATACTGTTGAAGTGATGTGAAACCCAAATCCGGAAGTACTCTTTCCATCATCCATATCACCACCATAATCACTATCTGAATAGCCAACCAATTTTGAATCTTGAGAATGTGTATATAACAAACCGTGATCTAATGTACCTTTGATATATCTCAAAATTTTTTTGGCTATAACAAAATGATCTTGTTTCGGATTCTCCATGTACCTACTCACTAGTCCAACAACGTACATAATATCTAGACGTGTAAAAGTTAGGTACCTTAAACTTCCCACCAAACTCTTGAACAATGTCGAATTTACTGATTCTCTATTTGAATTAACTCTTAGCTTCATTCCTACTTTTGCTGGTGTGCTTACTGATTTACAATCTTTCATTTTGAACTTCTTTAGAATTTGCTCCGCATACTTCTTTTGCGATATTAATATCTCATCTTCGCTCTGCTTTACTTTGACTTCAAGAAAGTATGACATTTCACCAATATCTGTCATTTCAAACTCTTTCGTCATAACTTTCTTAAAATCATGAAGCATACTTGGATTATTTCCAATGAAAATCATATCATCCACGTACAAGCACACAATCATGATATCTCCATTTTGATTTCGTTTTGTGTATAGAGCATGCTCGTATGGACTCTTCACAAAACCATTCTTTTGAAAGTACTCATTTATTCTCGTGTTCCAAGTTCTCGGAGCTTGTTTCAAACCATATACGGCTTTCTTCGGTCGATAGACTTTATCTCTTTGACCTTTTTGGACATATTCTGGTGGTTTCTCAGTGTAGACTTCTTCTTCGATATATCCATTTAAGAATGCTGACTTCACATCCATTTGATATATCTTCCATTTATTCTGTGTTGCAATTGCTGTGAGAAGTCATATAGTAGCAATTCTTGCTACCGGAGTGAATACTTCATCATAATCAATCCCATGTCTCTGTTTATAACCTGTGGCAACTAACCTTGCTTTGTGCTTCTCCACCTTCTTGATTTGTTTTTGTCTTGTACACCCATTTAACACCAATTGCTTTGTGACCTTTTGGAAGACTTGTAAGCTCACATGTATTATTTTTCTTTATTGCGCCAATTTATTCACCCATAGCCTTCTTCCACTTGGTTTCTTCATTAGCTTCTTCATATGTCAATGAATCATACTCGGCTATTAAACAAAACAATGAATAATCAAATATTGTTTCCACAAGACTTGTTGCATCATAAATGTCATCTTGATTTCGCATTTTCCTTGGTGCTCCCCCTGAACTGTTGCTACCGCTGCTGCTTCCTGACGTAGATGGTGTCGATGTAGGAGTTGTTGGATTAGGACTTTCTAGAGCAGTGTGATCATCATTGTCATCATCTTGTGTGTTGAAATCATCATCACTGCATCATCAAAGATAGTCCTTCAACTTTTTTTTTCTTTATTGCTCCATCCCCAATAATCTGCTTCATCAAATTCAACATCTCGTGAAATAATTACCTTTTTCGTCAATGGGTTATTCAGTCTGTAGGCCTTGCGTCTTTTCTCATATCCAATGAAGATGAGCTTCTCGTCTTTGTCATCTAGTTTCTTTATCTTTTGATCAAGAACATGGGCACATGCAATGCACCCAAAAATCTAGAGATGTTCAACCGTTGGCTTGCTACCACTACATGCTTCATTTGGTGTCTTGAATCTTACACTTTTTGTTGGATAACGATTCAGCAATTAAACATCACATAGAAAGGCTTCAGCCTAGAAAGTTCCTGGTAAATGCTTTCCCTTCACCATACTCCCTGCCATATCAAAGATCGTACGATTCTTTCTTTTGGCAACGCCATTTTGTTGCGGCGTGTAAGATGCTGCCATTTGATGAATGATCCCATGTTCTTTGCAAAAATCTTTGAATAAATTTGATGTGTACTCACTCCTCTATCAAATTTGTGTATATTTGGATATTGTCCCCTTTGTTTCTCCGTCATTACATATATGTTTATTGTTGTTATTCTTATTCTCCAATAATTTTTTCTTATTCTTTTTTTTTTAATTTTTTAATTTTCCTTTTTATCGTTGTTGTTATGATAGCACAAGAACATGATCAGTTATTTGAAGCACAATTCTTAGTTATATAGATAAATGGAAAAAAGTACATCCAATAAATTTAGGGAAAAAAGAAGTAAAATTTTTTACTGAATGAGGTTACATTTGAGGCTTTATGGAGATAAAGGTAACAGAATGACATTCTATAGTTCAAATAATTTAAAATACATGAGGTTTTACCACAATTGAAACATTTTTATTGTTTTCACTACAATGTTAAATTAAACTCCAACGCATTCATCAATTGATGATACAACATATTTTGATCTTGTCCGATCCTGAAGCTCTTCCAGCTTGGCCATCAATAGCAATACAGCTTCTCAAGTTTCATGTACTAATCCGACTTGCATGCTCTTTACTTCGATCATACATCTTTTCCCACTCGTGGTTATATAACAGCAACTCTTTCAAATGACGTCTGACTGCCTGGACATCAAAGCCGTGATATTCTAATTCAAGGAGTGTTTCTAAATACTCGTCAATAACGCCTCTTGCATTATCAAATTGCAAGAGCGATGTCCTCTCTACCAGATTAGCAAAGGTTACAATATAACCTGTAGCTAACCCTTCGCGGGTACTCTCTTTACAGGACAAGAGAGGCAAGAAGTGTGGCTTCTGCGGCATCTTCTTGAATACATCAATGGACTCAATAGCTTCCCAAAATGATTTGGTTTTCGTAAACGGGATGCTTTGAGCCTCAATTTGCAGAGCGTGCCATTCGTCAAAACCTGTGGTCTGTGCTATTTCTCTGGCAGACGTTCCTTGAGGATCAAAGATAGGGAAGCAATGAGAGATAATGAGTGATCGATAAGAGAATAATTTAATACACCATTGATTTCTTCATATGTAAAACCCTAAAACATTTAATACACCACTGATCATGATCTCTTCTAAAGCTTAAAACGAAAATAATTATTATAACCGCTAGTTTCCAGTGAAGCTCTAGAGTCTAATCTGTGGGACAAAAGAAGTCCCCACTAACACCCATATGTGAAGACCACAAATCACAGAGAAGATGAAAACAAAAACCAGGCCACCAGATCTCCTTACCACCGATCTTACTACAAAATATACAAAACCATGCCATAGAGTTTTTGGATAAATTAAATTTCCTATCCTAAGTTTAGCAAGTCATTTATTTGTTTTATGAAAATTGTATCTGCCTCGAAGATGAAAAGCAACTCCGTTCCAGCCATTCTCTTTGACACAAAGAAACTAAAGAACTAGAAAGCAATATTTCGTATAACATGTCGAATAAGAGGCCAGAGCTAAAGAATAGTGCCCACAAAATGTAAAATATGGTTTTAAATAACTATACATTTAAGATTACATATTTATATAGTTTCGCCAATAGATAGCAAGATCAAGCAAGATGCCCAAAAATTCAATTTCCATAATTAATAGCCTTTTACAGAAAATCATAGAAGTCTTGAATGGAAAAGTTGTTAGAGTTACCTGCTTCTTGTATAACATACGAGATGTCCAGGATATGGTAGCACAGATCCTAAGACAGAAAGTACAAATTAATGACAGAATTAAGACTTAACCTTAAGCATGAAAACGGTTAAAGTTACGAAACAGCTTGGAATATGGAGTTATGTTGGTGTTTATGGCTTTTAGATTATGGACGTGCTTGTCCTACCTGAGGCCAAGGAGACTACCTTGCTGCCCCATCCTGTAGAGTGACGAATCTGATATGACATGAGCAATCACCATTTCCCAATTTCTGTCCATAGATTTTTATCAACAGTTTCACAAGAGATACTAAAGATTAAATAACTAACGTTTAAAATAGGAAAAAAAAAACTTGAAACATACTCCACATTTCAAATTTATGTGATTAGAAAATGTTTTTTAGTTTATTCATAATGATGTGCCAATACAAACTTTTAAAACAAACAACGGTTTTGTCGTTAAATACTTTCATATATAAAAGCATCGTTAGAAATGCCAAGATGTTTAAAAGGTTATATATGAAGGGCTATCATTAGATAGCATCTCTTGAAAGCAAATGATAATTAGAATTACGATTTCAATAATATATCTATTGATGCTAGGAAAATGAATAACACATTCTTTGAACATTAAGGACATACATACAACCAGTGTACAAAGGAAAAGAAGAAACCCTAATTACCTGGCGAGGGGATCATCGTCCTCGTCATCTCCGTCCTCAAACGTACGCCCTCCGTAATTCATATCTTCAGCAGGAATAGTGTTGCAAACAAATATTAGAAACACAAATAGAATTAGACGGGTTCTCAATTCGTATGACAAAACAAACTCACACAAATAAATAAAATGAATATTCACCAAACGACACAATCTGAAGATAGAAATCTGTGCTTGTTTTCTACACGTAGATCGAGGGAGGGCGAGAGACAAAGAGCGGCGCATAACATATATTGAAAGAGATAATTGATAAAGATGATACACACGTGTGTATTTATATACTCAGTAATAGGTTTTCTCCGCCCATAGTACTGTCTTTTTCAGCCCACCAATTTTATTTTGGAAATACCAGCCCATTGCTTTCTTTCTTTGAAATAATTACCATTTTTAAAAAAATCAATATTCTCTATCTGCCTTTTGCATTGGCCATTGGGTAATAGAATTAATCACAACACTTTAAAATCAACTAAGATATTTTTTTTTAAATTCCGTCTTAAGACAATACTTTAAATACAATGTGCCCAGTGTTATTTTCACAATGGGGTTATCTAATATTTTATACTTGGTCGCCTCTATAATCTGATTATTAATTATCACTATTTAATTTCAATTTAAAAATTACCATTTTTTTTTACACATGTGTGTATTTATATACTCAACAGTAGGTTTTCTCAGTGCATACTATATTTTTCCAGCCAACCTTTTTTTTATGGAAACATCAGCCCACTTATTTCTCTTTTTGAAATACATACCATTTAAAAAGGAATCAATCTTCTCTAGGTACCTTCTTTTTTTTTTTTTTTTTTTTTTAAGGGAATATCAGCCGATTTTTCATTTTAAGAATCAATATGATGACGTTGTACCCTTTGTAAACGAAAAGTGGATATGCACTTTATCTCCCAATATCAGAGTGCTTTCTCTCTCCTTTATCAGATTGAATCTCCTGCACATTGATCATCCATATTACTAAAATAAAAAATTAACCGTTAACATTATTACATAGATAACCTATTTTTTTCTAAATGATATATTCATGTTTTATTGAATTTTATCAGAATATTACTGAATGACTTGTTTATGTCCTAGAATGGTCCATAGTCAATTTTGTTTTTTTTTTCTTTTCTACTTCAATTTGGATAAGTTATACTATAATTATAAGTTATTTTCTTAAATATCATATTTATCAAACTATCAAATTATAGGATGTGACATTGTTTCGGATAACGTGCATTAATTACGTAAAAATTGTTGAGGGGTATTATGGGTTCTTTGAGTCGTAAATTTACTCAAATGTAAGAATACGAAAAGATCGTAATTTTTTTTGCTATTTACAAGTAACAGAATTTTGAAATCTACATATCACCTCTATCCACTTTATACATAAACTTGAGATTTTGAATTAATTCAAGTAATTAAAAGTACTAAATTAGTTTAAACAGTGAAAATTGGATTAGTTTGAGAAACATTAGGCCCATAAAAAAAATATATTAAAATGGGTTCCCAAGCCAAGTTCCTTCTGCAATTTTTTTTTATCCTTTTCGTCTTGTTCTTCACTTTCTCTCATTTTTTCCAAGATCTCCACATTAACGTAATTAACTTATAATATTTTTCAAGGCCTCCAGCCTTGGATTTTACTCCTTTTCATGTTCTGAACAAAACAAATAAAACTTCAAATAATTTTAATATTTCTTTTTTGACTAATGTAAATATTGTTAGTGTAGTTATACATGTATAACCAAGTTATGCATGATCATAAGCACATCATTAACATGATCCAGCAAAATGTCTCCATGTTAATCCATTTAGTTTTTTCCATAAAATTTATCACTCTAACTCCAAAAATTTTGTTTTTCATACTCAAGCTGTTTTTCACACCTTCTTCAAGATCATTAAACTTATTTTTTTCACTCTTTTCGTTGACTTTCTCCTGTTGAAATTTGTCTATTTCAAAATATTTTTCATGCACCTCTTCAAATACTCATTCATTTGATATCTCTACTAATTCTTCATTTTTCATGCGTTTATCCTCAACTTCTTTAATTTCTTTAACGAAAAAATTTCCGAGTACCTTCTTAAAGCCATCTTCAAAATATTCATTTTCACCACTTTTTTCTTCAATGTCTTCGTCAATTTTATATTCTTCTACATATCGTAACCAAGTCTCTTTAACTAATGGTGGACCTATATAGTTGTTGCAAATCAATTTGAGCTCATTCCACATTTGATGTAGAGAATCAAAATTCCCGACGCGTTTCCAATTACTTCATTGATCTTCCTTTGCAAAACTCTCTTATTCTTTTTTCTTTTGCTTCTCAAATCCTCTTTGAATCATATTTTGTAGGTTTTCTATGGCATTGTGCCATAAATTACAAGCTCCAAGATTTGAACTCTTATACTCCAAATCTTATATTTTCTAAACACCAATTTATTCCCAACCATGAGAATCTTCATTTTTTAATATTTACCTCCTCCAATTAATTGCTAGATTATCTTTCGGAGCTCAAACTTGCACACTATGTACTTGCCCAGTAGAACACCTTGATAGCACTAAGTTATTCTTGAATTAACTTGGCCCTGATGCCACTTTGTTGGAACAAAAAATAATAGTTTACGACAATAATTCTTGCACAACGGAAGAAAACCAAACTCTCAAATATATATAACTCTTACCAAGAGAAAAAACTTGTTCTCTTGATCTCTCACAAAATGTTTACAACTCAACTTGATTCTCACTTACACAAATTGACTCAAATATATGACTATGTATAGGACACAAAAGAGATGTTTTTAGTACTACTAGAAAATATCAAGAGACACTCTAATAAATACTACTTGACTACATACATGTAAATGAATGTAACCATGCATGTTTCCTCCTAGATACATTCGTACATGAATTCAACATGTACTTATATATCAATAATTTATGTACTAATTAACATAATTCAACTATTAATATTAAATCAAGTTTATATTTCCAACACAGAAGAACTTCGACCACTGCACTGCAAGATGCTCTCCTTTCAGGTTCTTCATCTAAAGGACTATAAGTAACTATCGCTCAACTGTCGGCTCATAACTTGCTCAATGAATTACCGAGCCTGTCTAAAGCATATGTTTTCCTCTTCGTTCAACGGTAGTTCCTTTTCCTCAGAGTCCAATCCTACATATATGTTCGATCAACATCAACAAAAAATCAGACGAATTATTGCTACTTGTTTGACAAGGGAAAAGAAAATTATAACTTTGCTATAGAAACTGGTAAAGGTAATAAAAGCTAGCTGCTTCTGTGACACTAATGTTGGAGGTTCACTACCATATAAATTCAACTCCTATGGATTCATCTATTGAAGATACATGTGTGTGTGTGTGTGTTGATTTTGTCTCCTTGACAAATGAAATTATTCCATGTGAAATGAACTCATAATTCTTCATATACATCTAGTGATATATGAAGCAAAGCGTGTTGGTCTTGATGGTCAAAAGCATTGAGCCACTAATATGTGACGGATCTGTCCAGGCTAAAGCTTAAGAAAGAAATGCTTAATGTCACTATTCATCTGTCCAAGGAAGCTTTTATTTTTAACCTAAAACTAGAAAGAAAATAAATCTAATAATCATACATGCAATTTGAATTCACATTCCTATAGTTTAAACCAATTGATAACATGATTAAACACATATGGCAAAAAATTAAATTGTCATAAGTCATATAAGCTTTTCTATAAAATGTAATAACCTATACAATTATCAAATTGTGGAAGTTACAATTAAATGGTTGAATTAACTATAAATCAATCTCAAAGCCCAAATAATCATATTCATGCAGACATGCTAACCTAGTAATCATTAAAACTTGCTACAGAATTTAGAGTATGGAGGTGCTTGTCTTACTCTGACCAGATTACAAGGTGAATTCTTTGAATCGGATATGACATGAACCACCACATACCCACAGCCTTTGTTGAAAGATAACTATAATCATTGTTTCAGTAGAGATACTGAAAATTGTATTAATAAAATTTATTCACATAAGATAATTGGCTCCTATTTTTTAAATAAAAAGTACTTTGACGTTGTCGCGACTGGAAAAACTTGTAGGGTTTTGTTTTGTTTCTTTAAAGCATCTTAGGGTTGAGTGCTCGAATTCCGGATTATTTTTGAGACGAATGAAAAGAGTGCAATTTTTAGCAGCTGCCGGTCGGTAGGGTTTAAAAAGAGGGATGTACCAATCCATCCCATTTATTTTTGGAATATTCATTAATTGTGAACTCCTTTGACTCAAGTGACTGCATTGTCTACCAAACAAAAGATTTAAGTTTGGGAGCTTAGTTATGTATCAGAAAACTGTTAGACACACCTCATGCTCGTGGTCTCACGGTTGGTACTAAATTAGTGATTATTATCATAATTTGCATATGATTTGAATCCTTACACTTTGTGCATTCTCTAAACCAACAGTCTCTGCTGTCATGATTGTTCTTATTGCAAATGTGACAGCGAGAATATGTTTTCTTACTATCTCTGGTCTTATTTCCTTGATATTTTCATTTTCCAGGACCTCCACTCGAATTTGATCTTCCTCCCCTTTGCGATTTGTTAGTCCTGGACTGATCTGAATTTGTTCTTTTTGGTGCCCCATGATTCCAGTCTGGAAATCTCATCATTTGGAACGCTTGCTCCAAAGGTTGGTCTAGAAATCTGTTCATCCTTTACTCATAGGCTTCCAGGGAACCTATTAGATCTTGTCGAGACAAGCTTGATAGGTCTTTGGCTTCTTCAATGGTAGCAACCACATAATCAAATTTACGAGGCAAAACTCTGAGAATCTTCTCAACAATTTGCTTCTCCAAAATGGTCTCACCATAACTTCTGGTTTGGTTTATGATTTCAGCAACTCTTGCGAAGGAATGAGACGTAAGCTAAAGATTTAATATAATAATCTTCTCTGATACACTTCCATTACAACATGTAGCCACTCCCTTTTATAGAGAGCTTGGCTAAGTATGAATCACAACAAGGATAACTACAAGAGGTAATGTGATAGATACAAAACTCTAAAATTATTATCCTACCAAACTTGTGAGAACCCGAAATTGTAAATTTGTTTTATAATATGAGATAATATATTTTGTGGCTAATCTTATTTTATGTTATCTTATTTTTGCATGGAGTTTAATTCTTTTGAGTATAAATGATAAATTTATCTTTAATGTGAAATTTTGATGATGATGTGATATCTATGATGATAAGGTTAAGTTCCTTAAAAAGGTATCAAAAGGGGATTAGCAAATCCCATATAAGATTATTTTGATCTACATGG
>CM025787.1:24106560-24118842 GCA_014636745.2 Centella asiatica
CTAGTAGGTAGGTAGGTATGCCTCTCTTCTTTTTGTATCTTCTTTTCTTTTATACATATCCAATTTAGCAAAAAAAAATAAAAATACAAAACTGATGGAATGATCCTTTTTGTAATGTTTTGATTTTTATGCATTAGGGCTGTGTTTTATTGGACGCCTTGTTGCTACAGGTTTGTGTCTTTCTATAAATTAAGCACCTAGTACCTTTTGCAGGCTTTTCCTTGAATTGCAGTTCTGAAAGGGATGACAGTTATACAGCAGGGTCCTATGGCAGCAGCAGGATCCTATGGTAATTTCTGCAGCAGGGATGGCAGTTCGGTAAGACTGTTGTGTGCTGATTGTTTGACTATTGGTCTCAAATGTAATTTTATTTGCTAACTTAAAGGTAGTTATTGTAATATGATCATGAAGTTATTATACAAATTTTATAAGGTACTGCTGGCTGTCTGCTGGACATGAATTGATGAAGCTATTATACACACTAGTACAAAATTGATCATATGCGTCGGTTAAATTACCTATTTTGCGTCGGTTAACAGGGTGACGCATATGGTGGAGACGCAAAAACTTTACTATTTTGCGTCGGTTAAAGAGACGACGCAAAATATTATCATTTGCGTCGTACCTTTAAGACGACCGACGCAAATGACATGGTCATTTGCGTCGGACTTTTAAAACAACCGACGCAAATGATGTTATAATTTGCGTCGTACCTTTAAGATGACCGACGCAAATGATATGGTTATTTGCGTCGGACTTTTAAAACAACCGTCGCAAATGATGTTATTATTTTTTTAAAAATTAATTTTAAAATATCATATCCAACCGACTTGGGTGAAAAGGTTTGCGCTGATTAATTGCACAAAATGAACCAGGAGAAGGACGATCATCTTGCTGCCTTATTGAGCAAGCGAAAGTCCTTAATGATCAGACCAGTTGGTTTAGGAAGCTAAGCACAAAAAGGACACAAATCATGTCGTTGTCCACGGTGACTCAGGATGATAAAGAGATATCAAGTTCGAGTAAGCAAAAGGAAAGAGATCCAAGCAAACCCCTTTGCATCAGAGATTCCTGTACGTGAAAAAGGAGAAAGCAGAACTTCAGAATCGTTTGACCAATATGGAAAAAAAAGATTAAAAACAGCTCAACCACTTGACACCAAGCCATTCAAGAAGTCAAAAACATACCGAATGAAATTAAAGTTCATTGCACTTATTTATTTTTTGTACTTGTGGTTCTCTCACTGCCTTTCCAACATTTTGAGACTGGTCCGTAAAATCCTTAACCTGAAATGTATAAAACACAAATTAATAACACTATTCAAAATTATTCCAATTTTCAGATTTGACAAGACAAGTATAAATACACTTATGTCGCGCAATGAAAATGAAAATGTATGTCGCGCAATGGAAGTGAAAAGGATTTAAAGAAAATGTGGTTCGTCTTCAAAAAGCGGCAAAATCAAAATGTATACCGCGCAATGAAAATTCAAACGCGATAAAATATAATAATGTTTTTTTTCTGTACGATGGCATATTCGTAATTAATCGTACAACTATTTGCGTCGGTCCTTTTAAATGACCGACGCAAATAAGTATTTTGCGTCGGTCCTTTAAAAGAACCGTCGCATACAGTAAAACGGTGGCATTATGGTAAATAAAATAAAGAGTATTTGCGTCGGTTCTTTTAAAGGACCGACGCAAAAACTAGGAAAAAAATTTTAAAAAAATAAAACATAGAAAATATTACAAAGCTAGTCCTTTAAAACAACCGAAGTTATAAAAAAAGAACTGACGCAAAATTAAATGTTACAAAGCTAGTCCTAGTCTCCGAGAGCGTAAAAAATTGGGTTGATCAGGCCCTTCTACGTACGGTCCGGCATTCGTGTCCGCAGGTCGCGCCATATTTCCCTTCCGAAATCCTTCGATTTTGCACCCCCCCCCTGCGCGCACACGTGGAGGATGAAGCATAATATAGCCAACCAATTTTACTAGTTTGTTTGTTTTCCCATATAAAAAGTAAGCAACACTCCTTTTAAATTTCAATGTGGGACAAAACTTGATCATAGAATGAAAGATATTTGAAGGAACTCAAAAATTACAACAAAGTGAAGCTTTTGTTATTTCACAATTTTTAAGAAATCTCATAAAAAGATTAGATTTGAGAATTTTACAACTAAATATAAATAAATTTAATTGTAACTTTTATTTGAGAATTGACAAATTAAGTAGTACTATTTAAAATATTACTGTATGTTTATTATCAATGAAAAATTTACAGAATAGAAGGAAACAAGGGAAGGTAGAAATGAAGGGTGTATATATATTGTTATTGTCCCACATCGAAATAGAAATAGAAAAAGGGAGGAGAAAGGTGGTATAAATAGAAACTAAATGAGAAACTAAATTCTCATACATACTAGCAAATGAGTTATTAGTATGTTTTAAATTTTTTTTCTAGTTTTTGCGTCGGTCCTTTAAAAGAACCGACGCAAATACTCAACACTATTTGCGTCGGTTCTTTTAAAGGACCGACGCAAATAAGTTATTTATTTTTTTTAAATTTTTTTTCTAGTTTTTGCGTCGGTCCTTTAAAACAACCGACGCAAATACTCTTTATTTTATTTACCATAATGCCACCGTTGTACTATATGCGACGGTTCTATTAAAGAACCGACGCAAATAAAGCGACGCATAATGTAATTTTTGTACTAGTGACAAATCATGAGACATGTGGATAAGAAGGTACAATTTCCCGGCATCTACTTCAGTTGATTTTTTTTAATTCAAGCCAGATGTGCTTTCACGAGTTTCTATTCATGTTCAGCATTGAAGTCTGTTTCTTTCCCCTTTCTCTCTCTGTCTCTCACTCTCTTTTTTTTTACCCCTCTTTAGGATAAAATAAAGTTACAGACCGATGCTGTATTGACCCCTGGGGAATGGGCTGATAGCCTTACCAACATAAGTATCGGTGATCTACTACTATCTGAACCACCTGATAATATTGATTCCAATTGCATCAGTCCATCTGTGTCTACTATCTCTCACTTTTAGGCCCCATTCAGCGGTGATTCTTTTGATGCTGCAATTGCTGCACTTATTTATAAACATCAGGACAAGTCTACCTTCCAACCAAATTTACATGTTTGGATAGTGTTTGTAATAAATACATTGTAGTTGTGAATTGTGAATTGGAGTATTGTGGATTTTAAGATTTTTATTTATTATTGAAAGGAATATCTTTTGTGTACTAAATTGCATTGAAAGTTTATTATTAGATTTTTGTAGGGACAATAAAGGTGAACATTTAAGGATTAAAGACCAAAAGCTTTGGTGACCACTTTTCGGTCACTATCAAAAAAATTATTGACCATTTTATTGGTCACAAATGTAAAATGATGACAAAAAAAGTGGTCACCTTCATGAATTTTTGTGACCAATTTTTTTTGTCACAATAAATAATTTAGCGACGAACAATTTTCTGGTCACTAATGAATTCTTACTTGAATGGTTTAGTAATGACATAAATGGTGACTAATTATTGGTCACAAATCTGACAAATCATTGACCAAAGTTTTGGTCACCAAGTTGGTCACCAATTCAATTGTCCGGTCTGCCCGAAAAAAATTTAGTGACCAGTCTTTATTGTTTGGTGACCGAATTTGTGACCACCTCCTTGGTCACTAAACGTTAAGTTTAAGTGACCAACTTCCCCCTGAGCTCAACTTAGTGACCACCTTCAAAATCATGGTCACCAAAGCCTTTAATGACTGAGCTTTAATGACGAGCATGTGACGACCCATTTTTTGGTCACCAAAAGCCTTTAGTGTCCAGATTTGGTCACCAAAAGTACTTTTAGTGACCAAAAATCGATCGTCACTGAAGGCCATTTTTTTTGTAGTGAATCCAAGAAGATATTTAAGAACACCCAAATCTTTTATATGAAAGCACAAACTGAGATAGGTTTTAAATTCTTGAATTGCTACACTATCATTACCCTAAACAATAAGATTGTCGACATAGACCAGAACATGAAGTTGAGCAGAATTACGACAAAGAGTATATAGAGAATAATCAACATATGACTAAAGAAATCCATACTGTTTCGGGGCCTGCGCAAGTTTAGCAAACCAACATTGAGGATCTTGCTTTATCCCATAAAGAGACTTGCGTAATTGACACACGAGACCTGGTTAAGGAGTATGAACACCCGAAGGAGCACGCATGTAGACAATTTCATTCAAATCACCATGGAGAAATGCATTATGAACATCCATTTGATGGACTTCCCAATTGGGGGCAGCACTAACACCAAGAAATGTGCGAACAGTTACCATCTTTGCAACCGAAGCGAATGTTTCATTATAATTGATTCCTTCAACTTGTCTATTTCCAAGAATTACCAAACAAGCCGTATATCATTCCATAGATCCTTCTGAACGATAATTGATGCAAAATACCCTTTTGCAACTAATACATTTGTTACCAAGTGGAAGTGTTTCTAGAGTCCAAGTACCATTAGATTCAAGAGTTTGCATCTCTTGACTTATAGCTTTACGCCAACATGTGTATTTAACGGCTTCTGAATAGGTACGAGGTTCCACACCTATAGTGATGGCTGCCACGAAAATTTTGTGATGTATAGGAAATACATCACAATTCACATAATTAGTTATAGGGTAAGGAGTACCTGAGGATGTCGTTGAAGATGAACTGAGAGAAGAGGGGCTCTTACAATGAATATTATTAGTGACAAAATCCTTGAGAAGGACTGATGTCTTCTTTTCACGATACCCTCGACCCATAAGTTATGTAGAAAAAGTATCAGTACTTGGTCGCATAGCATTACTGGTCCCCCTCATGTCCTTAGACTTGGGCGGGCTATCAATCCCAATAGCATAATTAGGAGCATCACTCAAAGTCGCTGCATTAGGTACGTCATTTTCATCTATCTGAATAGGAGAAATAACATCCTCATCCCCAAAATCACTCCCACCATTTAACGTATTTCAAATGACAGAGTCAACTGTAGACTCATAAGAAGGAAACTCATGTTCGGAAAATACTACATCACGATAGACAACAAACTTTTTGGTCTGTAAATCATACAAGTTCCATCCCTTTTTGCCATAAGGGTAGCCAACAAAAATACATCGTTTACTTCGAGAGACAAATTTGTCCTCTCCTCGTTCTTCATTATGCATATAACACAAGCACCCAAAAGTACGAACACTAGTACAAAACTGATCATATGCGTCGTTTAACTAACATATTTTGCGTCGATTACGGAGAAACGCATATGGTGGAGACACAAATATTCATAACCATATGCGTCGGTAAAAGATGCGACGCAAAAAAAAAATTATTTGCGTCGGTCCTTTATACAGACGACGCAAATAGTGAGTCATTTGCGTCGGTTCTTCAAAGGAACCGATGCAAATGATAAGTTTATAAAAATTCATTTTACAAATAAATTAATAAATATGCGTCGCACTTTTAAAATAACCGACGCAAATAGTGTATCATTTGCGTCAGTTCTTCACAGTAATCGACGCAAATGATAAGTTTATAAAAATTCATTTTAAAATAAATTAATAAATATGCGTTGCACTTTTAAGAGAACCGACGCAAATTATACATTTACGTCGGTTCTTCCCCATAACTGACGCAAATGATCGGTTGAATAAAATTCATTTTAAAAATAATTCATTCTATTTGTGTCGTGCTTTTAAAACAACTGACGTAAATGATTCTTTTTTTTTTTTCAAATTTTCATTTTAAAAATAAAATAGCCAACCTGTACATTAAAAAGGATACATTCTAATGCCACAACCAGCCAAAATAGTACAAACTTCAACCACTTCAATATTTGCAACAGGAATATATACAAATCCAAATTTACAAACTGTTCAAAACAGGAATATTTACAAACTGTCCAAATGTTGTTAGAGATAAATGATGATGATGGTTATGTAATAAATTGTTCAACTGTAAATACTTGAGGTATTTTATAAACCTTAAGATCAGCACAAGTTTTGCACCCACTGATGATACACTTATTCATCAGTGGATGGTTAATAACTTCACAAGGCAAGTCAGAAAACAGAAACATTCAAAGGACTTGACAAAGTGAAGAAGAATGTCTAATGCTACTTGTAAACAGTCAAAGTATTTCGCACATCAGAAATTCTAATCAAAGTTACGTTGATTAAGTTCCATCAGGGGGAACCCATCAGGGGGAACTCATCAGGGGAATCCATCAGGGGGAACTCATCAGGGTATGACGAAGGCAGACCAACCCGTCAGGGAAACACTTCAGGACATGTCATTGTCAAGCAAACCAATCAGGTTAACCCGTCAGGGGAAATGATCAACATGACATCAGTGGAAGCCATTAGTGTATGCCATCAGTCATAACCATCAGGATCAAGAAGCACTGAGTGAAACTCAAGTGAAGGTTGAAGCCCTGATCCAGTCAATAAGCATCAGGGGATCCAGAAACTATGATCAAAGTCCGTCAGGGCTGGCAGTCAGTGGATAGTTGTGACAGCATGCACCCGTCATCAATTCTTACACGGAAATCAACGTAATGTGTTACAGAAGCAAGAAATATCAACTAGAAAGATATTTCTTGAAGTTTGTTTATGATCCAATGAGAACTCTCACGCATTAAATGCACACATATCAGAGGAAGAAAAGTAGCAACAAAGCATGCAGCAGTCTGACACATAAAGTTTCGATGTGACATACTTGCGGCTAAATTGAGAAGAGCAGCACGTCTCAAGCACGTGATTTCATCCCACTGATTTATCATATAAGCAACGGAGCTCTCATTATAAAAACACAGTGATTGAATCTATCCAACAGATCAAACAAACACTGAAGCACACAAACACTAGAGAGAAGCTTTGTAATAGATCTTGAGAGAGATATTTCAAAGAAAGTTAGAAGCTAGTGAGTGTGAGAACCTGTGAACCTTATTCACAGAATTTGTAGCTGTAAATCACATTTGTGATTATACAGATTTCCAGAAAAAACCCAAGTTTTAATATAACTATTTTAACTTGAATCTGTGTGTTCATTTCTTATAGTTTTTCTGTTTGTTACAACTGTTTTCCAGTAAGCACTTCTAAGTTTAAAAGAGCGAAAAGTTTCAGGTGTTTGTATTCATCCGTCCCCTTCTACAAACACTTGTGCTTATATTGCACTAACAAATGTACAAACTGTTCAAATATGCAAAGGTCACATACAATGACTCATAAAAAATTCTGCAAACAGGTCTCTAATTTCATCTATATCAAACTGAGTAGATGACACTTTTGCACTCAAACCTTGTAGAATATTATAAAAAAGAAACAATTAGCATATAATTAAAACCAATATACAAGGTACTTTAGATTGAAATAGTTAATTGCATGCATATAATTAAAAACAATATACCTCTGTTCATTTTGTATATGGAGCCCGTTGATGTAACTTGACGATGTCATACATGTACCTCATGACATAGTAGCCGCATTCAACACTTTCTTGTTGTTGAGGACATTATATAAATAGTCAACTTGATTAAAAATTTAATAAGAAATTATATTATAGGAACCAACAAACTCAACTTTGTTTGGATAAGTTATCAAGTATTTTTTACCTTAACGTCTTTTGTATACCAATGCAACTTATTATTTCTCTTCTTGCCACCTAGAGCAACATATAATCGAAATGCCATACAAAATTATATATAGTATTACATATGAGTAAATAAATATGTTAAAAGAGTTTTACACGTTTAACTTATATTAATAACTTAGAAATTAATATATAATTTACTTACACTGCAAATGCTGTCTTGATTGGCATATTCCTTTCCTTCTTCAATGAGTCGAACACATATATTGCATTTTCCTCACAAGATATAAGGAACAACATCCAATGCTCCCTACATTTTTACAAATTAAATAACAATGTTAAATTATATCAATGAACAAGCTAGCTAGAATAAATTAAACCCACCATTTTTATGTTCTTACTGTTGGAAGTATGGCCCTAAGATGAATTTGGATCCCCGGCAACCTAGAAAAATATCCGCAATGTATCGATTTGTGCCATCTGGATCATTTACTGCATTTGCCACTTTTTTAGGACACAGGAATCCAAAGGCATTAGATTCCTTAGTCATCTCCTTCGGTACCTTAAATATAATATACAAATTACTAATTAGTTAGTTTATAAAATAAACTTGTATAGAAAAAAAGATAAATGAGAATGTATGAAAATTATAGTCTCACCTCATGAAAATTTGTACGACACTTATATTTAACCATTCCATTTTACAGAATTGGATGATATCTTCGCTCGCGACGTATATCAGTTCTTCAACTTCCTTCGGAGCATCAATGCATGAATCATAATCTAATGACACTGATATTAAGTCGTCCGAGGAAAGCAATGCCATAATCAATTGATGTAAGTATTTACATGTTGGAGTTAAGTTCTGATCCACGTTAGTAGCCGACCCTTTGCTACTACGAACTTGGTTATTTTTGGCGAGGGGAGACCCAAACTCTTTACCCTTATCCTGTAAGATGGGATACTAATTAGATATAAAGTTAAACAATAACATTTACATGAGTTAAATGAATTAACAACAATCATTTATAATTAATAATGTTAATTTGAAATTTGTTACCTGCCCCAACATTACAAGTTGTTTAGGCCACTGAACAAAGCTATCAGCTGCGTCACCTACTCTTGTATGTTCATGCGTAGGCATGGGAAAGGGAGCTTGTTGAAATTCAGGACAAACGTCATCAACGGATACTCTAACATTGTTGAGCTCCATTTGGTGACCGTGAACAACATTACCCGACCCATTTGTTGGAAAAATAGTCCCAATAGCCACAATCATTTTGCCGGTCTCAGCAATCACATAGAGACAGCATGGAATCAGCTTCTATGTTAATTATATAAAAAAATTCAGTTAGGATCACATAGGGCACTTATATGATAACTTATGATTGAAAGTCATAGAAAAGAGTAAAAATAAGTATACCTTTATTTTAAAGAATGGATCCATCGAGTGGGAGCTACTTTGAATCACGTCAGTTGTTGGAGTTTGTTGGGGAATAGGCATTCCCATCTGGCTCATGTGATTGAAGATGCCCGCAAGCTGACTTTGCAGTGTACCAATCTAGTTTTTGTATTTCATGTCCATTTCATACATTTGAGATTGGTACTGTTGCGCAATTCGATTGGCCACTTTTGTTTCTATTGCTTGAGTTATCGTAGACAACTCATCCATTGATATTAGGCCTTTACGTGACTTGCCTCTGTCCATCCCGAATACATCCTTCATGCGCACGGTTCCTCCAACCCCTCTTACACGCCCACTGTGCTCCTTCTTTCCAAGTGCACGTGACAATATGTCATCATGCTCGTGAAGAGTCCACGAACCTTCGACGGCTTTGTCTTTCCATTCAACCTGTTTCAAAATCAATTTAACTATTAATATTTTAAGTATAACTGTAAATATAAATATTTTTAAATTAACAAAACACTCTTACCATTTTTTGAACAACATCCCTAGTCTCGTCCTTGGGAAAATAATAACCTTCACCTTCATCCCTCTTCCTAACTCTTGCCCGAATCCAATCGTAACTACGATCAGTTCGATCGGTTGATACATTTTCTGAATTAACTGATTTGAACGAAGGTAGAGAATCAAGAGGGTCATCAACCATCCACTTCAATTTTTTCGTTGCATTTCCAAGTCTTTCCAGATAATGTGGATACTCATTAAACTTCTGGTTTTAACGTGCCTTCTCACTTTTATTCTGTTAGAAAATAAAACAATAATATGAGTAAACAGTCCCTGTTCAACATAATATTATCCGAAAATCAATAATAATATAAATATCAAAATAATATACCTGAAATTCTTCACTTTGATGATCATGAATGAATTTATTCCATTGCTCTTGAGTTATGAAGTCATATTTCTCGCAAGGGTCCTTGTCTACACGCAAGTATCAGCAGACTAACCTTGACTTGAAATCCCTCCAAATTTTCCCTGCAGATTTTAATACGTCCTTCCGTCTCGCATCATTCGTTATATTCCACTCAGTCTAAAATACTCAAATCATGCATATAAGTAACTTGTAATAAAATTTGAACGGCAATATATGTTAAAACAACTAATTATTCTTTTCAATTCATACCTTAATATCTTCCCAAATCGTATCCTTTAGTACATCACTGACTTCTTGCCAACTCTGAATATTAATGTCAACCTGAACTCTAACTAGTGCTCCAATATACAACTTGAATGCAGCAGCATATGTTCCAATGGGAACACCAAGATCATCAAACTCAATCACTTTCTGCACTTGTTTATTTGCAGACTTTTCTTTCAATGTTTTGCAAGATGTTGGACCTCTAGTTGTTTTAGTAGGTCTCTTACTCGAACATCGGTGGTCCATGATAATTGTAAACTACAAAGTGCATCAGAAAATGTCAAAAACATCACATTTAAAAATAAACTACAGAGTTAACTTTACAATTACAGTGTAATAGGAAATCTTATAGGATTAAATTTATTACAGTGCATTAGTAGTGCACTGTAATTACAGTGAATCCCAACAGTGAAGTACAAAATGCTTCAACAAGCAACTTAGGCGGAAAAAAATTCCCAACTAACAGTATGCATTGTTCAAACATCAAGAAAATGAGAAGGTACCAATTTGTAACACGGCATAAAAAAATGCAAAAATATTGCCAAAAATTACAGTGCATCCCAACAACAAAAACAAAAGACACACAAACAAAACACATAGTATATCGCAGTGCCTCCATTCAAAAGAAACACAAACATAACACATAGAAACACAAATAGAACACATATATCACAAGACACACTTTGGGGCTTTAAACAAATGTTGTATTAAAACAAAAAACAGAAACATAATGTAAATCGCGCAGTTCAGTTGAAAAAAAATTATGTACCTCTTTCATTTGTAACAAATCCGAAGCCGATTACAGTGTATTCGCCAGAAACTAAAATGGAAATGTATCTTTATCGATTAAGAACTTGAAATGGAAATGTATGCAGTTCGTATGCAGTGTATGCAACTTCTAAAGATTTAGGGCAAAACAAATGTTATGCCGCGCAAAGGAAATGTATAGGCAGTAAAAAGAGGCGCAAATGAAAAATATGCCACGAAATCAAATAATAATATAAAATAAAAAAATTATACACATTTGCGTCGGTTCTTTTAAAAACCCGACGCATAAACCCAACATTTGCGTCGGGGCTATAAGAGGACGAACGCAAATGAGTTATTATTATTATTTTTTAATATACGATTTAGATTAATATATTACATAATAATCTAACAGAAAATTAATATTTTACTCATATTGAAATTCATTAATACCATATATTATAGTGATTAATTCAAATATGTGACATATATATATACTAAAGGATCAATCTGTTTCGTTTGCTTAAAGAATTTAATCACCCCTCAAGGTAAAACAAATCAGTTGTGAAAGTATAAAGGAATTAACCTAATCAAGAAAACCTAATTCTAATTAGAAAGAATTTACAATGGAAAGAATTCCATAATGGAAATTAAGATATCTAATCTAACAAGGAAAATAAACATTCTAATTTAAACTGAAAACAATATCCAAAACAAACTTGGAAAACAAAACCGAGAAATTTAAACTGTCGAAGACTAGCTAGTCTCTGACTAGAAATTAAGCTATCGGAGACTAATAGTCTCTGATGAACAAAATGACTGTCGGAGACTAGTTAGTCTTTGATGACGTCAGCGCTAGTCTCGCATGAACAAATTTACCCGCTGATGACGTCAATAGTCTCTGATGCCTTTTTTCCCTCGGCTAATGTCCGAAATTACCCAACTTATTATAAATGTGTTAATAATTTATTTTTTAAATCGGGTATTTGCGTCAGTTCTTTAAAAATCCGACGCATAAACCCAACATTTGCGTCGGGGCTTTAAGAGGACCGACGCAAATGAGTTTTTTTTTAATATACGATTTATATTAATATATTACATAATAATCTAACAAAAAATTAATATTTTACTCATATTGAAATTCATTAATACCATATATTATAGTGATTAATTCAAAAAAGTGATATATATATACTAAAGGATCAATCTGTTTAGTTTGCTTAAAGAATTTAATCACCCACAAGGTAAAACAAATTAGTTGTCAAAGTATAAAGGAATTAACCTAATCAAGAAAACCTAATTCTAATTAG
>CM025787.1:24124495-24134923 GCA_014636745.2 Centella asiatica
GACGTCATCGGGGACTAAACTTTAGCCTGTCGGAGACTAAGGATGACATCATCAGGGACTAATTATTCCTTCATCAGAGACTACGAATGACGTCATCGGGGACTAAACTTTAGCCTGTCGGAGACTAAGGATGACGTCATCAGAGACTAACAGCATCTCATCGGAGACTAACATTTACTCATCAGAGACTGATGTTATATCGTCAAAGACTAATATTAGAGCTTGTCTCCGTTTCCATGGAAGACCTTAAAATAACAAACTCAACCTAGGATACCTCATGAACATGAATATGCAAAAGAATACAACCTTTCTTTTAAACCTTTATTCTTCCTTGAAAGCCTAGTATGCACGGCTAATACTCTCGAATGCTATGCAAAAAGGAACAACAGAGGATAATTTAAAATTCTTACCTCTTGGGTTGGCGAAAGAGATCAAAGCCTGATTGAAAGTAATCATCCAAAAGAAAGAACTTGAAATTATACGGAGATGGTAGGTTTAAAGAAGAACTTTGGAAGAGGAAATCTTTAGAAAAGAGACTGAAATGTTCCTCCGAATGAGGTATTTATAGTAGGCTGAGATTAAGCCTTGAAATAAAATGATTGGTTAATCTGGACGGTAGAACGCCTGCTCATCATGATTCTTAGCACCTAAGCAACGTAATAAGTCTGATGTCCTTCATGCAAATAAGCCAGCTACTAAAGCAACTTACTAATCAAATTTACATACGTACACATGATGTCATTCCTTTACATAAACTATTACGTTCCTCAGGGAACTTGCTAAACTAGAAAAGTGGGCTCCTTCAAGCAATATCAACATAAATTGCTTGATCTTATAATCCAATATCCAAACAAACATAATCCTTTAATGGATCCAAAAATAATTAGACATTCAAAAACATCATATATTAACTATACACGTTAATATATATTAAAAAAAATAATATGAATAAATAAATTATTTATAGATAAACAAATTTTCCGGGTCATTACAGTATACCCATTTCTTTCATATCTTTTCTGACTTTGATCCCGTCCTTTGTCTTTCCCGGTATATTCAACAATGTCCCAACAATACTATCACGGACATTTTTCTCAATATGCATAAAATCAAGACAATGTCTAACTTGTATGTGTTCCCAATACGGGAGATTCCAAAATATGGATCTCTTCTTCCACAGATTCTTCGGCTTAGGAGATTGATACAACTTTCCAAATACAACATCAATATCCTTAACCTGCTCAAAGACTTCTTCCCCAGTTAAAGGCAAACGGGCTTCTCGAGTCTCGATATGCCAATCAAAAGCCTTTTTCATCTTACGATAAGGGTGATCACGGGGAAGAAATGTTCGGTGACTCATAAAGACATTTTTATTGCAATTATTTAGATGATGGTCAATAGTAGCATCTTCACAAATTGGACATGCTTTAGCTCCTTTGACAATGTACCCTGACAAGTTTCCATAAGCCAAAAAATCATTTATAGTGCAAAATAACATCGCACGTAATGTCAAATTCATTTGAGTATTTGCATCAAACACCGAAACACCTTCATCCCACAAAAGTTTTAAATCTTCAAGAAGCGGCTCAAGATAAACATCTATGTTATTCCCCGATTGTTTAGGCCCTGAGATTAACAAGGACAACATAATATACTTGCACTTTATACACAACCACGGAGGCAAATTATAAATCACCAAAAGAACTGGTCATGTGCTATGTTGATAGCTTAGAGTGCCATAAGGATTCATCCCATCCGTACGAAGTCCAAGTCGTACATTCCTAACTTCTTCACCAAATTCAGGAAACTTATAATCAATGGTTCTCCATTGTGGAGAGTCACTCGGGTGTCTAAGCATCCCATCTGATTTCCTCCCTTCCGCATGCCACCTCAAATGTTTTGCATCTTTTGGATTTGCAAATAGGCGTTTGAATCATTGCACTATGGGTAAATACCAAACCGCCTTTCTAAGAGCCCTTTTTTTATCATCTTTAGTAGAATCATTACCCTCCCGCTTGTACCGAGATGCGACACACTTAGGACATGTGTGTAAATGTTAATTCTCATTTCGAAACAACACACAGTCATTTGGACATGCATGTATCTTCTTTACGTCCATACCTATAGGACACAACATCTTCTTTGCCTCGTACGTGGAAGTGGGAAGCTTGTTATTCACCGGAAGTATTTCTCGTAAAAGTTTTAACAATTCTGTAAAACTCTTGTCACTTCATCCATTCTTGACTTTCAACTCGCACAACTTCAAAGTTGTTGACAACCTTGTCAAGTCGTCACTGCACCCGGGATACAAAAGTTTCTTAGAATCGCGGACCAAACTCTCAAATATATCCGGTTGTGGCATCATATGGTCTTGGAGATCTTGTATCATTTCTTCCACCCTATCAATGTCCACATCATCTTCATCATTATCGACCGAATTATTGCACTCGGTTGCATAATTCGACCTTGAGCTACCAGTCATATCAGACTCTATTCCCTCGCCATGCCAAATCCACTTCGTATAACCCTTCTTAAAACCCCAATGAAATAAATGTTCACGCACTGTCTCTGTGCTCAAATATTTTTTTAAATTACCACAAAGGCAGCACAGGCACACAATCATGTCTTCTTTTCCATGTTCCTTTATGATTTTTTGGTGTTGAACCGCACATATAATAAACTCGTTAACCGCACATATAATAAATGTTCACGCACTGTCATCGTTTCGCAATATATTTTACATCCATGTTTGACGATCCATGTATAACTAAATAACCACAATGATTAACTAAGTAAGCACAGTGATTGTACAGTTATCATAAATAAGATGCGGACAAACAACAGTTCAAGAAAACATACTGATATTTTAAATAATGCCTGTGATGAATGTATTATTTTAATTAACAATTACTTACACAACAAAGCTGAGCTCTCGGACGAAGACACTGAAGAAATAAACTTGCAAAATCTCAGCCAAGTTTCCCGCCAAAGACGATCTCGCTCTCTCTCCTCTCTTACGAACCAGGCCAAAATAACAAAAGTTTTAACCTAAATACACTTTTTAATAATATTAAAGAATATGCGTCGGATAAAGAAGAAAACTAACGCAAATAACATAACCATTTGCGACGGATATTTAAATCAAGCGACGCAAATGTTTAAATAATTTATTTTTTAAAATTTTAAAGCATTTGTGTCGGGTCTTTAACCGACGTGACGCAAATGTGTTTTTGTTTATTTTTTAATTATTTCTCATCTTTGGCGTCAGTTGTACTAAAGAACCGACGCAAATTCTCCAAACAATTTGCGTTGGTTCTTTAAAACAACCGTCGCAAATACTTTTAAATTTATTTTTTAATTATTTATACATATTTTGTGTCGGTTCTTTGAAAAAAAACCGACGCAAATAATCAAAACTATTTGCGTCGGTGTTTTATTCTAAGTGACGCAAATGGTGAACTAATTTATTTTTTAAATATTTTCATAGAATTTGCGTCGCTTCTATAAAAGAACCGACGCAAATAGTTTTTATTTTTTTACGACAATGCCACCGCGCTACTATATGTGACAGTTCTATTACAAAACCGACCCAAATAAGGCGACGCATAAGACAATTATTGTACTAGTGGAATATGATCATATATAGGGGGGTTTTCCATTTAAAAGCTCCAAGGGGGGGGGGGGTTTCCGTTCAAAAGTATAGAAGGAGTCCTATTAATCAAATAACCAGCACTGAGAATACATTCGCCCCAGAAATTGGTAGGTAAATTGGCTTGGAACATGAGAGCTCTGCCAACATTGAGAATGTGTTTGCGTTCAACTCTACCATTTTGTTGTGGAGTGCCACGATAAGAAGTTTCATATATAAAGTCATTTTCAGAAGGAAAAAAAAACAAAATTTGAGATGCTTAAATTCGGTTCCA
Organism: Centella asiatica; assembly: GCA_014636745.2. Taxonomy (NCBI): domain Eukaryota; kingdom Viridiplantae; phylum Streptophyta; class Magnoliopsida; order Apiales; family Apiaceae; genus Centella; species Centella asiatica. Next base: position 24,128,419 of record CM025787.1, read on the forward strand.
TCGTCACTACGAAAGGTTTTAATCTTCTTATTAAATTGGTGATCCACAAGAGCAAAAAAAACACGTAATGTTTTAGTCACTTCTTTCTTATCCATCAAGAGAATAACCCAAATAGCCCTCGAGAAGTCATCAACCACAGTCATAAATTAAGAGGCACCATAAGAGGCGAAAGTACGATATGGTCCCCACAAATCACAATGTACAAGCTCAAAAATTTCAGTAGTTTTATTTTCACTAATAGGGAAAGAGTTGCGACATTGTTTAGCTCGAATACACACATCACGAACTTTATGTTTCATGCTATTACTTCTATTCACACCACGAAGTAACATGGTTATTTTTTCGGAAGTATGGCCCAACCTCATATATCACAAGTTGAAAGAACCAGTGGAATCCACTTACACAACTGCTATAGAGACAAAGCCATTGTAATAGAAGAGCCCCCGCTTTTTGTTCACCCATTCCAATCAGCATCCTCGAAGTGCGGTCCTAAATTACACAAATAGTGTCAGTGAAATGAGCAACACAATTGTTTTCCTGATTAAGTTGGAAAATAGAAATTAAACTACAAGTCATCCTGGGAACATACAATACGTTATGCAAAGTAAGACGCAAGTCAAGAATTACATCACCGCTTTTACTAGCCACATAATAGGTACCATTAGGAAGACCAACAAGACACGATTCAATTTTATGCTAGTTAGTAAACAAGTTCAATTCACCACTCATATGAAGATTAGCTCCAAAATCAAGTATCCATTTCATCTTACCAATCATGCGAGGGCTCAGTACAGTACTAAACACACTATTAAGAAAAGTGTGGAGAAGCTCAACTTGATCAGCGTGGATTCCTGTCAAGCCTGATAGATCAGCGAATGCAGTAGTGCTTGGGGCAACTGTTGTGTCACTTGCTGGCACTGCAGTTGATGCATTAGCACGAGGTCCAGGGTTGGTGCGCGAAGCCCCTATGTTGCTGCTGTTGGGTCCATTTTTATTCGAGCTTTTCTCGCGACCATGGCCAGCTCCACGTTGGTCCCACCATTCAAGAAATCCATGGAAGAGAAAAATTACGAACTTGTTCTTCATGAATCAGAGAAGAATAAACTTGATTAACATTAGGCAGCGGGTCCGCAACAAGTAAATTCGAGCAGACATTTTCATAAATCACAGGATTGACACCCAATAGAAATTTATGAACCTTTTTGTCCTCCCTATGCTACTCAAATTGTTTTTCTGGATTACAAGTGCACTTACCACATTTACAAGAGGACAAGGGATGATAATTGGCAAGATCCTCCCAAATTTTCTTGATCTTCCCATAGTAATCTCCTGAGAGTCCCCCTTACTTCCAATCCGAGAGTTCAACCTTTAATTAATGAATATGTTGTTCGTTACTCACACTAAACCTTTCCTTGATGTCTAGCCATACATCGTACATTGCATCCTTGTATGAAATTGTAGATCGCAACGAGGGCTCGATGGTATTGAAAATCCAAGAAACTATTATAGAATTAACAATCAACCAGTCATCTAAATCATTAGAGTCATCACTTAGCTTTTTGATACGGCCATCAAGAAATCCGATCTTCTTCTCGGCATGAATAAACACAAGAACTGTTTTGGCCCATTCATCATAATTTTCACTGCGAAGTTGCGTTTGTGTGATTAATAAACCACGATTATCATGATGTGAAAGTACATATGAAGAGGATGTTTTCTTGTCATCATTAGAGGAGGGTGTTTTCTTGTCAACATTGGAAATATCATCAATTGCCATGATGATTAATGATGCGTAGCAGTAGAATGCAGGATAGAAATTTGTGGAAGAAAGATTGTAGGTAGTAACAGTTTGCACTCAAAAGAAGCACGTAGAATAGTAGTTTAGGAAGCACTAGGATTGTGTATAAAAAGAATGGGATCGAATAGAGCTCTGATACCATGATAAAAATTGAGAGATATTTTTTATATTCATTACTTTACCTATGAAGACTTATATATAGTATCTCTTATAAGAATATTCTAAGAATATACAATGTATCTCTAACAAAAATAATATAGTTACATCAAGCAAATATATGGTTACCTAGAATAGATGAATTAGAATAAACATAATGATTACATCAAATTTTCTAGCACGATCTAAGACAAATATATCTCACCTAACAATAATATCGCCTTAACAGAGAACCCGAAAATCCGAAGTAAACAATGAACGATACAAAATGAAAATTGATGAAGTTATAAAAATTTGTACAGGTATAAATAATTTAGAAATATTAAAAAACAAGTGTCATGCAAAACTTCACAAACTACGCAAATTATTAATGAGCGTTTTATCCGAAACCTTGCAAAATGGTCAGTACATGAACCAAAATGCAAAGTAATCAATTCAAGCAGATCTTAGCCGAATTCTCACTCAAGTTCTGATCAAGGTCATACCTAATAGCATAGATAAGTCTAATCGACATACAAGAGTGTTTAAAAACTTATGTCATAAGTTTTCATTTTTTATTTTTCTTTAATCCTTCTATTAGTCTCTATATATACATGCTTAAGCCATTAGTTACACACAAGACATTACAACACGTCCAAATACTCTATACATGTTTATTAACGAGATTGTTGAAGGAAAAGTGAAGCAAGCTAAGCTACAACTACTTTCTGCACACAAACTATTTTGTGACGTAAATGTGTTGGAATTATGCCTACAAATAATTATATAAATAGACGTGTTAATTAGTTGTATAAAGGTTGTATCGAAATAACATACATTCATTTAAATTAGTTTGTTGTAATGTTTTGCTAGAAACCAATTATAATTGATGTGATTTAAATAGTTTAGGTCCCCGACTATTTTAAATGGATCTATAGAGTCACACACAAAAAAACTGGGTTAGTACTAAACCAAGTCCAGCTATGATTAGGATTTTGATATGTATATCAATATATATATCAAGATAGCTCATGTAGTTAGATATGGATCTTGCATATAAGATCTGTGACAGAGAATCCGAAAGAGTTTTTCACTAGCACATGTAGACAAGGTGTTTCAGTTCGTGTATGGATATCAGTAGAGACACAACAATTGACGCATAACTAAGACACAACAATTGTAGTTTATCCTGTTGTAGTTCATTCGAAATTGTTATGACAACGACCAATGTATGTTCTTGATTATAGTATACATGCAGATCTTAATTTATGGATTTCGAATTACAGTTTTAAAATAACAAAACGTTTTCGCCATTGAAATGTTAATGTGAATTCCATCAATGGTATCAGAGCCAAGGTTTTTTGTGTATATTATAATCAATCTTTTGCCATTTTAATATTAGTATGAGAAGACTGCAATTTGTAAATATGTTACATGAGTTTTATTTTATATGCCATATTCGATGTATTATATGTGATATATTGCATTATTTTATAACTTGGTATACTCGTCTATGTATGCTGCTAGGAACGAAGATTACTTTAAAGGTCAGAAATCAACATGTTAGATGGATATATGCCTGATTTTGATAAGTTAGATACACGTAATAATTTTTTGTTATATATGATATAATCTAATTGTATATATGATATATATGTGAACCTCAAATCCATGACAACGAAGTTTAATATGATTGAATAGAAGGGTTATGAATTAATATGATTGGTCGAGATATACTATCACATAATATTATTATCCTATCCGTCGATAATATATTATCTGTGGATATTATACCATCAAAAAATAATTCCCTCAGTCAATACTATACTATTGGTAGATAATATATCGTCGGAAGATAATTCCCCATCGAGGGATAATTCCCCATTAGAGGATAATTATTCACTAGAGGATAGATCCTCATCCGTGGATAAATCTTCATCAGAGGATAATCCTCCGTCAGAGGGGTTAATTCTTCATGGTTTCGGGTGCAGACTGTGATGTCTTGATTAGTCACTCCTCTTTATTCATTTAGCACTGATCTTTTACTTCAATATGCATGCAATGTAATGACATACTTATTTTATTTGCTTTCATGAAGGACTATGTTATGCTTTAGTTTTCGTAAACATGATATAAATGAATGTGAATGGATATAATGTAGCTTTAATTGATGAGTTATTCTTTAAGGTTATATATGTGCAACGAATGAAAATGATCTATCTTCTACTAAGTCATGTCACATGATTGGTTAGATGAAAGAAAAATTGTTGATGTGTTCTGTCGCCTAGCCTAGAGGTTTTATAGTGACCCTAGAGGTTTTATAGTGACTAGATACATTCACACATTGATGGACCATGATGTTACGGCTCGACCAGCTGTACACGGTATGGTTAGCAGATCCGATAGGTTTAGCCCCCACTCGATATTAATCGAAAAAGATGTGCACATGCCGAGACTTGTATTTGTTCAAATATGGTCATACGTTGTTTATCAATAGTGATCCTTGGAGTTCTTCGAAGATTTAGAGGCGTCAAATTGTTTCCTTCAGTCTCACAAACAGAATTAGACCTTTCTTAACACTTCATAACTACCCTTTGTGTTAAGTGAATCGTTCATTTTTGTTGAATTTAATGTTTTACAGGGCATGATGCAAAGGTTAAACCCTCGGATAAGTGGAAGACAAAGATGATAGGATATTGAACTCCACATCGACCTTGTGTGTTGTCTTTTAAGGGAGGAAAGACTTTTAAGATTTTACAACATTTTGGACTGTAGCCTAAAGACACCATAGCTTGTGTTGAAATTTCAATATTTTGGATTTGTAATAACTCATTACTAATATGTTAACTTCAAGTATGTTATTGTAATTCTCGTATGAGTATTTGTAAAAGGAGGGGTTGAATACAAATCTCACATTTCTTGCCCAATGTAAATATCATATATATAATTTGTAAATTAATTGTGAAATTAATAAACAAGATAAATTATATCAGCCAATAAAGAATGACTTTTATTAATCTTGAATCTGTTCAGTGATGAACAACTACAACCTAGAAAATAATTTCTACCTTCTTAAGTTCTAAGAACTTGCTTCTATATATCTCTCAATATTTAACTCTATATGTATTTGATATAGCTGCTTTCTCTGTAAATCAATTACAACTTCTCTATATGAAATGATTCTTCTTTTTCTCGAGATTCTCTCGAGATGTATATTGATGATTCTCAAGATGTTATTTTCTTATCTGTTATGCATCTCTATTTATAGACACAACTTCCTTCTCCATATGTTCATGGTGAACAACTATGATATTACCTTTCTGAAAAATATCTCTATCGTTCTTCGGTAATTGCAGCGCAGTGTCTCTATTACATAATCATTTTATTACGCTATCTCTTAATCATGCCATCTCTACTATCTCTCTGTTTTAGTTATCTCTATGTATCTCCTCTGGTACCCACTCCTTATTGGATCAGCTTCTTTATTTTAAGTTCAGAACCCTAGCCGACTTAGGAGTCTGCTGCAGTCAGTCATATGTCATCTTCAATATCCACAAATAACTCTTTATCTGCTGATGACTACTTTATCTATTGATCATCATTATCTGTTGATTACCTCTGGTGCAGACTATCTCCTGATAGTCATTATCTATTGATGAGCAAATTATCTACCGATAACCATTTATCCTCTGATGCAGATTGTCTACCAATGAATATTTATCTGTCAATGGTCATTATCTGTAGATGAAGAACTTTATCCTCCGATGACCAACTTATTACAGACAAGCTTTATCTTCTGGTAGCCATTTAAACTCTGCTACAAAATATCCTCTGATGAACATGTTTCTGGAGAATATCTCTATTGCAAATTACCCTTTAAGGAACATGTTACTGTAGAATATCCTTCGATGATGAATACATCCATTGAGACACAGATTTATCTTTTGGCTCACTTTTGTGATGATTTATCCTTTAATTATCTACTTTTGTACATTTTACACTGTTAGATGATAACATCCACTGGCCTGTCTATTATATAGTGATGAACAATTTACATTGTCGGAGGATAATATTAACAAAACCAGTTACAGTTTATCTACTGATGTTTATGTAACACGTCAGCAGTTTCTATTATAATTACAAACTCTAACAATTCAAAGTATTATACATGATCATCAAATATGAAAATTTTTAATAGTTATGAATGAATGTAATATTATATGTTTCCCCTCTTTTAACGATGTTTTCATCCATTATGGAATTTTGTGGTCGTCATAGCGATATGTCGCCAAAATTTTTGAACATATTCATGAGTTTGTTTCGACACAAGTTCTCTATCGAGACTTTCGCTTTTTTTGTAGTGTATCTCGCGCACCCCAAAAACAAAAAACAGTAAACAAAAAGAATGGAGCGAAACAAAACAATGTCATTCAAACATATCCACTAAAATTTCATAAAAGTGGGACCCACAAATAGAATCATATTAATTTTCATGTTTGGTAGCTAAAAGGTGATTTATCTCATTTGTGAGAACCCGAAAATTGTAAATTGGTTTTATAATCTGAGATAATA
>CM025787.1:24134933-24162372 GCA_014636745.2 Centella asiatica
TCTTATGACGAAGCCCTGATCCAGTGAGGGATTTTGGGGTCGTCACATCATTTCTGCAATTTAAACATTAAGGTCAAATAACAAATATAAATTAAGTAAAGAATAATTGATTTTGATGAGCTATTATTGGTTTCTTTTTAAATTTACATTAATTTCGTAAGATTTTCTTTTTATTTCCACGCCATATTACTTTTCAAAATAATAAATGATTTTGTGGAAAAATCTGATGAGTTAAGGTATCGGTACCTTCTTTTTTTTCTCCCACAAATTTTAAGGATTGTATGGATCAGCTCACAGATTTATGCATGGTATCAGTCCATTGTTTTGTGTTTTTTCCCAAATTTATGTACGTGTGGTATCAGTCCACAATTACAGTATCAGTCCCTAAGTTTTGTTTGTTCCATAGATTTATCTATGGTATTGTTTAAGAGTGGCAATATTCGACACGACACAATAACCCGACACGAACACGAAGGGTTTTGGTTGACTTATATGAGTTTGGGTCATAAATAGGTTAACATGTTTAAGACACGACTAAAATAATCGGTTGGCGGTTAACCCATCAAAACCCATTTATGACAAATTTAATACATTTAAAAAAAGACTCGTTTTGGTAATCGGGTCAAACAAGTCGCAATTGGGTTTGACCCTTTTATCACTCATTTAACTCAGTTATCAAAACTAAACAGGTTATTCGTGTAGTAATGTGTAAAAACGTTATTCAGGTCACTTGAGTTTGGGTTATCCGTGTTACTTGAGTTATTTAGGTTATCTGAGTTATTAGGGTTATCAAGTTGTGTTTATAAAATTAAATTTGAATTACACGTGTTATTCGTGTCATGTCGTGTTATTTGTTTAAAAGTAGTGTCATATTCATGTTTCAAATTTTTACCCATTTATTAATCGTGTTATGTTCGTGTTATACTTAATCGTGTCGTTATAGTGGGTGAACACGACTCACCAACCTATTTTGCCATCCCTAAAACTTTTTCCCACAAAATTTGCATATGGTATCAGTCCCTGATTTTTTATTTCTCCCACAGATTTATGCATGTTATCATTCCTCCAAATCTACATATTCTCCATAGTGCTATAAATATGTTTTCATCAAACTTAATCAGTAACTAAAATCCTAGAAGTTTCTTAAGCGATGATCTTTTTCGAATAGCTTCTGAGAAGCTTGTTCTTGATGGGTACGTGGGCGGGGCAGCCCAGAGGAGATACCGAAGACATACGATTCTTGTGGAGACCTAATTACTACAACCTCGAATGTCCCAATAAGTCCGTCCCAATCATAATTTCACAATATAATATGGTTTGTCTGTTTTATTGCAAAATCTATTTTTGTATAATATGGGTGATAACCTATCTCAAATATTACCATAGAAGTTTAATTTTTTTTTTTGTCTCGACTCCATATACAACTATTCTTCTTCATTTTATTTTTTTTATTATTTTCTTTCTTTTTCTTTAGGTTTTTCATTGTGTTTGTTTTTGTAATGAAATGTTCTGACATCTAAGTTCTTGAGCAAATTTTCTGATTTTCAGATTATTGCACCGACATTGTTGTCCATGGCATATCAATAGTTTTTCCCTTATTGGGGGAAAAGTTATGTTTCATATATCTTATTATCGAGCTTAATTAAAAAAAATTATGATTCAATAACTTGAATAATTAAGTAAATTATTGGAGAAAAAAATGCCCTTGAACGACGATTATATATATTCGAATTACTAGATCTCGTCACTCTACTTGGGCTTCCCCATCACATTTCGTACATGTTACTGTTTTTAATATAAAATCTTATTCTCTAAAAAGAGGTCTTCTTCCATTTTATATATTCTTCAAAATAAATTAAGAACAATATATTATTTGATAGTGTGCAATTTGTGTAAAGATTTGCATTACATTTGCATTCATTTTGTGTGTGTTTTATTTATTAATGATGTGTTTTCAAGTTACTTTTGTAAGAATAGGTGAAAAAGGTGGAAATGATGAAAACAAGAAAGAATGGACTGAAAAGAGCAGGAAGAATCAAAGAAGGAAATTGACAGAAAATGGAAATAACAAAACGACATGGGCATGTCGTATCCTGGACGGAACCTGCAGAAACTAAAACAACAGTTTATTCAAAATAGACGGGTTAGACCTACACTGCAGAGATGGAAACACGTGACAAAAGAAATAAAAGGCTGGATCAAGATATTAAAGAAGCTACCAAATTAGAAAAAGATCTTTTGGAAGCCAATTAGGATTAGGATTCTTTGTAGGGCAACAAATATTGTTTACATAAATAGATTAGGGCTCTCTTCTCTCTTCTTTGAGTTCAGCAGATTTTTTATACAGTTTTTATTGATTTCAGCATTATGTCTTCAAAGGTTATAAACAACTAAATCCTTCTAGTCAAGGTACTTTGATTTCTAGCCAAGAATACATCGTGAGACTTTTGTTTTAATTAGTTTTATTCAAGTTCAAGTATTTATTTGATTTCTGCGCTATAAACCGTTTATGTTATTATTTAATTTATTATGCAATATGGTCAGTTATGTGATTTATTGAATGGTATCTTGCTAATCAGAATATGAAGGTCGTTTGACACTGTTCTAACAAAGTAGCAAATTGATCTTAACTGATAAAGGCTTCGGGTAAGATTGGTGGAATCAAATAATCTAATTTAAATAATCTACGGGTGTCCGATTTTATTAACTAGGATAGGGGTCTTTTTCATTCATAAAGCAGCCATTAGATTGAATCCTATTAGGGTGTCTGGGGGTTGTCTGTTTGGTCCAGAGAAGTAATCTTAGCAGGGTGTCCGGGGGTTACCGATAAAATAAGAAAAGATTGGTTAAGTAGAGCGTTTGCCCTTAACTATAATTTTATCTATTTGAATGAATAAAATTTATCTTTCGTGTCGATGATCGAAATATTTGGCTAGATTGAAAAGTACCTTGGCTAGACTTGTCTCTATTAAATTTCTCATATTTAATTATTCTGCATTCTTTATTATTTACAAATTTCATTTTCATTGTTATTTTTAATATCTTTCATAATTAATTTTAAAAACCCACTTTTCTAAGCAAATAATTAACCGCAATAATCCCTGTGGAATCGACCCTATTCACCATTATACTGTGTAAGTGTAAAAGAATAGAATAATTATTTTTGGTGGGTTGACACCCTATCAAATTTTGGTGTCGTTGCCGGGGATTTTTGTGTAAGGTTTATTATTTGCAATCTAACCGTTTCTTTAGTGTTTGTATGTTGCGGCGATCTTCTTCTACAGGTGAGCTTTTGTTCGACACTGAGATTGAGAAAACTACAAGGCAAAACACTAAGGCAACAAAACTGCGCAAACAACAAGCAAAAGCTGCTGCGCAGAAATTGACTGCAAATTTTGAGAGATTGTCCACTTCCAAATTTTGTTCAAACGAAGAAAAAGAAGAGATTTTCGAGATGGCCAATCCACCTCCTGCAACTTTGCGGGATATGCTCGCACCACCTGTGAATCAGCAGCCGTTGTGCATTCAATACCAAAATGTTGAAGAAGGTTTTGAACTGAAACCTGGCTTGATTCACCTTCTGCCGAAATTCCACGGGATGCAAAGTGAAGACCCAAATCGGCATTTGAAGGAATTTCATGTGGCTTGTTCTGGATTCCGACCGCGCCGAGTAACTGAAGAGCAAATTAAACTACGCGTTTTCCCTTTTTCATTGGAGGACAACGCCCAAGAATGGTTGTTCTACCTCCCTTCAGGTTCAATCAACACTTGGCCTGAAATGGCGAGACTATTCTTGGAGCGATTTTTCCCTGCATCTCGAGCAGCTAATCTGCGTAGAGAAATCTGCAGCATCCGACAAAAAGATGCTGAATCACTCTATATCTATGAATATTGGGAGAGGTTCAAGAAACTTTGCGCAAACTGCCCACAACATGGCATAATAGATCAATTATTGATTTAATATTTTTATGAAGGGTTGCTGCCAATTGAAAGGAGAGTAATAGATCTCACTAGCGGTGGAGCTTTGGTGAGTAAAACACCTCAAGAAGCAAGAGATCTTATATCTGCCATGGCTGCTAATTCTCAACAGTTTAGTAGCCGTTCCGATGCGCCAACCAGAGGCACACATGAGGTGAAATCATCCAATCTTGAATCTAAACTTGATAGAATTGCCGAATTATTAGAGAAAAATGTTGCTGGAAATACAAGTGCTGTTAATCGAGTTCAACAGACCCCAGTTTGTGGTATTTGCTGTTATCAGGGACACAACACCGATGCATGCCCAACTTTACAGGATGATTCCAGCAATGAAGTTTGGAATGCAACGGGTAATTACAATACCCAACCTCAAAGGAAGTATGACCCCTTTTCAAATTCATATAATCCAGGTTGGAGAGATCATCCAAATCTGCGTTATGGCAATAATCTGCAGCCACCACAGCAGGCCCCACGAATGAATTATGCTGAAGAAATCACCAGCATGAAAGAAATGATGGCCAAGCTCATGGTAAGCCAAGAAAAACTCATGGTAAACCAAGAAAAATGTGATGAGCAATTTGGGGAATTAAAGAATCAGTTTAGTCAAATGATGACAGCACTAAACAATAGAATTAATTTCCGTCTTGCAATAAAAAGTCTGTTGAACTCAAAGAAGAGAGAAGAGAGGTGGCTGCTGTGTTAAAACACCCTTGCAATAGAATTAATTTCCGTCTTGGGTGATAGTATTTTATCTTCTTTGTAGTGTGGTTGCTTATGGCCATCTGGTTCATGTAGTTTCACTTGTGTGAGCTACACAAGCTGGATTGGAATATGCAGCAACATCAATATCAGCTGCGCAATGCTGAATAACATCAAGATCGAGTGACTGGAGTCAGAGGGAATGTTGAATTGCTTGATTGCATCCACAAGGCTCTGAAAGGGATTGAGGAAATGGAATCATAGAGTAGTCAGAGGGGTTTACAAAGTATTACAGAAGTATTTTCACCAGCACTACGTGAGCTCCAAGAACCTGCTGCTGCAAGAGCTCCAAGAATCTTAACTTTTATCACTATCCCTCTAGCTGACTACATGTCAGCCGTTTCTCCTCTTTCAGACCATTAGCTTGATCCAAGATCTCAACCTCAGTTACAAATTCTTCTTGATCATATCATTATAGAAAGCCTCGGCTTTTCTACCAAAAACTAGTAGCTGCATGGTCAGGTATTTCCTTACGAGAATGTAAATGACTTGTATCTTTTTGATAAGTTTAAGAATTATTTTTTTGTTTTGTTTGTTTTTTTTTTGGTTGCAAGGACGACGAAAGCCCTATAAGGAACAAAACTAAATGAAACACATACAATAATAAGAAACCCCAACCATAACGCCCTGATTAAGAAAGAGGATGGTCACAGGTATTACCTAGCCATCTCTGAAAACATGGTGTATTGATTATCGACTTAATGCATTTGTCTTGGTCATAAACAAAAATATTCTATAAGCGGTCCTTATACAATTTTTATAATTATCTATGATAAGTTTACCATAGATAATGTGTGTTCCAATAGTAAAATATGTGTTAATTATACAACAGTGTAGCTGTCAAGATTAGGTTTTCCAATTTTTAAGACATTTCGAAATCTCCAAAGAAATTAAGTAAAGCATTCGAGACATATATATATTTCCAACTGAATTAATTTATTTGAACTATTGATAAGTCTCGATTCCTAAACGGTTCAAACAACTACTGAATCAATCTGCTCAATCAATCTTGTAATGTTACGTATAGTTAAAAATCCTGCTCCATTACTTACTGAGATTGGTTCCAGATTACATTTTGATTGTTTTGAATAGTATTCTTAATACAAGGCTGGGAATTTCAAATGTGGCTGCAACGAATGCAAAAAAAATCAGATTAAGAATTCAGAGAGAGGAGAACAAAGTAGGGCCTTCACAAGGGATTGCTGTTTCACAAAGTAGAATTGACAACTCTTAAGAACATAGCACCAACCACATATCAAACTACAATGTATTATCACTAAGTTTTAAATCATAAAATAATTTGTCATTGAAGTATTTAATTCAACACAAGATAACTTAGTACCAATCATAAAACAAAACTATTTCTCATCACCAACAAGTTTTCAACACATAGAACTTGTCCAATTCCGGTTTCTCTCATAAAAGATAAGAACCACACATGTTTTATTTTGGAATGTTATAGTCTCGTACCTACTACGATTTTATTACGATGTGTCATCAAATTTGGAACGATACAACAAGCCATGAGACGCATATCATCAAATTTGGAATGATATAAAGAAACTACAACATCAAGATATATCAAATAACAATACTCAAACAAATAGATTAAAAATAAACCATACAAGATCACAAATCCTTTAAGAGACTCTATTCTAATGGTTTTAATCTTATCTCCTCTGTAATAAACTTGTGATGAAAATACATATTGTAAGAGCAACGGCCTCAACACTTTCTTCAACTATTAAAGAGTGTTCAAATAAAATTTGTGCAGTTTGTTTCTCAACTTCTGGATAATACAATTAAAATTTTATCTTTGGAATATCTAGAACAAAATTTCTATTAACTCAATTTCTAAATATTAGAGTATAGAGTTTTAATTTCAAAATTGACAAAATTATTTTTGCATGTTTCATAGACATCCAATACAATACTACACTACCTAGTGTATACATATACACACTAACATCAAGAGACCATCAAAAATCTTTCTAAAATTAGAGGATTCTAATAACATACAACGTATCATTGAGTACTTATAAAGTATCTCATCAGCTTTTAGGACATCTCAGATCTCATGAATCTCTAGGGCATCTCATAGCTCTTTTAAGATTATAATAAGTCTACTAAAGATGCAAACTACAAAGACTATGTTAATACTTGTGCAAGTCCTTACGCACATGAGACTATCGACTAGTTTGGATTAATTCAACTGTTCCATAAGTTCATATTTGACATGTAAGATGAGTAAAGACATTTACTTGAATCACCAAGAACCAATCCCAAGCTCTTTACTTTACATCAAAACTATTTTAATTTAAATGTCTATACAAGATCTTACTTTATAATAATTTGATTAATTAATATATTTAATTATCAAATTCTTAGGTAATAAACTCTTGAGATTGATCTGCCTAGATCACCATATAACCAAAATTATATACACATCTACAATAATGTGACAACTAAAAGAATATTTATCAAATTCACATGACAGAAAGGTGAATGAATGTCATAATAAATCATTCCCTAATCCAATCATATAGTCATAAGCTATTAAACATGTCAATCTTAACTAAAATCTGTCATAAATAAGATTCTTCTTCAATAACGAATTAGAGGTTATAATTGCTTGTCCATATGGAAACCAACTATTACATATTTTATTATGTAGCAAAAAATTCATATCACTAAAAAAGATTCTTTTTTTAAGAATAATTCTTTAAGTCTCATCTCCTACTTACCAGAAGGATGGGTTCACAATTTAATTGATAGGTTACAAAGTCCTCATCAAAATCATTAGATACTCGTTATTGAATAGACACTCATAAGAATTCAAATTCAACTGTCCAAGTGTGAAACATTAGTAAGATTAGACTCAGACCAGACTCATTCATTGTTCAACCATGTATTTCTCAAAAAATAGGGACGTCGTAAATTTGAGAAACAATTCTCAATAAAAATGAAAACTTTGCTTCGAGCAGTACATTGGTTGAGTAATAAAACACATGTCTATAACTCTATCTACTGTAAATCTTAGATAAACACATATGTTTATCATATTATTCACCTTGGACTCATTAAAATCTGTATTTACTATATATAGTATATAGTCCTAAACTTTAGAATTCATAAAGTCAAAAGTTTATCTAGACAAATTCTATTAGAAGAGTAAAAATACAAATTTAGAGTGATGTATAATCCTAGAATATGACCACAATTGAACTCATCTTACCAATAACAAGTAGGCATGCCAATTTTTATAATACAAATGTCTGTCAAAACTCACATATTGTTTTGGCTATACCAATCCATATGGTGAGAATAAGATTTAAGTTTCATGCATTCATCAAAAAAATCATATAAAGTATAATATCCTTGAACTTTGTTAGTCTATATTCTCCTCCTCTTTAACAGATTCAATTATTTCCCTCTTCATACTTAGTCTGTAGAAATTTGTCAAACTTTTACCCTTTACTAAACATTCTGTGTATCTATCATAATCATCAACAAAATTGACCACGTACTTCCAATCAACTCTAGTGATTCAACTCATTAAATCACTGAGAAGTTAAAAATATTAACCCAAATAGTTGCATAGAAATGAAATTTAAAACAATTGCTAACACACTATTCACATTAGTCATATTTTATAGGTTCAAATAATGACAATTTATGAGTTTTAGCAAGAGTCAATAAATTCTATAATTGACATGTCTCAAACTTTATTCCATATTTTAGGATCAACTAAAATTAAAATAACTCAATTAAACACGTCCAATACTAAACTCATCATTTACATTTTATTAATAATTTAAGCATAAAGCAACATAGGAGTTAACCACTGAAGTCACTCTACTTCTAACAAAAGATATTCAAGTGCTTCTATTACATAATAAACTAATTGTAATCTTAGTTAACATAAGCACAATTTAATAAATTTTGCAATCGTAATTTTCTATATGTGCATTCCTAGCAAGTAACTCCTATATCTAATCACCATTATAGAGATCTGGTCTTTGCAGTATCAATTACTAACTCAAATTGATAGACTCGATCTTCTAATTAAATCATTAATACTTTTTTAAATGGTGTATTACATTATATCACAATAAGCTTGTTTACAATTATCGGATTAATTCATATATAGTGACTAAATACGTTACATTTGTAGTACTTTCCTCAGTCTCAAAATATTATCTGTTAGAACTGAATAAGCTCAAGTGTTTGTAGAAGGGGGGTTGAATATAAACACTACAAACTTTTCAATTTTTAACAATTTAATCAACAAACACTGGACTAGTTGCAAGGATCAGAAAAAATGTACTGAAATTAAAATGAATACACAAGCATTCAAGTTCAAATTGTTGTATTATAACTTGGTGTTTTTGTAGGAATCTGTTTAATCACAATGTGATTAACAGCTACAAATATGTAATGAATTACAGTTTCTTTTTCTCACTCACTAGCTACTTATTTCTCTTTGAATATTTCTCTCAAATTCTATTATAAAGCTTTTTTTTGGCTTAGTTGTTTCATATAGCAACTCTTTTTGTATATGTAGGAGATCAGTTGTAGAATGCACGTGTTAGATGTACTGCTTTTTCAACATAGCCACAGTATGTCACATCATTGTCCTTTCGGAGTAATGTGTCAAACTGCTATTGGCTAGTGTTGCTTTTTTTTTCATTCCCTAATCTTCATGAATTTATTGCTTGAGAGTTGTTATTGAACAACCAAACTTCAAGGAATATCTTCAACCAAACTTCAACCAAAGCCTTCTGTAGTTATCACAGTCAAAAAATCACCAGAAAGAAGTTGACTTGGTTTTGACAGACTTTCATGCACTAATTGGACAAGGTTTTATCATCACGCACTCCAAAGCATGCTCTTTAAAACAAATCATGTTTCAAGATTGTAAGATCAGTGGAGGCATAAAAAATAATTATAGGAGATAATTATAAGATAGAAAGACATATGTGTATATAGGGTTTTGCTTGAAGCATGACATCCTAGGTATCAAGTTTGTAATACCCAGTTTGTTGGCCCCACAAGGATGTATATGCATACCCTTGTGACCAGGTTATCGAACTCAACATAAATTCCTTCATTAGGATTTTACATTGGGTCATACACCTTCGACGTTTTGTCCACGTATAATATTAATTAATAAAGTATAATTAATATTTATCAAATTATTATTATATATTTTGAGCATACATTCCAACATATTTCCAACTGATAACGAAGAACAATGATTGGGGTTGTAAAAGCGACGGGGGTTATAAAAGTGGTAAGAAAAAACTGACTGCAAATATGATATTTGTTGAGATGTTAGAAGAAGATTAGAACAACATGGGGATGAGCTCATGGATTTTATTTCTACGACCCAAAGGTACGAGGCTGAAATGTTAAAAACTATAATTACTAAATATAGATCATAATACTTCATATTCAATTATTGAGAATATAATTAATAACACACGGAAGCGTACCTTGATCCATTGATGCTAAAACTTGTGTTATCGCCACAACAGAAAAAATGGCCTTCAGTAATGATCGAATTTTGGTGACGGGACGTGGTCATTGAAGACCTTTAGTGACCAGATAAATAATCGTCACTCGTCGTCAAGAAAGCACGGTCACTAAAGGTTGTGGTGACCACGATTTTGTACGCGGTCATTAAGTTGAAATCAAGGAAAGTTCGTCACTAAAACGTATTAGGCCAACAGTGGGTCAAATCTGGGTCGGACCGACCCGTCTTCTTCCTGCCCGGTCGTCTTCTTCAGCAGTCGTCGGCGCCGGCACCAATCCCGGCTGGCCGCAGCCGCGAAGGCCCGAAACACGCACACACACTCAGAGAAACGAGGTAGAGGCACCACTATCCCAATCCTCATAGGTGATTACCCCGTTTCCCTTCACGCCGTCGCCTGAAACCCACTGGAATGGAAGATCGCAGCTCGCCGCCGACAGCTCGTCGCTATTGACGAGCCCGCCATTAGCGGCCGACCTGTGAAAGCTCAAAAAATCAACCATTTTTGACGAATCAAGTATGGAAATGAATCGTGAGACTTCTAGGAACTCATTAATAGAATAAATTTCAAGTTTTAACAACAAAATCGCAAAAAAAATCAAGAAGAACAATTCGGGTTTTCAAACTTTTACTTCTACAAGGAAACAAGCTATGCTTTGCCATTTTTGACATTGATTGAGGGAAAATGAATGTTATAAGTGCAGAAACAATTTCATGTAATCAATTTGAACAAAAATGAATCAATATAGCCTGAATCTCGATTGTAAAAAGTTCAATTCTTTGGGTTGGCCAAATTATTTCTTGATTTTTTATTTTTTTATGGTCAACAAATTTAGTGACCAGATCTCTAGTCACTAAAGCAAGTTTTATTGACGATATTAAGTCGTGGTCACCAAATTCGGTCACTAAAGGAAACTTTATTGACCACTTTCTTGTCTTGGTCACTAAATTTGTTTGTTCACCAAGCTTTGGTGACCAAAAAAAAATTTACTCACAAAAGGTTACTTCTGGTGACCAAAATTTTTTTCGTCACTAAAGGTCATTTTTTTTGTAGTGCGCCTTCCTCAATCAAACACTCTTTAGGATATGAGTCATTTTCTCTGATGGAAAGAGAAGAACTATGTGTGTTGATATGTTGGGAACCATAACCTATTGTATTCTTTATACACCGTCTAATTAGGTCTCCCATTATAACCTAATTGGACTTGGTATTAGGTATTCACTCATTAAGTCCATACTTAATTAGAATCTAATTGGGTCTCTTTATTTAATCACTTATTTTAAACCCAATACACAAATATCAAATATAATTGATATTAAAATATGTAGCCCACATAAATTATGATTATTATTATAAATAATAATTCTAACAATCTCTCACTTGGGCTACATATAATTAAATAATCAATTATATGATAAATTTTTTGTAGTGCACAACCTTATGCCATTTATTGCCTTTAGATTCTTTAAAACTAATCCAATCCGTCTCTTATACTAGTATGAGATCATGGCGGCCTTTGTCAATATTAAATTGTGACTAAACCTTCCATGGTCACCAAAATAATATATTCAACGACATGGATCAAGTATGGATGAGTGACATGAAAATTACATGCAATGTGATCTAAATCATGTCTATTTCCAAGTGGTCCTAATTCAATCTCCGTCGAGATTAATTACAATTCTCTAAACTTAATGTTAAACCACAATTAAAAATTTGAATACATTCAGAGTGATACTTTAACAAAAAATATAATTCTATCAAGTGTATTTTGTAGAAAAATAAACAAGTTAATGTCTATGACATAAAACACCAAAATACAAACTCCCACTAAACCATAGTGTCAAACAAAATAACACTCATATTAGCAGTATGCTAGTGAAAGACCTTAGGTGTTAAACCCTTGGCTAGCGGAGCCGCAAACATGACCAATGTGTTCTATCGAAAATTGGTCACTTTAAACTCTTTCTTTCACGACTAGAAACTTGAAGGCTATGTGTTTCAACTTAATAGATTTTCTGTTGTTATTGGAATACATAACTGTTGAATTATTATCACAAAATAACTTTAGTGTCCTTTCAATACCATTAATAATATGCAACCCTATGACAAAATTTTGCAACCATATTCCGTGATTGGATGTCTCATGAAAAGCTATATATTCTACGTCCATGGTTGATGAAGCTATAAGTGTTTGCTTAACACTTTTCCAAGAAATAGCTCCTTCTGCCAACATGTAAACATAGCCTGAATTAGATCGCAAAGTGTCACTTCATCCAGCGTAATATGAATCTAAATACCCGACAATCTTAAGTACATCTGATTTCCTATATGTGAGCATGTAATTCTTTGTTTTCTTTAGGTATTGCATAACACGTTCGACTGCTTTCCAGTGATCCATTCATGGGTTACTTAAGAATTTGCCCAAAATTCTCACTATGAATGCTATATCAAGACGAGTACAAACTTGAATGAGACTTCTTATTGCCGATGCATAAGGTATCTTTTGCATCTCATTTATCTCAAGTTCATTGTTGGGGCACTGTTTGAGATCAAATTTGTCTCCCTTAGATACGGGGGTATCTCCTGATGAACAATCTTTCATACCAAATCTTTCCAAAACCTTTTTGATATAACTCTTTTGTGACAATCCAATGATACCTTGAGAGCAATCTCGCAGTATTTGAATTCCTAAAACAAAAGAGGCATTACCAAGATCTTTCATCTCAAAATTCTTAGCGAGAAATTTCTTGGTATTGTGCAATAAGCCTATATCACTACTGGCAAGTAATATGTCATCGACATACAAAATCAAGAAGATAAATTTACTCCCACTGAACTTGTGATAAACACAATCTTCCACCATATTTACCTCAAATCCATATGATGTAATAACTTGGTGAAACTTATGATACCATTGACGGGAAGCTTGTTTGAGACCATAGATAGACTTCTTTAATTTGCACACCATAGACTTTGGATCTCCAGACACAATGTTTTTTGGTTGCTTCATGTAAATTGTCTCATCAATGTTACTATTGAGAAACGTTGTCTTAACATCCATCTGATATAGCTCAAGGTCAAAATGAGCTACAAGTGCCATAATGATTCTAAAAGAGTCTTTCGAAGAAACCAGAGAGAAAGTCTCTTTATAATCGATGCCTTCCTTCTGAGTGAATCCCTTATCAACTAGACGAGCCTTGTATCTTTTGATCTTACCACTCAAATCCCGTTTGGTTTTAAATATCCATTTGCATCCAATAGGCTTTGACCCTTGAGATAACTCAACAAGATCCCAGACATTATTGTCTTTCATAGATTGCATTTCATCACTCATTGCATCCATCCACTTTTGAGAACTAGAACTTTGTAAGGCTTGTTGAAGGCTAATTAGATCATCTTCCCCTATGTTGGGTTTCGACAAATAAAACGCAGCGGAATAAAAAAAATGATTTAAAATAAAACAAAACCCTAACTCGAGGATCCATGCGAAACAATTTAATACAGATGGTTTAAGATTTTACCGTTTAAGCCTACAGGATCCAAAGCTTTGATGAAGGTGTTGAACATCTCTGAATCTTTAACACAATCCAACTAGACAGCACCTCTATGGTATCCACACGAACACCCCACGAATCATCTCATGATCCGAAGCAAGAAGAATTACAGTACTAGCTGCTAAATCTGTTTCTCTCTCTCTCTCTCTCTCTCTCTTAACTCCAGTCTCTCTCTGATGAATGGCTATGGTTTTAGAAAACGTATATCTTTGAGAGAACAACTGATATATCCTATATATAGTTGTGTATAAGTAATTTCAAACCCTAATCTAATTAGGAGAATAAAATCCGAATTTTATATTTATTATATATTTTAATCAAGTCTTACTTAATTAATATATATACGTCAAATAAATATATGTTCGTATTTTCTTCCAAGGGACTCTAATATATTTATACAGATTACATACATATAATTTAATGCCATGATTTAAATAAAATCAATCTTATTAATATATTAAAATCATTGACATTTAAATTATATATCCTTAATGAATATTCTTAGTGTGCGACCCTGTAGGTTATTATTACATTGGCAATAATTTTAAATCATATTATAAAATTATAAACAGTGAGTGGCATCTAGTAATACATCACTGTTACCCAAGTAATAATAAAGTCGATGATTCGACGCAACCTTTTCGTGACCAATGTTTCAATGTAATTTAATCCTTTTAACCTTGATATCTAAGATTAAATTCAAGGCATGGATGTGTCATCCTCTTCACAATTTAATCTCAGTTTTCTTGATCAATGAGTAGACTATATGAAACAAATATCTATTTGAGCACGGCCATGCATTTCATAATCTCACTAAATCAAGAGGCCTATAGATATCACTCCTAATTTATATGAGGGTTAAATTCCATCTACATCATTCTCATTTCTAACATAACTCATTATGTATCCAACAATCACCTTTATCGTCCACCCGGTTAAAGGTGACTTTTGGCAATGTCAAAATACATAACTCCTTATGTAGAAATGTCATGACTTTAGGTCGAAGGACCATTACATTATTATCACTATGAGAATTACTTATGACACATAGCATAATGCTCCATGTAGAATTCTCATGGTGGGTCTGTCTAGTACACTATTCTCTAACATGGTACCTATGCATCAACTTAATATATCTCGTATATATTTATGACCAATGAGATGTGGTCATCAATCAATTCACATACTAGTCTCAATGTATTATTGTTGTCCCACTAACAATAATATTTGACTAGGGATATTTAAGAATAATGATATGTATATATAACATACTTATACGATCTAATATTCAAGTCACATACTTGAATCCATATAATTAATATCATTTTTCTAAGGACATTTATTATCTTAACATTTATATAATGTAGTAATTAAAACATAATAAAAGAAATTATCATTTAACCAAAACATAACATAAATATAGTGTCACAATCATTATATAATTGGCCACTAGGGCATACACTCCAACACCCTATGCCTGTTTGATCTTCATGTTCTTGGAGAAAAACAATATAATCATCTGAGAGTTCATTCCTATGTTCTCTAGTGGATCTCCTTAATGGCACTTCTTGAGTTTCTTGAGGTTGTTGAATTTGTTCGGTAGGTCCTACATAGGGAATTATGTTGTTGTCATAAACTGAAGTTGCATCTTGAATAATTACTGGTAATATAATCTGAACATTGTCAATAATAGTGTCAGGAATAGAAACATAAGTTTCTTCCTCAAAGGCAACAACTCTACCTTTATCTTCCCCCCAAACTCAATATCCTCAAGGAACCTAACATTACCAGTCTCAAAAAATGACCTAGTAGTGGGATTATAAAACTTGAATCCCCGAGAGCGTTTTGCATATCCAACAAAATAGCAACTTACTGTCTTTGAGTCCAACTTCTTTTCAAATGGCCAATATGGCCTTGCCTCAACTGGATAACCCCAAATGTGTAAGTGTCGAATACTAGGCTTTTTGCCTATCCATAATTCATAAGAGGTCTTGGTCACTACTTTTGTTGGAACCCTATTAAGGATGTAAATTGCAGTCTTTAATGCTTCTCCCCAAAATGATTTGGGTAAAGAAGAATGATTTATCATACTCCTCATGATATCTTTAAGAGTCCAGTTTCGTCTCTCAGCAACACCATTCATACTAGGTTTGCCTGGCATGATGTATTGAGGAACAATTCCACACTCCTTTAGGAAGTTAGCGAAAGGGCCTGCACGTTGTTCTCCTGATCCGTCATATCTGCTATAGTATTCACCACCACGATCAGATTTGACAGCCTTTATTTTCTTACCTAATTGAAGTTCAACTTCAGTCTTGAATTCTTTATACACGTCTAGAGATTGTTACTTCTCATGTATTAAGTATAAGTAACCATATTTACAGTAATCGTCTATGAACGTGATAATATACTGTTGACCATTCTAAGAAGTTGTAGGGAATGGTCCCCAAATATAAGTATGAATCAGTTCTAAGACATCCGTAGCTCTATCGGCACCTAATTTTCTTGAGTTTGTTTGTTTTCCCTTAATGCATTCAATGCAAACTTGAAAATTACTTAAATCTAAGGGATTAAGAATTATGTCATTTAGAAGCCTTTGAATTCTTTGTTTAGAGATATGACCTAAACGTTTATGCTATAAAATAGCAGAATCCTCATTTAATATACGCTTTGTACCTGTAGCACTTGAGTGCAAGATTTCATTATCAAAAGTAAAAGTTTCAAGCATATAAAGATTATCACTCAAAGAGTCAGTTTCAACCATAGTTGAATTTAAGAAGAAACTGACTTTATTATTTCCAAAGGAACAAGTATAACCAAATTTGTCCAAATAGGAAATACAAATTAAATTTCGTCTAAATGATGGTGTAACATAAGTTTCAACTAAATCCAAATAAACACTTGTCTTTAATAATAATCTAAAAGTTCCTATAGCTTCAGCTGGAACTTTATTGTCATTGCCCACAAAGATGAATCTTTCAGCATCACTTGGCGGTCGGCTCCACAAGCAACCCTGCATAGATACACTTATGTGAGTAGTAGCACCAAAAACTACCCACCAAGTATCTTTAGGTACAGAAGCTAAATTAAATTTCAGAACAAACAAAAATGAGAGTCTTACCCTTCCTTTCATGCCAAGCAACATATTTAGAACACTCTTTCTTCATGTGTCCTACCTTTTTGCAAAAGTAACAGGTGGGTTCCTTATCCTGTTTTACCTTTTGTTGCTTAGGTTTTCCGTTTGCAGTATCCTTAGCTCTCTTTCTATTCTTATCTTGAGAGTTTGATGCCAAATGAGCACTCTCAGTCTTATCTCGCTGCAACATTTCTTCCTCTTGCACACAGTGGAAAATAAGCTCATTAAGAGTCCATTTCTCCGTCTGAGTATTGTAACTCACCACAAAATGGCAAAATTGTGTAGGAAGTGATATTAGAACTAAGTGAACGAGCAAGTCATCCGTAAATATATATATTTATATTTTTTTTTTGAGACTTGATATATATATATATATATATATATATATATATATCACTTCTCAAAAAAAAATATATCACATCTCAAAACAAGTATAAAACTTAATGGGCACTGTAAATTAAATGGAGGGTACTTGTGGGTAGCGCCAACAAGTAGTTGGTAGTGCTTGGTTCCATTAATGGATGCCCGACTCTAGCAACGAAAGAAAGTTACTGACAGACAAACTAAAATAAAAAAAGGCAAACACTATGAGGGTTCAATAAGTCAAATTAGAATTCTACGTCGAACCCACATCATTGTATAAACAATTCGCCAAGCAAGTACATGTATAAACAATTTGCCAAGCAAGTACAGTTTGCGGCTTTACTATATAAATTTATAAACCTGAATATCACTTTAATGATAATAAAAGTTCGGAACGGAAAAAAAAACACGACTCCTGGCATCAAATCTTATGCACGAAATTACAAGATTTTCATGGAATCACATAAAACTTGGTTTCTCAATAAATCAATATGAAGAAGGCTCTTGATACCACTTGTTAAAAACTATAATTACTAAATATAGATTGTAATTCTTCATATTCAATTATTGAGAATATAATTAATAACACACGAAAGCATACCTGGATCCATTGATGTTGAAACTTGTGTTATTGCTTTCCTCAATCAAACACTCTTTAGGATATGAGTCATTTTCTCTGATGAGAAGAGAAGAATGTTTGATATGTTGGGGACCATAATCTATTGTATTCTTTATATACCGTCTAATTAGGTCCCCTATTATAATCTAATTGGACTCGGTATTAGGTATTCACTCATTAAGTCCATACTTAATTAGAATAAAATTAAGTATAAATAATATAATTAATATTAAAATATGTAGCCCATATAAATTATTATTATTATTATTATAAATAATAATTCTAACAATCTCCCACTTGGGCTGCATATAATTCAATAATCAATTATATGATAAATTTTCCGTATTGTACAACCTTATGCCATTTATTGCCTTTAGATTCTTTAAAAATAATCTAGTCCGTCTCTTATACTAGTATGAGATCACGGCGGCCTTTGTCAATATTAAATTGTGACTAAACCTTCCATGATCACCAAAATAATATATTCAACAATATGGATGAGTGAGTTTTCTATATTACTGTCATATTAGCAGCTCTGGATTGATGAGTTGAATTTGCTTGGTCGTTATGATCTTGAAATAGTTTTCAAGATGCTGCAGATTTCTATATGGAATTGTGGTTGGATTAGAGTAGGCTTTCATCTTCAAAACCAAATCATGGACCTGCTGCTTGTTTAGGTCAAGTTTAAGTTGTTTTAGTGTGGGTTTTAGTTTGTTTTGGTTCTAGGTAAGCTTGGTCTTGTTGTAGTCCATGTCTTTTGGACAGCTTCTGTATTTCCGGTTAGTTTTTTAATGATTTTTTTAGCTGATCAAAATATATATATATATATATATATATATATATATATTTCCAACTGAATTAATTTATTTGAACGATTGATAAGTCTGTATGCCTAAACGGTTCAGAATATACCAAAAGTAAATTCTTTTTACAAGTTTATAAAGAACACAAGTCTATACAAAGATAAGTCTTTGAATATACAAATATAGGTCCCACGTGCTAGTAAAACAGAAAATAAATAAATAAAGATGAGTAATCAGCAGGACTACCACTTGTACTGCTAATGATCATCTCGGTCATCGTGATCACCATCATCATAACTACTATGAGTGCACCACATATATATTAGATAAGGTAAGAGCAGTTAGCTAGATATATGTTGGCACTCTTTATTTCATTTTAAAATTTTGAAACATACGTTTTGATTTTGTACATTGTATTTCAAAGATATAGTATCTGTAAAATTTAAATTTAAACAACGAGAGACATTGTTCGTTATGATAAGCGCAATGATCTTCTTTGAAATACCATTACTATTCTGCTAATCTCTCCTTTGTTTTTCCTCACGTTCCATAGTTCTGTTGACACTATACTTTTTCATTTTCAAAAGATTTCAGACAATCAAATACTAATGTTATATCGATTATAGTGAGAAAAAAGAGTGACACTTGAAACTTGAGAAATAGTGACGCACCGCAATATGCTACTGGATTAACATTTCAACATAAGTTTAGCTAAATTCTAGTAGAAGCAAGACAAGAGTCGAAATCTCACAACTTTGGAGAATTTTGTATATCAATAATTACGAAAGTTCAACTAGTTTAAAACGCATTGCAAAATATGCATTTATAGTGTGAATAAATAAACCAATCTTAATTAGAAAAAATATCAAAAACAATCAACTGAAACAATATCAAAATGAAATAGGAAAGAAATTCTTGTAGAAAAACTGGGACGGGTCGCAGTCAACAATAGGGTCACAGGCCGTGACCAAAAAGAAGTCAAAAATCAATTCCCTCTATCGCAGGCCGCGATTCGCGATTCGCACCAGACCATCTCATGTCGTTGGCTGTCACTTGAGTTGCAGGCAGCAACTACTCTTTGGTTCTGCTGATGTGCTCCTACATCAGTCCCACCTTACAAGTGATAATCACAAAACTCGAGAAAAATAGGAGGGAAAGACTCCACCAAATCTAAAATATTGAAAGTTGAGAAGATGTCCATGTCCTTCGGAAGTTCCAACATATGCATTATCATTCAACACTTTAAGGATCTTGAAATTTCTATACTTTTGTTGTTTCAATGTGTGATGTTTGCCAAGGGGGAATGTCTCACACAGCAAAAACACCAAAATTTTATCACCAACTAAAAAATAAATTGGCTCGTCCACGAGAATCCGCCCCCAACTTATTCTTCATATTATATTAGCTTGCTCCAATTTACCATGAACTTCTTCAATAACATCTCTCACTTCTTGTATCATGAAATAAACTGCAACACTCAAGCCTTGTACCTTGGGCAAAGACACTAAGTCCAACACATTATTAGGATCCTTACGGTACACAAAAGCCAATGGAGATATACTTGTAGAATTATTAATAACACCATTAAAAGTGAATTTTGCCCCACTAATGAACAATTTCCACTTCCGCCGGACTAATGAACAATTTCCAGTTCCTTGGATGATCATCACAAAGGCTCCAAGCGATATTACCAAGAATCTGATTCACCACCTTCATTTGACCTTCTGTTTGATGATGCGCCATTGAAATGTATTTTAAATTTGTGTGAAACACCGCAACAAAATAGCCCAAAAGGAAGCGAGGAACCTAGTATCTTTATCACAAACTATGAATAATGGAATACCATGCAAATGCACAACCTCTTGAAAAAACAACCTATCCACATGAACCGCATCATAAGTCTTTCTACATGCGAACTATTTTCGAAAACCTACCCATCACCACAAAAACGGAATCATGCCCTATTTGAGTACGAAAGACTACGGACAAAATTCATGCTCAAATCCTCTCATGTGTTCTTCCACAAAGACAAAGGCATATACAATCTCGTATATTGCCCGTTGCTAACGTTGCAAATAGCACAATTCCTCATAATATGTGTTTTCCATGTCTAGATATAACCTTTCCGAAGAGTATCTTTCTGGCATGCTAGACAAAGTGTTATCTCTTCCCATGTGAGAACTAAGACATCCACCATGAATCTCACGGATAAGATGTTCCCGTAGAGAAATCTTCAAAATACACAAAAAATTACCGTGAACAAATAGCAATTAATCACTTAAAAATCATCATGAGCATTATGTCATTAGCATTTACCCCAAACTTCAGTAAAGTCATCGTCATCAAGACACAGTTCCTTCAAGTAATAAAATCCTACGATCAAAGAGTGGAGAGGAACCAATAAACCAGCACGCCGACTAAGTGTATCAAACACTCTATTAGTAAATCCAGACTTGTGTTTGATAACAAAAGTGAACTATTTAAAATAGGAAGCCTAAAGTGCATGCAACTTATTAATGTGCTTTTGAGCTTTGAAGTACCTCAAGGATCGATGATCTATATAAAGAACAAACTATTGAGAAATCAAGTATGACTTCCACAACCAAAGCACAAAAAGCCACATAGAATTCTTGCTCATATGTTATCCACTTTTGTCTTGGTTCATTCAACTTCTCACAAAAATAAAAAATCGGATTGCCATTTTGAGAAAGAATACCACCAATACCCACAGTACATGCATCACACTCCACCTCAAACACCTTGGCAAAGTTAGGCAATTCCAACACAGGTTGGAGTAGTCAACTTCTCTTTGATGTCTTCAAAAGCTACTTGGGCAACTCGGTCCATTGAAACTTGGTTCTCTTCATGCATTCGGTCACCTATACCATAATAGAATTGAAAATACGAAAGAACCTCAGACAGAATCCCGCAAAACTATTAAAACTCCTTACTTCCAAAATCGATGAAGGAGTAGGTCAATAACAAATACCTTGCACTTTACAATATGCAGATATCAAACACAGAAGATTGAGGAAGCAAAAAGGAGATAGAGGAATAGCAGAAATACAGGGTATGCATTTTCGAAAGACAAGATCACATCACATGAATGGAGGAGAAAAGATAATGCCACACAATTGGAAGAAAAGGGTCCTGTTTCAGTATTTGTTAAAGGATGGAAAAGGAGGATCTTAAAGAGAGAACTATGGGAGTATTTTGAAGAAATAGTTCCTGTTGTAAACATATATATACCTTTGAAGAGAGATAAGATGGGTAATTTTTATGCTTTTGTGAGATTTAAATCAGTGGAAGATGCTGGTCAGGCAATCAAAAGTAAAAATGGTTGCTTCTTTGGAGGGGGTTATACGCAACTGAATATGGCCAGATATACAAAACATGTGAAAGGTGACTCTGTGATAGGAAATGTACGAGAAGAAGCAGATGGGATAGTTGTGGAAGTTGTATTTAAGAGAACGTTTAAAGATGAGTGGGAGACCATGTTGTGGCTGGTATCATCCAAAAAAATATAAGAAGGGAGAAATAGAAGAAATCTGCAAAATTGAAAACATAGAATTTACAAATATATGGAGCAAAGGTGGACACTGCTACTTGATAAAGCTGAGCAATATTGGTAAGAGAGAGGAGGTATTACAGGGAAGAGAAGTCTTCTTAAAATGATGGAACATCAACACCTTTGTACAAGCTGAAAGCAAACAGGAAAAGGTATTAAAGTGGATTGAATGTCGTGGTGTTCCGGTGCTTGCATGGTGTATAGAGACATGGAAGAAATTAGCAGAAATTTGGGGTAGTTTCATTGGAATATCAGAAAATACGAGAAATATGGAGGACGTCAGTAACATGTATATGTTAGTTTGGAGTAACAATTTCGAAATCCATGAGAAAGTCATCAGATTCAAACTAGGGCATATGGAATACAAGGTTTGGATGAAGGAAATAGGGGAAGAAGAAGTGCACAACGGCAGTAAGAATACAAGCCGCATGGAGACAGATCAATCTCGAGCAGAAGATGGTGTAGCCGTGACGGCGCGTGTTAGAGAAGATGTAGCTTCGACGGCACGGGTAAGGGAAGCGCGTGAGACTCAGTTTTCAACCCATGATGAGTTTGCAATTTCTAGTTCAAAATTACATTTATTTTGTGAGGAAGAAGAGCTGCAGTCCCAAAAAGCAATCAGGATATAGCTGGAGATGAGATACGCCAAAAACCTGTAGGTTCCTAAGACAACGTAGGGACTGAGAAGGGCAAAGAGCAGTGGATCAATTTAAATGTTTTTTCGGCGAACGAGGAGACAGATAATAGAAGAAATCCTAGTCAATTTCCGGGTACTGTTCAAGAGCAAATTTTAAACACATCTAAGCATACAGTTGGGGGGAAGAACAAGGCCTGTATGTTTTCTTGGTTTGATTGAGGTTCAGTAGGAGGAGAGTTGTTTTCTTGTTTTTGGGTTTTTGGTGAATTTGATCTTTGTGTTTTGTCCAATATTATATTGGACAACTTGTGTGTTTGGGCTAGCTTTCAATAATATTTTTTCTTTTGCCGATCAAAATATATATACATACACACGTACATACATTAACACGATGAGGTTAATAAGTAATGAGCACTTCTTTGTATAAGATGTATTAAACTACATGTTTTCATTCAAGATGGGGTAATTTAGAAATACAACTACTTTGATAAGAGAAAGTTGAAACGACTAAAGTAAATTAGGTAATCAAATTTAGAAATACATACCTCCTTGGTTCCAATCTATAGTATATAATAATTTTTGTGCGTGTCACGTGGATTATATTTCTTAAATCCTTATTATATTATCCACTTATAGCATAATATCTTCAAAATCGTGCTATATCTTAAAAATGGTATTCCAAGTGATGGGACAAAGTGAGTACATAATTTAGAAGTTGTCGAAATTTAGATTTTACAATTTTGAGACAATATTTGGACGTCCCATAGTGGTATCAAAGACCTTGAGAAAGAATCTAGCTTTGGGTATTGACAAATTGTGGTCCAATATAGTTCCCAGAGTTGCAATAAGTTGCCTTTTGACTTGAGTGTTAATGCCACCCATGGAGACTATCTCCGCATATGCAGCTGCATCATTGCTTCCACCAAATGAAATGCCCACTGACCCTTTAAGTAGGACCATTACATGCTGCAAAAGCAACCACCGTCATCAAAATTCTACTTTGAATTATAAAGTTATGATTCGAGTCCATTATCCTAACGGGCTCAAATAGCAAAATATTATTTTATTGAAGAAATTCCAAGTTTAAATTATAAATCATCTTGAATTTTTTTTTTTTTTATAAACCCTAAAAATTATAAATTTTTCTAAAACCTTGAGTTCCTAGTGCAAAAAAATAATATTGTTAATGACTAGTATATATTGACATACAAAATATCATTTTAATAATCAAAGTTTTCATTAATTCTACTTCAGTAATAAAGCTTCTTGCAATATTGCTGTTCTGAGAAGCAATGAGTTAGCAATCATTTACAGCTATGATGTTCTTGAGTATTCAATTTGTAAGAATTAAGAATATTATAACTGTTTTTCTTATAGAGAGCATTAATATCTTAATTAGGAAACTATTAATGAGAGCAAGATCATGATATCAGGTAAAAATATTTTTTTAAAAAAACTAGGAATTATAAATTAAGAGGGGTCAGTATCACCCATAAAAAATTTCTAAAAAATCAAGAATTCAAAAAAGCAAGACCTTTTAAAGAATCTTGATCATTGTAAGCGATTATCTTGAAAACGAAAATAAATAAAAATATCAATGCACAAAGATTTACATAAACTTACAGTTTCTGGCCTTCCTATGATTCCAGCAACAGCTTTGGTGGCTTCAGAGAAAACTGACTCTGTATCAACTCCATCCAAATTCAAGTTAGTAGAGATATACAGGCAAGGCATTTTCTCTCTTCTAAAACAAAACTGAAGAATGTGTACAATATAGACTATATAATAATTTTTTCTTTATGCAACTGAGTACTTAATTGATCATAAATCATCCCTATTTATACATCCTTTGGTGACTTCTAATGTCAAAAATAAAGCACGGCGCGTAATTGTACACCATGACATGTTGACAATGTCAAATAACAATTTATCGTTAAAATACAGCAAGTTGGAGATATATATATATAAATATATATAGATATCTATATATCTATAGATATCTATATATAATATCTATATATCTATATATATCTATAAATAAATAAATATAAATAAATAAATATATATATATATATATATGTATGTATGTATGTATGTATAATTCAGTCAATGTATACCGCAGATTATCTTATTTTTAGATGTTTTATGGTCCTTCTCTATAATAAAGTTGGAAAAAACCTACTACATATTCAATCCAATATCTTAATTTTTCTTTTGAGACGTATTTAGGAGTAATCTGATATTCACATATTAAATATGTGTAATTTAATGCAAATATGATACATGAATATTAATGTTTTGAAAAAAATAATAATATCTACTCACTTTCTCCTCTCAAATATGTTTCTTAGGCCACTTTTCTTTGTCTCCTATAAGTCATTTACACATTTTACCGACAATTTAATGATTCATTTTAACAATCCTCAATTAAATATGATGAAAGTTAGTTTTTAATATAGAGAAAAAATACTTACTCTTGTGCAATAAAAAAATACATGATTATTTTTAACATTTTATACAAAATCAATTTAGTAATTAGTGAATTCTAAATATCTATGAATCGTAAAAAAAGAAAAAACTTATTTAATAAGACGGAAGGAGTAATATCTAAATAGTAATAAATCTCACATGAAATTATGTGCCTTTTCAGAAAATAAAACACTTTTTTGAAAACATTGCATTATTTAGACTTGAAATTTTGATTTTAAAATAAAGAGGAAAATGTAATTTTAATTCGGGAATTTAAAAGTGTATTAAATTATTTCCACTTGAGTTCAAAGTTTGACGTGCATGTATTTTATTTTAACTTGGATTTTTAATTGAGTTGACCTTTCTTCAACATTGGCTTAATTTGAAGGCCGAGTATCAGAAGACTTTTCAATTGTCGAGGTCAATACATATAACCGCGGATTTAATTAGAGAAATTTTGAATAGAAACCTACGACGTCTGCTTTAGCGTTGGGTTTAAATAAAGTTTTAATTTGTTCGACTAGATTTTTAGAATTAACTCAATATATAATTATCTATACACAACGAATTATATAAATAAAGTATACAAATATTGATGCAAATACTTAGATCCTTTTATTTTAATGTTTTCTTTTATATGTTTTTAGTTGGTGGATCCTTAGGTACAATAGTTTTCTATAGAATTTAATCAACTTTTTTTTTTTTATCAGGGATTAAGAATATTTCATTAAAAGAGCTCACCAAAAAATACAAGATAGACTTGTCCAATAAAATCGGCACCAGAAAAAACACCATATGAAAAATAAAAAATCACTTCAAGAAACACCATTAACCAACTAAATGCTTAGAAACCAAAAATCTAGCTTCAATGACTTCTGAATGAAAAAAAACACCAGCAAACAAAACCATAAAAAGAACTCCACAAATTAGGGATCAACAAAAAAATTGGAACCATAATTCGACTGAGATGGACTAGTACCGACTTAAAAAAGACTAGCCCGTTAAGTGACCGATCCAATATTGAACCGGTCACGAACTCTTAAAAATCTGCAATACGAAGGTGAAAGACTGATCCGAATTGACCCGTACGTAATAACAAAAAAATGGTCCGGGACTGAGACTAGGACTGGAGCTGAACTGGGACCAGGACAAAATTAGCACTGAGATTAGGTTTGTTAAAATTTTCACATATTACACTCATAATATATTGATTTTTTTCTCAATTTATTATCGCTTTCTCAATAATTCATATGTATGTTAAGTTTTCATACAAAGTTAAAAATCTTATATTAATAAAATAATTCTGAAGTTATTATAAAATTTTAGTTTTTTATTTGAAATTTGTACATTTTAATAAAAAAATAAGTTTGTACCAATTATAATTGTACTAATTTAATCAAAAAATAATAAATTAAAGTATCAACACAGTCTAAATCCCAAATAAATAACAAGTGTAAAAGATCATCTCTAAACTGAAAAATTAAAATTAATCTCCTTGGATTGAAGGCAGCTAATAAGTCCATAATTTATATATTTTTACCACCTTAATTATGCTCAATTTATTATTATTATTAGATTATTTATTGTTTTTATTTTATTTTGCAGGAAATTAAATTAACAAAAGAGTTATGTGAAAATAGGACTTCCCACGATACAATTTGAAGAATTTAAGACACTTTCAAGAATGAACCTGACAAGTTGAATAAATCTCTACTACTTGAAGTGATAAAGTGATAGAGATTGGATGATATCAAAAGAGTTCAAGAGATGAAGTTGGAAGAAACTAAATACATTCCAAGTGATAAAATTTAGAGTTTTCATATTCTAGGAATGTATCTAGTTAGGCCTATAAATACTTGTACAATTAGAGGTTAAGGGAGTTAGATTTTATTTAGAGAATTTTCTTTTAGTTTTGAGTTTTCTTATTCAAGTTTACACTTTTTCATTCGTTTTTCTACTTTCTTCCTTCAGCCGTCTATACATTATTTTTCTTATTGCTTCTATTCAATTACCAAT
>CM025787.1:24162382-24201442 GCA_014636745.2 Centella asiatica
TTTCTTCTATTACAGTTTTATATTTCAATATACGTCACAATGATTTTCTATTTCGTTATTATTGTCTCTCTTAATTATAATTTATTTATGTTTAAGTTAGTTTAAATTATTCCGTTTAAAATATTCATATTATATTTATTGTTTTATTTATATTAGGATTAATTATACAATCTCCTCAATCATTACGTTTTTATTTCGCCTGAGTTAAATATCAAGAATATTAGAATTTTCTAATCTCTGTGGATCGACCTGTACGAGCATTGATACTACAAGGATCTGTGCACTTGCAGAAATTATACACATCAGCAGCTCTCAATCACAATCCCATATTCACCCATGAATACTTGTCGTGGAATAAAAACAAACGGCTGAGCCAAAAGTCCAATATGGATATAGGATGTAAGGAAAGCGTACGATATGACATAATAATATAAAGAACATAAATGTAATATATGAGTAACGGTATGATAACAAATCTACAAAACGAAACACCAACCTAAATATCAAGGCGAAAAAGTAAAAGATAAAGTTATTTTATACCGAGCACCATACATAACGGAACAGAAATATATATATACACGTCGTCTGGACACCAACTATATGGGTCGGAAGGGGGCATGACACGTACTACTCACATACACAAAACAGATCATAAAAACTAAGATCGACTCATATGTCTCCTGAATCAATATTATAATCACAAAACATATTATGGTCATGTAATGCATAACTAGAACAAAACAAAATAAAAATAGACACAGTAACCAATCACACAATTACAGGTGTGTCATCTTAGTTGTGTCACACTAACATGCCTGTAGTACTCTTATAGGTCGTTAACTCGGTATACCCTATCTTCCGGTCTACAAATCTAAGTTTCAAAGCATATGAATTTTAATCATCGTACTTATTAAAAAAAATGTTCACAACTCCAACGAAATTAACAAAATATAACATGGTCATATCTCCAAAATTCAATAATATATCAAGCCTGCTAAACAGAATAAAAATATCAAGGTAATAAGTTGAAGAACACGAAATTTCATACTTTAAATTTCGCTTTCAGTTAATTACTTGAACCAACTGAACCATTAGACCATGGGGGCATATTTGCCCAACAGCCATCCTTGTATGATCATGCAGTTATATGTATTTATATATATACTTAATTAGTATCATGCAAAAAATTCCATGTTAACATGAAATACATATATACACAAGTCACCCTTAGGGGACATTCTGACTTGAAAGTGCGGTATCCAACATGTATTTAGAATTAGTCAATTGAGGTTTAAGTATATACAGTATACATATTAATCAACACTACAGCCTGTACCATGTCAAAGTATACTGTAGTTTATAATAATTAATTTATTAAAGATATACATATATATGATATGTGTAATCATCAGAAATCCCCACCATAAATTGAAATCAAGTTCTTTCCTTTTTATTACTATTGATTCACCACGTATGTACATACTCCAATGATTTCAAATTCGTATCAATTATTAAACTTCCATACTAGTTACCAATAGCATTAACCGGAGAGTTAGCTTACCTTTTTCTTTTTACCTTAACTGATTCGTATTATGTTTATTTTTATTTGGATTGTATTGTGAAAAGGCCAACCAACTTAGCCCAAAATTAAAACATATTACTGTATGCAATAACTTTTATTTTTTTTTTTCCATAATTACTTTGAAATTACATTATTATTATTATTTTTAAAAATAAAAAAAAGAAGGACTGCGACTAGAACCGGGACTACCCTAGAATCCGTCTAGTCGAGAACTGACCTAACTTGAAGTTCTCGATTGTCCTCATTTTATTGAATTAAGATTGGTCTGATTAATTTCAAGACTATCTAAAACTGAACTAATTAACATTAGTCTTTTCAAAAGTTGAACCGGTCAATCCGTTTGTTCATCCCTACCGACACAAACCATGAAGCCTTGATTCCTTGAACTCTTCAAGAATTTAATCAATCTTAATTTTTGCACAAGTTTCATGCACTCCACACCACTCTTATTAATTAATAATACTTTCTTCGGTGTATAAAATTATTACACATGTTTACACAAAAATAGTATATTTACAAAAAAAATTATTGTAATGTTACATTTTTCAAAATTTTTATTATAATTTTCTTATCTTATTATTAATTGAATATATATAACAAATTTAATAAAAAATAACTTATAATATTAATATCCGTCAAACACCTAAATATAATTATTTTGTGGAACAAATAAAATATTATACTATTTTAAAATTTTATTACAATTCACAATATTTCATTGTCGTACTCTCTTTTTGTCATATATCCTTAATTTATATCTCTAGTTTTTCTCTTATGCACTTCGTTCCCCTATTTTATCCAGCAAAATGCAATTAGATTATTCCAACTCTCACCCTTACCCCGCCATGTTTGAGACACATGCGCGCACAGTCATTTTCTTCTTTTTTTTTCCGGATGAAATTTATATTATTACTAATCTAAGTCTCACTCAAATTTCATGCACTTCCTCCGTCTTTAAATAAAAAATTTCTTTTTTTGAGCATGCATGTTAAGGAAAATGTTACTTTAAAATAAATTATAGGGTAAATTCAAAAAATTTTAATTCAAAACAAACTTTTTTTCTATTCCCAATATAATTATACTTAGTATATTTCAAAACAAAGTTGAGGACAAATTTAGTAAAATATGACCAAAATAGTAATACTATTATTAAAAAATGGTTATTTATTTTAAGACTTTCAGAAAATATAGGTGATTTATATAGAGACGGAGGGAGTATAAAATTTCTATCTTTTGACTCTAACACAGTAGAAGTCCTCTTACCAGTCCAACATGTGTGTATATATACATGTGCTTAATTGGGAACCATCAAAAGAGCATGAAACACGCTAGCAAATTAATACCAACTCTTTGTGTGCGCAATAAGGTTTTGAAAGAGATGGAGACATTGCGTTTGGTAGTTCTCCATAAATGATTCATAATAAAATTGAGTTGATTATTCTAATATATCAGTTAGTGTATCATTTTCAAAGATAAATATTGAAAATTTAAACCAACTTTTAAGTTTAACTCACTTTTAATTTCTATCAATTTATACATGATAATTTCTTTTTACCGACCCAAAAGATTTATATGCTTCATATATTCAGTCATGACTCAGTTTTAACAGAATATGACATTTGGTTGATTTAAATGAAAATTATTTTGTCACAGTGATATTGTTCTTAACTCATATCATTTAAGTTATTTAAATTTCATTCAAAGTAATTTTGACATACTCGTTAACGGCCTCAATTAAAATCGTGGACAGCCTCAATTAAAATTTTATTAGTATTACTAACTAATACATTAACATTATTAATTAATCCGTTAATATTATTAAGTGACACATTAATATTATTAAATATCTATTAGCATTGCAATGAAATCTTTAAAAAAGTGCATAATTTAACCGCATGTCATTTTTCCTAGTTTTAAAAGTCTAAATATTGCTTCGAACTCTCTATATTGTGATGTCTTAGGATTTTAAATTTTTCGAACTCTCTATATTGTAATGTTTTAGGATTTTAAATTTTTCGATGAATAAGTGAACAAAAATTACATGTCCATGGTAAAATAAATGTACCAATAAAAAAATATTATTTGAGACAAAAAGAAAAAAAAATTGACTCGGCAACAAAATAAAGCAAGTCGTGGAAATGGATTATCGATTTCTAATTTTATAATCACATGTACAATTGCATGCCTAACTTTTAATTTGTCTGCCATCATTTTTACTGTATCATTATTCCATCACATGAAAAATGAGAAATTCATGGCGATTTCACTTTTTTCTTCGTTTTGGTTATTTCAAGCAGAGATTTAACTTCAAATAAATGCACCATTTTTTTTTCTTATATTTCTGGCAAGTTAAAGTCACCAACATATGCTGCAGA
This sequence comes from Centella asiatica, assembly GCA_014636745.2. Classification (NCBI taxonomy): domain Eukaryota; kingdom Viridiplantae; phylum Streptophyta; class Magnoliopsida; order Apiales; family Apiaceae; genus Centella; species Centella asiatica. The sequence continues at coordinate 24,166,340 of CM025787.1, forward strand.
TCAACTAATCTCAACAGATAAAGCCTAAACTCACGAAAAAAAAAAAAAATTTAAACGTCCATATTTAAACGTTTAAATTATTTACATCAAAAAAATTAGTTGTGATAGTATATTCATTATATTTTCTTTTTGTTCATATTTATTTCTCCTTATCAAATATAAAATTTGATAAAAAAAAACTCACGAAAGCTAAACGTTTCATATTTAAAAACGGAGGGAGTACTATGTAATATACTTTTATTCCCTTCATTTAAATGTATTTGTCAAAATTTAAATTTAAAATTTCAAAGTTTAATTGACTATTTTTAAATTTATAATTTGAAAAATAATCTTATATTTAGAAATTACAAAAATTAATTGTGATAGTATATTCATTATATTTTCTTTTTGTTCATATTTATTTCTCTTTATCAAATATAAAATTTGAATATGATCAATTTTACTATAAAACGTCAAATTATAAACAATTTAAAATCCAAGCTAGCATGCACGGATTACTATATATCTTAAACTAAAACCATTCTGAGTTACATCCAACAAAGGATTTAATATAAAACTTAAATCGAATTAATAGAACTTGAACATATAAATAAAAAGCTTTATTCAAGGTTTATATTCAAAGTAAAGTCCTATTAGTTAAAAAGAAACAAAATATAAGAAACAATCTAGAACTGAACTACCATTTCAAATACAACATGACATAACGTACAAAAAAATGATATTAATTTTTTTTTTTTTACTTAAATTAATTAAAGTAGTATAGATATATTTAATTACATGTATAATTTACATCTTATATTGACATTGAATTATAGCATATCGTTTGTTCAATAAAATCAAATTTTAACATATATTGAAAAATTCAAAAGAGAATCCAATAAATCGAAGAAGTAAATTAAGAAGCCGGCACCGCTTGTAAAGACTCTAAAACGTTAAATACTTTAATTAATAAATGAACGAAAACGTTATCGTAATTATTTCACATGTGCGGCGCCGTTATGTATACATTAAACTAAATGGAGTGGACCTCTATATGGATTACGCCGTTATCGTAAATAATTCAGACATAAAATAATTTAACTAAAGTTATTAAATTACAGTACTGTGCACAAATTTTGAAGTTAGTATACACTTAACTCTATTAATTGATCGTAAGAAATAATGGAGATCACTATAAATTATTTAATTAATAATTTATATCAGAATTGTTTTAATTGTCATTAATCTGTTATGGTAAATCATATTATGATTTGTAATTATTGATTTTATTTTTATTATTATTTTAATTAAATAGATTTGATTAATAGTTACTTTTAATAATACAGATATTACAAATCTGGCCTTAATAAAGGGGAAAAAATGAATTATTAGTTCTTTAAGGTTGGAAAGCAAACACAATCCCAAGATAAATTTTGCAACAAAATTAAACTTTTCAAAGAATTTATGACTAATTTTGACTATATTTACAACTGTAGAATGATTGATAAATTATGTAACTTAATAGTTTGTTCCCTCATTCTCTATGGTTGAAATCAATTTTATAAATGAATGTCTATTCTATGGGTTAATTTTGTGTTTAACCCCGGCAGCATATATAGCTAGAAATTGTTCATTGCGGGACCAAATGTTAATATTATTTTATTGAGAGAGAGTGACACTGGATTTTTAAAGATACTATAAATTGGGAACCACTATTTTTACGTATGCTTTTTATATTTCCTCAGGTGGGCTCCATATCTAATACATTACTTACTTCTGCCAAATACAAAAAAAATCGTACAAATATAAGATTACATGCGAAAATATCAAAAACACGTGGAACTATTAATTTCTTATAAATTTTACTATAAAATTGACTTGGATTTAAAAAAAAATTGAGATAAAAAAACAAAAAAAAAACTATATTTTTTGTTCTAAAATTAAAGATATGTTATGACTTTTGAATTAAGTAACAAAGTATATATTAAACTTTAAATTAATATTAATTTAATTGAATATAGTTGAAACAATTATTGTAATCTCAAGGTTTATGACAAAAATATTTTATCACAATTTAATTTTTACCCAAAACTTTTATAAATTAAATTAATTTGAAGTTCAATATGATTTGATTTGACCGAAAATGTCAAAATATATGTATAATTTTGAAATAGGGAGAATACTAAAAACATACATAGTTCAAGTAGGATAAGTTAATTTAAATATTGGTGAGTTTGAAAAACTATTTACATTTAAAAACTATTTACATTTAACAATAATTTAAATTTGTTGTAATTTAAATAATTGAGATTTGATTATTTTTTAACTGTTAAGATCATGTGTTTTATATTGTTAAATCATATGAAACTTGACACACTTTGTATTTTTTTATGTTATATCCATTCATAAAATTAAATTTATATTAAAATAAGATGCATTGATAATGAAGAGGAGGAAAGTCCCACTTTTTATTTTGTTTAGTTGATTGGAGTTTTCTCGTCATTTTTTTTATTTTTCTTTCGTGAGTTACCATACAAGATATTTAACGCTTAGAGCATTCACACCAGATCTATTATATTTTCTATAATTTCTATTTTAAAGTGTAAGATATTGAACATCTAAAAATTATTTTTATATCAGAATTCTTAAAATAAAAAATCTGTTAAGATATTAAAACAGTCAATTTCTATAATAAACAATTTAGACCATTTATATCGGTCTCTTTGAACAGATCCTTATTTCATAGATTGAATTACGTTTTTTCATATATTTCAGAATTTTTATTTTCTTACAAACATCCTATTATACATATTAAAAGAATTTGACTGCTAAATCATTAACGTAGAGATTTATTGTTTAAATATTTTAAAAGTTTCACTATTTTAAGGATTTTTTGTGTAGAGATAATTTTTAAAATTTTAATTTTTTATTTCTTAAAATAAAAATTATAAAGGATATAAAAGATCAGGTGCGAATGCTCTTGTTATTTAAATTTCTAATTTATATAATAGAGTTGCAGTAAAGACTCTGACATATATATAAAATTTAAATGATTTTATTCATATAGCATGAATAGCCTTATGCATCGACTAAAGAGAAGTCGGATCAATCATTAAAGTAGTGGAGCAATACTATATTTATTTAATACCGTACTAGACAGTCCGTGTTCAATGCAGACTTCGTGATGTTGATATTGTGAAAGTTTTTATAATGTCCGTTTATGTATTGTATCTTATGCGATCTATATCTGAATTTTTTTTCAAAATAATAGATTTAATAGTTAATTTTTTATAGATGTTATGATAATACTGTGACATTTTGTTGTTGATTTTACTGTAATTATTTATAATACTTTGGTGTATTTGTATAAACAATATATCTATCAAAAAGTTATTGTGTGTGTTATATTAAGGATAAGTTAAGTGCTGTTACTATTGAAATATTATAATTTTACAAAATGAGTTTGATGTAATATTTGTCCAAAAATTTTCTGATACTATTCATTAGTGTTTTAAATTTATCACTCCATTTTAATTGTAATTAAAGTCTATATAATTTTCAAATTTATTTGGCTCATTTTCAATCTCAAATTTTTTCATGTGATTTTTGTGAAGTGGTGATATAATAAATTTGAAATGTGTAAAATGTTATGAACTTTTAAAGCAATTTGTAGTTTTATTGTAAAATAAAATTCATTGTAGACAAATTTTACATGTAAATTGAGTTCAATAATTATTCTTAATTTAAAAATGAGGTGTTTCTTACTATAAAAACAAAATATTTTCATCCATTTGATTTTGAATTTTTAGATATTTTTGTTAAATTTGAAACAAATTTATTCAAACAAAAAATATCATAGAATAAGTCGAGTCCAATACAAATCAATCAAATAATTTCCATTCCCTCCGCATGTGATCATTTATAAATGAATAAACCTCACCTTTTGATAATCTGACATTAGGTTTCAATACAAGTTACAGAAATGATATCAAAAGCTATTTTGACAATCTGCTATATGCAATATAAGTTACAGAAATGATCAACAGAAACATAATTTGCAAATTGCTATGTTAACAATGTTAGTCATGAATAAAAGTTAATGCTGACAAAGGAGCTGAAGGTCTGTTTTAGTGCAACTTCCTTTTGCGTTTAAGAGTCTTCCACTGCTTGATTATGTATTCAATGATCTCTTTCAAACTGGCTCTTCTTCCCTTCTTTGAGTTCCAGAGTTCAGGAACTGGATACCTCCCGCTCGGATTATACTCGTTCAGTTCCAACAATGCATTAGCTACAGCATTGTACGCGTCCTCGCCACAGTCACTTCTTAAAACTTTCAACTTCTCATCATCCTCGTCAAGCGTTTCCTGCAACATTCGGAAAGTATAAGCCTCGCGACAAATGAACACACACAATATAACTTTCAGAAGTGTTCACTTGCCAAATCATCTCAAATAACTGAACTTTTTAATCTTGTTTAGATTCAAGTAGGTTACTGTGCAAAACAGAGAGACATCAAAAGAAGATGTCAGAGTATATTATGATCTCGTTTGTTTGAGCTTAAATTTTTTTATAAATTGTAGATTCTACTAGTGTAATGTACACTGCTATTAGAATCTAAAATCTCTAAAATTTAAGCTGAAATAAATGGGGTCTATACATGGAACATATGACATCATAAATTATACTCCTACACTCCAGATATTCTTTGCAATTTTGCACAAAGGAACCTGAGTGTATTTGGACCCCTAAAGTATATCCCATCTGAGCATTATAGAGCCTTCTACTTCTAATTTGTTTGACTAATTGTATGATACTAACAATCAGCAACAATGGAAAAACCACTCTAATCTCAAAGACTTTCTAACTTTGAAATTGTTTAACAAATTACTTGGCATTATAAGAATGATATAAACATAATGACTTCTGCATAGAAATGTACCAGGTGCATCCCGTTGGTTGTTGCTCTTTTGAAAGGATGCCAAAGCGCGTCCTTAACACAATCTTCCCAAAAAGAACAAAGTTTTGCAGATTGTTCTTCCCAATCTCCAGAAGGATAGTTTTGGCGACATAAGTCCTGAAAAGGCTTTCCATCAACCTCCCCCATTCTTTTAATAGCAAGTATAGAACGCATCTTCAGCATGTCTTCCAAACCCTGAACAAGAGAGATCGAAAATCATCACAGAGCACATGGATAATTAGATTTTATTGTTTCGCCTACAAAAGAATGAGAAAGGAGCATAAAGAAATAATACCTTAATTGCTTCTTTGCGGGCGTCTTGCAGCTCATCATTACTAATGCGTTCCCTAGTTATCAAAACTTTATTAAGGCATTCCAAGTATTGTAGTTTTTCCTCCAATTCTTTTATCAGAACATTGTTTTCATTACTGAGGTCAGAGCCCATATATTCCAACTGCAGCTATCAAAACTATCATTGTAATACTTTTATGATTAAATGTCATCAGCGACTTTATGGATACAAAATTTTCTAGAAAGAAGAGATAACAAGCCGTAGCGAGACAGTCACGGAACATAATTTTTATTTATATTTACGCCAACAAAGGTGGCCAATTTGTTTTCATAAGAAGCAGATGTCAGACTCTGATTAGATTAAACCACAATACACAATGGCGGAAATGATGCATATCGAACTGGCTAAGAGGTCCCTGTGCTACGGAAAATTGGAAACTCTCACAATGAAAAATGATACATCATACGTACCTTCTGTTCTTCAATCGGTGAACTTTTATCCTCCAGGAAATCTTTGTGACCTTGCTTTTGCAACTCCTTAAATCTCTGAAATAACTCGTTCATGTGATGTTCCATTTCGTAAATTAGTTCTGTTTTCGGCATCAAATTTTGTTGAATAAGGTCTGATTCTTTCTTCTGAAATTCCAATTGATTCTTCAATTCTTCATTCTCAGCCAATAACTTCCTTTGCTCCAGAACATTTTTGTAGTCTAGCTCTTTGGCTACCTTCAGTTGCTGCTCATACTCTTTCGTCGTAGTTTCAATTTCATGCTTCAAATTTTCATTTTCTTGTTTGATGGCCTCTACGTCAACCACCGCTAAAAAAATATTGTAGATAGCATGAGACAGTAACTCAAACGGAAAATGTAAAAATAATGTATATACTACTCTGAGTTTATACTGCCCAAGCTTTAGTGGAGTCGTCAGCAAATTGTAGGAAAATATAAAGAATTCAAATAATACAACAGAACACAATGAATACATCCATTTCATGGGCATGACAATCAAATATATACAGAATATGAGCAGTGAAACACTTGAGTTTCACAAACTCTATATCCTAAAACAACATTTATCATGAACAAAAGGGGTCATATTGACATTACACCTTACTGATTGAGCACTTGATGTATGATTCCTCAACATAACAATTTGTAGGAATGGAACATTTATATATATGTCATTAGATTTAAGTGCATCACATATTAACATTGAAGATTTGATTTCATAGTCAGTGCAATTCCATATATTCAAATTTTAATATGTGAATTAATTTTGAGTTCTAACCTCGAAAACTCTAGATCTATTGTATCTAAAGTCTAGACTCGACACATCATCATCTTCTTTCAATTCATTTACCCAGTCACCAGTTGATAAGAGCAAGTGAAGTACAAAAACTACGAAAGTGCTTAGGCTTTTCCATAATAATTATCTAAATAACAGATGGTACTTCGCGGATCAAAAAAAGAATAGCCTTTTTCTTTACAAAGAGAGAATGGGACCTTCATTATATGCTTGAAACTGTCTGTCTCTCTCCTCGAGCAAATTCTCCATTCTTAGCAATTTCCCATTTTTTATGTCTATTTCCTTTGCAAGAGATATAACGAGCCTCCGCTCCGTTTGCAAGTCCTCATAGTGTTTGCAGGTTGCCATCTGAAGGATCAGTTCTATTCCCTTCAATAATTTAATGTAGAAAAAATAATCAGAAGTACTCTATATATAACTTTAGACTTTGTTATTGTCATAAAAGCATGCATTACTCGCTCAACGATTCGCAAAAAGAGTTACATTTCAGTTGCTATTTAGCATAATCGTGAAATCCCAAAATTCTATTATATGAATTAATTGATTTTGAGTAAAAATAATGTTAATATCGTAAACTACCTCAAAGCCATTATTTAATGCAAAATTCATCAATTTGAAAACCAAACAAATAACAACAATAATAAATAAATAAATAAAAACATAATTTTTATGTCTAGGGTCTCACAAACATGGCATGAACAAGATGAAATGGAACTCTTTTTTATAAATCTTTTTGTGAAGCAGAGGGACTAGCTAGGAAGTATAAACAATAAACAGAGAAGCAAGCACTGTAGTATTATTAACGTTTTAAATTATTTTATCATATATAGAAAAAGGTAAAAAACTGGGACATCTTAAACTGTAATGTTACCTTCTAAAAATTAGAAGAAGAAATCTCAAAGCAAAGATGAAAAGCTTATTGGAGAATCATGAAGAGATGAGGTACAGCTCCCTTTCAAAGCAGAAGAAACCAAGAAAAGCACTGTGCTGTGCAATGAAACAATTTTGGGGTTTATGTATCTCCCCTAGAGAATCATATATATCTATCTATCAGAATGAAGAGGTTGGGTCATTTTGAATGACTATCTTGTGAGGTACAAATATAGAAACAATTTTACTTTAGAGATTGACCTGTAAATTTTTGCAATTAGGACCTTAAGCTTTTGAAAACTTTTAATTTAGGCCAAATTCGGACTATATGTCAATTATTACTCATATATCATAAAAATACATTAAGTTCAGCATCTTTAGTACATATTTTTTACTTTTTTTCAATTATTCATTTCTTATTTGATCTTTTTTGACCGGTATTTGAGTTTGTAAAAATTAGATATATCCCAAACAAACCCCATTTACTTCGGCCTTTTAATTTTCTGGTTTTTGTCAACCGATATTCAAATTATTTCTACTAATTCGGATAATACTTCTGAAATGGTCAATGTATTGCTCCCAACAAAACTATTTACATATTGGTTCATTTATTTTGGCTAAATTGTTACACTACTTAACTTTGTAATTTTGAAAACTTAAATAGAAAGAAACTATTTAAGCATGAAATGGGGCCAAAATGAAATGGGGTTTTTGAGAACAGAGCAGGACATGATAGTACATCTGAGCAATCAAATCTTTGCCTTTAGTTGATACTTTTAATTCTTTGTCTTCTCTTCTCTCTATTGGGATTCGGACACCAAGGCATTGTGAAGGACTGTTTGCCCATAATACAGCCATCGGATCAAAATGCCTGATTCGAGTTTCTTCCATAAATTTCACTCAAACTCTAATTATTATTAGTATTTACTGATTACATCGAATGGCCATTATTTGATCAAAGCCCCTATTCTCAAAGGACTAAGGGCACGTCTGTTGGTTTATTAATTTCGGATTTAATACACCCTAGTAGAGGTGTACATCGGTCTGGTAGAATGATTTTTAGAGAATTTTAATCCAAATCGTAATTATCGATTTAAAAAAATTATAACTCAAACTAAATCAATTATCTCTCAAACCCAGACCAATAGAATATACATCGAGTTGGCTTGGGTTGAACTTATCAGGTTGATTATAATTTTAAACAATTTGCAATTAAACACAATAGGCACATGATAAATAATAAATAGTGCACACAACTTAATTATAAGTGAGAACACTAAAGGAAAAAAATTTGATAGCAGAGTATCATACCCATTGAGTATAAAAATTTTGGTTTTTAACATGTTTGCAAGAGTTTTAAATTGGGAAGTCGACTGAATGATAAAGAATTGAAAACCGGAACAATGAAGTCGTCAAGGATAAAAAGGCAATAAGCTGAAATGGTGAATTGAAAACATAATATTTAAGATTTGAACTAGAGTTCCTGAATAAGTAAATGAAATGGGAATTGAGGAAGACTATCTCGGTTCGGTCGATTTTTCAAAACTTAAATTCTTCAACCCACTGCCTACCGTGAGTTCATGGAAAGCCAAAAATCCCAGCCAAACAAAACAAATATGAAAATAGAAGCTGACCGAAACGGTTGAGTTGGTTTGGGTTGGACGGTTTCATCGGTTCTAGGTTCGATTTATAAGTCATTTAATATTTTTACTTGTGCAAATATAACTATCACATACAATAATAAAAAAAGATTAAAATATATATTTTATATTATTTTCACATTTAATATGTTAATTTACTAATTTAATTTTGAATCTCTATAATATTTATTGTAGAAAAGAGTAAATAAATAATTATATTTCCAAATTAATTACAAAATACTAGTATTAATATTAATTTTTAATAAGTATATAGATTTCTAAGATTGACAAAAAAAATTATAATATTTCAATAGTCTTTTCAAACTTAAAACTATCGTCTGTTAATTACTCTTTTATATCTATTAAAAATGCAATTATTTAGGCCTGTTACAATTTAACATACGTTAAGTGAGGAGAGAGGAGAGGATCTTTTAGTCTAGGATCAGTCTTTTTGAGAATTTATACCCATTATTATAAATTAATAAATTATTCATTAAAAATGAATTTATACCCGTGATTATAAATTAATAAATTATTCATTAAAAATGGTAGCTAACAAGACTAGACTTTTAAACTTAATGAAACTCTTACAAAATCTTAATAATTGTATCAACTCTCATTAACAATTTCGATAATTTCCGAAAAATAATTTCCCTTAAAGAAACGGAACCTAGATTTGGATACAATCTTTCTTTTGGACTTCTCCAAATTCAAGCACAAGGACTATAAAACCTTTGAATGACTCCACATTTGGGAATGATTGAGGTATAAAAATGCAAGAAAGAAGAAAAAGGGACTATGATCTCTTTTTTTTTTTTTTTTTATTATTATTTTTTTATTTTCCAGCTTAAATTTAACTTAAATTTTGGAGATTTCATGCACCTATAGTATAAATTACATTACAAAATCTAGAATTTCAAAATTTAAGTTGAATCAAACATGGTACACATATGCCACATAACTCGACTTAATTCCCCAGTGAGAAACTAAAGCGTCAAATTCCCCATTGAGGAATTCACAATTAGCAGGAATCAGATGGCTAATCTGAAAGGACAGACAGATACACTGCACTTTCAGAACACATATACAGTCTAGTCCTGTGGCAGTATAAAAACCATAAACCGAAGATTGACTATCTGCTTCTGTTAGCACCTGGTTTGACGTTGGCAGTTGATGCTAAATTGCTAATGCACAACTTCATGTCCATTTTCAGTTGATGTACATTCCGAGATATTATGGAAGTACTATTACCTAGAATCATAATCTCAGAAGCCGTAATTAGATTAATTTTGCACCAAATGCACATTAGTTTCTAAATTAGTTTGGTAGCTATACAACCCAAGGTCCATTTACTTCTGCTGATTTTGCTAAACATTTAGCTTCAAAGGATGTAGAAATCAACGACAGACAGAATGATGATTTGTCCATCACCTTTTGCGTTTAAGTGACTTCAGAGCTTTCAATTGCTGAACTATGCACGCAATTACCTCTTTAAGAGTAGCTTTCCTGCCTTCCTTGTAGTTCCAGAGTTCTGAAACTACGTATCTCCCACTTGGATTATATTCATTTAGTTCCAGCAATGCCCTGACTACAGCATTGTATGCTGCAGCCCCCCACTGACTTCTCAATTCTTGCAACTGCTCGTCGTCTTCATCAATCATTTCCTGCATAATGGAGGAACCTTAATATGCAAGAAACAACCATTACTCTTGTCATAACACTTGCATACATGAAAGGTATTGAAAGAACAAAGATATGCAACTTGTTTTCTTCAAAAGTTCAAGATTAGGGCCGTAACAAATATTCAGATATGTACAGATTTGGATAACTATCCAATCCCTAATTTCAGATTCAGGTATTGATCTGTGTGTCTTTTAATTACTTATTTTCATGATAAAGAAGTGAAACTTGTACTTATTCAAATTACTCCTTTAATTGACATCATGTTGTATATATACTAAAATCATCTTCGAAATTAGTAAAAAAATGACTAAATTGTTTTTTTGAAATCTGTGAACAATATTATATAAATTCTCCATAATGTATAAATAAGCAAATACAAACATTTGTATTATGTAAATTCTCAAATGTAAGTTGTGACAAATTTGACATCAGTTTGAAAGTGTTGTTAACTTGAACTTCATGTAAAAGATTGAGACCAAGATCCAAAATCTTTTACTTTTCAGTAAAGATGCTTATAACACTTATGTTAAGGAGTTCTTTCTGAGCTCACAAGATCCACAACACATAGTATTAGCATTGAGAAGTGATCAAGTGATTGTTCATATAAGTTTTGAGCCTTGGCATGTTGAGAGTATGCAGTCACTCAAGTTGTGGGAACAGTTGAAAAGATATGTTTGTTGTGTCAAATGCCACACCTGTTGTACAGTATTTACTTGAACCTTTTACATACAAAATGAGATCCAGACCCGATATCTTTTGTATCAAGAATTAAGATGTCTAACATTTATAAGGACATAGTCTCACATTTATAAGGACATAGTCTCAACTCCCCAGCTCACCAACAAAAAGGACACACACACACACACAAAATCTTTTTCATTTGGTATCATACATTATTTTTTATTGGTAATGGAATGTAAATGGATGGATATGTAACGTACTCCATTCCTCCTTAAAATGATGGCCAAATTTCAAAGAAGAAAAAAATGTCTTCGAGAGCATGCCAATAAGTACTTTACTTGAAAGTAAATAATACAAGAAGATGCACCACTAATTTATATAGACTATTAGATCAATTCAAATATGTAGTGGTGATCGTGGAAACTGAATGCAATCCAATCAGAAAAATCCAAATAAGAAAATAATAAAACCGGAATATGATTATATTTCTCCTTTATTTTTACTTACCAGTTACCTTAATTAATGTGCCATTACCAAATTTGGGCATCTTTTTAGGACGGAGGTGGTACCTATGTGTACAAGTGTTCTTGTTAATCAGATGTTCTTTTGTTGACCGAAAACAATTCCTCATTTCTTACTTTCTTAGAGTAGTTAATGCCATACTAAATCGTGACAAGGCATAACCAAAATATAAAGAAAATGAATAAACAAAAACAGAAACAGAACGAAAACCAGAAACAGAAACAGAAACAAAAACAAAAATGAAAACAAAGAAAAAAGAAAGACAATCAAACAAGCAAGCAAAAGAGAGGCACATAGATTCTCCCAAGAGTTTGGCACTCATCAAAACTTGATGACAATGTCAATGAAGACGCTGAGAAGCACAGAAGGATAATAATTGTACCTGCAACTTTTCATCTTTGAATGCTTTCTTGAAAGGGTGCCAGTTTGAATTGTTGACCTTGTTTTGCCACAATGAGCTTAGCTCCATTGATCTCATCTCCCCTTCTTCCTTAGAGAATTTCTGCAAGCATACATCTTGAAAAGGATTCTGATCAACCTCTCCCATCCTCTTGATTCCAACTGTCATACCATCTAAAAGATCTGGCACAACCTGAAAGGTGAAAATGAGGAAACTGTCAGTAAAAATGTAATATTGTGAGATTGAAGATGTATTGTAGATAAATAATTATCATATGTAGAAAGGTATGAAATTGTTACATGTCATTACTTGAATTATATTTTAGAACCCATATTAGAAACAAACATCTCACATTTAACAATTCCTTGCGAGCATCCTGTAGTTCATCGTTGCTCATGTGCTCCTTAAGTATAAGAGTTTGATTTAGGATTTCCATATCGTGCAATTCATCATTTTTTTCAGCTAACTCAGTCATTAAATCCTCAATCTGGAAGGGCAGAGAATAATCACCCTCGAGAGTACTTTGAGCTTTCATCTGCATTGTATTATAAAAAATAGTGAAAGACTAAGTTAATGGCAGAAAGCTTTTCACAAAGACTTCAGCAACAATCTACAAGACAGAGCAACAAAATGGTAGACTTGACATATTATGCAGGAAATTAACAATCCCCTATGATAAGAAAGACAAGTATGATTTCGAATCATAAAATCTATTACACACGAAGTCCAAACTGTCCAAGACTGTAATGATTCAATTATTATTGGGGGGGGGGGGGGGTAACGAAAAAAAAACATAAAAAAGGTGTGAGTTAGGGAGACAGAAGAGAGACAAACACACACACCCCCCCCCCCAGGCTACCACTAATAAATTGCTCTACTGGTACAAATCAGTGTTCAGAAGAGTCTGCAGTTCTACATTCTGGTAATAATTTGCCTTTTTATCACAGGAAATGGGTAAATGAGAATTCTATATGGTAATAATTAAACCACTCTGCAGTAATCAACTTTAAAATTAGACTAGAGACGCAAAACAAAGTTCCATTATATTGTCCATGATAGGTATCTTGCCCACAGGAAAAGGCTTTCACTCTTTCAGTGAACAACTAAGCATAAAAGAAATGAGTATCATGATGGCTTAACTGAGATCAATTCAAGTAAAGGAGTGAAAGAAAATAAATTTAAATCATAAATTTTATTCCTCCTTTCTTACAACAGTTCCAGAGGGGAATCAGAGATGATTGTTTAGTTTCGATGTTGGACATGGATGAAGATTTTCCCACAATGCTGGGAACTAATATCCAAGAAAAACCATCAAGCATAAACACATATTGCCTATTGGGCAAACCTACTTAACTGGCTTGATAGCTAATCCTTTGCATTTTTTTAAAATCATTTTTGATCTTTTATTTAATCTTTCTTCCGTATAATTGGCTGTCACCTTTTCATGACTTCAAATTTATAAAAGTTCCACTGGCGTTCTGTACTAGTGTGTACACGCAATGGACATGCTTACATATATATAACCCTTAACAAATTGAGGAGAATTACACAATGAAGAGAAAATACTTACCTTTTCCTTTTCGGCAAGAAAATTTCTATGTTCAAGTTCTATCTGTACCTCTCGTTTCTCCAATTCTTTACTTCTTTGCTCAAGTTCCTGCTTCAGCTTTTCATTTTCTACCCCATAAGATTGCATCTTCTTAAGTTGACACTCTGATTCATACTTCTGTTTTATACTTTTTACCTCAATGAACTGCATTTTTCTCATTTCTGAGAAACTAAATCATGTCATACACACAAGAGATAAAAAACTTGCGAAAGGTAAAGAAATTCTGACAGCAGAGACAATTTGAATGCCAGATATATGTGAGAATGTAAAACAGATAACAAACCATTTTCTAGAAGAGGTTATGAGCAATATAAAGATATTTGTAAGAGTATAATTGAGACAATATACTCCCGTAAATCCAATCAACTCCATGTTTGTAAAAACCAAATATTCAGATTTAAAACTGCATTGTTCTATGCATATAACAGCCCATGCTTAAAAACAATCTCCATTTCCATCAGGAAATGGGATGTGCTCCCCAATTCATCCTCAAATGAAACATTGAAAATTTGATGCATAAGCACAGTATACGTAGTTCTTAGCAATACCCAGAATGAAAATACAGCAGTATTTGTAACCAATCAAAGAAAAGAAACAAAAGAGTGAATAATTACAAACAAACGAAACATTAAACAATTCATGCAGAAGCACAGTAACCGTAGTTCTTAGCAATACCCTGAACGAAAATACAGTAGTATCAAACAAAATCTTTTAACCCATCAAAGAAAAGATACAAGAGCGTGAATAATTACAAACAAATGAAACATTAAACAATTGATGCAGAAGCACAGAATCTTTAGTTCTTAGCAATACCCAGAATGAAAATATAGTATACAGGAGAAATGTGTGCTAAAACCTTCAATAAAAGCTTCGTGAAGCTTATCTTTCTCAGCAATCATTCGGCCCAGAGCAGTGGCAGCATCATTGTACTTGCGCTCCAGTTCCCACAACTTCTGATTCTTCACATCCACCTCTTTCGCCAAGCTTACGGCCAACCTGCGAGCCTGTCGAAGCTCTTCGACAATCTCATTTTCCATTGCGATTGATTCGAATCATCCAAGTGAAGCTGGGAAATGAATTGGGTCGGAGCTCCGCGGGGTGTCCGAATCTGAATTTTGGCAACGGAAGAAACGGGATCTGATATTAACTCGGTATGTAATGGTTCGGTGATATATAACGGTTTAATCAATGTTTTTAAAAACCGATTATTCATCCAACTCAAAAAGTTAGTGAGCGGCTAGTAATTATTTTTTAATTGTAAATATTCGTTGATAGAATAAAATATAATTATATGAAATATTTGTAACGGTATATAAATAATAATATGATATAATTTTATCAAGATTTTATTGAAAAATTGAATAAAAAATACATTAAAAATTTTGAAAATCAATTTATTGGGTCAATCTTTATAGATTTACTACTCAAATTAGTGGTTCATTGAATCTCTCCTTAATGTCGAGTAGCTTCGCAACCTCTTCCCTCTCCTTTCAGTCAAGTCAAACAGAGATTTACTTCTGTTCACAATCCATATAGATATAGAAAATCCTTCTTATAGGTAACCATTAAAACTCAAACAATGTCTGTCTCATGGTTAAACCAATGAAAAGTTCAAAAATCTATCATATAATAATTCAGAAATTGCAATAGAAAAGAAAAAAGTTCAACTAGTAGTCAAACCATTCAAGCTAGTTTTTGACTTCCTTAAAAAATTGGACAAAATTGGTTCGTTTCTTCATGATTCCGATTTTATCTCTCCAACTAGTTGTGGCGGTCAGATTTTGAAAACATTAGGTTTAATTGATTTAATCAGTTGTCGAACCGAAGGCGGAGGTAGGGCTTTGAATAGAGCCGAACTATTCAAAATTGATTTGAGGCCGAATCAAAAAGTAATCTATTCGAATTAGATCTGATATGAAAACTAATTAAATTTAACATTTAATTTAAAGTTCAATAACTTAAAACAAGAAAAATCTGAGTATAACAATACAAGCTCTATTTAATTTATTTATATATCAATTATGCTAGTTATACATTAAAATATCAGAAGTTATATAAAAAATTCATAGTCAAATATATGTCATAATAATGCATTTAATCAAAATATTTGTTATAATTTACATTGGAAGTTTCATTTGTTTATAAAATTAATTATGACATGTATTCATATATCGAAAAAGGAAATTGAAAATACGTAGGTACGTAATCTTGTTTTTGTGAAACTAATATTATGAATATTCGTAAATAGTTAGTGAGTAACTCTAATTTTATTAGGATATAATTAGTATGAAAGTTACTCGATCAAATACTCAAATTATATTTGAATTTGAATATTAGAAGAATAATTAATATAAAATTTGATCAAATTAATATTTACTTGTATTTAACTTGTTTAGCAAAGGCCAAAAAATTAATATCACGTCTTTAAGAAATATTTATTGCATCTTGCTGGATCGAATTATCAAACAGACAACTTGTTTGGGTGGAAAAGATTAATGATGTTTAGTTTGTAGAACAAACTTTGTTAGTTGTTCTTACTAAAACTAAAAGATGACTTACAAAAGTAACTTACCTAACTCAATACTTTTCACAAACTTAAAAATCTGTATTTGAGAGTATATGATTAATATAGCTCAATGATATTTTCATTATAATAATGTTCAACTAAGATTTCTCAAAAAGCATAACTTGATTTATTTTCCTATTTTAGGTGTGGTTATTATCATAAATGATCTTTTGATTAATTCTTACACTTTTATCCATGTTCTCCGCGAATAACTCCACTTAAGAAAGTTTATTGAAATTTCTTAAAACAAGTTCATTTGTTAGTAAGAGCATACAGTCTTAAACAATACATTTAATTCGATTAAACACTTGAGAGCTTTTTCCCTCCTCTCTCTCTTTCACTTAGGTTGAGATTAAAACCGTAAATAAGTTGAGTTATTGGTTTGTTCAGTTGAACTTAAATGGTTAAAATACGACTTGATACAATTTGCATTGAATTGTTAAAAGAGTTGATCACGAAATCAAAATTTTAAGTCGATACAATTAATTTATAATGTTTCATTTATTTTACTCAATTTGACTTGATATTTTAAGTGAGTGAATGTCAAACATAATTTTTTTTTGTTAATTAATACATGTTTTACTCGACTTAATTAGTTTCATTGTTAAGTTTTACTAGATTTGACTCAACTAAACTCAACATGTTCAGTTATTCTATAGCCTCAAGTTGTCAATAAAATTAATATGGACATTCCAAAAGTTCTTGTTAATAATCACGGTATCTTTTACGCATTAAGCATATAGATTTATTGGCCGAAATTGAATATGGCAGTTCTAAGATGATTTTAAGTAACATGGTAGTACGTGATTGAATAATATTTTAAAATATGTTTTATTATTAATTAAAAAAATGTAACAGTTGTTTCCCGATTAAAAACCTTCTAGTAAAAGACACAAGGACGAAGCGATGAATAAGCAAATAAAAACCATTTTTTACCAGAATCAACTAACAAGCAAAATAAATAAATATAAAGATAAGCACGAGTAGAATGTAAGATATATCAATGTAAGAAGAAGTTCTTGTGGAAAAGATAAGGATAAACAATTATGCAAAGAAAATACCCAAATCAAATGACTTTCATCAATGATCGAGTACACATGCATTAACATAGAGACAAATACATATTATGCTAAATCTACAAGTGTTGAGGTTAGATTTTTTCCTCATACTCATCGCCCTCATATTCTCGTGAGCAAAATGTATCATCGTGCATTAATTGCGAGAGTACCAATGATAGTGTGCAATTTATGTATAGACTTACAGTACATTTGTATTCATTTTGTGTGCGTTTTATTTATTAATGAGGAGTTTTCAAGTTACTTTTGTAAGAATAGGTGAAAAATGTGGAAATGATGAAAACAAGGAAGAATGGACTGAAAAGAGCGAGAAGAATCAAAGCAGGAAATTGACAAAAAATTGAAGTAACAATACGACATGGGCATGTCGTATCCTGTACGGGACCTACAGAAACAAAAGCAACCGTTTATTCAAAACAGACGGGTTGGACCCACACTGCAGAGATAGAAACACGTGACAAAGGAAATAAAAGGCTGGAGCAAGAGATTAAAGAAGTTACCATATTGGAAAAGGACTTTTAGGAAACCAATTAGAATTAGAATTCTTTGTAGGGCAACAAAGATAGTTTACATAAATAGAATAGGGCTGCAACAGTTTTTATCGATCTCTGTTTTTTAACATAGCAGCCGCCCCTTTTCTTTTCTCTCTTAGAATTCTGCAGATTTTATACAGTTTTTATTTTAGCATTATGTTTTCAAGTATTATGAACAACTAAATCCTTCTAGTCAAGGTACTTTTATTTCTAGCCAAGATTAAATCGTGAGACTTTTGTTTTAATTAGTTTTATTCAAGTTCAAGTATTTATTTGATTTCTGCGCTATAAACCGTTTATGTTATTTTTTAATTCATTATGAAATGTGTATACTTGTGTGATTTATTGAATGATATATTGCTGATTAGAATATGAAGGTCATTTGACATTCTTCTAACAAAGTAGCAAATTGATCTTAACTGATAAGGGCTTCGGGTAAGATTGGTGGAATCAAATAATCTAGTTTAAATAATCTACGGGTGTCCGATTTTATTAACTAGGATATGGGTTTTTTTCATTCATAAGGCGGTCATCAGATTGAATCCTATCAGGGTGTCCGGTGATTGTCTGTTTGGTCTAGAGAAGTAATCCTAACAGGGTGTTTGGGGATTACCGATAAAATAAGAAAAGATTGGTTAAGTAGAGCGTTTGCGCTTAATTATAACTTTATTTATTTTAATGAATAAATTTATCTTTCGTGTCGATGATCGAAATATTTGGCTAGATTGAAAAATACCTTAGCTAGACTTGTCTCCATTTGATTTCACATATTTAATTATTCTGCATTCTTTATTATTTACAAATTTCGTTTTGATTGTTATTTTTAATATCTTTCATAATTAATTTTAAAACCCAATTTTCTAAGCAAATAATTAACCGCAATAATTCCTGTGGAATCGACCCTATTCACTATTATACTGCGTAAGTGTAAAAGAATAGGAATAATTATTTTTGGTGGGTTGACACCCTACCAAATTTTGGCACCGCTGTCGGGGAATTTTTGTGTAAGGTTTATTATTTGCAATTTAACCGTTTCTTTAGTATTTGTATGTTGCGGCGATCTTCTTCTACAGGTGAGCTTTTGTTTGACACTGAGATTGAGAAAACTGTAAGGCAAAACACTAAGACGACGAAATTGCACAAACAACAAGCAAAAGCTGCTGCGCAGAAATTGACTGCAGATTTTGAGAGATTGTCCACTTTCGAATCTTGTTCAAACGAAGAAGAAGAGGAGATTTTTGAAATGGCCAATCCACCTCCTGCAACTTTATGAGATATGCTCGCACCACCTGTGAATCAGCAGCCGTTGTGCATTCAATACCAAAATGTTGAAGAAGGTTTCAAACTGAAACCCGGCTTAATTCACCTTCTGCCGAAATTCCATGGGATGCAAAGTGAAGACCCAAATCGGCATTCGAAGGAATTCCATGTGGCGTGTTCTGGATTCCATCAGCGCGGAGTAACTGAAGAACAGATCAAATTTGCGCACTTTTCCCTTTTCACTAGAGGACAACGCCAAAGAATGGTTGTTCTACCTCCCTTCAGCTTCAATCAACACATGGCCTGAAATGGCGAGACTATTCTTGGAGCGATTTTTCCCTGCATCTTGAGTTGCCAATCTGCGCTGAGAAATCTGCAGCATCCGACAAAAAGATGCTGAATCACTCTATGAGTATTGGGAGAGGTTCAAGAGACTTTGTGCTAGCTGCCCTCAACATGGCATGACAGATCAATTATTGATTCAATATTTTTACGAAGGGTTGATGCCAATTGAAAGGAGAGTAATAGATGCTACTAGCGGTGGAGCTTTGGTGAGTAAAACACCTCAAGAAGCATGAGATCTTATTTTTGCCATGGTTGCCAATTCTCAACAATTTAGTGGCCGATCTGATGCACCAACAAGAGGCATACATGAGGTGAAATCATCCAATCTTGAATCTAAACTTGATAGAATTGCCGAATTATTAGAGAAAAATATTGTTGGAAATACAAGTGCTATAAATCGGGTTTAACAAGTCCCAGTTTGTGGTATTTGCTGTTATCAAGGACACAACACCGATGCATGCCCAACTTTGCAGGATGATTTCAATAATGAAGCTGTCAATACAATGGGTAATTACAATGCACAACCTCAAAGGAAATATGACCCCTTTTCAAATTCATATAATCCAGGTTGGAAAGATCATCCGAATCTGTGCTATGGCAACAATCTGCAGCCACCACAGCAGGCACCAAGAATGAATTATGCTGAAGAAATCACCAACATAAAAGATACGATGGCTAATATGATGGCCAAGTTCATGGCAAGCCAAGAAAAACGTGATGAGCAGCTTGGGGAATTAAAGAATCAGTTTAGTCAAATGATGACAACACTAAAAAAGGTGGAGAATCATGAAAAGCTGCCCTCTCAGCCAGATGTAAACCCAGGCCACAATGTTAGTGCTGTTACGTTGCGAAGTGACAAAGAATTAGAAGCTGCAGCACCTAAAGAAATAATATGACGTGGGCATGTCGTACCTGAAGAAGCAGAAAAATTTGTTGCAGCAGACGAAATTATACAAGCTAATCCTGAGAAACCGCCATTCCCACATAGATTGGCAAGGAAAAAGAAGGCTACTGATGATACTGAAGTTTTTGAAACTCTGAAAAAGGTGGAAATCAATATCCCACTTCTCACTGCCATCAAACATGTTCCAAGGTACTGCAAATTCTTGAAAGAACTTTGTACTGGCATGAATAAGATGTGTGTGAATGAGAGAGTTCACATTGGAGAAAACGTATCAGCTGTTTTGAGAGGAAAACTGCCCACAAAAGAAAGAGACCCAGGTATGTTTACTATCCCATGCAAAATAGGAAATATAAGCATAGAGAGAACAATGTGTGATTTAGGAGCATCAATTAATTTAATGCCTTTATCTATTTACTCTGCTTTGAATGTGGGTCTTTTGAAACAAAATGGGGTAGTTTTGATTTTAGCAGATAGATCTAGTGTTTTTCCAGAGGGAGTATTGGAAGATGTTCTAGTTCAAGTAAATGAACTGGTATTCCCTGTAGATTTTTATGTTTTGAATATGGAAAATGGAACATCAACCAATGGTGAGATGATATTATTAGGTCGTCCCTTTTTGAAAACAACATGCACAAAAATAGATGTTCATGAAGGAACTGTCACAATGAAATTTCACGGTGCTTTGATTAAATTTAATATCAATAAAACAATGAAGCACCAAATTGATTATGCATCTGCATTTTTTGTTGAACATTCTGACCCAAATACCCAAAAGTATTTGGAGTTTTGTGGCTGTGATTCCTTGCAGGTGGCATTAACCGAGGACCTTACCCCTTCAAAATTGTCGAAGTGGGAGCAGGAATGACAACTACCAGAAGGTCCGGTCCAAATAACTCAAGATCTTAACGCACTGGAACCTCTACAGAATAACACACTGCAATCACCCGAAGCAATACGACATGGGCATGTCGTAATGCCCAGACACAAAATTTCACCTTCCATTGAGAAACCATCTGAATTGGAATTGAAGCTACTGCCTTCACACCTCAAATATGCATTTTTGGGAGCTGGTGAGACACTGCCAGTGATAATTTCAAATGAATTAAGTGAGGCAGAGGAAGAAAGATTGGTACAAGTTCTTAAGGAAAATAAAGAGGCCATGGGATGGACCATCGCGGACATCAAAGGCATCAGTCCAATGATTTGCATGCATAGAATACTGCTGGAAGCATGATTGTAAGCCTAGTAGGCAGCCACAAAGAAGGCTCAATCCTTCGATGATGGAAGTGGTGAAGAAAGAGATTTTAAAGTTGTTGGATGCTGACATGATCTATGCCATTTCGGATAGCAAATGGGTGAGCCCAACACAAGTAGTACCGAAAAAGACTGGGATTATAGTAGTGGAGAACGAAAAAGGTGAACTAGTTCCAACACGAGTTCAAAATGGATGGCGTGTGTGTATTGACTATCGGAAACTTAACGCAGCCGCACGAAAAGATCACTTCTCATTGCCCTTTATTGACTAGATGTTAGAAAGATTAGCTGGCCGAACTCATTATGGCTGTTTGGATGGATATTCAGGTTTCCACCAAATTCCAGTCGCTCCAGAAGATCAAGAAAAGACGACTTTTACATGCCCCTTTGGCACTTTTGCATACAAACGCATGCCTTTCGGGTTGTGTAACGTGCCAGCTACCTTCCAACGATGTATGGTAAGTATCTTTTCTGATTATGTAGAGGACATCATTGAGGTATTTATGGATGATTTTACTGTTTATGGTGATTCCTTTACATCTTGTTTGGAAAATTTGCGAAAAGTTTTAAAAAGATGTATAGAAACTAACCTTGTATTGAATTATGAAAAATGCCACTTCATGGTTAGTCATGGTTTGATTTTGGGACATATAGTTTTGGCTAGGGGCATTGAAGTGGATAAAGCTAAAATTGACATTATTAGTTCATTGCCTTACCCCGTAAATGTGCGGGAAGTTCGATCTTTTGTTGGGCATGCAGGTTTTTATCGCAGGTTTATTAAAGACTTTGCCAAGATAGCTCTTCCAATGAATTGTCTACTTCAGAAAGAGGCCGCCTTCGAATTTGTTGATGAGTGCAAAAAGGCGTTTGACAATTTAAAAGAGAAATTGGTGACTGCTTCGATTATCAAACCACCAAATTGGGAGCTGCCTTTCGAAATAATGTGTGACGCAAGCAATTTTGCAGTTGGCGTGGTCCTTGGCCAAAGAATGGGGTGTGACCCATATGTCATCTATTATGCAAAAGACACAAGAAGAGGCCCAACGAAATTACACTACCATAGAGAAAGAATTATTTGTTGTAGTGTTTGCGCTGGAAAAATTCAGATCATATCTCTTGGGTACCAAAGTAATTGTTTATTCGGATCATGCCGCCTTGAAATACTTGATGACCAGGAAGGATACAAAACCAAGATTGATTCATTGGGTTTTGCTACTGCAAGAGTTTCAAATTGAGATTAGAGACAAGAAAGGAGTTGAGAATCTGGTTGCTGATCACCTTAGCAGAATAACAAATATACCAGATGATGGAGAAGCAGTTTCTGCAGAGTTCCCTGATGAACAGCTATTTCGAGTTAATACGACATGGCCATGTCGTAACCCCTGGTTCGCTGACTTGGTGAACTTTTTGACAAAGAACGGGTTCCCTGAAGGTTATACTCGAACTCAGCGACACAAACTGAGGAGTGACGCTAAATACTTTATCTGGGATGACCCTTACCTATGGAAAATGTGCTCTTATCAGATCATTCGCATGTGCGTACCCGAAACAGAAATACCTTCCATACTGCAATTCTGTCATTCATTAGCATGTGGCAGCCACTTTGGTCCGCAGCGAACAGCTAGGAAGGTGCTTGAATCTGGATTCTACTGGCCTGATTTGTTTAAAGATGTGTATGCGTTCTGCAAGGCTTGTAATCGCTGCCAAATGGTTGGTAACCTCAGCCGAAGGAATGAGATGCCTCAATCACCCATAATTGTTTGCGAGATATTTGATATTTGGGGCATTGATTTTATGGGACCCTTTCCATCATCATTTGGTTATCAATACATCCTGTTGGCTGTTGATTATGTCTCCAAATGGGTAGAAGCCAAGGCCACTCACACCAATGATGCTAAAACAGTTGTCGACTTCGTTAAAGCTAACATTTTCTGTAGATTTGGTACACCCAAGGCTGTTATTAGTGATCGCGGAACCCATTTTTGTAACCGAATCGTTGAGGCTTTATTCAAAAAGTATGGGATCACACATAGGGTCTCAACCGCTTATCACCCTTAAACAAATGGACAAGCGGAATTGTCAAATCGGGAAATTAAGAGCGTCCTGGAAAAAACGGTGACGCCAACAAGGAAGGATTGGAGTTTGCACCTGGATGATGCACTTTGGGCATATAGGACTGCATATAAAACGCCATTGGACATGTCTCCCTACATAATTATCTATGGAAAAACATGCCACTTGCCGGTCGAAATCGAACATCGCGCTTATTGGGCAGTAAAGACATATAACACCAATTTCGACGAGGCATGCCAGCAGAGGAAACTCCAAATTCAGGAACTCGAGGAAATTCACAACCATGCCTTCGAGAATGCATCAACCTATAAAGCCAAGGTCAAAGCTTTCCATGACAGCAAGATCATTGCGAAAAAGCTCAAGGTAGGGCAAAAGGTACTTCTCTTTAATTCTACCTTGAAATTATTTGGAGGAAAATTGCACTCTAAATGGAATGGTCCTTATGTTATTGCACATGTTTTTCCCACTGGTGCTGTTAATATCCAAGACCCAAATACGAAAAAGATTTTTACAGTCAATGGGTATCGTTTAAAACCTTTTTATGAAGGATTTGCACCATGCTTAGTTGAGACACAATATGTTCAAACACCTGATAACAACTAAACGTGGCGCACGTCGGGCTAACGACGTTAACCAAATGCGCTTCTTGGGAGGCAACCCAATGGTTTATTTCTTTCAATTTCCGTTATAGTTATTTTGTTTTATTTTTTATTTTTTTTCAATTCTTTTATCGCCCAAGAATCCTAAATTTGCCGGCTCTAGTACCCTTATTGTTATTTTTACAATTGCACTGACAATCTTCTCTAGCTCGCAGATATTTTTAATTTAAAGGTTTCCAAAATTTTCATGGCGAGTTTCAAGACACAGATAGATCAAAGAGGATAAATGTGGGGTTTCCGAAAAAAAAAAAAAAATATATATATATATAATAATACTAAATCATAATACAGTGGCAATTTTGTAATTCCCTATAAGTTGTTCCTCTCCTACATTACATGGCTTTTTCATCTTCTATTTTCCTAACTTACCTTGAGTTTACAGAGAACTTCCACTGCAGTTCCTTCACAAATCTGAATTTTTTTTCCAAACCCTAAACTCCTCTCTCCATCATGCCTCGTCGCCGCACCGACGCCCGTCGCCTACCGCCGACTCCTTCTTCTCCGTCAACCCCGGCCGCAGATACCACCGAACCGTAACCCGCTCCACTACGACATTCGACCCGTCGCGCGCCTATTCAACCTGAAACCTAACAGCTCGAAACCGCTTCGGCTGACCTACCTTCCTCCTCTGCTGCTCCTGCCAACGACCAACCTCCTTCCGACGGCAGCCCAGATGACCGTCCTCGACGACGACGGGCCTGCTCCATCTCCGGCGCCATTCTGCAGCGCAACAACCAAAGCAGCGCCGACCCGAATTACCATAATCTGGGGTTTACGTGATGCGCAGATTTGTGTGTTCTGAATTTGGTCAAAAGGAAACCCATCTGTGCCCCAAGGTATGTCGACTCTGCTGTGCTTTCTCAATTTGATATCACTGCTACATTTGAACACATGGTTCGCGCTGTTAACATGAAGGTCTTCCTCGAAACCCCCTTGCCCATATACAATGAATTAATTTGGGAATTTTATACGTCTTTTGCCTTTAAAGTGACAAGTGCTAGCGATGCCATCCAGTTTAGATTACTGCACAAATCATTCGCTATGTCGATAGATCAATTTAATGTCACTTTAGGTTACGAAGATGATTCCACTGTTGAAGGCCCTGATTATATCAATTCCTTCTGTGATTTTTCGCCTATGTTTAATGAATTTCAGGTTTACACTTCTTTATCTGCAAATGGTAAGCCCTACAATGCTAGTCAATCTAGGGATACCTCTTTGCACAACCCTGTCCATCGCCTTTTTCATCGCTTTCTTGCATTTAATTTTTCTGGCAAACTGAATAATAGCAATATCTTGTCCAAAACCAAACTATTTATACTATGGTGTGCGGAAAATAACTTCCGGTTGAATCTCGGGTATTTCTATGCTACCCAAATTCAACATATCTTGCACAAGGACCCGCACCCCCTCATCTTAGGTTCTTTAATTACTCGTTTGGCCGTTGATCTGTGCGGCCTCAATTTAAAGAGGCCTCGACTACTAACTATGGGACCTCGCGCCCAAGTTTTGGATATGACTGTCTTATGCAGGATGCAGCTCGTACGGGCCATCGGAGGGAACCGATTTGAATTTCTCCCCGCTGAATCTCCACAACCCGAAGCAGCCCCTGCCACCCCTCCAGCTCCCCTGCAGCAATCCATTACTGAGTTGGCCCAACGCCAATCCCGATTGGAGTCGATGATGGAATCGATGCGCACCTCGATCACGCAGATAGAGCACAATCTTGCTACACTCTTTGCATACGCCGACGAGCAGCCCCCACCATCTCACTGAACTGTAATGTACCTCTTCCCCCACATCCATTATATATTTTCCTTTGTGTTCTTACACATTGAGGACAATGCTGATTCTAAGTGTGGGGTTGGGGAAAACACTTGTCTGTGTTTTCTGTTATTATCTGAGATTGGTTGCGTAGTTTCTGTTTTCTGTGTAGTTTCTGTTTTTTGTTTTCTGTTTCAGCAGTGTGTTGTGTTTTCCGTTTCTATTCTACATTTTGTCTTACTACATTCTGCATGTCATTAGTTAGGAATTATAGAAATTGCACTACTGAACTTAACCACTATCGAATGAGGCCAAGCTTTGTGTAGCTAAATAGATTAGAATTTCAGATAACAGGAACTTTATGATATTTTTGAACAATCCATCTAAATTCCAATTCAGAAATGTTATAATTCTTATTCTTAGGACACAAACAAATTCCTCAATGGTATGACTTAGAGGGGAGATAATTCACACCATGTAAATCAACCGTGAGATTTTGAGCCAAAAAGAGTACATAAACACTCTTAATCTTTTTGATGAGAGTTAACTAGCTATAAAGAGATACTACTAGAATTTGACATTAGAGTACGATTTGAGACCACACGAATCGATACTAAGATGATAAAAGGCAATTTTTGGTGAGCCCCTTGTTTTATCCTTCTTCTTGTTCAGACCTTCCAATTTATGTTAACCACTAGTATTACCCTTTGAGCCTTAGCCTTTTTCTTCATGTGAAACCAAAAATTAGCCAACTCCCAATTTTTGTTGAAAATCCCTTTTGTTTGATTAAAACCTTGATTGAGAGAACTTTCTACCAAACTTTACATGCTGAATACTATCCTTTGTGTAAATTCCATGTTTTGTATGAAAGTTGATAGGCCTTCAGAAGAGAACAGGAAAGAAACATACTGCTGTCCAGTTTTGATTTGATGTATCATATTTGCCAAGGTTGCTCAAAAAAAAAAAAAAAACAATTCTTGAGATGGAGCATAAAATGCACTCAAGAGAGAAAAAAAAAAAAAGAAAGAAGAAAAAAAATATATAGAGCAACCTAAGGTTGATAGCCGTATTAGCATTAGTAGAGACATTTTTATTGGACTATTTTGCACTGAAACAATCTGTTCATATAAGGCATGATATGATTTGGTTTGAATTACTCTCTCTCAATCTCCAGAAAAATATAACCCTTGCGTTAGTCCCGTTACAAACCTTAATAAAATTCCTTTTTGATTGGTATCATTAAAGTGGTGGAGAATTGGCCTTTTGTCAAGTGATGGGACGACTTCTTATAACTAGATATTGAGCGTAAACACTATCCCAAACACAAAAAGGAGTGCATGAGTGATTTATCTGGTGAGGGTTGTGAATTTAAAACTTTCTAGAAAATGTTGTTGGGGGAATGTTTGTCACTAAGAATTTGACTTATGTTATTTTTGGAGCAGAATGTCTGATGGGTATACAAAGACATAATAAAGGGCTGGTTATTTGTTTTTCTTATTTGTTTAGATGCATTGAAGACAAACATCGTTTAATTGTGGAGTTATTTGATAGTGTGCAATTTATGTATAGACTTACAGTACATTTGCATTCATTTTGTGTGCGTTTTATTTATTAATGAGGTGTTTTCAAGTTACTTTTGTAAGAATAGGTGAAAAAGGTGGAAATGATGAAAACAAGGAAGAATGGACTGAAAAGAGCGAGAAGAATCAAAGCAGCAAATTGACAAAAAATTGAAGTAACAATATGACATGGACATGTCGTATCCTGGACGGGACCTACAGAAATAAAAGCAGCAGTTTATTCAAAACAGACGGGCTGGACCCACACTGCAGAGATAGAAACACGTGACAAAGGAAATTAAAGGCTGGAGCAAGAGATTAAAGAAGCTACCATATTGGAAAAGGACTTTTAGGAAACCAATTAGAATTAGAATTATTTGTAGGGCAACAAAGATAGTTTACATAAATAGAATAGGGCTGCAGCAGTTTTTATCAATCTCTGTTTTTTAACATAGCAGCCGCCTCTTTTCTTTTCTTTCTTAGAATTCTGCAGATTTTATACAGTTTTTATTTTAGCATTATGTTTTCAAGTATTATGAACAACTAAATCTTTCTAGTCAAGGTACTTTGATTTCTAGCCAAGATTAAATCGTGAGACTTTTGTTTTAATTAGTTTTATTCAAGTTTAAGTATTTATTTGATTTTTGCGCTATAAACCGTTTATGTTATTATTTAATTTATTATGCAATGTGTACAGTTGTGTGATTTATTGAATGGTATCTTGCTGATTAGAATATGAAGGTCGTTTGACATTGTTATAACAAAGTAGCAAATTGATCTTAACTGATAAGGGCTTCGGGTAAGATTGGTGGAATTAAATAATCTAATTTAAATAATCTACGGGTGTCCGATTTTATTAACTAGGATATGGGTCTTTTTCATTCATAAGGTGACCATTAGATTGAATTCTATCAGGGTGTCCGGTGATTGTCTGTTTGGTCTAGAGAAGTAATTCTAATAGGGTGTCCGGGAATTACCGATAAAATAAGAAAAGATTGGTTAAGTAGAGCGTTTGCCTTAACTATAACTTTATATATTTGAATGAATAAAATTTATCTTTCGTGTCGATGATCGAAATATTTGACTAGATTGAAAAATACCTTGGCTAGACTTGTCTCCATTTGATTTCACATATTTAATTATTCTGCATTCTTTATTATTTACAAATTTCGTTTTGATTGTTATTTTTAATATCTTTCATAATTAATTTTAAAACTCACTTTTCTAAGCAAATAATTAACCGCAATAATTCCTGTGAAATCGACCCTATTCACTATTATTGTGCGTAAATGTAAAAGAATAAGAATAATTATTTTTGGTGGGTTGACACCCTACCAACCAATCTAAGACCAAAAATATTGAGACAAAATGAGAATCAAATATAGATATTGCACATTACATAACACACCCATACTTATTACTCCAAATTAATGTTCATTTGATGTCACTTTTTTTTTTCGAGTTTTTTCCACATTTTTTCTTTTGTCTTTTTCCGTGTGTTTATTTTTTCCTTTTTGTTCTTTTGAACCTCCAACGTCAATACATACAGGAATTGCAAAAGTTCACTTGGAAGAAGACTGATTGGTGCAATAGGGCATTGATATTACTTGCAACCTCGATAATTTAATATCGTACTCAAAAGAAAAGCATGATTGGTGCAATAGGGCATTGATATTACTTGCAACCAGTCTGATTCAACAATCAAATGAGACTATTTTCTTGTTGCTGCAAATTCCAGAGCTAATTTGATGGCTGCAAGTTCTCTGTAAACTACACCTAATTAAATCTCCTTGAAGCCTGGAAGCACCAGCGGCAATAAGAGATCCAAACCAATTCCGAACAGCCAACCAAGACCCAGAAAACCACGTTTCTGAACTGGTGCATCGCAGTTGATTTTGAAATATTGAATAGTTAGTTAAACTCGATGAGATTGAGGACAAAGAACAAAAGTAGCTGGTATTGGAGTCTTAGTACTCTGAGCTGCTGAAAATCTATGCGAAAAGCAGATTTGCAATATTCAAATAATTTTAACATTTTCGTGATTTAAGTATCTTTATACCAAACACAATAACTAATTTGTAATAACTTTTTATCATGTTTATTCACAAAAAACACTAATCAAAATTTCTTCTTCTTTTATTGTTTTCATTGCTAGCTACCAAGCTTAATTCAAGGATAGGTTTTATGAAGGGGGTGGGGGCTCAAAACACTCGCTACCAAGCTTGTTACTAGCTAGCATAAATTCCCTACTTGTTCTAATAATTTATTTTAAAAATTATGAAATAATATGCAGAATCGTAGCGATCAACTTTATTATTTATTATAGGTGTCTTACTTATTAAAATTCATGATGTTTTCCTTCTTCTTTTACTTTTTTTCTTTTAAGTAGATAGTTTTTATGCTACAAGAATTCATCGTTTTGATTATTAAAATGTGGACATTACTTAATATGGGAGATTAGTCCTAGTAATATCTAATATTGGAAAATTGGCTTACTGGTTGGTGGATTTCGCTTATAAATAAAAAATAAAATAAAAACTAAAGAGTTTAATGTGGGAGATGAATATTGAATGAAATGAACAGTTATTCATATATACAATCAATATGGGAAAATGAAGAGACAAGGGTCATTTAGTTGAAATCAAATGAATAAGAGAATTTTAACTTCACCACACATCTCTTTTCGTATTTGGATTACATGAGTTGATTATACTGATAGTTGATAACAATTTTAACAACAATTATTACAGTATCCTAAATCTACCCATAATCCCACCTCTTAAGTTCAATCTCAACCCCAAGATTATTCCCAGCATACGTACAATGAGGTCGTAGGTTCTCTTAATCTTCAGCTTGATATTGTTGTAACTGCTTGTCAGTTGATCCGCGCCAGCAATACGAGCATGAACCAGATTCTTCACATTCCATACACATGGAATATGAAGCTGCAAGCAACGAAGGCGGATCTTGGGTAAGTTACATATGGTTGTGAACATTACCTGTTGTACTTTCCCCAAGAACTTCATCAAGCTAATGGTAGATGACATGCCCCGAAAGAAACTATCGTCGTCGATATCGATATTGGGTACTAAACTAAAGAGATGCTTTATCGATATTTGCTCGGAAGGAAGGAAATAATGTAGCAGAGGATGTCTTCAGGCAAGGTGCTTCTCCTGTCAATCCCTTCAGTTCTTTAGTGCTCTTCCCTTTCTTTTCTGTTTGTGTCCAAGTGCAACATCCAAAGGCACCCCATTTTGGTGCCTGCAAATCATATGAAAAATTTTCTTTCTAAATTAAAAGGGCAAATCTATGCAATTTTACAATATTAATAATTAAATGGTATTTCGAAGTTGTGATTTAATATTATGCTAACTGCGTGAATTTAATTTTCTTCCTACAGTCTTTTATTAAACACAAATGGATCATTGATTAAAAAGCCCAGATAACAAATTTTATTGAAAAAACTTGATGTTAAAAGTAAAGTAAATCCTCACCATTCCCAACCCTCAATAGTGCAGTTTGTGGCTCCTGAAACTTCTTTCTGGGCAACACTTTGAAATGTGATGAACATCATTCTACATAAAATCAAAGAGAAATACTTCACAAGTTAGTCATTTGAATAATGCACCAGAAGTTTCGAATGAAAAGAAAAAAATAAATTAAATAATAGAATGATTTAAGGAACATAACACATCGAAATGTATGCATACATATAAATATACAAATCAGTCGGTGGTAAAAAATTGAGTGTAGCTAACAATTTATTTATTGACTGCAGGTCCCATAAGAGTCATATAAAACTGAATTATCCAATTCAAACCAGTTTGATATCAAATAAGCTCGGGAGTTAATAATATTAGGCTAGTCTGTTCAATTTACTACTCATAATTAGTTTTTCAATGCTTATAGAAGTTGATCCAAAATCTGCAACTAGCTATATTAATTTATATCAAAATGAAAAGAACATAATAAGAAGAATTTACAAAATGAAACTTAATAAGAGAAACTGAATAATAAAAACATTCCAAAGAACCTTAATCACTAAGTTGTAAAAATAATTTCTTCTCCAATTGGGTCAATAAATTTATCAAAGGAAATTAATTTAACCAAGTACCTTAATAATTAAAAAGTATATAGAGGGTATAGAAAAGTGCCATAAAGGAAATGTACGTAGGGGTGACATTGTGAAACAAAACAAATTTAGAAAATGAATCCAGAAGCTTCAGATCTTACAAGATCACATTTGATTTCTGTCGGTCCAAAAATTTTTCTGTAGATATAAAAAACGTAAAAGCTAGTACAACCTTTGACTCAATGCACTTGATCTTCTGAGTTTCTTCTTTTTCTTTTTGATCTGCAAAAAAAGAAACAAGATTCATGGTGAAAATTAGATAAAATAAGAATGTATGAACAAACAAGATCAAAGTGAAATTGTCGAACACAACACTTTTCACAGCAAAAACTGTAATATTACGACTTCACAATAATAAATTGAATATAGGGAAGCAAAATTCATACTATATAGCATAGGTACCTGCATATCTGGTGAGGAGACTGAAGAAGAAATGCTGGAAAATAGAATAAACTCTTAAGGGTTAGAATTGAGGAGCTGTTTGCTGCGGAGCATCGTGGAGGTTATATAGAAAAACGTAAGCAGGTTTAGGTTTGAAATTACCAGCAAGGACATGCTGATGTGAAATCACGTGGTAATACGAGTGCACGCAAAGTTACGATAATAAACGACATAAATACATCATTACCTACAAAGCAGCATGGGCTACTCAACCGTTACAATTGGACGTTTCTAAGTAAGCATGTCTATCCAAAATGTTTTAAGGTCGGGATTGTCCTATGCAATTATGCTTTTTTGTAAGCACCAATCCATCCAAAATGCTTTAATTTTCATAGGGAATGGACTTAGTAGTTGGCCATGTTTGTCATGTATGAGCTACTTTTTCTTAAAGGAAATGCATACAGTGAAAAAGTTTTGAGTTTCAAACTTTACATACCCTCGTTGATGAGTTTAAATTACCAACAATAATGTGCTTACGTGAAATCACGTGGCCCACAGCTGATGTATCACAATGTGGTGATATTATGCAAGTTAAGATATTGAACTTGGAAAAAGTTCTGTGAGCTTAAAAAAACCAAAAAAAAAAAAAAAAAAGGAAAAAGGCAGCATAATAAACCTTACAGTAATATGTGGAAAGGAGATTATTGCATTCAAAATTTTTAGTTGTGCAATATTGCTATAAACATGGACGTGCAATTAGGTTATTTAACTAAAGTAAATTTAAGCTCACATAGCATGGTCCATTAAACTTTCGACAAATACAAAGCCACACACACACACATTGTTTTTCATTGTAGTCTTTATGGTCTTACAAATACACAGCCACACAAACACACATATATTGTTTTTTGACGCACCAAGGATACGCATCGAAGTAGCATTTGATGAAATCTCAAAAAGAAGGGATTATAACCATTTTAATTCGGCAGCTCCATCAGCCAATGCCTTGCATTCAGCTTCGGCCGATGAGTGAGCAATAGTTCTTTGCTTCATTGAATTCCATGAGATAACATTTGTACCAAAATAGATTAGATACCCCCTGTACAGAACTTATCATCTGTGTACAATTGTAACAGATTGCCTTTGGCTAAAGATTAGGGGAAGCTGTAATAAATTGTAGTTTTCAGATATCTTAGAACTCTTTTGAGTGCAGCCCAGTTATTATTACTATTATTTTTAATCGTCGAAAAAAGAAATTTTATAAAGAACTCGCCGAAAATACAAAAGAAATGGACAACACAAGTGTTGGAAATGTGTAATGGAGTCAACCAAATATATAAACTCAAACACAATAATAATTTATATTGATATGAAACTTTATTACAAAAAAAAAAAAAAAAACCACACTAAACACTCACTATTATTTTTCTTGAAAAATAAAACTACGGCTCTCTTTTTTTTCTCTCTATTTTTTTCTTGCTAGCTGCAGCTAACCAAGGCTTTTGCCTTTTCTCTCTATTCTATATTTTGGTACATCTTACAATAATCATGTAGCTTTCTATTGCTTTCTATTTATACAGCTAAGTTTGTGACTAATGTCAATGTGAATGCATGCTCATGTACCTAACTTCAACTAGCTGCCGTATCTTTTGATTTTCCTTTACTGCTACCTAACTCTAGCCACAATTGTTGAAGCCATCATTTAGCCACTTAGTTTGATCATTCATTTCACATGTTGGGTTTGAATTCTAACACTCCCCCTCAAACCCAACTTCGCATGCCAAGCTTCTCCTTGAATTTCTGAAATATCTCCGTCTTCAGTGGCTTCGTAAAAATATCTGCCAATTGTTCTTCTGTCTTGCAGTGTACTAGTTCCACAATTTTGTCATTCACTTGTTCTCGAATAAAATGATACTTTATATTGATATGCTTACTCCGACTATGTGAAACTGGATTCTTCGCTAGTGAAATGGCAGATTTGTTGTCGATGTAAATTGTAATTGGACCTCCCTGTGCAAGACGTAATTCTCTCATGATATACTTTAA
This sequence comes from Centella asiatica, assembly GCA_014636745.2. Lineage (NCBI taxonomy): Eukaryota > Viridiplantae > Streptophyta > Magnoliopsida > Apiales > Apiaceae > Centella > Centella asiatica. The sequence continues at coordinate 24,200,829 of CM025787.1, forward strand.
CCATATTGCTTGACATGTGCATGCTGCTGCGGCAATGTACTTTGCTTCACATGTTGAGAGAGCAACAGTTTGTTGCTTCTTTGATGACCATGAAAATACTGCTGAGCCAATGTGAAATGCATATCCAGATGTACTCTTCCCATCATCCAAATCTCCACCGTAATCGCTATCTGAATAATCGAACAACTTTGAATCTTGAGAACATGTATAAAATAAACCATGGTCTAGAGTACCTTTGATGTATCTCAAAATTCTTTTTGCTGCAATGAAATGGTAGTGCTTTGGCTTTTCCATGTACCTGCTCACCAATCCAACTGCGTACATAATATCCGGTCTTGTGAAAGTCAGGTACCTCAAACTTCCAACCAAACTCTTAAATAGCGTCGGATTTACCGATTCTCTATTTTAATCAACTCTTAGCTTCATCCCTGCTTCTGCTGGTGTAGTTACAGACTTGCAATCTTTCAATCTGAACTTGCTCAAGATTTGCTCCGCATACTTCTTTTGTGACATGAATATCCCATCTTCGTGCTGCTTTACTTCAATTCCAAGAAAGTATGACATTTAGCCAATATCTGTCATCTCAAATTCTTTAGTCATAACTTTCTTAAAAT
>CM025787.1:24201452-24226466 GCA_014636745.2 Centella asiatica
GCCAATATCTGTCATCTCAAATTCTTTAGTCATAACTTTCTTAAAATAGTTAAACATACCTGGATTATTTCCGGTAAAAATTATGTCATCCACGTATATGCACACAATCAGGATATCTCCATTTTGATTTCTTTTTGTGTATAGAGCATGCTCGTATGGACTCTTCACAAAATTATTCTTCTGAAAGTACTCATCTAATCTCGTGTTCCAGGCTCTTGGAGCGTGTTTCAAACCATATAAGGCCTTTTTTAGACGACATACTTTATCTTCCTGACCTTTTTGAACATATCCAGGTGGTTGCTCAATGTAGACTTCTTCTTCAAGATAACCATTCAGAAATGCTGACTTCTCCATCTGATAAATCTTCCACTTATTTTGTGCCGCGATTGCTGTCAGAAGCCTAATAGTATCAACTCTTGCTACCAGAGCAAATATTTCATCATAGTCAATTCCATGTCTCTACTTATAGCCTTTAGCAACTAACCTTACCTTGTGTTTCTCCACCTTTCCTTCTGAATTTGTCTTTGTCTTGTACACCCATTTGACACCAATTGCTTTGTGTCCTTTTGGAAGACTTGTAAGCTCCCATGTGTCATTCTTCTTTATTGCACAAATTTCTTCATCCATGGCCTTCTTCCATTTGTTTTCTTCACTTGCTTCTTCATATGAGACAGAATCACATTCTGCCATTAAACAGAACAACGAATAGTCAAATGTTGTCTGCACAGGACTTGTTGCCTCCGCATTTTGATCTAGACTCCGCATTTTCATTGGTGCTCCCCCCTAAACTATTGTCGCTACTGCTGCTTCCTGATGTTGATGGTGTCAATGTAGGAGTTGTTTGATTAGGACTTTGGGGAGGCGTCTGATCATTACCTTCCTCGTCTTCTCGTTAAAGTCATCGTCATCATTATCATCATCAAAGAATTGCCCTTCAACTTTTCTTTCTTCTTTGCTCCATCTCCAGTAATCTGCTTCATCAAATTCTACGTCTCGTGAGATAATGACCTTCTTGGTGAGTGGGTTGTACAACTTGTAGGCTTTGCTATTATCCTCATATCCGGTGAAAATGCATTTTTCACCTTTGTCATCAAGCTTCTTCCTCCTTTGATCAGGAATATGAGCATATGCAATACACCCAAAAATCCTAAGATGTTCAACTGTTGGTTTGTTACCACTCCATGCTTCATTTGGTGTCTTAAATCGTACACTCTTTGTTGGGCAATGATTCAACAAATAAACAGCACATCGAACAGCTTCAGCCCAAAATGTTCTTGGCAGGTGCTTTTCTTTCACCATACTCCTTGCCATATCTAGAATCGTGCGATTCTTTCTTTCTGCAACTCCATTTTGTTGTGGCGTCTATGATGCTGTTAACTGATGAATGATTCCTTGCTTTTTGCAAAAATCATTAAACAAATTTGATGTGTACTCGCCTCCTCTGTCGGATCTGAGTATCTTCACATACTGTCCGCTTTGTTTCTCCGCCATTGCTTTGAACTCTTTGAATTTGTCGAGAGCCTCTCCTTTTTCTTTGAGGATGTACACCCAACTCTTTCTACTGAAATCATCAATAAATGTTAGGTAGTACCTGTTTTGACCAAATGATGCTATGTCGAATGGACTAGCAATATCAGTGTGAACAATCTCTAGTGGCTTTCTGTCTCTCCATGACTTTCCAACTAGAAAACTTTGTCGGTGTTGTTTTCCTTTGATACATGCTTCACACAGATGATCTGGTTGATTAATTTCTGGCAATCCGCTCACCATCTTTGTCTTTGATAGTAACTTCAGGCCAATAAATCCAAGATGACCAAATCTTAAATGCCACACCCACGAGTCATTTTTAATGACTAACTTCAAACACTTATGCACCTCTATTTGCGTATCAAGTGTGAAGAGACGATTTGGCAATCACTTCTTGAACTTTATTTTTGATTATCAAAGAGTTCTCCCTCATATGAATGTCATACCTTTTTTCTAGAAGTTGGCCAAGACTGATGATATTGTTTTTCAAAGCAGGTATATAATAGACATCATGTATATACTTCTTATCACCATTCTTTATAACAATCATAATTTTACCTTTGCCTTTGACAGGGACTTTTGATAAGTCACCAAAGTAACTTCCCCACTGACTGTTTCGTCTAGTTTTGTGAACAACTCCTTTTGACTGCACATGTGGTTGCTTGTGCCGGTGTCAAGATACCAAACATTTTTCTTGCTATCTTCGTCTCCTTTATATGTGAGAAAAATAGCAGATCCCTCATCTTTATCTTCAGCTGCGACTGCAAAGTGATTTCTTTCTTCCATCTTAGGAGGTAAGTTGCACTCGTAACTGAAGTGACCAAATTTGTTACAATTATAACACTGTAACTGAGACTTGTTACCTTGTTGTTGAAATCCACCTCTTCCTCGGCCTTGAAATCCTCGACCACGACCAGATGGCTGATAGCCTTCATTTGTTTGGCCTTTATTAAAAGGTTGCCTGCCACGTCCTTGTCCACCACGACCGCCTTTGTAGCCACCTCTGTAGCCGCCACGATATACTTTACCTCGTACAAAGCTACTGCTAGCTTGATTGTCATTGATAGAAACCTTACTTTGCAAGGCATGCTCTAACTTACTAGAATCATAATGTTGGTTCATTCTCAGCTCATGTGCTTGAAGAGAACCTACAAGCTCATCAATGGAAATTTCGGACAAATCTTTTGCTTCTTCAATTGTAGTGAATATAGTCCAATTTTCTCGTGAGTGATCAGAGTAATTTTTCCATCACCCTTACATCATCAAGAGTTTCTCCATTTCTTTTCATCTCATTCGCTATCGTTTTCAGCCGAGTAACATAGTCATTTATACTCTTTGAATTTTTCATCTTTAATGTTTCAAATTCAGCTCGTAGAGATTGGAGTCTTACCTTTTTAGCTTTTTCAGCTCCCTGAAGAGATTTCTGCAAAATCTCCCATGCGCTCTTTGATGTCTTTGCGTTTGAACTTTTTTCAAAGGTTGATTCGTCAACACCTTGAAAAATTAGAAACAAGGCTTTCTTGTCTCTTTTGCATGATTCTTTCAACGCCGTTTTCAGGACAGTTGTTAAAGCCGCTTCGGCAATTGCATCTGCGGGCTCGACGTACCCATCTTCAACAATATCCCAAATATCTTGAGAACCGAGTAGAACCTTCATCTGGATGCTCCAGTTCCCATAATTTGTATTTGTCAACTTCGAGATTTGGGGCAGAATCATGTTTGCCATTACTTCACCTTTTGTGAATAACAAACCGAACCTTAGCTCTGATACCACTTGTTGGAAACGTGTAATGGACTCAACCAAATATATAAACTCAAACACAATAATAATTTATATTGATATGAAACTTGATTACAAAAAAAATAAAAAAAATAAAAAAACACACTAAACACTCACTATTATTTTTCTTGAAAAATAAAACTACGGCTCTCTTTCTTTTCTCTATATTTTTTTTCTTACTAGCTGCAGCTAACCAAGGCTTCTACCTTTTCTCTCTATTCTATATTTTGGTACATCTTACAACAACCATGTAGCTTTCTATTGCTTTCTATTTATAGAGCCAAGTTTGTGACTAATGTCAATGTGAATGCATACTCATGTACCTAACTCCAGCTAGCTGCTGTATCTTTTGATTTTCCTTTACTCCAGCTAGCTGCTGTATCTTTTGATTTTCCTTTATTGCTACCTAACTCCAGCCACAATTATTGAAGCCATCATTTAGTCACTTAGTTTGACCATTCATTTCACATGATGGGTTTGAACACAATTGTTGAAGCCATCATTTAGCCACTTAGTTTGACCATTCATTTCACATGTTGGGTTTGAATTCTAACAAGGACTAAGCTCTAGAACTCACCACCAACAAGCTCTCTAAAGGATCCTCAGATGAGATGGTGAGGGCATCAGTTCACAAAGTTTATTCACAGCTAGTGCAATGGTTGGTCGTGTCAAGTTTAGATATTGAAGTGCACCAACCAAACGCCTTAATTTTGTTGGGTCATTGTATTGAATCCCATCTTGTGCCTTGGACATTAACTTTGTGGTACTGATTGGAGTTCCAACTGGTTTTTCATTAATTAAATCAGCACTCTCCAGCAAATTTATTATATATTGCTACTGATTAAGAAGTGTCCCATGAGTAGACCAAATGAGTTCAACCCCCAAGAAGTAATGAGCATCCCCTAGTTCCATCATTGAGAATATACTACTGGTGATGAATAATGGCAGCAGTAGATGAACGAGTAATAAGTAATGATCAACATAAAGTAACATATAAATTGTGCCAAGCTTATTATGTTGGATAAACAAAGAAGAATCATTTTGAGATTGTCGAAATGATAAACAACGCAAGAAGTTGGCCAGATATGCAGAGCATTCCCTTGGGGCTTGCTTGAGTTCATAAAGGGATTACTTTAAGAGACGAACATATGTAGGGTGTTTGGCATCCACATGAAGGAAACAGTGGTAGTTGGTGATCCACGAAGGAAAGCATTATTGATATTTAGGTGTTTCAGTGGCATTATTTTAAATTGCAATAGATAACACTAGACGCACCATTGCTGCTTTGACAACTGGACTAAATGTTTCAACATAGTCTAGACCATAAGGTCAGTGAAAACCCTTCGCAACAAGGTGGGCTTTGGACCATTCCATAGTCCGATTCACATTAAATTTAGTCCGAAAAAGCCATTTACACCCAATAACATTTACACCTGGCTGAAGTGGGACATGGTAACATGTTTTATTTCTATGGAGAGCATCAAGCTCAGCTTGCATTGCATCACACGAATGAGAGTGTCGCATAGCTTGACGAATAGTAATGGGATCAGTGTTTGTAACATGGAGAGCATGTGGTTGTATGTGGGAACGAAGTATCATAGGATGAGTTCTGCATGGGCGATTTTGTGGATGATTTGCTGCAATGCTATAATAGTAGAGTTCCGGTGACAGACAAATTAATGTTATCAAATGACACTTGTAGTAGTGATACTGAACGGTATGAAATTAATGATATGGATGATGCAGATGCAATTGATGGATCACATGTGGGTTGGCAACCTGATAGACCAGAATGTGTTGGAGGTGCTTGGGAGGTAGGGTGGGGGATGAGAGGGGGTGGGGGGGTGGGTGGGTCAATATGAGGTTGCTGTCTAGTGGGGGCAAATGTAAGAGACGTGGACACTTGCAGCAATGTGGTCATCTCATCCTCAATTACACTTGTTTGTGATGGCTCGTGGGTAACACCAAGTTTCTGAAAAGGGAAGCTCTTGTGCTGATTGTACCATCGTATAAATGGAAAGCATAAACAACCAAAGGTTTTCAAAAAGGTATAATCTGGCTTTTGTTTGAAGAGCAGTTGATAGGGTGATAGATATTTTAGTGGTTGACTTGGAATGCGATTTATAAGATAGACAACTATTTGGAATTAGGATGACATAATAACTCAAGACCAGTGTCAACATGTCTGTATCGTCGTTCGACCACACCATTTTGTGCAGAAGTGTGTGGGCAAGAGCCTTTTGTCAAAGAATACTTATATAATTTCCTGAATTCATCTCCCCAATCAGATTGGACAGATTTTATTTTTGTGTTGAATTATCGTTCAACTAAAACTTGAAATTCAATAAATATTGAGATAGCATCAGATTTTTTTAAGGAAAAGCCCACAATAATATCTTGGAATCATCCACATTAAGGAGAAAATAATGATTGCCATTGATAGAATAAACAGAAGCCGGTTCCGGTAACCAAGTGAAAACAAGGTCAAGAACATGTATTAAATGACATAAAAAGAAATTTATTGTCTTTCCCTAGATGACAAGCTACACACAAACTAGATATTTATTCGGAAAATATGGTATTTTATTTTGCCTCATGTCTCGCGGGGTTAGTGTGGAGGAGAAATAGGGCCGGTTGAAATTCAAATACTTACAAGACATATTAATTACATAATGAAAGAGTAGTTACCCCTTTCACTTTATGCCGTTTGCAAATTTGAACCACCAGAGCAAGAGCTCCCAATTTCTTCCTCAATCCTTCATTTCTTATTGAAAATGGCTTCTTCCAACTCCCCCTAAACTACATCGACTACCCAACCAGAGGGGAACATCACCGCTTCTTCGACCATCTAAGACTTCTAAGGTACAAGCACTTTTGTTAGAGACTCCGACAATTCTGTATAGCTCTTTCCAATTTTGCATAAGATTTTCAACTTGTTGAGGTGCTGAAGCCTCGACAAGATGTAGAACATAGTCTCCGATGTTGAAATTTTGAGTCTTTACACTCTTATTGTATTGTCGGGCTACTTGCTGTTGATATTAGGTCATTTTGATGACCGCGTCATCTTGCACTTCTTCCTGTAGATCTAGGTTGATTAGAAGCACTCGAATCCATAAGCAAGCTTAAATGGGGTCTCCCAATGGGTCTTCCAAATGTCATATGATATACCCACAAGACATGCAAGAGCTTCTCAGGCTAATTTCCTTTTGCTTCTTCTAGTCTTTTCTTAATACCATTAAGAAAGGTTTTGTTAGTTACTTCAACTTGGGCTGTTGGCTTGAAGATACGCCATTGAGGATCGTTGCTATTGAATTCTGAAGTTGTTGAGGTAGGCGTTAAAGTCTTGCCCTTTGAACTAGGTGCCATGGTCTGTAACAACGACTTGAGGTATCCCAAAATGGAGCACAATATTTTTATCAAGAACTTGAGGCAATTGGCCTCGATCACTCTGTCCAACGGCTTCGTTTGACCCACTTCGTCATTTAATAAATGACAACAATCAAGTACCTTAACTGTCGCGTTGCTTTTGGATGAGGGCCGATCAGATCTATCCCCCGTATTATTACAAACGAAATTGGGGAGAGGAAAGGAATGAGCTCAGTTGGTGGTTGTCGAGGTACTAACGAATGATGTTCACACTTCTGGCACTTTTGGACATAGACCTTGGTGTCATGGTGGACGATTGGCCAGAAATAACCTTCCCCAATAAATCTTATGTGCTAAGGTGTTGCGCCTGATGTGGTCATCACATCTTCCTCCATGCACTTCTTCAAGTAAAAGTTGAGCTTCTCAAGGATCAATGCACTTAAGGAGAGGTGATTACACTACTTTCTTGCAGAGGATGTCATCTACTAGGCAATAGGGAGTGTCTTTGCTTTATAACTCTCTAGCCGCGGTTCTATCTTGTGGTAAAGTTCCATTCAACATGTATTTTTTAATTGGGGTCATCCAATTGTCTCGTCATCAATATCCATGACTTTCTTTTCGAAGATACTTGGCTCGAATATGACCTTTATGTCGATCGAGGCATCATTTACTTAGGTTTTGTTAGTTGCCGACTTAGATAAAGCATCTGCAATTGTGTTTTGCTCTCGAGGAATGGCGGCTAATAGAATTTGTACCTTTATCAAGTAAAGGGTGGTATATACTTCTCGTGCCTCATATTCTTTAGACACTTGTTTGTTAGTAACTGAGAGTTACTATGTATTATTAGGAAATTCACCCGAAGACTCTTTGCAAGGCGAAGTCCAACATGGAGCATTTTATATTTTGCTACATTATTTGTTGCTGCAAAGTCAAATTTGATGGTCTATTTGACCTCACATCCTTCTGGTGATATAAGGGCGAGTCTGACGCCACTTCTAGTAGAGGTAGAGAATCCATCAACGTATAATTTTCACGCATATTCTTCTTTGAAGTTATTTAATTTCTGGCTCCTGTACAGGATCTACCTCCATCTTCACTGGGAAAGAGCACTCGATGAATACTTGGGCTTAGATTGCTTGACGTAGTCTATATTCGAGATGGTACTAACTTAATTCGGTTGACCACGTAGCCAGCCTTCCAGATGTTTCTGGTTGGTGTAATATCTGGCGTAGGGGCTGATCTGTCAGAATTACAATAATTAGGTCTTGAAAATAAAACTTGAGTTTCTGGCTTACTACGAAGACGGCATAAGCCAACTTTTTGATGTTCAGATATCTCGTCTCTTCTTGCCTTAAAGCATGACTTAAGTAATAAACTGGTCTATGTTCTCCCTCTTCCTCCTGAATGAGAGCTGCTCCAACCACGAATTCGTTGGCAGAACCTGTTTGTCCCACAAGATGGTTTGTGGAAGGGGGGGGGGGGTTGAATACAAACCACAAAATTCTTTCAAATTTTGTGAGTTTAGTGAATATACTATATAACAAGTTGCGGAAGTGAAAGAATACAATATATCACAAGTGTTTCTGAACTTTTATAAAAGAATGATATATTACAAAAGCTCACTGGTTTGAATGACCAGCTTCTAACAATTCTATTGAAAACAACAGCTGCACACTAGAATATGATTTCTAGCTTCTCTCAAGTTTATGAAAACTTGCTTCTCTCAAGTTTATGAAAACTTGCTTCTCTTTCTATAAAAATAATTACAGCTACTAACTCTCTATGTGTATAGAAGTGTTGTTCTGAGAGATATGTGATCTAAGATGAAATATATTCTTGTTATTATCAGATGTTTCTCAGTTATCAGATATATTTACCTTAGCTGCTTTATGTCTATTTATAGACATAGCTTCCATGTACTCCAAGCTTCTATTCTGAGTTGTTTACCAAAAATATCTCTGTAGTTTATTTGTACTTGTAGTTCTATCACACAACTTTCTTCATTATTCAGCCTCCCTTTGATGCCAGCCTATTTATGTGACTTTTCTGGTGTATATTCACTACACCAGTTTCCATTTTTGTTCTTGGTGTTCCCAAGATAAGATATCAGCAATATATATCTTTATCTTTGTGGGCTTCTCTGGACATAATTAGTCCAGCTTCAATGAACTTCTTGCTTCAAGTTGTTATAAGTTGTCTCTGCAGTATTTCAACTTCTTGTTTTGCAGGTTTCATGCTAGCGGCTTTGCAGGTTTCATACTTGCAACTTGATGTGTGTGTGTGTATAACTTATTTCCTTGAAACTTCCTTGGTAGCCAATCTCTCCTTATTGGACAACCATCCTTATCTTTATTTCCACCGTCTTTAGTCATATGTCATCCCTTATGTTAGTGAAAATTTATTCTCTGATGGATAGTCTCTGGTTGCTTCAACATTAGTCTCTGATGAACAAACACTTAGTCTCTGATAGACCAAAAACTTAGTCTCTGACAGTTCAAAAAACTTAGTCTCCGACAGTTCAAAAACTTAGTCTCTGATAGTTCAGAAACTTAGTTTCTGACAGTTCAAAAACTTAGTCTCCGATAGTTCAAAAACTTAGTCTCTAACAGACAAAAACCTTAGTCTCTGACAGCCAAAAAACTTAGTCTTTGACAGACAAAAAACTTAGTCTCCGACAGCCAAAAAACTTAGTCTCCAACAGCCAAAAAAAACTTAGTCTCCGACAGCCAAAATCTTAGTCTCCGACAGTCAAAAAACTTAGCCTCCGACAGCCAAAATCTTAGTCTCCGACAGCCAAAAAACTTAGTCTCCGACAGCCAAAAAAACTTAGTCTCCGACAGCCAAAATCTTAGTCTCCGACAGCCAAAAAACTTAGTCTCCGACAGCCAAAATCTTAGTCTCCGATTGGCAAAAACTTAGTCCCGATAGGCAAAAAGCTTAGTCTCCGATAGACAAAACTTAGTCTCCGATAGGCTAATTTTGCTTGATCAACTTTGACATTTGTTGAACTCTCCAAATGCATTCATTGTAGTCTCTCATGCTTTCTTGTAGTTTTTTGATAGTAGATTCTCATAGTGCATTACTGTAGGTACTTGTACATTTACAAAATTTAACAATTCTAACTGTTATACATCATCATCAAATGCTATAATTCCTAACAATCTCCACCTATTTATGTTTATCAATGATAAGCATAAAGCAAGGTTTGATGATGATGTCAAAACACCAACCTTATAACTCCATAACTTAGAATTGAATTAAAACAAGTAAAAACATAAATGTACAAAAACACAATCAATGATGGTTTTGTTGTTTTCAGTTCTTCAATGCCCAACCATCATTTTGATAGCCTTTTTAACAATTCTCTCCCTGTCTTCATCAGAATTACTTTGTTTCCCCTGCCTTGATCATTCTCCCATTCTCCCCCTTTTTGACATTAGTATCTTAATGTTGGAAGGTAGGAATCATCAGTAGAGGTTGACTAGAAGGAAGAAATTGTTTGAGCTTTGTTTTGAAGATCATTGATTATGAAGTGTTGGAGCTTCATGTTGTACTTTCTTTTATCAATGCTTCAAAAACATTCAGTGAGTACAGCTGCACATGATCCATGTGTGTGATCAAATATTTTGATATTAATTGTGCTGCTATTGTGTTGCTTGCATCCAACCAAACAATAACAAATTATGTTCTCAGTATCCTTTGATTTTTGATCAGAATGGTGATCAGAGAATAAATGAGCTGCAAAGGTAGTGAGTGAAACAATTTCTCTCTATTCTTTTCTTCAAGGATCTCATCCTTGCTCACACCCTTTCCTTTTGCCTGACTTGTATAAGTCAGCCTCTCACACTTATCTTAAAAAAAAATTCTTTAATTTCTTTTTCCTCACCTTTTTCCAGACACAAAGTCTGACTCTCATTTTGAATTCTCTCAGGCTCACTAAATATAAAATCTTCTTGTTGTGGGTGACCTGGAGTAGTGTAGAAAATATAGTAAGAAAGTGTTTTACATCAATGAATTGTTTGATAAAGTACTTATTGTAGTATCCACTGATGAGTTGAGAGCTGCTCTTTGTTTCAGCTTCAAAAATTGGCTTCTTTGATGATTAAAATGTCAAAGAATCTGAAACCAATTGAATTAAGAAATTTTCATTGCTTCTTAAGAAATATGAATGAGAGAAAAAGAATGAATAAGGGTAGAATTTTTAATATTGGATGCTTCTCTTGAATAGAGAAAAGAGAAACATCAATGTGCCAACCTATGTGTGCATTAAGTGACAGGTTGATCATTGATCAGAGCTTGTTTCTTCTTCTTCTTTTGAGAGGTATTTATAGATGTGATCAGTGTAGACTCAAATACCTGTGTCCTTGGAGGTGGACTATTTTTAATAGATACAGCCTTTTGAGAGGTTGCACCTAGAGATGTGCTTTTTCCTTTTAGAACTTAATATACTTTTGAGAGTATATTAAGCAGTCTCCAAGGGTTCTCATTTTTTCTTATTTCTTCCTCATAACTTTATCTAAATGCTCACCCTCCCCCTCAGTTAATGTTGGTGGTGATTGTTTTGTTTTTACAACCTTTATCTTTTAAGAGATAGAGGAGGTGGCTTTAGATATAGACTTGTGTTTAGAGGATTTTGCTACTTGGGTAGAAGGAGTTGGTTCATTACTAACATCCTTTATTGTAGCAGAATTAGAAGAAATAAAGAATAATATAGTAGAGAGTTAAGACAATACCTGAACCAGCTATGACAAGATCCTTAAATAGATGAAGAATATTAAACATAGGGAATCCTGCATAGAATATTAGTTTCTCTACTATATATATATAAACAGTAGTTAATTATCTACTAACAATTAAGCAATTGTAGGATAATTAGCCACTGCTGCAATATCATCAGGTAATAATTATCCTTTAAAAAGAATAATTATTGACTAATGCTTTTCAGTTTTATTATCTTTATGAACAATTAATTTTTTCAAAAGATAATTATAACTGCTTCAATCAGCTGTTAATTAGTCTCTGGTATCTAAGTCATCAGAAAATAATTAACTACTGCTGCAAAATTAGTCTTGCACAAAATTTACAAATAATCTTATTCACCAAAATTAAGCATACCTAGCTCACTTACCAACCTGTTAAAGGTGGCTTCATCCAATGGTTTGGTGAATATATCTGCAAGCTGCTTCTCAGTTGGAACAAAATGAAGTTCCACTGTACCATTCATCACATGTTCTCTGATGAAGTGGTATCTGATGTGTATGTGCTTTGTTCTAGAGTGTTGCACAGGATTCTCTGTAATAGAAATGGCACTTGTGTTGTCACAATAAATAGGAATATGATTGTATACCATACCATAGTCCATCAGTTGATTTTTCATCCATAAGATTTGAGCACAGTAACTCCTAACAACAATGTATTCTGCTTCAGCTATTGAGGTTGACACAGAATGTTGTTTCTTGCTAATCCATAATACTAGTCTGCTTCCAAGAAATTGATAGCTTCCTGTTATGCTTTTCATGTCTAATTTGCAACTTGCATACTCTGCATCTGAATAGCCTATTAGATCAAATCCAGAATCTCTAGGATACCAAATTCCAAGATTTGGAGTACCCTTGAGATATCTAAATATTCTTTTAACTACAATCAGATGAGATTCTCTAGGATTTGATTGGAATCTTACACATAAACAAGTTGAATACATTATATTAGGTCTACTTGTAGTGAGATATAAAAGAGAGCCTATCATGCCTCTATAACTTGAAATATCAACCTTTTTACCAATTGAGTCTTTGTCAAGTTTAGTGGCTGTTGCCATGAGAGTTTTAGAAATTGCAACATCTTGTAAATTAAATTTCTTTAAAAGGTCTTTTAAATATTTTGTTTGACTGATGAAAATTCCATCAGAGGTTTGTTTGACCTATAAACCTAAAAAGAAAGTTAATTCTCCCATCATGCTCATCTCATATCTACTTTGCATGAGCTTAGAAAACTTAGAGCATAAGCTCTCATTTGTAGAACCAAATATAATATCATCAACATAGACTTGAACAAGTATAATGTGACCAGCATGTTTTCTGTAAAATAAAGTTTTATCTATGATACCTCTAGAAAATTTATTATCAATTAAAAACTGAGATAAAGTATCATACCATGCTCTTAGTGCTTGTTTAAGTCCATAGAGTGCTTTGTCTAATCTGTAGACATGATTGGGAAACTTTTGATCTTCAAAGCCAGAAGGTTGCTGGACATACACCTCTTCTTGTATTTTCCCATTTAGAAAAGCACTCTTTACATCCATTTGGTACACTTTAAAATTTGCATGAACATCATAGACAAGAAATATCCTGATGGCTTCCAATCTAGCTACTGGTGCAAAGGTTTCATCATAGTCAATTCCTTCTTCTTGTGAATAACCTTGTGCAACTAGTCTGGCCTTATTTCTTGTTATTGTACCAGCTTCATCCAACTTGTTTCTGAAGATCCATTTAGTACCAATGATTGATTTATTCTTTGGTTTTGGTACTATTCTCTAGACCTTGTTTCTTTCGAACTGATTGAGTTCCTCTTTCATAGCAATTACCCAATCAACATCTTGTAATGCCTCCTCAACCTTTTTAGGCTCAATCTTTGATAAAAAGTTGAGGTATAGGCATTCATTCTGAGTAGCACTTCTTGTTGACACACCTTTTGTGACGACCCCGGAATCCCTCGCTGGATCAGGGCTTCGTCAAAAGAAGGAAAAGATAACCACACATCCATTCATAGAATAATTACTGAAAGAAACGGTAATAAAGAGTTATTACAACCCAAAATATTACATTGTCAGCGGAAGCTATTCTGTTTCTATACTATAATGCAAAACATCACTTCTCAGATCATCTTCCTTCCTTCCCTCCTTATTGGGATTACAAAGGCTAGCCAACCTCAGTAACCGATCATTTTTGCCTTTCCCTTGTCTGAGGGGTCAACCTTTATATTCTGTCCTGCAAAACATTTAAAATTCTACAAGAATGAGCGATTTACGCCCAACAAGTATATAAGTGATTTGGGAAAACAAATTTGGATTGTTTCAAAGAATTCAATTTTTACTAAAAGGCTTAGTGAATCAATACTAATGCCTCAAAAATCTTTAAGGAATCTTTAGGACTACTGATGATAAACAATTCTGTAATCCTTCTTAAAACAAAGCATAACTTCCTTGAAGTAAAAATATCCATCGGGGGCTAAAACCGCTGGATCTGCTAACCATACGGTATACAGCTGGCCTAACTGTGCCCGCATGATCCCTCCTTGTGTGAATGTACGTAGTCACATAAAATTCCTCTAGGTCAGGTGAATAACAAATCAGCACCTTTCCTTTCCTCTAGCCATCCATGTGGCATAATCATTCATGGAATATAGCATTCTCATTTATTGCACAGATATAACATTGAAAAATAGTTGAAAGAGCAAAGCTTCTTTATATCCATGCACTTTTATTCATATCATGCTAGCAGAAACTAAAGCATAGCATTATGATTCACAAGGAAATTAAATATCATAACTTTGTGTGCATGTCGGATCAATTGATCATGCGCTAAACTGAAATAAGCATAGGAGTGATATTATACTTGCATCAACAAGAATCAAGCATAAGAATGAAAATATACTTACTTCAACTTGAAATAAATATAAGAGTGTAAATATACTTGCCTCGGTCCTTTGTAACAATGTTTCAAATTCAACTTACTGGTGAGTGAAAGATTCTGTAAATTATGCAAGTAATATTTTAATATTTTAATTAGAATTTATGAAAGAAAATATGTACGTAATGTCCTTAAACTTTTACTGTTTTTAATAAAAATAACAACATAAAATAATTTTAAGATAATAATGTTTTATAGTCTTGATAACAGACTAAGAATCAGAGACTAGGAATTCCTCTATCGGAGACTAAGAAATCTCCTTCATCAGAGACTGTAGAGTTTCCTTCATCAGAGACTACAAAATTTCCTTCATCAGAGACTACAAAATTTCCTTCATCAGAGACTATGACGTCATCAAGAACTGAACTTAGCCCATCGGAGACTAAGAAATGACGTCATCAGTGACTAACAACTCATCAAGGACTGATGACGTCATCTTAATTCTATCGGAGACTAAGGGTGACGTCATCGGGGACTAACAACTCATCAGAAACTAATGACGTCATCGGGGTCTAAACTTTAGCCTGTCGGAGACTAAAGCTGACGTCATCAAAGACTAAATAACTGATCAGAGACTAATGACGTCATCAGGGACTAAGCTTTAGCCTGTCGGAGACTAAAGCTGACGTCATCCTCAGAGATTAACAGAATATCTCATCAGAGACTACGAATATCTCGTCAGAGATTAAGAACATCTCGTCAGAGAGCAACCATATCTCCTCAGAGATTAACAGCATCTCATTAGAGATTAACAACATCTCATTAGAGATTAACATTAGAGCTTGCTTCAGCTATGATGGAAAACCTATCATGCTCGAACTTAGCTTATGATGTTTTTATGAAAATGCAAAAGAATAAGAACTTAGCATAAATCTTTGATGCTATACGCGAAAGAAAACTGAGTAGGGTTCCGGGTTCTTACCTCTTTGTTCTCAAGGGTGAGATCAACGCTAGTCTGAAAATAATTTTCGAGAGAAAAACTTGAAAATTAATGGAGATGGTATGTTTAAACGAAACTCTAAAGAGAGAAATTTTGGTAAAGGAATTAAAATTTCATCTCGAATGAGGTATTTATAGAGCTCAAAGGCAGTAAGCTAAGGTTATGCATTGGAATAAAATGATTGGTTAATTTGGACAGTAAAATGGCTGTTCATCATGACTTATTAATAGCAAACAGTTGTTGTCCTACATGCATGAAAACTTAGCCACCTAAACAGTTTCTAATCAAACACGTAATCACCAATGTTACGTAACCCTCTCATCTTCCTTCACGCTGTTCAATATAATCTTATATGGGATTTGCTGATCCCCTTCTTAATACCTTTATAAGGTACTTAACCTCATCATCATGGATATCACATCATCACAAAAATTTTCATTGTAGATATGAATTTATCATTCATATTTAAAAGACTAACCTCCATGTAAAAATATAATAACACAGAATAAATTATTTCATACCATAAAATACATTTAAAATTTTTGAGTTCTCACACCTTTAGTTGGATCTCCTATTATTTGCTCTATAAGATTATCTCTTATCCATTTTATTTGTGGAGGTAAACTTCTTGAAGAGGAAGCTTCTTGATTATAGTTTCCTTCATGGTGTTCAGTGCTCTTAGCTTCATTGAAAACTTCCCCTGAATTAGTGCTCAGATCAGGGTTTAAGTTTTCCCCTGATGGTGCATTCCCTGATGAAGCTTCTAGATGACTTGAATTGTCATCAGGGATTACTAGATTTTCCATTGATTTGCACATATCAGCTTCATTATCTGATGAGTCAATTTCAGCATTTTCTGACTCATCTTCATTTTCAAACCTTAGAACCTCATGCATTCCTTCATCTAGAATTCCTTCAATCTTTTTATCATCAAAGGCTATATGTACTGATTCCATAACATTGTTCAATCTAAGGTTGTAGACTCCGTATGCTTTGCTTGTTAGAGAATGACCTAGGAAAATTGCTTCATCAGCTTTGGCATCAAATTTTCCTAAGTTTTCTCCTTGACTTTTGAGAATAAAGCATCTGCAACTAAACACATAAAGAAACTTAAGTGTAGGTTTCCTACCTGTCATGAGCTCATAAGGAGTCTTTTGATGAGCTTTTACAATCATTGATCTGTTCTGAGTGAAGCAAGCAGAAGAGATAGCTTCATCCCAGAAGTAGGTAGGTAGCTTAGCTATTTCAAGCATGGTTCTAGCAGCTTCAATTAGAGTTCTATTTTTCCTCTCAACTACTCCATTCTGTTAAGGGGTTCTTGGAGCAGAAAATGTGTGAGATATTCCTTTGTCCACACAGAAACATTCAACTTTGGAGTTCTTGAATTCTGTTTCATTATCAGTTCTTAGAACTCTGACAGTCAGCCCAGATTCAGTTTCCACTTTCTTGATGTGATCAATCACCAACTGAGCTGCTTCATCTTTGGTATGCTGAAATTTTACCCATATGTATCTGCTGAAATCATCAACTATCACCATAGCATACCTTTTCTTTGTGATAGACATAATGTTTACAGGTCCAAATAGATCCATGTGAAGAAGTTGTATTGGACTTGTTATTGATGATATCTCTTTGCTCCTAAAGGAAGTCTTCTTTTGCTTCCCTTTTTGACAAGCTCCACATAAGCCATCTTGAGTGAATTCCAGTTGTGGAAGACCTGTCACTAATTTTTTCTTCACCAAAGTGTTGATTGTCTTGAAATTCAGGTGAGAAAGTTTCTTATGCCATAGCTAACTTTCATCCACTGATGCTTTACTGTAAAAGCATGTGATTTGATATTTATTTGAAGAACAAAAGTCAGCTATGTAGAGATTACCTTTTCTAACTCCAGATAGAGCTATTTTTCCATCTTTCTGCCCCATCTTTTGATCTATTGATTGGTGTATTATTCAATAAACTCTGATACCAATTGTTTGTCCCACAAGATGGTTTGTAGAAGGGGGGGTTGAATACAAACCACAAAATTCTTTTGAATTTTGTGAGTTTAGTGAATATACTATATAACAAGTTGTGGAAATGAAAGAATACAATATATCACAAGTGTTTTTGAACTTTTATAAAAGAATGAAATATAACAAAAGTTCACTGGTTTGAATGACCAGTTTCTAACAATTCTATTGAAAACAACAGTTGCACACTAGAATATGATTTTTAGCTTCTCTCAAGTTTATGAAAACTTGCTTCTCTTTCTGTAAAATTATTACAGCTGCTAACTCTCTATGTGTATGGAAGTGTTGTTCTGAGAGATATGTGATCTGAGATGAAATATATTCTTGTTATTATCAGATGTTTCTCAGTTATCAGATATATTTACCTCAGCTGCTCTATGTCTATTTATAGACACAGATTCCATGTACTCCAAGCTTCTATTCTGAGATGTTTATCAAAAATATCTCTGTAGTTTATTGGTACTTGCAGCTCTATCACACAACTTTCTTCATTATTCAGCCTTCCTTTGATGCCAGCCTGTTTATGTGATTTTTCTGGTGTATATTCACTACACCAGCTTCCATTTTTCTTCTTGGAGTTCCTAAGATAAGATATCAACAATATATATCTTTATCTTTGTGGGCTTCTCTAGACATAATTAGTCCAGTTTCAATGAACTTCTTGCTTCAAGTCGTTAGAAGTTGTCTCTGCAGTATTTCAACTTGCTGTTTTGCAGGTTTCATGCTTGTGGATTTCCAAGTTTCATACTTGCAACTTGATGTGTGTGTATAACTTATTTCCTTGAAACTTCCTTGGTAGCCAGTCTCTGACAGTTCAAAAAACTTAGTCTCTGACAGTTCAAAAACTTAGTCTCTGATAGTTCAAAAACTTAGTATCTAACAGTTCAAAAACTTAGTCTCCGATAGTTTAAAAACTTAGTCTCCGATAGTTTAAAAACATAGTCTCTGACAGTCAAAAAATTTAGTCTCCAACAGCCAAAAAATTTAGTCTTTGACAGACAAAAAACTTAGTCTTCGACAGCCAAAAAACTTAGTCTCTGACAGCCAAAAAAAACTTAGTCTCTGTCAGTCAAAATCTTAGTTTTTGACAGCCAAAAAACTTTGTGTCCGACAGCTAAAATCTTAGTCTCTGACAGCCAAAAAACTTAGTGTTCGACAGCCAAAATCTTAGTCTCCGATTGGCAAAAACTTAGTCCCCAATAAGCAAAGAGCTTAGTCTCCGATAGACAAAAACTTAGTATCCGATAGGCTAATTTTGATTGATCAACTTTGACATTTGTTGAACTCTCCAAGTGCATTCATTGTAGTCTCTGATGCTTTCCTGCAGTTTCTTGATAGTAGATTCTCATTGTGTATTACTGCAGGTACTTGTATATTTACAAAATTTAACAATTTTAAGTGTTATACATCATCATCAAATGCTATAATTTCTAACAGAACCCCTAAAGGCTACTGCGTTGTGGTAGAGTAATCGATGTTTTTTGTTGTGTCGGAGATTATAAAAGATAATGGTTATCGTATCAATTACTTAGTGATTACTTCAAATATTATTGGAATATATGTACCGTGATTATATCACGTAAAATATTTCTTCTTAATTATTTTGTGTTTCAACATTGTACCCTAACCACTATATATGGCTAAAATTTGTTTTAAAATATGAAAACTACGAAACTCATGAAGAATATTGTGTTTTATTTGTCTTCTGCTACTCACGGTGTGTTTGTTACAATATTATGGGTCCCCACTCTTACAGATAGATCTTGCCACTAACTATTTAGAGAACAAAATAATTCTTAGAAAAGATTACTATCATTTTGTTGTATATGGGTTAGGATAACAATAAACAATGGTATGCTATTTTCAAACTTCATACCCACTTTGCACAACCATTCTCTTATGTACTTCTGTTGGCACACAAGAATTCATCGTGGTTTCTTTATCACTTCAATGCCAAGGAAATAATGAAGAGAACCGAAATCTTTAAGTGAAAATCCACAACCCAACTTTCAGATCAGAATATCAATGGCGACTGTATTATTTCATGTGATAATTAACTAATATACATAAACAAGAATAATGAAAAGAAGTGCAGCATTTTTAAAGAGAAACATGGAAGAATCAGACTGAAGCAATGAAACCCAACTTGAGAAGATATATGGACAATCTGTGATACCAAGCGCGAGGCACTTGTTTAAGCCCATCCATATGACTTATGGGGCCTGCACAAATGACTAGGCTAATAAGGATGCTCAAATCCCAGTGGTTGTGTCGTGCAAACTGACACAGAAAAATAGGCATGGAAGAATGCATTATTGACATCAAGTTGTTGTATTGGCCATTTATGAGTTTTTTCGTGAGATAGAACCACTCAAATTCTTGCTGGTTCTGAGCTGTAGTGTATTCGTAAGAATCAATTAAACAAGAGGATCAAACCGAGGCACGTGATAACCACGCTGTCCTTAAAATAGTTTAGCCCTCTCACAAACCGTGCTAGAGAAATTAGAGCTACTGTTTCCCAGGATACAACGGATACAGCGAGAACTACTCTGCACAAAGTAAACTCACTCTCGAACTGGAACTGAGAAAATAATGAACACCAGAAAGACAAGACGCAATGGAATTTTAGATAAGAAGTAGAAGACGAATTTTGAAGGGATACTGAAACTTAGAATATGAGCATCTATATATAGTACATATTGGCCAAGCTGAAACCTTCAATTTCGTAAAACGTTACATCAGTTACTGAAATTTAATCCATGGCGTTATAGTTGTTACAAGAATTAAATGTATACGTTTTAGCCGTTACAAGAATTAAATCCAAACGTTACAGCCGTTACAAAACTAGTCCCTGACCTTTAGTCTCCGACAGCATAAACACTAGTCCCTGACGCTTTAGTCTCCGATAGTGTGAACACTAGCCCCTAACGCTTAGTCTTCGACAGTGTAAACACTAGTCCCTGACACTTAGTCCCCGACAGACTTATTTCAGGTTTTAGTCCCTGACGCTTAGTCCCCGACAGGCTTATTTCAGCTTAGTCCCTGACGCTACAAAAACAAACAGTAAAAAGTTGGGTTGATCAGACCCTTCTAATCACGGTCCGGCATTCGTGTCGCGCCAAATTTCCCTTCGGAAATCCTAGAGAATTAAGAATTGAATAGTCACACACAAAAAATAACAAAGTTCTTCATATTTAGAATCTGAAATATATCAAAAGAATGTCTGACGGCTCCAACTACGTCATAAAGTATTTATATGGTCCTAAAATACCTAAGCTACAGAATTACGAAAATTAAAAATTATGAAATTGCTATTGTATTTATTTTAAAAATTAAAATAAAATAATAAACAACTTTGGATAACTGAAAAACGACTAAGCCCATAGTAAAACACAATGGGCATTGTTCGTTGGGCTATTTTAGAGTGACCAACAAAATTTGAACCCAATCAGAGTTCGTCACCGTGAACGACTTGTTTGACACATCTTTCAACCACTAGCCACTTGCATCATTTTCTAACTTCCTGGTCTTCTAGAAAAACATAATCAGCAAAATATGTTGGTTCTCTTATTTTTGTTTGTTCAACACATTCTTTTGTCTAGTAAAATTCACGCCAGCAGAAGACAACTTGATAGTAGTGTTCATTTGCGTGGATGGGTTACTAGTCTTGGAAGCCGAGAGATATTGATATGAGCCAAAAATAATAAGTTTTAAGTATAATAAATACAATGTAATTAATAATAAGGCCCGAAAGGCCCACTATGGTTGATTCGTCTACATTCAATGAACCCAAGATAGGGCAGAAATAAAGAAAGGATTGAGATCCCTTTGAAAATAGAATCTAAACAGGATTTGAAAAGGCAATCCTGATAGGATTTGAAAACCATCCTGATAAGGACTTGAAAGACTAAACCATGTAGGACTCTGATAATCTGGGTGTTTATAAATAGAGGCTAGACAACAGCATATGAGGTAACTAATTATTTCCCTACAATTTTTGCATTCTTTTTTTGAGCCCTTACTAACACACACCCGAGGGTCTTCCAAAGGGCTGAAGCCCCACCATTGTTGGAAGATTTTCTTTGCAGGTTAGCAAAGGCATTAAATTCGCGGTCAAACGGAGTCAACAATTAGGGTGTTTTGTAACCCTAACCCTAGGTACGTAAATTTGACGTATCAGATTGGCGCCGTCTGTGGGAAACTTCATACAAAAAGTCATGGTGAACACTCGTTCGATTGTTCGCGAAAGAGAAGGGGGATCCATGCCCGAAAGACAATTGGGTATGCCTCCCCACCCTAAAGCAGATTGGAAGAGGCCAAAGGTGCATGGGTTGAAGGATTATATGCTGTCCTATGGGCATATCGAACAACTTGTAAAGTTGCAACAGGGGAAACACCGTTCAACCTAGTATATGGTACAGAGGCGGTTATTCCCTTAGAAATAGGCCTACCTTCAGTAAGAATAGTGGGCTTTGATGAACAAAAAAATTGTGAAGGAATGAGAGCTGGTTTGGATCTGATTGAGCATGTCAGAGATAAGGCCCAGCAAAGGATTGAAAAACACAAAAAAGTGGTGGCCAAGTTTTATAACTTAAGGGTGAAAGGTAGAGCCTTCAAGCAAGGAGACTTGGTGCTTCGAAGAATGGAGGTGTCAAACCCAAAAGCTGCGGCTGGAAAGTTAACTCCAAACTGGGAATGACCTTATCAAGTCAAGAAAATCCTAAGGCCAGGGTCATATCAGCTTCAAACCTTAGAAGGCCAAGAAGTACCAATGTCATGGCATGTAAGCAACCTTAAAATTTATTATCAATAATTTTAAGTCTTGAATACTTGTTTTATGAAGGGGTTTTCCCTATTTTATTAATGATGAAATAGAGATGAGATTGTTTCAAATTCCTTTGCAATCGTAAACAACGTAACGAGAAATGCGAGATATTATAAAAAGACCCGATGGCCAATAGAGTCTTACAAATGATTAAAAGTTGCAAGTAAAATTAAAAACAAAGTCTAAGGGGCCTGCTGCCCTTGATCATCCTGAGAAGGCTTATCCCCTTCCTCCCCTTCCTCATCATCTTCACTATCCGTAACCTCTGAAGGGATTTGCTCGAGAGGGACCCCTTGCCTCTCTGAATGGCGGCGTCGAGCCATTATGGCCTCGCGGTCCACGTCTGGATAGAAGGAAAGTACCTTTTCGGTACAAAGGTGATAGCCGCCAAGCATGATTTTGTATTCCGACTCGAAGCAGGCATCCTCGGCATCCTTCTGAAATTGTGTAGAAGCTTTGTACTTCTCCACAGCTTCAACAGGAGCCTTCTCAAGCTCATCCCTTAGAGCCGCCTTATCAGCCTTGAGCTGGTCGGTGAGATCATAGAGATTGTCAATCAATATCTTGTTATTCTCAATCTCTTTCTCCAAATCCTCCTTTGCTGAGCAGTAAGAGCGCACCTCATCTTGGGCTATTTTCAGCTGGCGCTCCTTCTCAGCAAGGTCCTCCTCGGGCTTACCGTTCTTCTCGTGTTCCTTCATAGAACGAGTAGCAAGCTCGGCAGCGTATACATGATGTTGTAATTTAAAGGGATAATTGAGAAGTTAGCAATAGCTTTATTAATAAATTGTCAAAGTACAAAAGCACAAGGACTTACCATAGCATATGTGTGAGCAAAATTGGAAATAAGGGTCGGATGAGAAGCCTCCTTGGAAATCTCCTTATCTACTGGGGGCACGGCCCCAACAAGAAACTCCATCGCAGGACCGTGTTCCCCAAGAATGGTGTCGCTGCGAGTCAGGGGCCACCCCGGAATGAAGGGATCCTGAGGATTAGTGAAGATAGGGATTTCCCTCCTAGGACCAGAACTAGCCCCCTTATGCTTTTTGGGAAAAGGAGGAAGATCATCACAAGCCTCGGAGACTTTGGGGGTATCCTCCACCTCAACTTCAACGTTGATAGGCGCGAACGAAGGGATAGTACTCCCTTGTTGATCAGAAGAAAGGGCTTCCTCGCCCCTATATGTTTTTTGTGCCGCCCTCCTACTTTTGGCCTTCCTCGAAGAAACGGCCTTTGCACGCTCTAAACCTGAAGAAAAGCAGGACCAGTGATTAAATATCGATGATAGGCAAGGATATAACCCAATATTAAGATAGGAATGAGAAAAATACTTTGGCCTTTAGCAGGGTTGAGACCCCATCTAATGAGGTTTTTCTCTAAAAGGAGATCCATGACATTGTCCTCGTCAGCCCCGTCAGCCGCTAGTTTCTTGGCCATCCCCTTTTCAACCTCTAAAACCTCCCAAGTTATTCTATCCGTATGCAAAATATTCCACCTTAGGGGAAGAATGTCACCCCATTTCCCTCCTTCCCAGTTCAGATAATAAAATTTATTTTTCCAACCACTGGATGAGTCCTTTAAAGTTGCAGTATTATATATCTTGGAAACTAAAGAGCGGTGCTGGAAGTACACCCAACCGATGTTATTAGACCTAGTGTGCTAAAAATGAGGACGGAAGGGGTAATGTTTCTCTGGATACACCTAAGCAGGAAGGCATAGATCACCCGCCATCCATTAGGTGTGACCTGACTTAGGTGGACCGGGTAACTAAAAAGCAACCGGGGAATAAATTCATGAAGAGGAAATCGGAGCCCGGCCTCCATACAATCATAAAAAATGCACAAGTCTGTGCCTACATTGCAAGCCCTATCGGCCTCAATAGGTAACCTGAGGGAGTAGGGGGCATATATGCAATGACGAAGGACAAATTTTTGGAGCCTAGACTCTGAAATTATAGAAGAAATATTTCTATAAGCATCAAAATTATAATTACTTGGGATTTCATCCCTAGCCACGTTGGCCACATCTTGGGCAGACCCGTGTCGTTGGGCAACGATGACATGGTCAATGCCCGGCCCACTGGGCCTAGAAGGGGTGGATTGGGTTGTGTCCCCCCCCTTGGGTCAAAGGCGGCCCCTCTAAAGCACGAACATGTTCAATTGTGTCGAAGGGATCAACGAAAGGAATTGAAGTAGAAACTGGAGAATAAACAGATTCGGTAGAGGTACCTGAATCCATGTCGATTGAAACAACATAGGGATGATGAACTCGATGAAGGAGCTGAAGAACACATGATTGAATGTGGTAGGAAAGACTTGCCGAAAATTGCCCTTCGACGATCCTGCGGTTGTCGGAAATTGCCTCACGGTGGTGATAAATGCCAGAACTCGTCTAAATAGAGAAAAGTGATTTATGAATTTGTGAGTAAATTTTTGAGGAGAGTAAAAGTGAAAACTCACTTACCTCGCGGATGAAATATATAGCCGCCTAAGCAAAAAGTGTTACCGTTCAGATCAAATTTGATTCAACGGATGAGATCGCTCGACCGTTGGCATTCAAACAACCCAATATGGGCCGAAAGCCCATTAGACGAACACACTGTTTAAAAAAGAAGGGACCGATTCGGAAAAACCAACATGTTGTCAACTTATTGTAACTGAAGTTGACGGGGTATTTCCTAGCGACGCAATCGCCAATTTGACTCGGTAACTCCTAAACTTGACGAGGTATTTCCTAGCGATGCAATCGCCAATTTGACCCGTTAACTCCTGAAGTTGATGAGGTGTTTCCTAGCGACACAATCGCCAATTTGACTCGTTAACTCCTGAAGTTGATGAGGTATTTCCTAGCGACGCAATCGCCAATTTGACCCGTTAACTCCT
>CM025787.1:24226476-24274973 GCA_014636745.2 Centella asiatica
ATTTGACCCGTTAACTCCTGAAGTTGACGAGGTATTTCCTAGCGACGCAATCGCCAATTTGACTCGTTAACTCCTGAAGTTGACGAGGTGTTTCCTAGTGACGCAATCGCCAATTTGACCCGTTAACTCCTTAAGTTGACGGGGTATTTCCTAGCGACGCAATCGCCAATTTGACCCGTTAACTCCTGAAGTTGACAAGGTGTTTCCTAGCGATGCAATCGCCAATTTGATCCATCAACTTCGAAAGTTGACGGGGTAAATTCTAGCGGGCCACGAGTTGTTTTGGCCCGTCAACTTCGGAGGTACCCCGAAGTTGACGGGGAAAGGCACTTCCCGCAAAAAAAAAAAAATTAGGGGGCAAGTAATATGAGCCAAAAATAATACGTTTTAAGTATAATAAATACAATGTAATTAATAATAAGGCCCGAAAGGCCCACTATGGTTGATTCGTCTACATTCAATGAACCCAAGATAGGGCAGAAATAAAGAAAGGATTGAGATCCCTTTGAAAATAGAATCTAAACAGGATTTGAAAAGACAATCCTGATAGGATTTGAAAACCATCCTGATAAGGACTTAGAAGACTAAACCATGTAGGATTCTGATAATCTGGGTGTTTATAAATAGAGGCTAGACAACAGCATATGAGGTAACTAATTCTTTCCCTACAATTTTTGTATTCTTTTTTTGAGCACTTACTAACACACACACCCGAGGGTCTTCCAAAGGGCTGAAGCCCCACCATTGTTGGAAGATTTTCTTTGCAGGTTAGCAAAGGCATTAAATTCGCGGTCAAACAGAGTCAACAATTAGGGTGTTTTGTAACTTTAACCCTAGGTACGTAAATTTGACGTATCAGGCAATTTCCACAAAGACGACTTCTACGTGCCGGCCTCAATTGTTAAGACATGACTGGCAGGACTGTTTTCGCGACAGAGACGTGAGGAGTTGTCAATGAAGAATGAGAGAAGAAGAAAAGATGGGAAAGTTAGCAGGGAAAGGTGTTAAGAGGTAGAATGTTGTGATGATTTAATTGTTGAATGATATATTTATGATATTATTAGTACTTACTATAAATGGAGGGCTAGGATTAGAGTGAGCGGGTGTAATGATATAATTATTGAACGAAGGGATAGGGTCAATATTTAGAGTCAGATGATGCACTCGTGCTTACTTAAGGTTACCTCTTCTATGGAAAATATATCTGACAGATGAATCAAAAACTTTGTTTCTCTCTTTAGTTTCTTCTCTATCTTTGTGGAGTTTGACGGGAGCTGTAAAAACTATGGTTTTAGTCCCAGCTAAGACTATAGATAAACTACAAATGGTAACAGAAATCATCACCTTTGAGGAGAAAGGATGAAAAGTAGAATAATAAGGCGGGAGAAGTAGAAAATGAAGTGTTTTCCAGCCTCGTGAAGGGGTGGAAGGAGAAAATCATGAAAAAGAATTGTGGTAGTTCTTTGATGAGGGGGCGCATGTAGTCAATGTCTACATTCTGATGAGAATGGACCACAAGGCTATCTCTATCATTTTGTCATATTTTCAAGGATTGAAGAAGCTGAAGAAGTCAGCAAACAACGGCTGTTTTTAGCGGTCAGTTTTATGATGTAATGCAATATTTCTGCTGTGCAAGTTTCTCTACAAAAGTCAATAAAGATTTGTATGTTCGTGTTTGCTTGTTTTGCAGGTTGATTAAATTTTGTTTCTTAGTTTTATTTCATTCTGGGTTTGTTGTAAGTGATATTCATTGGGTTGTTTTAAGCTTGTTTTGTCAATCAGAATAGGTATTCTTTCTTCATTATTTCTTTTATTATCTTTGCAATCGCTTGAAAAATGAAGGGTAATTATTTTATAGGTTTTGATGATCACAACTTAAACAAATTATTTTAGGTTGTTCATCTCCGTTATGGTGGGACATGCATTATGTATTTAACTGCAAATTATCTACCTATACATATGAAACTAATACTTTTAATACTAATGAAATTTCTACTTACTACTTTTCTACTTTATATTAATATTCCCTTCTTACTAATTTATATAAAGTCTTAACTAATATTTTCTTCTTGCTAATTTATATAAACTCCAACTAATATTCCCTTTTCACTAATTTATAACAACTCCAACTATATTCCCATTTTACCAACTTTACATTTATTTCTATAACATAGATTATATTCTTACTACTTTTACCTTTAATTCTATAACTAATGTCATCTATTTGCAACCTCTATCGAACCATTATATTCTCTTTTTACTAATTCACCTTTAATTCTATAACTCTTATTATTTTCGTCGTAATTTATTGGTCAGATTGCATATTTGCTCGTACGTCCCGGTTTTGAATTCGTTTAAATTCTAGTTTGTAATATTTATTATTAAAATTCATCTTTCTCATTTGTCTTCATGTCATCACCTTGAGGTCATCGTTATGTTGACAATCTTTTCAATTAAAAATTCATAATTCGACTACGTTTGGTAATACTTAACATGTCGTAATTAAAATTACTAATAGTTCCTTCACAATTATTTATATTTACTTTTATATTAAATTTGAAATCTTGGTTTCTCACATAAATTGGTGCCCATTTTCTTTGTACTAGTGGAAGGATTTTTTGCCCATTGTTTCCGTCAGTGACCAGAGCCTTTGATGAGATTTTTTTTTTATCAGCCAAACATAAAATTCAATAAACTCACCTCAAAAAACAAATATGGATCTATCCAAGAGAATTGGATTAGAAATAAAAACCAAAAACGAGAAAACTAGAACTCCCGAAACTCTAAACTAAAATCTAATGCTAGACTTCTAAACCAGCTAGCCAAGAGAAGTAAAAATAACACCTAACATAGACTAACATCTAGCCAAATGACCACATAGAGCTTGCAAAACATTCGACTGACAACTTGCTATATGCTCTAACACTGAAGGAAGAAACCTCTGATTCTCTATCCTGATTTCCAATCTAATGTGAAAGGACGTTGTTGCTTCAATCTAAACAATCCCAGCCTTTGCTGAATTCCATTTGTTTTAAAAGCTTGCTGCACCATCATCCAAATAAAAAACCTGCAAGATCTCAATTACCAAAACCTTTAGATTTGCTTAACTGAACGTGATCTCCCTCTTCATCCATTAGCACCTCTTACATTCCATGTACACATAATTCTGTCCCCTTGTTTAGCACAGATAGATATCAAGTGATTCCAACACTTATCTCACCCCCAAATTGCTGGCCCAATTTAATCGACTTTAGAATTTGAATATTTCTTCTTTCAAAATCATCGTTAGATAGAGAGTAATTTGCAATTATCTTCTTTCCCCCCTTCCTTGTATTGTTTCTTAGAAACTTTGATTTCTTCCCGTTGCAAGATCTTGAATAAGTGTCCATTTCTTTCCACCATTGCACCTCCCTTCAATAAGCCTTGGATGAGATTGTTTTCAAACTTGTTCAAAGAGGCTTAGGTAGGGTTTCGCGGGTCGTACACATTATGCCGTGGGAAACACATGGCCAGATGGTTGACTATGTGTTCAAGCCATAGAGCGTGGCACAACCAATGATTTTTCATTGGAGGAGACATGGTACAAGAGCCTACAGGATGGCGCTTTACCGAGGTGAAGACCTTTGTCTTCTAAATGCACTACATTATAATGTATTTTGCAATTACATTACATATGGTGGCAATTTATAATTTTATATTATAATGTATTTTGTGGCAATTAAATGCACTACATTAGGTGACAATTTATAATATAGTTGAATGCGTGTGTCGCACATTCTTTATATCTACTGGCAATGTAATAAATTGACACAGGTTGTATTATAAAGTGATTGAAAGGTAAAGTTTTCAGTGTCCAAGAAAAACGATTTTGCCACCAAAAGCATGAAATTACATTGTATATTTTGTTCCAATAGTGGCGAAATTTTTTCATTTGTGACAACTTATTTTTGCCACTAAATATTTATAACGTCATCAATTTCTACTCAGTTGTATTTTTCCATAAAATGTTTTCAGTTCTAGTGGCGAATTACTTAACTGGCCACTGAACCATTTAGGAATTAGCATTGGTGACAAGTGCTCGACAAATACATATGTGCCACTAACATAGATTTTGGGGTAAATTCAGGATTTTAAGCAACAAAAATGGCTGGCCACAAAATCTCATTTTTTTTTTTGTAGAGAAGAAAAATAAAAGTCGGTCACATTCTAAATCTTTAATCATGTGCTTAAAGATAGTTTTTTATTTCCTTACTTAAGGTTCAGGTTTTGGATACAATGTAACGTTTCTTTCCCTATGTGGAGGTTGGTTCGTTATTGCAGGTTGATATTGTTGCGGTTTCTTACGATCTTATACGGCTTTGGCTCTCCTTGTAGCAAAAAACGGAGAATAAAAACAAATCTGAAACTTATCAAAATGATAAAATTCATTCACAATGTTCTAAGAAAACCTGGAGAGACTACTGTGTTGTGGTAGAATAACCGATGTCTTTTGTTGTATTACAAATGATAAGAGATAATGATTATCATATCAATTACTTCGTGATTACTTCAAATATTATTAGTATTATCTACCACTGATAGGTTAGTTGATTGTGTTATGTGTATCATTTTGTTTGCCTATAAATAGGCACCACATGTACCATTAAATATTTCTCTATTAATTATAATGTGTTTCTATATGGTATCTGAGCCACTATATATGGCTAATGGTGTCTTGATCCACTATTCTCTTTTTTTGGTTCGGCTCCTATTGTTGTTTAGAAGTGACGAGTGTCGCTAATCATGTTCTTGAAGAAAGTTTTTTTTTTTCTTTACATAATATAAATTCTCTTACCCATAATGTTGTGCTCTTTTTGGGGTTTCTAATCTTATTTACCCAAATGAATTTTTGGAAGGCCAAAAACAAAAAAAAAAAGTTAAAACAATCAAGACAAACATTAATTTCAGTAAATGCTCATCCTAAATGGGAATATTAGAGAGAATAAGAGGCAAATAAAATAATAATTATTATTTGGTTGTTGTTTTAGACATTATTAGAGTTACGTAGTGATAGGTTAGTTGAGATTGTGTTATATTTATGTTTATCTCTATGTATTTTGCTTATAAATAGGCACCAAATAATATTCTACGATTTTAAGTAATTGAATATATTGAAATTACTCCCGTTGACTATATCTAAGTACCTCATACGATTATTATGTATTTCTACATGTAGTCAATAAGAATGTGGAAATGAGGTTGAGCGCTTGGAGCAAGGTAATGGTCTGTATAAGGAGAAAGGGCTAACATGGAGTCATGGGCATATGGATAAAACTTAAGGTTTATATATGCAAGTGAAGTATTATTCTCTGATCATCAGCCAAAAACTTTGTTGGGATTGAAGACAGACGATTTCATTTGATTAATATGGTTATAGCTTAGTCGTAACCAGAGAGGGTTCACGTCGTACTTGGTGAGGCTGTTGTTTTCCATAGTTTGGTTTGTTCAGTTTTAGAGACTCTTTCAACGAGTAGTACCAGCTTTACCTAATTTAGGCTCCATTCGATGCAAAGAAAAACTTTTTTGGAAAATGTTTTTTTTTTCATTCTTGTTTTTTGGAAAGGGAAAAGATTTTCTAATGTTTGTTGCATAATAGAAAATTTGAAGTTAGAAAAATATTTTCTACACCATTTATATTTTCTTTAAGTATTTTTTGAAAAATAACTTATGTAATTAAAAAATATCACTACTCGGCCAAAGCCGCCACAACCACCGCCTGACCAAAGCCACCACCCGCAGCCCCCGCAACCCCCCCCCCCCATAAGCCACGATCATCGCTGCCGCCACCTTCACCCCTCCATTGCCATTATCACCGCCGTCACCCTTGCCCTATGTATTGTCAACATTGTAATCGTATTTTTTATTTTTTTTTCAAATTAGCAATCAAACATCGAAAAATAATTTTCCCTAAGAAGCATTTTCTAGAAAAATATTTTCTTCAGAAATTATTTTCTAGAAAGCAATTTCCGGGAAAAAAATTCATGTATCAAACAAAGCCTTAGTAAAGATAATTTTCTAGCAGCTGACCAGTGCTTTACTTCGCACCTGTCGCCGCCATAACTTTTTTGGTGTTCGATTTTACAAGGAGGTTCGGCCCTGTTGGTAGTTTCTGTATAATCATTCATTTTTCTTCAACGTTATTTGGTTGGAGTGTTCATGTTGGTGTTTCTATCTAGAACACAAGATATTGTCCAACATTTTGCTTTCGTCGGTTCTATAGTAGCTTGTTAGCACAAAAAGTTCATCGTCTTAGTACATTCTCGGTGGCATCTATTCTTCAAGTTCTTCGAAATCAGGTGCTCCTCAATTCATAAGCAAGGTTCAAATTCCATGAACTTTTGTGCTTTCGGAATTTAGATTGTAATTTGAGTCATGGTTGGCAGTAATCGCAAATACATAAGGTTAGTGTCTAACTTATGGGATTACCATTGTTAATTTTGAGGTGTTGTTATGTGTTATGTATCTAGTTAAAATCTTGTGGACAAAGTACACGTATGTTGTACTTTGGGGAGTTCGTTTATTGATCTTTTCCTTTTCAATTTAAACAAACTAGAAATTTATTTCATTTTACAATGAACTTGTGAGGGGTTCCTTGGTATCAACTCTTGAAAATTATATAGATCGAGAATTGAAGATTTTATTAATGTTGAACCATACATGACTACATTGCGTCAACTATGTGTATAACATATGATAACATATGACAGAAGAGTTGTAGATAAACATAAACACTACCAATAAATCTACCTAAATCATTCAAATAATTCGATCTCAACTACATGATAATTATATAGTTATGTACAATATGATAATACTCTCAAATACTTGGTAAACCCTATGACTAGTCTATGAATGCAATCAAGCATGCAAGCTTTGTGAATGCAATCAGCAATGCAAGGTTCATCCAGTCACTCGACCTTGATGTAATTCAGCATTGTACTTTGCATGACTGGCTATATATCATAGTACAGCACACTCAGGTCATTTTCCGGTGCACTGCAGTCTGGGTTACCTGATGTTGATGTTGCTGCATTTTCTAGTCCTGTGTGCATGGGCAGCTCGCGCTGGTGAAACTGCCCAAATCGGATGTCTTACAGCAACCAGACTACAAAGGAGATCAAATGCTACCACTCAAGACGAAAGGTAATTAAATAGCTGAGGGTCAGCATAACATTTATTAAGATCTAATTAATGAGTGAACTTGATATCTTTCTTGAATAGGCAACTTGTGAAAAAAAATCTTTGGTGTATTCAGCTCCAATTGTGGTTCAGGGACTGTGATTCATTGTACCCTCACCATTTCTACTAAATAAAGTTTGTGTGATCTCGAAGGATTATGGTTTGATAATTGAAATCTTCATAAAGTCATTTGTTTTAGAAATTTAAATTTTGAAGAAAATGTGTTGATGATGTGTATAATTATACAGAAATATTTCTTAAGCAAGAACGACACATTAGATAAATATGTTTCCCATAAAAGGATATTAATATCTCAATCTTTAAAAACAATAAAAAGATCACTTGAACGATTCAATATGCAAGGAATTAATATACGCGATGAACAAGACTACAAGTCTTCAGAAATCCAATGCGATCATTTGAATTTTCCTATCCTTTTATCATCAAATGAATTGAATGCTGTTTTGATCATAAGAGGTTTATTTTTTTATTGGTTAGCTTTACAAGAAAACTGTATTGTTTATTAGTTATCCTTTTATCAAAGCATATTTTTTCTTAGAAAAATAATGGAATAAGAGAGGAGTTTTTGTTCAGCACAAGATTGCACTTAACTTATTTTAAGAACAATACAGGTAACATTTTTTTTTGATCGGCCAAAAAGAGAAGAATGTAACACCATAAGAACAATACAGGCGACATATACGAAATGAATGGATGATTTAGCACCTGGATGTAACACCATAAGCCAGAAAGAAAGGAAAAGTAGAATGAAGAGAGATATATTAATTGGACTATGCATAAGAGGTAAATATATAAATATTCACTAACCTTTTGGCCAATTTCTACTTTGGTGGTTATCGTAAAATTTTTTGCAATAAAACTTTTAAATGTTTTTGATTAAGGCCAATTTGACACGTCACATTAGAAATAGATAAACATGGCATGCTAACATGTTAAAGTTTCATTATTATTGTTGACGTTAAAGGGCATAAGCACATATGCCATATATGTTCTTTCTCCAATAATTTACTTAATTATCGAAGTTATTGAATCAGGGATAGTGTAAGAAAGCTCACTACTAAGAAACATGAAAGCTTACCTTTTCTCCAAAAAGGAGAAAACTATTGATATGCCATGGACAACGACCTCAATGCAAAAATCTGAAAACATATAAAAAACTTAGATGTCAGAACATTTCATCACAAAAACATAATGAACGAAAAACAAAAAGAAAGAGAAAAAAAAAATTAAAGGAAGAGGAAGAGTTCATTAGCATATGTTTCTCAAAGTTTGCCTTCACGCAAAAGTTGTGAGAGAACAACTACTCATACCTCAGTATCTCAAGATTACTTCTTTAATTCTTGTGAGAAAAATACATAGATTTCGAACTTACATTACAATAGAGCGTAATTGAATTATAGATCTCCAATACATAGGTAGTTAAAATAAGAGACAAATATAAATACAGGTAGGAAAAAATCCAAGATTGACAAGGAATTAGAGTTAACTGTTATTTTCACCTCAAGTACATATATACCGAGTTACAAACCCGAATTACAGAAGTGAAGAATTGGGTCAAACGTTTGATAAGCAAGCACAATGGATGTGGGAATATATTTTGAGAAGAAAATTTGAACTCTTACAAAAATATTTGTCAATAATTGGTAGTGCTTATCCATAACTTGTGTATTTTTTTTTCGATTGGCACAAAGAAATTTTTTATTAAAAAACTCACCAAAAAAAAAAAAAGAGAGAGAGGAGAATTTGTACTACCTTTGAGATAGATACACTTGATCCTGTTTCGGGTTTCTTTTTTTCTTTTTTTTCTGCAAAAAGAAAAGAGACTCATGGTCAAAATAAGATAAAACAGATGAACACGACAACACTTTTTACGACAAAAATCGTAATATTTTTTCTTGGTTCAACTGTGTTGAATCTGATTTGATTGTGAAGATACAATGTTACAATTTTTATAGCGCAAAATGTTGTTGTATGAAGCAAAATTCATATTAAAGGGTACCTGCATACTAAAGGGGTTTAGGGGCCTAGGGGCCTTGGATCAGCTGGTTGCTCCAAGTGATTTGCCAGAGCAGGGAGAGAGATTGATATAGAAAAAAAGAGGCGTTTTGGCGTGAAGATCGAGGAGCATCGTCCCGCTTATATAGAAGAACCTGAGTAGGTTTAGGGTTTAAATAGCTGACGTGAAATCACGTGGTACTGCTGATTTGTCACCAAGGGGTGAGAATAATAGTATTTTGTTTTTACAATTGTAGTTTTACTTTTATGACAAATAAATCTAATGTACAAATTTCAAATATTATGCATATCGATGTTCGTGTATAGTTTTTGTATCTTTACTAGTCAAAAAAGAGAAATAAATATATACAAATAATAAAATAAACCAATTGTTTAAATATAAAATATTATAAAATTAATTTAATATATGGGAACCAACATCGTCACTACAAACTTGTGTAAGCGAACATGAATGACAAACTACCCATACCTAAAAATCACCTTCCTCAAAACTGTATTGCTATATTCATTGAATTTTTATGTTTTTTAATCAGCAAAATGATAATATTGTTAAAAGAACTCACTAATATAGGGGAGTCTTATCCACAAGATGTGGACAAAATACAAATTTGACAGAAAGATCAAACTTTTATTTATTTATTAGTTGATGGAGAAAGCAATATAGATGAATTCAAATCAACATGAAATTGGGAAATTCTGAAGGAACATTAGGTTTCACAACTTTATTAACTAATAGCGATATAGCAAGTCTGCTCCCTAAAACATTATTTTAAGAAATAAAATAAATCAAAAATTGACAATATAGTAAGTATTCATATGTTCCAAAAATAAAAAATAATAACAAAAACGAAAATTAGAAATTACAAAAATACCATTGTATTATTTAAAAAATTAAAATAAAATAGTAACGAATCTTGGATGGCTGAAAAATGACATTATTCGTTGTGACCCGGGAAATTTGAGCTAATCGAAGTTCGTCGCCCGGATTTGGATGACACCTATTTTTTCAGTTTTTGCCACTTTCATCATTAATTTTTATTTTTCATAGTTTAGTGGATACATCCTATGCATGTACATGCAAATGAATTTGAACTACTAATTTTGTAAATGAAATTAGTCCAGTCATTTATGTAATTTTAGGTTATTTTTTACTTGATAAATCTGTATTGCTAGATACCTTAAAGATGTCAAACTATCTTTGTAGTCTTTTAGAGATGTAACCCCAATTGTACGAGAGAAAAAAGATTTACATGTCGGATGTAACATATTTCCAAATATTTGTAACTGTTGAATTTATATGAAAAACAAAACGGTGACATTGTCTTGAACCATGCAATCTTTAATGTTAAATTGTCCATTTAATTGAAATAAAGAATTTTATTCCACAGCGCCAACATATAACTACCTACCACAAAAGATGAAATAAATTGGCCATTATTTTATTTTCAAAATATTCATATTTAAAATTGATAAAATATAACGACCAGTTTTTATGGTAAGTTACTGTATATGATTTTGGCCTTAATTAGTTGCCAAGGCAATTCTCATATTGCGAATAATTCTTTTGCCACGCAAGTGATGATAGAACTGATTATTACGACTCCACGTGCGACACACTTCAGTTACCAAAGTAAACGACACAATACATCATTACTTAGAAATCCGAACGGGCTATAGAGCCGTTGCAATTGGACGTTTCTTTATAAACATGCATCCATCCAAAATGTTTTAAGTTCATCACAGTCTTGGGGATTCTCATCTGTAATGATGCTTTTTTTGTAAGCAGCAATCCATCCAAAATACATTAATTTTCCTAGGGACGGGCTGAGTCATTGGCTTTGTTTGTCATGTATGAACTACTTTTTCTTGAAGTAACAGTGAAAAAGTCCGAATTTCAAATTTTATATAATATGTATCAACAGGGTGCAAAATTTTTAGGCAACAATCTCTTATATAATCAAAAATGAAAAAAGAAAAAAAAAGTTTTTATGGTCATTGGAATTGTCCTTCGTAATTATGCCTCTTTATATATGTAAGCACATATCTTCTTTTTTAAGTTTACATAAATGTCGTTTGTTTCATCTTAAAATTATGAGATTCTAGATTTTAGTTGTGTAATTTACACTGTCAGAATCTAAAATCTCATAATTTTAAGCTGAAACAAACAATTACATCTTACTCCATCCCGATAAAATAGATCCTCTTTTTTAAGGTTCCAGAGTTTTACGGTGATGTCGTGCCGCGTTTTGGCGTGGATATTGAGGAGCATCATCTTTGATACATAGAACAATAGAAGTAGGAGTAGGGTTTGAATTACGAACACTTAGTTGAAATCACGCGGCCCACAGCCGATGTATCATCATGTGGTGATTTATGCAATGTAAGACACTGAACTTGGAAAATGTTGTGTGCCCTTAAAAATAAGGCAGCCTAATAAACCTTACCGTGATATGTGGAAAGGAAATTAGTGCATTCAAAAAATTTAGTTGTCATTTTGGAAAAAAAATTTAGTTGTGCAACAATGAGATCACTGGCGGATAAGGATTTTTTTGGGTGAACAACAAAAATGCGGAGGTTCACAACTATAAAAAATTAATAATATACTCCACCAGGAGGGAAAGACACTGGGTTTTAGTTGGAGCGATAGATTGGGGGCTGTAGTTGAGTGTTTTAGTTAGTTTTTTTAAAAAAGTGAAATTACTATGTTGACCGTATTATGAGGCACTGGGTTTTAGTTTGGGGATATATTGGGAAGACAACTCTGTTGTTACATACATTGTGACAGTCCGGAAATTCTATAGTGAACTTGGGCACTGTCACTATAGAGAAAAACAGATAACATCACATCCAGACATAAATGAACTAATGTATTAATTGCACATCCACAAAATTCAGAATGATAACTATCAGTGGAAGCTAAATTGTCTCTAAATTTATTACAAAAGATTTTAACCACCTTCCTCCCTTAATTGCTTCTTACAAAATCAAGGTCTAGTCAACCTTTCCTTTCCTTTGCTAGATGGTACAACATTTAGTTCAGGCCCTAACAATCATGAACTAAACAAGAATGATTGATTTACACTCAGCAAATATATAAATACAGATGAAAAGAAAATAAAAGCTTTGAAATGCTTAATAACAGTACAATTTTGCACGTGAGGCTTAGTGAAGCAATACCGACACCTTTGAGTTCTTATAAAAATTCTAAGAATCTCATATGATAAAACAACGTGTGATCCTCCTTGAATAAAACAACCGTTATCGATCAGGGGCTAAAGCAGTTGGATCTGCTAACCATATCGTATTCAATTAGCCTAACTGTAATAGTATGATCCCTCATTATGTGAACGTACGTAGTCATTATAAATCTTCTAGGTCAAGTGACATAACAAATCAGCACTTTCCCTTTTTTCTAGCCAACCATGTGGCATGACCCATTTAAGGGACATATCATTCTCATTTGCTTGCACAGATATAACATTAAAGAATACTTGATAAGTCAAAGTGCAGTTATATTCATGCACATTCATTCATATTATGCTAGCGAAAATTAAAACATAGCATTGTCATTCATAAAAAAACTGATGCATATGAGTCAAAAACTTTGTACACATATCGAACCAATTGATTATGCATTTAATAGAAATAAACATGAGAGTGAATATATATTTGTCTTTATCCTTAGCTGAGATAATCTAGTTTGCTTGCAGGTGAAAAATCTTTGTAATACATGTGCATTTGACATAGCATAAGAAATTTGGCCTTGGATACAGATGTGAGTACGCACATATGCGATGCCCGTGTATTTTTCTTAGATCTTTGATATTCCAATTTGTCATTTGCTATATTGGGATTGCATTTTTAAACCTAACCAAGTCTAAGAGATTTTTCAGGCTGGTATTTAATCACTTATAGACTTTTATATAATTCATTTATTGGAGGCTATATGATAATTATCTTTTAAATAAAACTTAGCCTAAGTGAATTTATAAATCATTCACTATTAATTAGGAGTTACCAATTAATTATTATTATCTTAAATAATTCCTTAATTATTTGTGACAAGATAAAATTTTGCATCTCAAAGATAGACTGTGCATCAATGGATAGTCATCGAGGCATAAAAGTGGTCTTCAGGGAATTAAATGACCATCAAGGAATACAAATTGGCCATTAGGGGATAAAAATTTGTTCGCTGCTTAACTCAAAAGACAGTGTCAAACTCTAAATTTTACAAATCGGCAAACTCATCACCAAAGTCGTCGGTAATGCTTTAACGCCTAACTATGGACAATAGCGCCAAAGTCGTTGGTAATCCATTTGACTATTGCCAAAGTAACTTGGCTAATGCCAAAGTACACCTTATCAGTGGATAATATCAGGGAATCATATTTGGATGTCAAGGGATGACCTTAATCGTTAGGGGAATAATTTTACCCCTCAGTGGATAATTTTACTCATCAGTAAATAATTTTCATCCGATGACTAAATTAACCCATCAGTAGATAATTATCCTCTGATGTCATGTAGTTTAGTCTATATGTGTATTTGTTTTCTAACTGAAATAGAGTTGTTTCAACTTATAAATAGTTGTTCATGTAGTACGTTGAAATCATCAAGGGATACAACTAACGTATCAGAGACTAATATTAAATTGTAAGAGACTAAGTTAAACTTTCTCTCCATTACGAAGGATGACTTTTCCATTCATTAATGGATGATGTTAGAAATTATAGCATTTGATGATGATGTACAAAATTAGAATTGTTAGATTTGTAATTGTACAAGTACCTGCAGTAATGTTGTATTAAGGACTATCATCAAAAACTGCAAAAAAGCATCAGAGACTGCAAGGAATACATTTGGAGAGTTCAACAAAAGTCAAAGTTAGTTAAGCAAAATTAGCCTATCGGAGACTAAAATTTTAGCCTGTCAGAGATTAAGGTTTGTACTACTAGAGACTATTGTTGAAGCTATCAGAGACTAAAAAATAGACTTTCTATTGCATTGAAGTAGTCTTAAGAAGATTTGACTATTGCCAAAGTTTTTTAGCTAACGCCAAACTCAACATTACTCAACGCCAAAGTCATTTTAACTATCGCCAAAGTCATTTTCCTATAGCCAAAGTCGTCACGCAAATCAATAACAGCGCCAAAGTAAAAATAACTATCGCCAAAGTCGTCGGGCAAATCAACAACACCGCCAAACTCAAAATAACTATCGCCAAAGTTGTTGAAAATTTCTCTATCGTTGGTCAAGTAGTCCAAAATTACTCATCGCCAAAGTCGTTAGGTAATTTACACTAGCGTGAAAGTTTTTGGGCATCAGTGGATAAAATGGGAAGCACCAAAGTGCTCAGGCGTCAAGGGATAAATTTCTCAAAATCAAAGGACAAGTTCTCGGTATCAGGGGACAAGTTTTCGACATCAGGGAACAAGTTCTCGGTGTCAGGGGATAGATTTCTCATCATCAAGATTAGGTTTCTCGTCATCAGGGGATGTGTTTCTCATCACCAGAGATTGTCCATCATGAAATAAATGATCAGAGACTAAAGATGACATATGGGATGACATATGACTGACAAAGTTAAAGGCAGTGGAATTAAGATAAGGATGGTTGACCAATAAGGAGAGATTGACTACCAAAGAAGCTTTAAGGAAATAAGTTATACATACACACACAAGTATAAAGTCGGCAAGTGTGAATAATACAAAGATAACTTATAAAAATAAGTTATAATTACATACAAGCACGCTTATAATGTTGCAAGTGTAAAACCTGCAAGCTGCAAGTATGAAATACTACAAAAATAACTTATGACAACTTGAAGAAGATATTCATTGAAACTAGACCAATAAAGTCCAGATAAGCCCATAAAGATGAGTTATATAGAACTGATAACTTATCTTGGGAACTCCAAGAAGAAAAATAGGGAGCTGGTGCAGTGAATATACACCAGGAAAGTCACATAACATGCTAGCTTCCAAGGGAGGCTGTACAAAGAAGAAAGTTGTGTGTAGAGTTGCAAGTACCAATGAACAATAGAGATATTTTTGGTAACAACTCAGAATAAAAGTTTGGAGAACACAAAAGCTATGTCTATAAATAGAGACATGAAGCAATTGAGATAAAAATAAAAATAAAAAAAACACAGATACAACAAGATGTCACTGAGATACAAAAAAAACACTAGTATACATATTATCTATGATCATATCGCAACTGTAATAAACTTACACACACAGAGAATAAAATTTTTATAACTTGAGAGAAGCTATAAATCATATTCTAGAGTGCAACTGTTATTTTCAACAAAGTTGTTAGAAGCTAGTCATTCATACTAGTGAGCTTTTGTAACATTTCATTGATTTATAAAAGTTCAGAAGCACATATGTTATATTGTTTTCTTTCAATTTCGTAACTTTTAATATAGTATATTCACTAAACTCACAAAGTTTAAAAGAATTTTGTGGTTTGTATTCAACCCCCCTTCTATAAACCATCTTATGGGACAAACAATTGGTATCAGAGCCTATTAATTAAAACACCAATCAATAGATCAAAAAGATAGGATAGAAGGATGATAATGCCAAGGTAACTGATTTGACTATTTCTTCTACTATGTAATTATCTGATTGCCAAGAAACCTTAGTTGACATGAGTAAAGAAATGTACCATTTAAAAGGAACACTTAGATTACAATAAAAAAAAAATGCTAGACTCATAGACTGAATTGAACTGTTAAAGAATAGAAATTCCTTCTTAGAGTCTGAGCTAGGCGTTCTTGAACAAGTCAGGAAATAGTGCAAAAAGGCACTAGATGATCTTGTTTGTCCTAAACAAATAGAAGAATGGCTAAGAGCATAACTTAAGAAAGAGCAAGACATCATAAAAGAATGGACCAACTGCTCTAAAATAGTTAAAGAGACAATAGAAAATATAGCACCAGTCAAAATGAAGGGTTATGTTATAATAATAAGGTCCAGGGAAAGCAGTCAGTGATTGAGGAATTGCCAATCACTGGAACTAATGAAACTAGCACAAGTAAAAGTACTCTAATAGCTACTGCTCCTACCTTTAAAAAATAAAATTTGTTAAGGCAGGAGCTACTGAGTAAAAATGTAAGGAGACTGTGCTAGAACAAAGAGTTAGTCTGCTGGAAAAGAAATTAAATGACTTCAGAGCCAAAAGCTCTAATCCAAAGCCCACTCACTCATCAAAGGTTAAGCTGAAAAATAATAGGAATAGTAAGGTGAGAATTAACAAATATACTAATTATACTCATGTTATTAATGCACCTAGGAAAAATTGTTGAAAGTGTGGAAATCCCAACCACCATGCTTATAAGTGTAAAAATATCCCTAGGAACATGCATGCTAGA
Organism: Centella asiatica; assembly: GCA_014636745.2. Classification (NCBI taxonomy): domain Eukaryota; kingdom Viridiplantae; phylum Streptophyta; class Magnoliopsida; order Apiales; family Apiaceae; genus Centella; species Centella asiatica. Next base: position 24,243,113 of record CM025787.1, read on the forward strand.
AACTTACCCTCTAATAAAAGGAAAGAGTTAACTGTTAAGAATCACTCAAATTTTCAAAAGGTTAAAAACAGTTATATGAACTCTCTTCTAAAGTTAAGGCAAAAATCTGATGCACCTAAGGCTAAAAAGAAAGTTATTTCTTCTAAGCAGTGGGTGCATGGAAAAGAAAGATAAAACTGAAAAAAACCTTAACAATTGCTAAATTAAACTTTACAAATGTCAATGGACTCAAGCAAGTCTGGGTTCCTAAATTAACATAGATGCTTACTGTGTGCAGGGTGTAAAGAAACAGATTTGGTTTTTGAATAGTGGCTGTTCAAAACAAATGACTGGAGACAAAACCCTATTAACACAATATGAGGAGAAAGCTAGCCCAAGCGTTTCTTTTGGAGATGACAGCAAAGGATATACCTTAGGATATGGCAAAGTTAGAAATGGAAATGTCATCTTGGACAATGTAATACTAGTTGATGGTCTTAAGCACAACTTGCTTAGCATCAGTTAACTGTGTGACAGAGGTTACATTCTTACTTTCAAGGATGAACAATGCTTGATAAGTAACATCAAAAATGAAGAAATAGCTCTATCTGGATTTAGGAAAGGTAAGCTCTATATTTAAGAGTCATTACAACCCAAAAATAATACAATTACAGCGGAAGCTATTTAATCTTTATAATTTACAATTCCAAGGTCATTACAACTTCTAACATCTTCCTTCCTTCCTCAGTGTTATTAAAAGAGTAAATAACTTAATAGCCGATCATCTTTGCTTTCCCCTTATCAGAGGGTTCAGCCTTTGCGTTGTGTCCTGCAAGACATTAAAATTCAACAAGGATGAGCGATATACGCCCAGTAAGTATATAAACAATTTAGAGAAATATAACTAAAATATTGAAGGAAGTTCAATTCTGTCTGTGAGGCTCAGTGAAGCAATACTAATGCCTCGGAAATCTTTGAAAAACATTGAGGATCACTGATGATAAACAATGTGTAATCCTTCCTTGAAGAAAGACAGGTATTCACTTGTATACGACTTTCTCAAAATATCCATCGAGGGCTAAACCCGTTGGATCTGCTCACCATACAGTACACAGCTGGCCTAACTGTGACCGCATGATCCCTCCTTGTGTGAACGTACGTAGTCACTTATAATTCCTCTAGTAAGGTGAAGAACAAATCAGCACATTTCCTTTCCTCTAGCCAACCATGTGGCATAACCCATTTAAGGGACATATCATTCTCATTTATTTGCACATATATAAGATTTAGAATTAGCTGAAAATCAAAGCTCAATTATATCCATGCATTATCATTTATATCATGCTGGCGGAATTTAAAGCATAGCATGCTCATTCATCAAAACAATTGAAACATATAATCAAACCTTGTACGCATATCGAATCAAATGATACTGTGTTAAATTGAAATAAGCATCAGATTGAATGTATATACTTGCCTCGGTCCTTGGCACTCAATCAAATTCAATTTACTTGTGAGTGAAAAATTCTGTAAAAATATACATATCACAAGATGAATTTAATACCTTGGTTAAAGTATGAGAGAAAATGCACATGTGATGTCCTTAAACTTTGTAATGACTCAATTTGATATAAAGGCTGTTGAGGTTAAATAATTAATTAAAACATCTTAAAATAATTTAAGAAAATAATATTTTATAGTTTCAAAAACAAATTGTGCATCAGGGAATTACTTCACTTCAACTCATCGGAGACTATAAATGACGTCATCAGGGACTAAACTTAGCCTGTCGGAGACTAAGGCTGACGTCATCAGAGACTAAACTTAGCCTGTCAGAGACTATGGCTGACGTCATCAGAGACTAAACTTAGCATGTCGGAGACTAAGGCTGATGTCATTAGAGACTAAACTTAGCATGTCGGAGACTAAGGCTGACGTCATCAGAGACTAAACTTAGCCTGTTGGAGACTAAGTTAAAACTTGTCTCAGATACAGTGGTGTCTTCCTCACTCCTCCATGGGTGGTGTTCTTAACCACATCCATACTTAGGTCAAAACTCATCATCCTCTCAGTGATACATAACATTTCCTATGGTCTGCATGCCCTACTAAACACGGTTTAGGGTTCAAACTCAGGGTGAAGAATACTCAAGCATGGGGTTGTAACTACCGACAAAATAATACTTTGGTAGTTAAAGGTTTGTCTACCAGCTGGTTGACAACATTTTACACTCATCTTGGGTAGCTTTTTGAAATAAATGACATTAACTCCGGGTGTTAAAAACATGCATCAAATCATACTTTTGGAAATAAATGAACAAGGTAATAAACGTGGTGTGTATGACAGAACAAAAGTGTAAGAAATAGAGCAGGACTTTAATGAAATGCTCTTACCTCCTTGGCTGCAATAAAGAGTTAAAAGCTCTAGTTGTTCTTCCAAAAAGGACAGTTGTTTTGAGAGTAAGCTTGGATTTGGTGGTACACTATATAGAAGTTTATGAAAGTGGGGCTAGGGTTGTACCAACGTGATATATATATATATATATCACCTGTGGAGCAACAAGGGCCGTCGGATTTATTTGATATAAGTCATTGGCTGTGAAAAGAAAAGAAGTGACTAGTGAGAAAAAGGGTGGTTGCAACGACTGCTAGTGCCCATCGGTTGTTTATCATAGCCCACTCTAGGGTACTGATGGAGGTGATGCACATTAAATGCTACTGTCTCCCAGCAGTAGGTTTTAAAATAAAAACGGGTCCTGTAGCTAAACCTGTTCACACTTGGTGAACCCTTTCCTGCGTGAACACACACTCACAAGACAATTCTTGAATGTAATAATCTTTTAAAATACTTGAACTTCAAAATACATTTAAAATCTTTTGGACATCATATTGCCATTAAATTTTTTATAAGAAAATGTAATTTCATCATTTATACCCAATAAGGAAATAAACCTTCATGTAGAAAATAAAAGTAAATCTCATAATCAAAATTTCATTGACATTTTCGGGTTCTCACATCCTCTTCCCCTTAAAGAAGTTTCGTCCTCGAAACTTAGCTATCAAACAAATGGGGGTACTTGTCAACCATAGCGCTTTCAAGCTCCCAAGTAGCTTCCTCTACACTATGATTCCTCCATAACACTTTTACAGAAGGAATTTCTTTATTCCTAAGAATTTTAACTTGTCGATCTAATATCTGGACAGGGACCTCTTCATACCTTAAATCCGGTTGCAGATCTGTCGGTTGATAGTCTATTATTCCTCTGTGGTTGTTTTTATAAGGATGCAACACTAATATATGAAATACATCATGTACGTGGCCCAAAGTCGGTGGCAGTGCCAATTGATAGGCCACTTCACCAATCTTTCTCAATGCCTCAAATGGTCCCACATAGCGGGGGCTTAACTTTCCTTTCTTGCCAAAACGCATAACGCCTTTCCAGGGTGATACCTTCACTAATGCATAACTTCCAATTTCTAGGGTTCAGTCTTTCCTATGTTGGTCAGCATATTGCTTTTGTCAGTCTTGAGATGCCTTCATTCTTGTTCTAATCACCTTGATCGCTTCCTCAGTCTGTTGGACTATCTCTGGTCCAATTAGCCTTCGTTCTCCCACTTCATTCCAGTAAAGTGGAGTTCTGCACTTCCGACCATACAATGCTTCAAATGGTGCCATGTTGATGCTGGCATGATAGCTATTATTCTCCCACTTCATTCCAGTAAAGTGGAGTTCTCACAATTATCAGAGATAGAAAGAGAGTGTTGTGAGTGAATAGTTGAATCTAATTTTAGCCCTTAATTGGGTTTAAAAACGTTTGCAATTTTATAGATAATAATCGATTTTTCATAAGCAAATATGGTTATTTACTCTTTTACCATAATGAAGGTACACTATCAGAGACTATCTTAGTCCCTTACACGATCACTATCAAAGATTAACTTAAGTTAGTCTCTGATAGTTCAATTTTACTCGTCAGTAACTAGTAAAAAGAAACTATCAGAGACTGATGTTAAAAAGCACAATTAATACAACGTCATTGAAAAGCTCTGCGTTATTATTACCGACATTCTAATTTTGGCCTTTGTTACCTTCCTTTTGAGTCTCTCTTTCAGTCCTCGACACTTCTTTGGGTGGAGCAATCCTCCTCGGCCTACCAGGTCGTCCTCTTGGCATGACCCTCATTTCCTCTTGTTTATAGGTGAAGGAATTATAACTTATCATCTCATTTTATATTTCTATAGTACTCCAATTCGCGAGTAATCATGGCCATACGTGGGGTTTTATATGATTTCTAGTATCCTCTAGTAATCTTAAGTATTTCTCCAACTTCCTCTAGTTTCCTTAACCCTTCACTACTCAAGTCATAGAGCTAATTTCTAGTGTCCTCTAATTGTGAGATCCAAAAAGTACCATGGCACTTCTCGGAGTATGGATGTCGACTCTTGGGCGATGTTTCGTCATGAAACACTTCCGGCCGAAATATGTGCTCTGATACCGTGACGGTGCCTAACATCCACTATGTGATTCTGGGCCGTCACAAAAGATGTATCAAGATCTGAAGCAAAATTTTTGGTGGTCAAACGTGAAGAGAGAAATAGTTGAATAGGTCAACACGTGTCTCACCTGGCAGCGAGTCAAAGCTAAACATCAAATGCCAAGTGGACTACTGCAATCTTTAGACATCTCAGAGTGGAAATAAAAATACATCACAATAGATTTCGTGGTTGGATTACCATCAACAAGGAAGGGAACTAACGCAATATAGGTAATAATGGACAGATTGACCAAGTCTACACACTTTTTGTAGGGTTTCGACAGATGAAACGCAACGAAAAAAAACGATTTAAAACAAAAACGAAACCCTAACCCGAGGATCCATGCGAAACAATTTAATATAGATGATTTAAGATTTTACCGATTAAACATGCAGAATCCGAAGCTTTGATAAGGGTGTTGAACGTCTCCGAATCTTTAACGCAATCCAACTGGACGACGCCTCTACGGTATCCACACGAATACCCCACGAATCGTCTCACGATTCGAATTAAAGAGAATTGCAGTACTAACTGCTGGATCTGTTTCTCTCTCTCTCTCTCTCTCTATCTATCTCTCTCTTAACTCTAGTCTCTCTCTTATAAGCGGCTAGGGTTTTTCCAAAAATGTATATGAGAGAGAACAAGTGATATATCCTATATATAGTTGTGCATAGAGTAATTCTAAACCCTAATCTAATTAGTAGAATAAAATTCGAATTTTATATTTATTATATATTTTAATCAAGTCTCACTTAATTAATATATATATGTCAAATAAATATATATATTCGTATTTTCTTCCATGGGACTCTAATATATATACAGAATACATACATATAATTTAAAGTCATGATTTAAATAAAATCAATCTTATTAATATATTAAAATCGCTGACATTTAAATTATATCTCCTTAATGAATGTTCTTAGTGTGCAACCATGTAGATTATTATTACATTGACAACAATTTTTAATCATATTATAAAATTATAAACAGTGAGTGGCATCTAGTAATACATCACTGTTACCCAAATAATAATGAAGACGTTGATTCTATGCAACCTTTTCATGACCAATGTTTCAATGTAATTTAATACTTTTAACCTTGATATCTAAGATTAAATTCAAGACATGGATGTGTCATCCTCTTCATAATTTAATCTCAGTTTTCTTGATCAATGAGTAGACTATACGAAACAAATATCTATTTGAGCATGGTCATGCATTTCATAGTCTCACTCAATCAAGAGGCCTATAGATATCACCCCTAATTTAGAGGAAGGTTAAATTCCATCTACATCATTCCCATTTCTCACATAACTCCTTCTGTAGAAATGTCATGACTTCAGGTCAAAGGACCATTATATCATTGTCACTATGAGAATTACTTATGACACATAGCATAATGCTCCATGTAGAATTCTCATGGTGGGTCTGTCCAGTACACTGTTCTCTAACATGGTACCTATGCATTAACTTAATATATCTCGTATATATTTCTAACCAATGAGATGTGGCCATCAGTCAATCCACATACTAGTCTCAATGTATTATTGTTGTCTCACTAACAATAATACTCGACTAGAGACATTTAAGAATAATGGTATATATAACATACTTATATGATCTCATATTCAAGTCACATATTTAAATCCATATAATTAATATCATTCTTCTAAGGACATTTATTATGTTAACATTTATATAACGTAGTAAATAAAACATAATAAAAGAAATTATCATTTAACCAAAACATAACATAAATATAGTGTCACAATCATTACATAATTGATCACTAAGGCATACACTCCAACACTTTCGACCCATCAAGAATACCCACAAGATGGACCAATTGGTTAGGTTATACGTAAAGGAGATACTTAGCAGACATGGAGTACCGGTCTCGATTGTGTCAGATTGCGATTCGCACTTCACGTCTAGGTTTTGGTATAGTTTTAAAGATTATTTAGGGACAAGTCTGGACATGAATACTACATTTTGCTCGCAGACTGATGCTCAATCCAAAAGAACGATTCAAACCCTAGAACATATGTTGTGGGCGTGTTATTTGGACTTCGGTGGATATTGGGATGAACACCTAGCGTTCATCGAGTTCACCAAATAGCTTCCATGCAAGCATAGGAATGGCCCCGTTTGAAGCTTTATACGGTAGAAAATGTTGAACACCATTGTATTGGAATGAGGTTGGAGAGAGAAAACTAGATGAACCAGAAATGATCCAACGGACTGAGGACGAGATCCAATTCATCCTAGAAAGAATGAGAGCAACACAAGATCGACAAAAGCAATATGCAAACCAACATCGAAAAGATCAAATGTTAGAAGTTGGAGGTTATGCATTGCTGAAAATTTCACCATGGAGGGGCGTTATGCGTTTTGGGCAGAAGGGAAACTAAGTCCCTGCTATACCGGACCGTTTGAGATACTCTGCCGCATTGGTGAACTAGCTTATATCAGTTGGCACTACCCCCAGCTTTAGGACATGTTCGTGATGTTTTTCATGTGTCAATTTTTCGACCCTATAAGGCGGACCACACTAGCATCACTAATTACCAGAATATTGAACTTCAACCAAATTTGCAATGTGGAGAGATTCCAATGCAAATTCTGGATCGATAAGTGAAAGTTCTAAGAAATAAAAAGATTCCCTCTATTAAAGTTCTATGGAGGAATCATAATGTTGAAGAAACAACATGGGAACTAGAAGAAATGATGATGTAGAGGTACCCCCCATATTTTACATTAGTTAAGTTTCGGAGACGAATCTTATTTGAAAGGGGGAGGATGTATAATCCCAAAAATAAAAATAAGAATAAGATATATGAATAATTAATTCATATTATGTATAAATAATTAATTTATATCATTTATGAAATTTACTATATCAATATGATGTCAAAAAATTAATTATTACAATTTTGTGCAAAAATGATGATAAACTTAATTAGGACAAGAATAAATTATTCATATTTTGTACGGAGGATTAATTCACATTCTGTATGGATAATCAATTCATATCTTGAAGGACAATTTTATGTGTTGTCCAAAATTTAATGATATCAATTCCTTTGTAAAACCATCAAAAGGATATGAATATGAGAATCTCAAATCTCATATGAGGTTAAATTAGTCAAACATGTGTGGAGATAAGCTGATAAAAGGATTACGTCTTTTTAAGGAGACTATTGTGGGATTACGTGTATTAGTGTTTGATTAGTAAACTGCATGTGTGTCAACAATTGATTAAGATTAAGCTGTATGTATGCCAGCAGCTGTTGGGTATTAAACCAGCTATTGAAATTGATATAATGAGCAGCCTTTTCGCCAGCCAAGCTAGGCAATCATATCACCCCCAAGTACATAATTTTAGCCTACTGCCCTAATTGATTTACAAACACTATAAATACTTCATCTGAGACATAAATCCTAACCTCTCTTCTAAAACTTCTCTTTAACCGACCACCAACATAAAATTTTAGGTTCATTTTCTAAAGCAGTAGTCCTTTTCTAGAGCAGCCTAAGCTTTTAACTTCCTCCTTATAAACAAAGAGGTAAGAGCTTTATACCAATCGTATACTCTGCTTTGTTCTATTTTATTCTTTCATGCGCATAACATTTGAAAGTATTAGTTCTGCATTCTAAAAGTTATCCAAGAAAAAAATAAAGCTTCAAAAGCAGCAGTAGTATTCTTTTGCATCTGTGAGTATGTGTATTATGTAAGTAATAATACACACAATAGGTAGGATAATGATGCACCCTAAGTGGGTTTATCCATTATTAGGCATCATCCATGATCTCATAAAATGTCCTGCATTGTAGCAGAGACAAGTTCTAACTTAGTTTCTGATAGTATAAAATAATCCCTGAGATTATATGTTAGTCTCCGATGAGTAACAATGTTAGTCTCCGAGAGAAAAAAATGCTAGTCTCCGAAAAGTTTGGCGCTAACTTAACGAGTTTGGTGCTGAACAATTATCCACCGATGAGTTTGGCGCTGGCTAAATAGATGGCGACGAGTTTAGCGACAACCAAGAGAGTTTGGCAGTAGTCAAATTAATTACCGACGAGTTTGGTGATAAACAAAATCATCCCCTGATAACTATCTCCTAAGAGGTAGGTTATCCTCTGACGGGTGAGTTATCCCATGATAGGTAAGTCTTTCCCTGATGACTATCCCCTGACGAGTGAGTTATCCCCTAATGGGTAGGTCTTTCCCTGATGGCTATCCCCTGATGAATAAATTTCATTCCCTGATTGTCGAAGATCATCCCCTGATGGGTAAGTCATCCCTTGATGGCTATCCCTGATGAATAAATTTCATCCCATGATGTTCGAAGATCATCCCTTGATGGGTAAGTCTTTCCTTGATGACAAGTCATCCTCTGACAGGTAAATTATCCACTGATGGCTAATGATTCCTCGATGGTCATTCTTAATCCCCAATGAACACTTGTATGCTTCTACGAATTACCCACTGATGTGCAGTCTAGCTTCGAGGTGTGAAATATTATTTTCTCCAAATACTTAAGGTAATATTAGATAATCGATGAACCTCAACATTACAGATGTCAAATTAAAACATTAAAATTATAAAGACATCGCATATACGCATTCTCCTATTTATTTCCAAAGCGTAAAATTTCTCATGACATGTCAACAAATATGTTGTACAGAATCCCTCACTCACCAGTGTGTTGATTTAGTATTATCTAAGGACCAAGACAATCATTTACTCACTCCTTTCTTTTAATATGTATTATCATTCATTCGATATATGTAAGAATCCATTTTTATGTTCTATTCAAGTTCAATTTCTTCAAAGAGAAGTAATGTGCGATCTTTTGATCAGATGTATGTGAAAAATGTTGTACTAGAATTAAGCATTCTTTGGGCAGATGTTAGCTTTTTAAATTCGTTAACACGCCAAGGTAAATCCCATACGGATATATCAAGATTGAATTGTTCTCACCCCCCCCACCCCTCTACTTGTAAAGTATATCCGTGTGGGTAACTAAAAACTAAGGAATGATAGGGGATGGAAACCGAGGCATTGATGACCGAACCCTCGCAGATAAACTATTTTTACTTGACTACGTATGTCATTATGATAAAGTCAGACGGTGGTCAGGCTGACAAGCTAATACACTGTCTGATATGAAGTTCCTAAGGGCACGTGTGCCAAACGAACTTCTTTATAAGGCGCAAGTGAATGATTCAAGATTTCTTTCAAGAAAAGGGGTCAAATCTCTCGTTATCATTCGGGGACCTTGAAAGCTATATGTTTATAAAATTATCAGGAGGTGTCGGCATTGTTTTTGCCCAAATACTTGCTGAACATGAATCATTCATGTGGATTGTTATGAAATGTTCTACAGGTTATGTTGAGAAGGTCGACCCAACTAATAAAGCCAAAGCAAGGATAGCATGATAAACGTTTCTTAATCGCTCTTCTATGGATGGCTTTTAGAGGAAGGGTGAAGCATGAGGATATTATAGAAATGTTTAGATTATAAGGCCCATGGGTCATCACAAACCTCCGCTGTAAAACTATTATCTTTGGTTGTGTAATAGAGACTATATTTCTCTTTTCTCATGATATGCATGCTTTGATGATGATATTTTCTATTGTCAATTTTTTATGGTGCCCAAACTTTATACGGGATTTTTGGGGCCGTCACAGTTGGTATTAGACGCAAGCACCAGTTATGAGACTAGGTCTCTATTGGAGTGTAGATATGTATTTAGTGAGGAAGCGAAATGACTATAAGGATAAGAATAGTATCATAGAAGATAAGGAAAAAAGGACGACGAGTGTCAAGTTGTTTCTCGCCGTTTCTAAAGGCTATAAGATTTTATGGGATATGAAATTTTAAGATAGAAGCCCCCACATGAATCACATGGCACACCATACCAAGTAATGCACTAGTATTCATGTTAAACTCTTATAACGGTATTGATATAAGTTATGTTTACCTTGTAGATGACTTCAAAACGTGATAATAGGGGCAAAGCACCCTTGATCAAAAGCTTAGATGAAGAGTATATCCCTGATGACACTACTACTCCAGTCATGGGACACTCTAGTAAGCAAGTCCCCACTACGGATATTGATACCGCAAAGGAGGCATCCCCTGAGCAAGCTCTTGTTGTTGCACCTGCTCCAAGTGATGTCGCTTGTCCTTCAAATCGCGCTAGACACCTTCATCCGAATGTCATCCGCAGATCCCCACCATTTTCCAGTGCGTGATGGCAAGCAACTCCTCGCAAAAGAGTGAATAGACCAACTCAGGTCTTCCATTTTGAAATACCTCGGGTCTCAGATAATAATGTGGAGGATTCCATTAATGCTCAGGATCCCATAAATCCAGAAAAAGATGAACATGACTCGACCAAACCATTTGAGGGGTCAAACTCTTCAGTTCACATGAGGAGCTCTTCTTCTCCTCGTTACCACTTGAATTCTCTACCCCAAGCTCCATTTCAGGCAGAGTCTTCTCCTGTCTCTGTGCAAACAATACCTACTGCACCAACGTCACCACTTATTGTTTTCATCACTAGTTGTTATACCAAACGCCCCACCCGCCATACCGCCACCAGAAATTCCCATGCCTATGCCATTACTAGTTGGATTTTGTCTCTACCTTCAGCAGTACCCATTAACCATGGTTAATGTCCAACCATGCTTGTAAAGATATTTGTTAAGAAAGAGTGTTGTATAAGGCACTAACGGGAAGAGAATTTTTGCCCAATAGATTGTCAGCTATCATAAGTGATTGGATAATATTTTGGCAGCCGCTATACAAGCCAAGCTAGCTAATCACATCATCCCAAGACATGTTTCTAGCCAGTCCAGCCAACGACTAATATTGATTCACCAAAATGATCCAACTGCTCTAGTTGTTTTGCAAGCACTATAAATACATCACTTGAGGTGTAATCCTAGTCTCACTTCCAAAATCTCTCTACTCGACACCCACATAAATTTCATTCTTCCTTTTCAAGAGCAGTTGTCCTCGTGAAGAACAACACGAGTATTCTAATCCCTTATTTAAAGCTTAAAAACGTAAGAGTTTTATACCAATCTTATGCTTTGTTCTATTTTGTCCTTATTCATTCATGCACATAACACCAGAAGTTATTAATTTTGCATGCTAAAAGAAAAGATGATGAGGGAATGCCCTAAGTTAGGTTTATCCATTGATAAACATCACTCACAAATATATGAAAAGTTGTCATATTTAACCAAGAAAAGTTTTAACTTAGTCTCCGACAGCTTGAAGTTAGTATTTGACAGTATAAAATAGTCTCCGAGGGATTATACGTTAGTCTCTAATGGACTAAAAATATTAGTCTCTGACAGTATGGAATTAGTCTTTGAGAGGCTAAAGATGTTAATCTCTAACAGACAAAAATGTTTCTCCTCGATGAAGGAAAATGTTGTTAGTCTCCGATGAACAAATTATCCACCGATGAGTTCAGTGATAACTTACTGAGTTTGGCGCTGAACAAATTATCACCTGACGAGTTTGGCGATGATCGAGGATCATCCCCTAATGGTCGAGAGCTATCCCCTAATGGCCGAGAGTCATCCCCTGATGAGTAAATTTCATCACCTGATCGTTATCCCTTGACAGATGATTTATTCCCTGATGAATAATTAATAGTCTGAAAGATCCCTCAGGCTTGTTTGAATTAAAAATCTCATTTTCCAACACACCAAAAGATTAAATTAAGACATCAAAGAGATAAGACATGCACAGACATCACGTACATCATATATGTACATACTCACATTTATATTCAAGCATTGACTCTCATGCTAAGCAAACATATATATGTTTTACAGAAGTATTTCACCCAGCAAGTGAATTAGATTAGTAGCTAAGGACCAAAGACAAGTATATATTCAATTTGATGCTTATTTTAATTTAACGCATGATCAGTTGTTTCAATATGCGTAATTTTTTTATGTAAATCAGGATGTTATGTTTTAATTTCCACTAGCATGATATGAATGAAAGTGCATGGATATAACTGAGCCTTCATTTATCAGTTATTTTTCAATCTTATATCTGTGCAAATGTATGAGAATGTTTGCAGTTGAGCAAGTGCTTATGTTAGTCTTAAGAGAAAGGATGTCGTACATGGTTTACGAGATCCTCCTTCAAGCTAAATAAGCATACAAGATGGTTAAGTGAGGATCGAGGAGTTAAAAACTCAAAGTCAAGGATATTTCTAAAGTACTAGAGGTTTTGACATTGAATCCATCATACCTACCAAATAGTTTGAACCCTTGTTGAGCTACAAACCCACCATACATGATTATATGCTTGATGAGCATAAATCACTCATCCTTGTTATTGTTAAATGTTTTGCAGGTGTTAAAAGTAATGGTAAGATATACGTGCATAAGGTCATGATGAGTTAACTAAGGTTTAAGATGAGGAGAACCAGAGGATAGAAGATATAAGAGCACGATTGAAGTATTAGGACCTATAGGCCACAACTTCATGTAAGGATGATCATGAAAGCTGTTGTAATAGCTTAGTTTCTGCTGCAAGATTTGTACTCTGAATTTTTGTACGAATATACTAATAATATTTAGTATATTAATGTTGTATGGATGTATTGTTGATTGTTTCCTTCCTCTGACGGCCCGGGTCCCGTGTGGGATTTTTGGGGCCGTCACAGCGACATGAAACACCACTATGACGCGTCAGTCATTCGCTCACCAAAGGACTAGTAGACTTTTGGACCTCTGGAGGGTTTCATTCCAAAACGTGTCCCTAGCCCTTACTGAGACACTGATGGAGGTCTTGATCTCAGTCAACAATTATCTCAAGCTTGTGCAGCCTACTATGACGGACCGGGACCATTTGATGCACAACCTTGTAGAAAAGGTTGAAGGAGCGTGTCGTTTTGCACGCAAGATAATGGATGAACTTAATTCCCAACCCTTGTACTAGGTGTAGCCATAAAAATATTCTGGCATAACTCCTATAGTTTTCATGGCTTTGTAGCAAAAAGTTCATTTGTATAAATTTAATTAGATGTAACCTTTTGTTATTAATATATTTTGATGGCTTTATTTGGAAACTTTCTCTTCTCATATCATATATCATTCTCTGCTATGATATTAATCTATAAAATTATTTTATCATATAATAGATCTTTGCAACACAAAAAAATAAATAAATAAAACTTTTAGTGATGATTCCTTATTTCTTTTTCAACTTATAGGAAATGGCCCTAGTGGGAAGACCTCGGCTTTGCCAAAATAGAAACACCAACCAAGGTAACCAAGAAAGTGCCAACCCGAACGATAATCGGGAAAACGATGATAATAACGAGAATCAGGATAATCCTATTACCCTGTTAATGAACATGATTAGGGAAGCTGCCCAACCAAACAATAACCCACCACCCCCACAAGAAGTAGAACCTAGGAAAGTGACGTTCAAAGACTTCACAAATAGTTGCCCACCTACTTTCAGTGGGGAGGGAGGTCCTACTGCAGCCCAAACTTGGATTAAGGAAAATACTCAAAGGAGAAGCCAAGTATTGGTGGGAAAATACTGAACGATTAGAAATGACTAAGAGGTTGACAATCAGAGATGAACAAGCAGCAAATAATATTGATCAAATTTTCACCTGGCCCCAATTTAAGGAGTTTTTCAATAATAAATACTTTCCAGTTAGTGTTGCTGATGAGCTAAAGAGGCAATTCTTAGAACTATAACAAGGAAATATGACGGTGGAAGAATATGAGAAGAAGTTTAATGAACTCCAAAGGTACGTCTCACATTTGGTGGATACCGAGAGTAGGAAGACAAGAAGGTTTGAGCACGACTTGAATCCGTGGCTGCACGACAAAATTTCTATCTTATGCCTAGAAACCTATGCTGAGGTCGTTCAGAGGATGAAAGTAGTTGAGAAAAGTGGCAAAATACTTTGGGAATTTAATCGGGAAAACAGGAAGGAAAAAGGAGGGGAAACCACCCCTATAACAATAACTACAATAATAAAGGAAATGGAGGACATGGAAGACCACAGATCGACTAGCTCGATTGTGGTAAAACAAGAGGAAGGAAGTGCACCGAGTAACAATGATAAAAGAAAAGGAAATTTCGTTGTCAATTCAAGTGATAACAAAAGGAGGATCATTGTTTGTAACAAATGTGGGAGGAATCATGGGACTTCCCCATGTTTGAGGGGAACAAACATATGTTATAAATGCAATCAACCTGAGCATGTCTCACTTAATTGCCCAAATTAAGCACCAACCACTACCAAACCTTGGTATCATCCACAACAGCAACAAAATCAACCTCAAGGCACTAGTCGCACCATGGAGACTGTGAAAACATGTTACACTTGCAGTATAGAGGGCCACGCCTCCACCACTTGCCCTCAGAAAAAGAGTCAAGACAAACTGCCATTAACAAAAGCCAACAATGTACTAGTCCGCCCTCAAGCTAGGACCTACAATATGACTATTCAAGATGCACTAACATCTGATGACGTAGTTTTAGGTACACTCCTGGTCCACACAATTCAAGTACATGCTTTATTTGATTTCGGCACGACCAGATCCTTTATATCTAAACGTCTCCTTAAAGATATGAACATTTCTCCTAAATGCTTAGAAGTATCTTTAGAAGTCATAGTAGCTAACCAAGAGGTGTACATTGCTAATAGTGTACTACCTAGTTGTAGTATAAGGATAGGAAAACATGACTTCCCTGCGAATTTAATACCGTTCCCGTTGGGAGAATTTGACATGATCTTAGACATGAATTGGTTGCACAAGTACCAAGCTAATATAGATTGTAAAAGGAAGAAGGTTTCCTTAAGAACGCCTTCAAACTATAAAGTGTTGTTCCATGGATATAAGACCACCAAACCGTCTCACTTCCTCACGATGGTGCAAGCCAAAAAAATGATACGCAAAGGATGTGAGGCATTCTTGGCTTATGTACATGACACAAAAAGAGAGGAACTAAAAATGGAAAACATTCCCATTGTGAAGGAATTCAGATATGTATTTCTCGAAGAACTACAGAGTATACCTCCAGATAGACAAGTAGAATTTGGAATCGAGCTAGTATCAGGGACTGCTCCAATTTCCAAAGCTCTATATAGAATGGCCCCTTCGGAATTAAAAGAGCTTATGGTACAACTATAAGGATTATTGGATTGAGGATTCATTAGACCAAGTGTCTCACCATGTGGAGCACCTGTATTGTTCGTGAAAAAAGAAAGATGGATCAATGAGATTATGCATTGATTACAGAAAATTGAACAAGGTAACGGTGAAATATCGACGACTTCATCGATCAACTCAAGGATGCAAAATACTTTTCAAAGATCGACTTGAGGTCAGGATATCACCAATTAAATATCAAAGTTGAAGATATCTATAAGTCTGTGTTTAGAACCCGATATGGTCATTACGAATTTTTAGTAATGCCATTCGGACTCACTAATGGCCCAGCTGTTTTTATGGACTTGATGAACCGAATTTTCAAATCACAACTAGATAAGTTCATCATTATATTCATCGACGACATTCTCATCTACTCCAAAATGGAAGAGGAACATGTCAAACATTTAAGAATGGCGTTGGAGACACTGAGACAAGAGAAACTCTATGCCAAATTCTCAAAGTGCGAATTATGGCTAAGAGAGGTAAAATTCCTAGGGCACATAATCAATGAGCATGGTATATCAGTAGACCCCGCAAAGATTGAAGCCATCACCAATTGGCCATAACCGAAAACACCTACAGAAATACAAAGCTTCTTAAGATTAGCAGGATACTATCGCAGATTCGTCCAAAATTTTTCCAAGTTAGCAGTCCCGCTGACGAATCAAATGAAAAAGATAATAAAGTACACGTGGACTCTAGAATGTGAGAAAAGTTTCCAAGAATTGAAGAAAAGATTAACAACTGCACCAGTGTTAAGCTTGTCGGATAATAAAGGAGATTTTGTAATCTACAATGATGCCTCAATGAATGGAATGAGTTGTTCTGATGCAACATGGCAAAGTCATTGCCTATGCATCTCGACAACTCAAGGATTGCAAAAAATGATATCCAGTGCACAACTTAGAATTAGTTGTTATTGTATTCGCATTGAAAATTTGGAGGCATTATTTGTACGGAAAGAAATGTGAGATTTATACTGACCACAAAAGTCTAAAATACATCTTCACACAAAAAGAGTTAAACATGAGACAAAGACGGTGATTAGAATTAATCAAAGATTATGACCGTTCAATCAGTTATCACCCTGGTAAAGCAAATGTAGTAGCTGATGCACTGAGTAGACGTGAAAAATTGAATGAGATAGCAATTCAAGAGGAAGTAAGGATGGATTTGGAACAATTATAATTGAATGTTATCACAACTCGACAAAGGAGGGAGATAGAATAGGAAGTCAGTGCAAGACCAAGTTTACTGGACATCATCAAGGAGGCTCAAGAAGAATTTGCAAAAGAAAAGAAGTTGCTGCTAAAAGGAGAAAATGGAAAATGTCACATCCATGATGATGGATTGATGAGATTCGAAGATAGAGTCTGGATTCCGACAAAGTTGAAGTTGAGGAGAAACTTATTACAAGAGGCCAATAGTTTCAAATTTTCGATACATCCAGGAGGGACAAAAATGTATCAAGATTTGAGACAATTTTTGGTGGCCTAACATGAAGAGAGAAGTAGCTGAATGGGTCAGCATGTGTGGCATCTGCTGTTAGAGTGTATGCCCTAGTGGCCAATTATGTAATGATTGTGACACCATGTTTATGTTATGTTTTTTTTGGTTAAATGATAATTACTTTTATTATGTTTTATTTACTGCGTAATATAAATGTTAACATAATAAATGTCCTTAGAAGAATGATACTAATTATATGGATTCAAGTATGTGACTTGAATATGAGATTATATAAATATGTAAAGTATCATTATTCTTAAATGTCCCTAGTCGAGTATCATTGTCAGTGGGACAACAATAATACATTGAGACTAGTATGTGGATTAACTGATGGCTATATCTCATTGGTCATAAATATATACGAGATATATTAAGTTGATTCATAGGTACATGTTAGAGAACATAGTACTGGACAGACCCACCATGAGAATTCTACATGGAGCGTTATGCTATGTGTCATAAGTAATTCTCATAGTGACAATGATGTAATGGTCCTTCGACCTGAAGTCATAACATTTCTACATAAGGAGTTATGCGTTTTGACATTATCAAAAGTCACCTTTAACCGGGTGGACGATAAAGGTGATTGTTGGATGCATAATGAGTTATGTGAGAAATGGGAATGATGTAGATGGAATTTAACCCTCCTATAAATTAGGGGTGATATCTATAGGCCTCTTGATTGAGTGAAACTATGAAATGCATGGCCATGCTCAAATAGAGATTTGTTTCATATAGTTTACTCATTGATCAAGAAAACTGAGATTAAATTATAAAGAGGATGACACATCCATGCCTTGAATTTAATCTTAGATATCATGGTTAAAAGGATTAAATTACATTGAAACATTGGTCACAAAAGGTAACGTCGAATCTATGACTTTATTATTACTTGGGTAACAGTGATGTATTACTAGATGCCGCTCACTGTTTATAATTTTATAATATGATTTAAAATTATTGCCAACGTAATAATAACCTACAGGGTCACACACATAGAACATTCGTCAAGGAGATATAATTTAAATGTTAATGATTTTAATATATCAATAAGATTGATTTAATTAAATCATGACTTTAAATTATATATATATATATACATATATATATATATGTAATCTGTATGAAGAAGAGTCATTTGGAAGGAAATACGAATATATATTTATTTGTACATATATTAATTAAGTGAGACTTGATTAAATATATAATGAATATAGGATTCGGATTCTAATCTCCTAATTAGATTAGGTTTTGGAATCTACTCTATAGAAGGCTATATATATATGATATATCAGCTATTCTCTTTGACATATAAAGATATATAGAATTTTTCTCTGGAATAACCAACGTTTTGACGTACCCGCTCATAAGAGAGAGACTAAGGTTAAGAGAGATAAAAGAGATACAGATTATTTACAGCTAGTACTGTTATCCTCTTTACTCGAATCGTAAGACGGTTCGCGGGTGTTCGTGTGGATACCGTAGAGACGCTGTCCAGTTGGGTTGCGTTAAAGATTTGGAGACGATCAACACCTTCACCAAAGTTTCAGATTCGCACTTTTAATCGGTAAAATCTTGAACTATCTGTATTAAACTGTTTCGCATAGATCCTCGGGTTTGGGTTTCGTTTTGTTTTATTTTAAACCGTATTTTTCCGCTGCGTTTGCTGGTACGAAAACCCAACATCTGCCAGCAAGTGAAAGCCAAGTGGATTACTACAAACTTTGGATATCCCAGAATGGAAATGGGAATACATCATAGTGGACTTCGTGGTTGGATTACCGACAAGTCGAAAGGGAACAAACGTAATATGGGTAATCATGGACAGGTTAACCAAGTCTGCACACTTTCTGCCCATCAAGGACACCTATAAAATGGACCAATTGGTCAGATTGTATGTAAAAGAGATACTCAGCCAACATGGAGTACCAGTCTCAATCGTGTCAGATCGTTATCCACGCTTCAGATCTAGATTTTGGTGATACTTTCAAGATTATTCAGGAACAAAATTGGACATGAGTATTGCATTTCACTTGCAAACTGATGGGCTATCCGAAAAAACAATGTTAAGGGTATGTTAAGGGTGTGTTCTTTGGATATGTTAAAACAATGTTAAAGGATATGTTAAAAACAATGTTAAAGGATATGTTAAGGGTGTTAAAGGATATGTTAAGGGTGTGTTCTTTGGATTTTGAAGGATATTGGGATGAACACCTACTACTCATCGAGTTCGCTTATAACAATAGCTTCCATGCAAGCATAGGAATGGCCCCATTTGAAGCTTTATATGGTAGGAAGTGTAGAACACTGTTATATTGGAATGAAATTAGAGAAAGATGTTTTCCCAGTGAGATGACCTAGAACTTGTAGAAGGGGGGTTGAATACAAGTTCTCACAACTTTTTTGATTTCTTGTTCTTTTAGAAATTAAACTTTTCTGCGGAATATAAAGAACAAGATCAAAATCTTTATAAACAATTGCTTTTATTGATTTAACAATTGATTACAAGTTTTCTAACAATCAAAACAAGCTTTGATCGTCAGCTTCTATTCTGTGTATATATAAAATACAACACTTTCAATTCTCTCTCTCTATACACATCCACAACTTCGTATTCCTTTTCTGTAATTTATAATTACAGCTTCTAAGTTATCAAAAACCTAGCTTCCTAATTCAAATCAAATACAATCTTTCCAATTGAAAGATTTCTAACAAGTTTCCTTATCAGCTACATCTTCAATAAAGTCTACGTGTGCATGGAAGACTTTCCTTCTTTGATTTGAACTCTAACTCCATCAGTGATTAAGTCTTCGACTAATCTCCGATAGCTTCTTTAATTAGTCCCTGATCACTTCGAGTAATCTCCGATGCTTTACAACGTGTAATCTCTGATGCTTTACTTCGTGTAATCTCCGATGCTTTGGCTTTAGTCTCTGGTGATGTCAGCTTTTAATCTCCGAGGTATTGTTTTAATCTCTGATGACATCAGCATTAATCTCTGACTCTTTAGTTACAATCCCCGATGACGTAAGATTTAATCTCCGATGACCAATCCTTCAATCTCTGATGAACAAAACATTTTAATCTCCGATGAAGGATTCTTCAATCTCCGATGGGCAAAGTCCAATCTCTGATGAACAAAACTTTATTCTCTGATAGACTTTTCCCTTAATCTCCGACAAGCCAAAATCAATCTCCGAAGGACTAATTAATTTAAACAACTTGTTGAACAAACTCAACAAGTATTCCAGCAGTACATACAAAAGAAATAAACCTATCTCTTTATTATAATGACTAATTTACAAACAAGAGATACTACTGCTAGCTACAAAACTAAAGTGTCACAAACCAACACTTTTCTGTACATTTGTATTCCTAAGTATTCTAAAGACAATCATCATCAAATGTTCATAAAACCTAACAAAAGAAAACTAGAGGGACCAGAAATAATTCAACAGATTGAGGATACAATCCGAATCATCCAAAATAGAATGAGAGCAGCTCAGGATCGACAAAAGCGATATGTGAATCAGCATCAAAAGGACCAAACACTAGAAATAGGAGGTTATGCATTGCTTAAGATCTCACCTTAGAAGAGCATCATGCGTTTGGGGCAGAAAGGGAAACTAAGTCCCTGCTTTATCGGACCATTTGAAATAATCTGCCGTATTAGCAAAGTGGCTTACCAACTGGCACTGTCCCCAACTCTAGGACATATTCATTATGTTTTCCATATATCAGTGCTATGACCCTATAAAGGGGACCACATTGACATCATTGACTATCAACCTATTGAACTTCAATCGAATTAGCATTATGAAGAAATTCCAGTACAAATTTTGGATCTTCAAATGAAAGTTCTAAGAAATAAAGAGATTGCCTCCGTGAAAGTTTTATGGAGGAATCACATTGTAGAAGAATCAACATGGGAACTGGAAGAAATGATGATGCAAAAGTACCCCCATCTTTTCCATTAGTTAAGTTTCTAGGATGAAACTTATTTTAAGAGGGGAAGTATTTGAGAACCTGAACATAAAAAATAAGAATATGATGAATGGATGATTTATTCATTCATATTTTGTATGGAGTATTAATTCACATTTTGTATGGATAATCAATTCATATCTTGAAGGAGAATTTTATGTGATGTCCAAAATTTAATGATGTCAATTCCTTTGTAAAACCATCAAAGGGATATAAATGTGAGAATCTCAAATCTCATATGAGGTTAAATTAGTCAAGCATGTGTGGAGATAAGTCGATGAAAGGATTACGTGTTTTTATGGAGACTGTTATGGGATTACGTGTATTAGTGTTTGATTAGTAACCTGCATTTGTGTCAACAACTGATTAAGAGTAAGCTACATGTATGCCAGCAGCTACTGGGTATTAAACCAGCTATTGAAAGTGATATAATGAGCAGCCTTTTCACCGGCCAAGCTAGGCAATCATATCACCCCAAGGACATAATTTTAGCCTACTGCCCCTAATTGATTTACAAACATTATAAATACTTCATCTGAGGCATAAATCCTAACCTTTCTTCTAAAACTTCTCTTTAGCCGACCACCCACATAAAATTTCAGGTTCATTTTCTAAAGCAATAGTCCTTTCTAGAGTAGCCTGAGCTTTTAACTTCCTCCTTATAAACGAAGAGGTAAGAGCTTTATACCAATCGTATACTCTGCTTTGTTCTATTTTATTCTTTCATGCACATAACATTTGAAAGTATTAGTTGTGCATAGTAAAAGTTATCCAAGAAAAGAATAAACCTTCAAAAGTTGTAGTATTCTTTTGCATCTGTGAGTATGTGTATTATGTAAGTAATGCTACACACAGCAGGTATGATAATGATGCACCCTAAGATAGATTTATCCATTGTTAGGCATCATCCATGATCTCATAAAAGGTCCTCGGCAGAGTGCGGGTCCATAAAAACATAGAAGAAATCTTCAATTTCCCAGCAAAAACAATCAGATTTCACCATGTAATTAAAGATCAATAATACTAGCAGAACAAAAAATTATCTATAAACTAATAAAGAACCATTACCTTACCCATGCTCATCTCACCAAATCACAAAAGAACTTACGTCCCTTCAAATCAACACCATAACAAAAATAGTTAGTACAACTTTACATCAAAGAAAACATAAATTACTTTCCAAAAGTAATTCCTAAACATAAACTGGCTAGCTAACAAGTTCCTGAATAATAGCTAGTTATCCATCCTTTCCAAAACCTAAACTCCATTGCCTTCTTGAATTCAAATTTTTCCAATTAAAGCTGACCCATTTATAAATTACTTACCTTAATGGAACCCCAACGTAGCTAGTGAAGTTTTAAGTACTAAAATAATTTATCTTAATAATGTTTAACTAGTTTTACTTTTTAAGAATTCAAGAAACAAAAAATTTAAAGAATATAAACATCATCATAAATAATATCTTAACATGTGAGCATGTTATGTCTACCTATTTTTAATATGACAAATCAAATTGGCCTAAATCAAAAACTTTTGAAAGTTCAACACCTTGACAACAAATTATTAAACGATGATCAGTATAGTGCAAAATGACCTAAAGGTAATGTATTTTTGTTTATTTACCCGAAAATAAAATTAGAAACATGGAAAACAAAAATTCATAGATGAAAGCAATCAAGCAAGAGATCAAAAAAGGCGAAAAGAACAAAAATCCCAAACAAAAAATAAAACCTACATTTTAAATTCAAAGATAAACTTCAAAAGAAGAATTCAAATTCAGAATGAAAGTTATAACATAGAGCTAATAAGGATAAGTTGGCAACAAAGAAATGAGATGCGAGGAAGGAAGAAATTGTAGAAAGTGATTTTTTGAAATATAGGCAATAGAGAGACTTGGAGATAAAGAAAGGCAAGCAAGCTAGAATACAGGAGGAATTACATGAGCTTGAGAATAATCAAGCTTAAGAATGAGAGAAAAATTGAACAGGTTAAAAAGGATGGAAAGAGTATGATAGGTTAAGAGGAACACGGAGAAAAAATATGGAGTTAGTCAGAGAGAGTAACATACCAGTCATGCATGAGAGAGCATAACAAAACTAGTAATGCATGCCCTCTTAATAAAACCTAAATAATTATAACACACACCAATAGTGATTGTAGATATTTGTCAATTTCCAAGGAGACTTACTATAGCTATAATTCTAAATTACTGTCAAACCAAAACTGACCTACGCATACAACGGAGACGAGAACCCAAAGTAACACTTTAGAGATTAGAAAACTGTCTAAGGAAGTTTTTAACCAAAGGCTTTTTTTCGCCTAATCAACTGAAGGCTCACTTTCCTTGTAATTCTTATAGTGTACTTCTCTGTGTAGCACTAAAGTTCTGCCCAAGATATCAACATGGCATTGGTAGTGGTTATCCTTATTAACTACAATGATTAATACCATGTTGCTATTTGCTGGTAGTGTGTGAAGTTTCTTGGGTTGAGAAATGTGGCAATCATAGGCTAGTAGCACTAGCATAGTTTCTTCCATATGGTATTTCCTTTTATTTTCTCACATCCCCCTTCGCTGATGCTTGTGGCTAACTATGCATTATAAATTTAAGAATGACATCATTTATATAGAGTATTACAATATGGTATACTGTTCATTCGTTCTTTAGTCACAAGATACCAACCTCCATAATATCAGCTCTGAACATCTCTTTCTTCCCACATCAATCGCACCTGCAAACATTACAAAGCCACCTCCAAAACCTATTCACAACTACTTTCTTGAGTTTAATCAAAATTTTCCAATTAGAATTATAAGTTACCTTAATTGCTCCTAAAACCTAAATACACTACTTTCTTGAGCTGAATCAAAACTCTCCAGTTAAAGTAGATAAGATCATTTACCTTAATCGATCCACAAAATAGCTAGTGAAGATCCTCTCCAGAACCTTAATTCCATCACCTTCTTGAGTTCAATCAAAACTTTTCTGTTATAGCTGATGCAATTATAACTTACTTACCTTAATAAAAAACCCAAAAGTAGCTTGTGATGTTTTTGAGTTTAGAAACCAAAATCTCACTACTTTCTGGAGTTCAATCAAAGGTTTTCCGGTTAAAGCTGATAAGACTTACCTTAATATATCCCAAAGTAGCAAGTGAAGTTTCAAACGTAGTTGGTGAAATTTCCAGTACAGAAACCTAACTCCCACTACTTACTCGAGTTCAATTAAAATTGTCCAATTGAAGCTGATATAATAAGTTACAGTCGCTACTGAAGTTTCCAGTCCAGAAAGGGCCTTTCCCAAACCTGCAACATAACAATTGAAACAGAAAATGCACACAAATGATCAGACAACCATCACAAAACATTTCCATATTCATAGCATAAAACCACTAAAGATAAAATTGGGTCTAAAACTCACCAATTTGAAATGATAAATCACTGTCTCCTTCATGGGGCTGAAATCTCCCAATGTCCTACATAAGCTTTTTAGAAATTGCCAACTTCTATTGCAATGTAGCAACTAATGAACTACAAGGAATGATTCTAAAGACTTCTGCTATTTACATCCCAACACTTATATTATGGAAAAATCAATTATGATATAATGGCATGGCATAAAGTGAGACAGATGCCTAAATGGAGGACAAAATTAGCTAATAAGTACACATCTGAGACCAGAAGTAACCTAAGCATACATCTGAGACCCGAACTCAAATTAACACTTTCGAGATCAGATAAGAAACCAACTTTGCCTAAGGCAACATCTAACTAAAGGCCTTTTCTCATCTAGTTAACTGAAGGTTTTTTCCCCCCTTGTAATTCTCATATTATATTTTTCTTGAGTTCAATCAAAACTTTCAGGTTAAAGCTGATAAGATCATAACTTCCTTATCTTAATTAATCCCAAAATAGCAACGAGAGTTCCGGTTTAGAAGATAAAATCCCCCTACTTTCTGAAGTTCAATCAAAAGTTTCTAGTTCAGTCATTAGAGTACTTACCATCATTGATCATCAAAGTAGCAAGTGAAGTTTCCATAGTAGCTAATGACTTCCGTCCAAAAACCTAAATCCACAACTTTCTGGCATTCAATCAAAATTTCCAGTTAAAGCTTATAATTGATTTACCTTATTCAATCCCCAAAGTAGCTAGTGAAGTTTCTAGTCCAGAAAGGCTCTTTAAAAA
The DNA here is from genome assembly GCA_014636745.2 of Centella asiatica. Lineage (NCBI taxonomy): Eukaryota > Viridiplantae > Streptophyta > Magnoliopsida > Apiales > Apiaceae > Centella > Centella asiatica. The sequence continues at coordinate 24,268,532 of CM025787.1, forward strand.
CCTACAACATAACAATTGAAATGGACATCGCACATTATCAGATAAGAAACTTAATTACCGAAAAAGATTAGTCATATTCATAGCATAAAACCACATAAAAATCAAATTGGGTCTGAAACTCACCATTCTGAAAGTACTGATCACTAGATCCTCCAAGCAAATGAAATCTTCACATGTACTAAACTAGTTTTGCAAGGTCACCATCTTATATTGCAATTGAGCAACTAATGAAGTGCATCTAAAGATTTAAAAGACTAAAGCCTACTTACATCTCATCAATTTTACTTTGAACAAACTACTAATGATAAGGGTCTCAAACTTTTTAATCTCAAATGTCTCATTATGGTATCCCTTAAGGCTAAGTATCTTTAGCCCTGACCAATAGTTAGTTAATTAGCTAAGTGTGTGTGTGTGTACGAAGCATTTGTATGTGTGTTTGAGTAAAATATGTAGTGCCTACAGATACCATGTTATACTGAATTCCTTAGGTAATTAATGAAATATTTCACCCTGGTGAATTGTCAAAATTTTCCAGTTAAACCCGATAAGTTTATGTTTTAACTACTTTAATCAATCCCAAGAAGTTTCCGGTCAAGAAAGGGCACTTGAACCTACAACACAAACAATTGAAATGGAAATTGCAGATATATAGATAAGAAAGTTTGTTACAGAGAAATATTTTCCATAATGATAGCATACAATCATTAAAATTGGCAAATTGGGTCAAACTCACCTAAATGACATATTGACATGTTAGATCCCTGGATACTTGATGGAACTGAAATCTCTTCAAGTACTAAACATGCTTCAGGCATTGCTATCTTATATGGCAACAGAGAAACTAATGGGCTACTCTGTAAAGATTTTGAAGAGTACTTACTCTCATTAGTTTTATATGAAATAAATAGTAATGATAAATGTCTTACATTTTTGTCTCAAAATGTCTCATTATAGCATCCAACTGGTTGCTCAATATACGATCATTTACTAACCGGGTAAAGATACCACCAGAGTTCGACACACATCTAAGACTATTGATTTATTTCAACTAGCTAAAACCAGAAAGGACTTAAAAAGTTATATGTAATAAGAGACGCAATAAATTATGTCATCCTAGAATAAAATACAAACAGATTAGCACACAAATATCATGTTGATTAAGCAAGGTTTCACGATCTCACTTTCGATCTCCCACAAAAACATATCAAGCACAAATTAGTTTAGGAAGGTTAAAATTCAGAATAAACATCTCCCTTTAGAGTATACTACTTAGCTGGCTCGGCTGATTCAATTAGTGAGAGAAAAATGACGAATCTTCCTCTATGTCCCACAAAATGAATATCATCCATGAGTGCAGTTACTTTAAAAACATGACAAAGTGAAAAAAGAAATAAAGAATGGAAAGAACACAAGTAACTCATAAGGTCTGACTGCAGAATATACATCTCTTGCATTATACTAAATTAAATGAAATCAAATCCTTACAATTAAAGAAATACTTAATAAAAATAATAGTAACTCAGAAATTTATCCAACGACCAATAACATATCCACATCAAGGACTCTCATCCAATTTCTACCGTAGAGACAATATATCAATCAGAAAAAAAAATTACTAAAAGCACTTCTATTTTACCAAATTAAAGATCAAATAAACATGAAACACTTGGCAAAAAAACATGGTAGAAAATTATTTGTGAACTTCAAGATAAGTACTTAAAGATAATTAGCACAAGCAGAACAGAAAATTATCTATCAACTTATGAGGATTCAATAACTTATCCATGATCACATCACCAAATGAAAAAAGAACTTACACACTTTCAAATACGCAACACAAAAATATCCCACTGATACATAAATTAATTCAGGCAACACTATAGCAAACAAAAAATAAAACTAAAATACACATCCAATAAAAATTCATAAATGACGCAATTGACCAAGAGATTTCATGTATAGTAAAACAAATAAAATGCTGACAAGAAGTGGACTCAACAACCAAAATTCGAAAACGACAAATAAAACCATCAATTTTTTCTTAAAACTCAAACTCTAAAGATTAAATTCAAGAGAACACTTCAAATACATCTCCTGCTAGATTATAGAACTTAGCTGGTTCAGCTGTTCATTCAGTGATACAAAAACAACCGCTCCTCTATCATTATGGAAAATGTGAGGCATGTCATCAACTTGTGCAATTAAACAAGAGATGAGATCATCATGTATACCGGTAAAACAATGGAAAGGGTAGGAAAAAAATGGAGTAAACAATCAAAATTCCAAAAATAAAATATAACTACAATCATTTCATCAAAATCCAAAAAGCTTTCATGAGAACAATTCAAATGTGTACGATATCAATAATTGTGAATAAAATTACCACCAAGATGCAACTTAAATTCAAGAAAGAGAAATAGAGAAGGAATAAAACAACTACACCAAAATTCCATAGAAGATGCAACTAACTAAGATACAATCATGTTTTAAAGAACAAAGAACAATAGGGATGACAGAAAACGAAATTAAAAATTAAATTAACACAATGTAACATACTCCAACAAATATGACAACGTTACATATTACAAAGGAGGATCCTCTTTACATAATTTAGAATCCATATATAATGACTCTAATATAAAAAATACAAATATCTAATCAAACAAGCAAGCCCACAAATAAAAAATATATCTCACACATTGAGGCAGGAGAAGGATATGTTAAAAAAATTCTACCCCTATGAAATTTTATAAAACAGACTGATCTAGTAAACGATCAAGAACAACAACTAGGATACCGTCGTATTTAAGAACTAAAAGCACTTCTATTTTTACCACATCAAAGATCAAATAAACACGGAGCACTTGGCACAAAAACATGGAAGAAATCGTCAATCTCCCAGAAGAAATAATTGAATTACACCAAGTAATTAAACATAAGAAACAGTAGCAGAACAGAAAATTATTTATTAACTAATGAGGAATCAGTAACTTACCCACGATCATGTCACCCAATGAGAAGAATTTACATACTTTCAAATCAGCAACACAACAAAATCCCACTGATTTATAAATTAATACAGGAAACAATACATCATAACGCAAAAAAAAAAAAAAAAAAATACACATCCAAAATTCCAAAAACGAAAACCAAAATTCTGAAAACAGAGAAAACGTTGACAAAAAATGGAATCAACAACCAAAATTCCAAAAACGAAAAATAAAACAATTGGTTCATTAAAATCCAAAAAGATTATTTTCACAAGAACAATTCAATCAGTGAAACGTAAACGACTGCTCCTCTATCACTATGGCAAGCATAAGGCATGTCATCCACTTGTGCAATTAAACAAGAGATCATCGTGTATGCCGGTAAAAAAAATGGAAAGGCTAGGAAAATTCCAAAATACACAACCAAAATTCCAAAAACAAAAAACAAAAATTGGAATCAACAATCAAAATTCTGAAAACAGAGAAAACGTTGACAAAAATTGGAATCAACCACCAAAATACCAAAAACAAAAAATAATACCAACGACTAGTTCATTAAAATCCAAAGATTATTTTCAGAAGAACAATTCAATCAGTGAAACTAAAACGACCGCTCCTCTATCACTATGGCAAGCATAAGGCACATCATCCACTTGTGCAATTAAACAAGAGATCATCGTGTATGCCAGTAAAAAAATGGAAAGGCTAGGAAAACAATTGAGTAAACAATCAAAATTTCAAAATTAAAATATAACAACTACAATCAGTTCATCAAAATTAACAGAACTTTCAAGAGAACAATTCAAATGCATACGAGATCAATAATTGTGAATAAAGTTATCAGTAAACGACCAAGATACAACTGAAATTCAAGAAAGAGAAATAGAGAAGGAATAAAACAACTACACCAAAAATCCATATAAGATACAACTAACTAAGATACAGTCATGTTTAAAAGAACAGAGATGACAGAAAACAAAATTAACAATTAAATTCACAAAAAAATGTAACATACTCCAACAACTATGAAAAAAGTTACATATTACAAAGGAGGATCCTCTTTACATAATTTAAAATCCATATATAATAACTCTAATATAAAAAATACAAACATCTAATCAAACAAGCAAGCCCACAAATGAAAAATATATCTCACACCTTGAGGCAGGACAAGGATAGACTATTCTACCCCATGAACTTTCATAAAACAGACTGATCCAGTAAACTTTCATAAACAATCAAGAACAACAACCAAGTTACCGTTGTATTTAAGAAAATAAAACTAAACAAACTACTCCAATAAACATCCATAAAAGATTCAATTTACAATCGTATTTAAGAAAACCCAAAAAGAACATAAAGAATAACCAAATTATACTTGTATTAAAGAAAACAAAAAGATAATGGGTGGTAGAGAACTTAATAAACCTATAGACTACAGAAAACCATACATCATAAGAAAATATAAAATAAAAATATACATCCAACAAAAGTCCAAAAATGGCACAATTGACCAGTAGATTCATGTGTAATAAAACAGACAAAACGCTGACAAAAATTGCAATTAGAAACCAAAATTCCGAAAATGAAAAATAAAACCAACAATTAGTTCATTAAAATCCAAAGATTATTTTTCAAGAGAACAATTCAAATACATCTCCTGATAGAATAAAGTACAGTAGTTAGCTGGTTCAACCGATTCAATCAGTGAAACCAAAACCCACTCCTTTATCCCTATGTCACACACAAGGCATATCATCCACATGTGCAATTACTTTAGAACCTTCAACAGAACAATTGCAATGCAGACAATGATCAATAAGTGTAAATAGGGAAGGAATAAAACAACTACACCAGAAATCCATGGAAGATGTAACTAAAACCAAGATACAATTGGATATAAAAAAGAAAAAAGAGCGATAGGGATGACAGAAAATGGAATTAACAATTAAATTCACAAAAAAAACAATGTAATATATTCCAACGTAATATACAATAAAGGAGGATCCCGTTTACATATATAATGATTAAAAAAACATCTAATGGAAAATGCAAGCCCACAAACATTGATGCAGGACAATGGTGGGCAGAAAAAAACTACTCCTATCATAAAACAGACTATTCCAATAAACTTCCATAAATTTACAGATTCACAGAGAGATAGAGGGGGTAGAAAACCTAATCAATTTATAGATTGCAGAAAACCATAATCAATTTATTGAATTCATACAAGGAAGGAATTTTAGGTACACAATTCGAAACCCTAAATCCTCACAATATCATTTATACGAAGATTTCATCCAATTAATAAATCAACACTCAACATAAGAAGATTTGAAATATGGAAGTGCACAAGTATTTGGAAGAGTATAACATAAGAAGATGATGATAATGAGGGCCAGAAAAAACACTCAACATCCTAGAACAATACACATATTCAACCATGAATTCCAAGCAAGAACTTCAAGCCACAAATCAGAACCACATGATGAACATCAAATCAGCAAATCACAATAACAAAAGAATCATTAACTTACACATGATCATGTCACCGAATGAGGAAGAACTTACACACTTTCAAATCAGCAACACAACAAAATCCCACTGAATATATAAATTAATTCAGGCAACAATCCATCAAAAGAAAGAAATAAAATAAAAATACACATCCAACAAAAATTAAAAATTGACACAGTTGATCAATAAATTCATGTATAACAAAACAGAGAGAACGCTGACAAAAAAGGGAATCAAATAATAAATAATTTTAGAAAACCCACAATTTCAGAAAACCAGGAAACCCAAAAAGAAAGAAAAGAACAAGAACAATAACCAAGTTATAGTCGTATTAAGAAAACAGAGAGAGACAATGTGGCAGAAAACCTAATCAATTCATAGATCACAGAAAACCATAATCAATTTATTGAATTCATACAAGGAACTTCAGGTACACAATTCGAAACCCTAAATCCTCACAATAACATTTATATGAATATTTCATCCAATTAATAAATCAACACTCAACGGATTAGAAGTATGGAAGTGCACGAGAATATAACATAAAGATAACGAGGGCCAGAAGAACAGGAAAAACACTCAACATCCTGGAAACAACACACATTCAACCATGAATTCTGAAGAACTACAAGACACAAATCAGATCCACATGACCAACATCAATAACAGGCTGAAAATATTTCACACTTTTAAAGTAAACAAAAGAGTAGATAAGAAATCAAACTACTACAATAAACTTTCATGAACGAGTCAATTAACCCAGTAATCATCAAATTGAACCAAAATATAACAGAAACGCAAAAGCAAAAAAATCAATTACAAATCACCAAAAGGGAGAAAAAAATACACACGATAAATTCTATCAAAGTCTTCCGAGGAATGAACTTTTGGCACACAATTCAAAACCCTAACGTTTATGCTACAAAACCCAAAAA
>CM025787.1:24275647-24366469 GCA_014636745.2 Centella asiatica
TTTTATCAAATTTGTTGTAATTATTTGGTCGATTAAATGTTGAGAAGATTTTCTGATAAATTTTTTAAAATATACCATCATTATTAAAATATTATGCAAATGTAACGTTTTTTTTGAACTAGTCTTGTTTTCAAATGTAACTCTTTCTTGGTAACAAATAACATTGGCACATACTAAAATAAGTGATAAATATATCGTATTTTTTTGGTGTTTCACTCGATATATCATATTTGTCATGTTTTAAAATATAATATGATAGATTGATAGACAACACAAAATAGATGATATCCATATTAATATGTAGAGAAAATATAATATAAAAATAATAAATTCGTGTATTAGTGAATAATATATCAATATACTAATATATATTAAAATATAATTAAGATAAAATATAGATATGTAAGTAGGTTGATCGATTAAAAAAAATAAACGGCAAGTTTGTAATGTTGATGTATTAGTTCAATTTCTAAATTTAGATGAGATTAAATTTGGATGAATATATCAACGTATTAATTACGAACTCAATATATAAATGTATCTTAGTTGTATTAGATCAAATTGTTTTAATATATATTTATCATTTGAAGTTGTATATTATCTATAACAACTATATAATATTTATTGGTATTAGTTTACCTTGCATATCATACATGAACACAAATTATCTTTGATAAGTTATATATAGCACATCATTTTACATGAAGCACAAATTTAATAAGAGCAATTTGATGATAGAAAATAGCAAAATGGAAAAAAAAAATCTAAGATAATTTTCTTTCCATCATAGATTATATATTTTAATTTTAATTTTATTTCGTTTCAAATCAAATATCTTTTATCTATATTTTTCTAACAGTACCTCACATTTTCTTTTAATAAATCGACAAAAAAGTTAACATAGAAAAATAAGATTGTGAATGAAATTTCTCTCATTTATGAATGTGTGTGTATATATGTATGTGTTAGAGTGTATGCCCTAGTGGCCAATCATGTAATGATTGTGACACTATATTTATGTTATGTTTTGGTTAAATGATAATTTATTATGTTTTATTTACTGCGTTATATATATGTTAACAGAATAAATGTCCTTAGAAGAATGATACTAATTATATAGATTTAAGTATGTGACTTGAATATGAGTTCATATAAGTATGTAATGTATCATTATTCTTAAATGTCCCTAGTCGAGTATCATTGTCAGTGGGACAACAATAATACATTGAGACTAGTATGTGGATTAACTGATGACCATATCTTATTGGTCATAACACTACAAAAAAAATGGCCTTTAGTGATGAAAATTTTAGTGACGACTAAAATTCTGGTCACCAAAAGTAGCCTTTTGTAACTTAATTTTTTTTTGGTCACCAAATGTAGTGAACAAATAAATTTAGTGACCAAAACAAGAAAGTGGTCAATAAATTTTCCTTTAGTGACCGAATTTGGTGACCACAGCTTGGTATCGTCATTAAAACTTGTTTAGTGACTAGAAATCTGGTCACTTAACTTCTTAACCATAGAAATGTTGGTCACTAAATTTTTTGGTGAAAAAATGCTTTTGACTCTATATAATTTTATGATATAATAATGTATAGTAATTTTTTTTACTTTATAATGACATACAATTTTATGATATATTATTTTTTTGTTGTGTCGTATTAGTGATAAAATTTTTATAAAAAAATATGGTACTATTTTTTTTTACTATAGCTTTCTATATTAAGCAATTTATTATCATTTCTGTTTTAATTTTTTATTTGTACTTTATATTATCATTTCTTTTTTTTTTACTATATATTTTTTTACTTTATATTTTTTTTATGTTTTTTTTCATTGAAGCTTTAAAGAGGTATACCCATAGTTATTTTATTTTTACATTTATTATTATTTCTGTTTATACCATTATGTAGATAATAATTTTCAGTATCATTTTCATATATAGCACATGTTTATAGCATATATGGTTTGAGAGTTATTGATTTTTAAAGTTTAATAAAAAAAAATATTCAAGAAAAACCCGTAGAACCCTATTACCCGACGGACAGAATTTCGCGATTCAAGCTCAAATTGCTTCATGGTTGTTTAAATTGATTACATGACCTTGTTTCTGCACTTAGAACCGACATTTTGCCTCAATCAATTTCAAAAATGGCAAAGCATAGCTCGTTTTAAAACCCGAATGTTCTTCTTAATTTTTCTTGCGATTCAGTTGTTAAAACTTGAAAATGATTGCATGAATGAGTTCCTTGAAGTCTCCGGATTCATTTTCATACTTGATTTGTCAAAAATGGTTGTGTTTTCGAGTTTTGGGAGCTTGCCGACAATGGTGTTCTCGGCAACGGAGCAGGCTGGCCGGCGGCGAGCTTGGAGTTGGTGTTCCAGTGGTTTTCAGGCGACGACGTGAGGGGAAACGGGGTAATCGCCTATGGTGATTGTCTCGACGGTGCCTCTACCTCGTTTTGTTGTGTGTGTGTGCATGTATCAAGCTTGACATGCCGCGGCCGGCCGGAAACGGCGCCGGCGACGTGCTGCAAGGAAGAAGACGGGTTGGTCCGACCCAGATCCGATCCACTTGACATTTGACCCATTGTATTTTTTTTTTTAACTTTTAGTGACCACTTTCCCTGTAGCAACTTAGTGACCGCGTACAAAATCATGGTCACCAAAGCCTTTAGTGACTAGGATTCAGTGACGAGCAGGGGATGACAAATTTTCTGGTCACTAAAGGCCTGTAGTGACCATATTTCGTCACTAAAAGTCCTTTTAGTGACCAAAAATCGATCGTCACTGAAGGCCATTTTTTTTGTAGTGTAAATATATACGAGATATATCAAGTTGAAACATAGGTACATGTTAGAGAACATTGTACTGGACAGACCCACCATGAGAATTCTACATGGAGCATAATTCTCATAGTGACAATGATGTAATGGTCCTTCGACCTGAAGTCATGACATTTCTACATAAGGAGTTATGCGTTTTGACATTATCAAAAGTCACCTTTAACCGGGTGGACGATAAAGGTGATTGTTGGATGCATAATGAGTTATGTGAGAAATGAGAATGATGTAGATGGAATTTAACCCTCCTATAAATTAGGGGTGATATCTATAGGCCTCTTGATTGAGTTAGACTATGAAATGCATGGTCATGCTCAAATAGAGATTTGTTTCATATAGTCTACTCATTGATCAAGAAAACTGAGATTAAATTATGAAAAGGATGACACATCCATGCCTTGAATTTAATTTTAGATATCATGGTTAAAAGGATTAAATTACATTGAAACATTGGTCATGAAAGGTAATGTCGAATCTACGACTTTATTATTACTTGGGTAACAGTGATGTATTACTAGATGTCGCTCACTGTTTATAATTTTATAATATGATTTAAAATTATTGTCAACGTAATAATAACCTACAGGGTCACACACAAAGAACATTCATTAAGGAGATATAATTTAAATGTCAATGATTTTAATATATCAATAAGATTGATTTAATTAAATCATGACTTTAAATTATATATAAGTAATTTGTATGAAGTAGAGTCCTTTGGAAGGAAATACGAATATATATTTATTTGTACATATATATTAATTAAGTGAGACTTGATTAGATATATATATATATATATATATATATATATATATATATATATCTAATAAATATAAGATTCGGATTTTTAATTCTCCTAATTAGATTAGGTTTTGAAATTACTCTAGAAAAGCTATATATAGGATATATCAGCTATTCTCTCGAACTAACGCCTCTTGCATTCAAAACCCTAGTCGCTCATTAAAGAGATAATTAAGTAACTTGAAAATGTTGCAATACAGTTAAATTTAGAAGATATTGCGTATATGAACAACAATACGTTTTAAAATAGGTAAGGGTTATTAACTTTGGTTTCAAATTTAGAGACACTCTTTGACATTTTTTGTCAAATAACCACATATTAAATTTTAAATTAATATCAATATTTAGTTGATTTTTGTTGGTGCAATTATTAGAATTATATAACATAGTAAACTCGAAACATGATTCAAATTGGACGATTTCAGTAATAAATTATTCAAAAACTGTAAAACAAGAAAGTATATATATAGTACACCTTAAAGTGTCTATTTTTGTTGAGGCAATTCTGACTTGTTAAAGTGTTTCCCTATTTGAATGCCAAAGATTATGCAAAAGATTAATAGCAATCCATCTTTAACACTACTAATAATTTGAAACATGAAAAATTAAAAGAAATTAATGGGGGCCAAGTCTTTATATTTCATGTTTAATTTTCCACAAATTGAATCTTGTTAATAGTTCGATAATTTGATAGCTAAAAGAATTCATTATTGAATAAATGTATATACCACTTATTATAACTAGCTTATAAACTAGTGTGCACCATGGAAAAGTATTTTTTTTTTCAAATTCATAATTTGACAATTTATTGGAATTTAGTATATTTTGAATAATTAAAAATTCATTAAATCCTAAAATTATTTAAATTAAAAAATTCTTACTATTTCTCTACTATATAATAAGATTTTAACCAATTTTATAGTTATTATATGATAGAGAAAAGTTAAGAGTATAAATGTACACTAAACTCTAAAAACATTAAAATTTTATTTTAGTAAATTTGTTTTAATGTAATCTCTATTTTTACTTTAAAATAAACAGTGTCTCGTATTTTGGTTTATGACTAGTTATTTTGTCTTAGTTATTTAAGAATTTTGATATAAACTACAGGTTTTGTTAATTACTTACTCCATCTCCAAAAATATCCGAAGAACACCCAACACATAGATTAAAATAAGAAAATAATAATATATGCATTTCTTTTTTGTCTTTGATATAATCTTGAAATGTGTAATTTAATATTAGAGAGGGAATAGCACTCTTGACTTTTTGAAGAAATGTTGTAATTTTCGACATTGTTTTAAAGATTCTTCTGGATGCTTAAGCCCCTTTTAAGGATGGAAGGAGTATAATTTTATTTAAAATGGATTTTGGTGAGAAATGTTCTAAAACAATTTAATATTTATAAGGTAATGAGTTGTCTTTCTCTATATATTACCTCTTATAATACATAAAAATAAGCATATACAGATATACAATTATAATTGTATAAATGTATTATATATACTTTTTTATTCCGGTACATTAAGAAGTATACTACTTATTATATTATTTTTACTATAGACATTAATTTGTATACAAATAAATGTGTACAAATTAAATTGTATAGAGACTATTCAATTCTAATGGATCCATTATATAAAATCTGGTGGTTCAAAATTTATTGCATGTATTTTATGCAATTTGTTGGCGTACCTATATCATATTAGTCAAATGTAAGAGATTTTAAAATATATCTTCTATCTATTTATCTATATTATTTAGTGACTGATTTTCACTCCGCATATTTGCTTCTCCATGTAGAATCACATATTCTCCAATGAAGTAGTCCACAATAGCCAATTGTTTTGCTTGTGATGATTTCACCTTTGACTATGGTAAGCTTTAATTCCAATCTCTTTTGAAATATTCTCTTCTCTATGTTATATTGAACTCTAAAAACTTTCGTCCCTTTCCAATTTAAGTAGCAATGTATAGTGCTCAAACAATTAGAACCTGCATCTGTCAAATATATTTAATTAACATCCCTCATAAGAAATGTGTGTTTAATTAACATGTTCATAGCAAAATAAACCCCAATATAAGGGTGTTATATGAAATGCATTAAGACTAAAGTAAGCCACCCTGAGAAATAAACGAATTCTAAAGATTTTGGACAAATTCAAAGAGGGTTTTCATATACATTCATCACCAACAATTCCTAAATCTCAATAAACCAATTTCATATAGCTGTCAAGAAGCACAAGCTAGAAAATACAATATGTGCCCCGACCACACTTTCATAACTCTAAATACATAGATTTATCGTAGCCTCTCCTGTGTCATCGGTGTTTCTAAAAATATTTTCAAATGGATTTTATATGTTATTTTCTTTTGATGCTATGGACCTAATGTCATTCTTAAGAACTTGCGCAAATCCATATTTAATCCTACACATAAAAAATACTTACATTTTTTTTCCTAAAACGTGCAGGCATATTTTACTATTTGAATTCTTGTAAATATAAATATTGTACCTTTATTTGGAATTACAAATTCAAATAATAGGTATTTTTTATGAAATTTGTTGCAATTATTTGGTTGATTAAATGTTGAGAAGATTTTCTGATAAATTTTTTAAAATATACCATCATTATTAAAATATTATGCAAATGTAAATCCTTTTTTTGAACTAGTCTTGTTTTCAAATGTAACTCTTTCTTGGTAACGAATAACATTGGCACATAATAAAATAAGTGATAAATATATCGTATTTTCTGGTCTTTTAATAGATATACTACATTTATCATGTTTTAAAATATAATATGATAGATTGATAGACAATACAAAATAGATGATATGCATATTAATACTTAGAGAAAATATATAATATAAAAATAATAAATTCGTGTATTAGTGAATAATAGATCAATATACTAATAAATATTAAAATATAATTAAATATAATATATATATATATATATATATAAAAGTAGGTTGATCAATTAAAAAAAATAAATGGCAAGTTTGTGATGTTGATGTATTAATTCAATTTCTAAATTTAGATTAGACTAAATTTGGATGAATATATGAACGTATTAATTATGAACTCAATATATAAATTTAACTTAGTTGTATTCGATCAAATCATATTAATATTATATTTATCATTTGAAGTTGTGTATTATCTGTAAGAACTATATAATATTTATTTGTATTAGCTTACCTCGCGTATCATACATGAAAATAGATCAAACTTAAAGGCATACATTTTTTTTTTATCTAAATGAACTAAAGTGTAATCCCTATGAACTAATAATTATCTTTGATAAGTTATATATAAAACATAATTTTACATGAAGCACAAAATTAATAATAGCAATTTGATGATAGAAAATAGCAAAATGGAAAAACAAAATCTAAGATAATAGTCTTTCCATCATAGATTATATATTTTAATTTTAATTTTATTTCGTTTGAAATCAAATATCTTTTATCTATATTTTTCTAACAATACCTGACATTTTCTTTTAATAATTTGACAAAAAAGTTAACGTAGAAAAATAAGATTGTTATTGAAATTTCTCTCATTTATTCTATTAATTCCAAGATTTTGTGTGTTTGTGTGTGTCATTGGATGTTATGTGTGTGTATATACATATGCGTGTGTGTATGCACACGCGTATGCCCAAGAATTACTATTTAAATTCAAATTGAATAGACCAAAATGTTAAAAGTGTAATGTAGATAAAATAATTTAATTTTTAGATAGTAACTTGAAAATGTTGCAATACAGTTAAAATAGAAAATATTACACATATGAACAACATTACGTTTTAAAATAGGTAAGGGTTATTAACTTTGGTTTCAAATTTAGAGACACACTTTAACATTTTATGTCAAATAACCACATATTAAATTTTAGATTTATATCAATATTTAGTTGATTTTTGTTGATATGATTATTATAATTTTATGACAACATAATTTAAATCTAAAATTCTTTTAACTTACAATATTTTTAGTCCTTAATATGTTGTTCTTTAAGTCGAGAGAATAATAAAGAGACCCATACGCTTACGTGTGTGGGACAACCTTGTAAACTCGAAACATGGTTCAAACTAGACGATTTCTGTTAAGGCTTCGAATATGAGTATATATATATATATATATATATATATATTACGCCTTAAAGTGTCGCATTGTTTAAATGCCAAAGATTAATAGCAATCCATGTTTAACACTAGTAATAATTTGAAACGTGAAAAATTAAAATAAATTAATGGCGAACAAGTCTATATATTTCATGTTTAATTTTCCACAATTTTGAATTTTGTTAATAGTTCAATAACTTGATAGCTAAAAGAATTTATTAGTAAATAAATGTATATACCACTAATTATAACTAGCTTATAAACTAGTGTGCACCATGGACAAATATTTTTTTTCAAATTCATAATTTGACAATTTATTGGAATTTAGTATATTATGAATAATTAAAAATTCATTAAATCCTAAAATTATTTAAATTAAAAAATTCTTACTGTTTCTCTACTATATAATAATATTTTTACCAATTTTATAATTATTATATGAGGACCCAGAATTTTAAATAGAAATAAAGCGTAAATAGGATTTATTTCCTATGATGTATGAATATTTAATGCATGAGTTTTATGTCAATGTGATGTCCAAAATAATCGATTATTATAAGTTGGTAATATGAATATATCAATCCCAATCTTTAAATAATTATTTTAATCAAGTGTGAATAAGAGAGATGAGAGACATTGGGAAACAGACTGTAGAAGAGAAAAACGACAGTGTGAATTCCTGACCAGGGACTATTGTGTGCTGATAATATAACCACAATATTTCAAGACATTGGCCGCATGCAATGTATCCACTGATGAACCAACTTAATTGTACACTCTAACTATGGTTACCAATTTGATTGTACATATATATGTATTTTAAAAATGATACTTGTTGTGCAAGAATACCTACAAGAGAAGGTTTTCTGTCCAACTGAATGTCAGCTATCATAAGCGATTGATTGATATTTTGGCAACAATTGCACCGGCCAAGCTGGCCAATCGCATCACCCCAAAGACATATTTCTAGCCAATGCAACCAACGGCTAAGAATTTTTCATCAAAATAATCCAATTGCTCTAGTTGATTTGCAAGCACTATAAATACATCACCTAAGGTGTAGTCCTAGCCTTACTTCCAAAAATTCTCTCTACCCAACACCCACATAAATTTCATTTTTCCTTTTTAAGAGCAGTTGTCCTTTTCAAGAGCAACATGAGTATTCTAATTCCTTCTTTAAAAGTTTAAAGAGGTAAGAGATTTATACCAATCGTATGCTCTGTTCCGTTTTGATTTCTGTCCTTATTCATTCATATCATATTGTAAAACACTTTGTTCAAAAAGCATGTTTTAGAAAACATACCCATAACATCAGGAGTTATTAGTTTTGCTTGCTAAAAGAAGAGAATAAAGAAAATATTGAAACATACCAACTATACAAACTATATTAACTTCCAAACAAGTTCTTATAACAATATGTAAAACACCATGCTTGTGTCTTATAAAATCAAAGTTCTTGGAGTTTAACAGTGTCCATAAGAATAAGAAAACAATAAGGAATACTCACGTTTTCTCCCTGAACCTTTCTAGATATAGAATAAGGCTTCAAGAATTGCATGACTCTACAACTATAAAGGCTACATTAGGCTGCAGTAGTATTCATTTGTAACTGTGTGTGTGTGTATTGAGGGAGGGAATGATACACACTGCAGAAAAGATGTTGAGAGATTGCCCTCAGTTATGTTTATCCATTAATAAACGTCATCCAAAAATATATGGAAAGTCCTCTTATATAATAGAGACAAGTTCTATCTTAGTCTCTAACAACATGAAATTAGTCTATGATAGGTTAAAAATTAATCTTTGACGGTATATAAAAATTAGTCTCCGATGAACAATGTGAGAACCTGAAAATTATAAATGTATTTTATGATAAGAAGTAATTCATTTTGTGTTAAATGTCTTTTTTGTGTTATTTGTATTTTGCATGGAGATTAATCTCTTTAGATATGAATAATGAATTCATATCTTTAATGAAAATTTTATGTTGGTGTGATATCCGTGATTATAAGGTTAAGCTCCTTAAAAGGTATTAAAAAGGGGATTAGCAAATCCCATATAAGATTATATTGATCAGCTTGCAAGAGGATGAGAGGATTATGTAGTTTGTAACTATGTGTTTGATTAGGAACTGTTTAGGTGGCTAAGTCTTCATGCATGTAGGATAGCAGCTGTTTACTGTCAAGAGGTCATGATGAACAACCATTTTACCGCCCAAATCAACCAATCATCTTATCTCAAAGCTTAGTCTTAACCTACTGCTTTTGAACTCTATAAATACCTCATCCGAAATGAAATTCTAATTTCTTTACCAAAATTTCTCTCTTAGAATTTCTTTTTAAACCTACCGTATCCATAAATTTCTAGTTCTTTCTCTTGAACAATTGTTTTCTTGAAACAAACAAGCTGAAAATCTTTTCCTTCAAGACCAAAAGGTAAGAATCTTACGCTCTTTTCTGTTCTTCTTTCTTTGCATAGCATCTGAGAGTATTAGCTGTGTGTGCTAAGTCTTTAAGAAAGAAAAAGGAAGTTTTGAAAGATTATACTCTTCATGTTATAAAAAGAAGTTTTACACACAGCATAAAGGACGATGATTATGCATCTTAGAATTGAGTTTGTTCATTTCTGGGCACCATTCTTGTTATGTTAGGTTTTCCATCATAGCAGAAATAAGTTCAATATTAGTCTCTGGTGAGATATTCTTAGTCTCTGACGAGATATTTTTAGTCTCTGATGATGACGTCAGCCTTAGTCCCCGATGAGTTAAGTTGACGTCATCGGTCCCTGATGAGTTATTTAGTCTCGGATGACGTCACCCTTAGTCTCCGATAGGATAAATTAGTCCCTAATGACGTCAGACTTAAAACTTTCAAGGTTTAAGGACATCACATGTACATTTTCCTCCTTATCTTTATCAAGGTATTAATTTCTCATATTAAATTGTATAGAATAACCCATTCACGAGTAAAGTGAAGTTGAGTTTATTTTGCTAAGGACGGAGGCAAGTATATCTATATTCAATCTGATGTTTATTCAAGTTAACGCATGATCATTTGATTCGATATGAGAGCAAGGCTGCAATTTATATATTTCAATTGCTTTATTAATTGAGAATACTATGCTTTAAATTCCGCTAGCATGATATGACTGAAAGTACATGGATATAACTAAACTTTGATATATCAATTGTTATTAAATGATTATATCCGTGTAAGTACATGAAATGAGGTGTCCCGTAAAAGGGTCTAAGCCACATGGTTGGCTAGAGGAAAGGGAAGGTATGATTTGTTCTTTTACCTGACCTAAAGGAATGATACGTGACTACATATGTTCAGACAATGAGGGATCATATGGGCACAGTTAGGCCAACTGTATACCGTATGGTTAGCAGATCCAACGGGTTTAACCCCCGATGGATATTCTACTTCAAGGAAGTTATACACTGTTTCAAGAAGGATTACACAATTGGTATCATCAATAATCCTCAAGATTTTTCAAGGATTTCTGAGGCATTAGTATTACTCCACTAAACCTCATAAACAGAATTGAACTCCCATTATTATTTCAGTTTTATTCTTTGATCTATTTATATACTTGCTGAGCGTAAACAGCTCATTCTTGTCGAACTTAATATTTTGCAGGACGTGGTACAAGGGCTAAACCCTCTGATAAGGGGAAAGCAAGGATGAATGGCTGCTAGGACATGTTGACCCCTTTGGGTGGCCACTAAGGTAAGGAAGGAAAAAAGGAAGGAAGATGATAAAGGCTAGATTGTATATAGACTGAAAGCTGAGAATAGTTTAGCTTCCGCTGATGGTGTAATATTTTGGATTGTATTAACACACTGTTATCTCTCCTTAAATATTATTAAATTCCATGAATGAATGAGATGTAGTTTTATTTCCATTTGACAGAACCCTAATTTCATAAGGGTTTTGGGGCCGTCACAAACAATTTTTGTTAATCTCTGATGAACAAACTTTGTTAGCCACCAATGTTAGAACAAAATAGGCTCAACTGTTTGTAGGGGGGGGGGATTGAATACAAACACTCAAACTTTTTGATCTTTAGAAAACTTGTTAAGCACTGAAGGAAATTGCTACAATATTAGAAAAACTATAATGACTTTAAAATGAATACAAAAGCATTCAAGTTAAAATAGTTGTATTAATACTTGAAGTTTTTCTGGAAATCTGGTTAATCACAAATGTGATTAATCAACTATAAATTCTGTAACGAATTATGACTTCTCTTTCACACTTACTAGCTACAATACTTCTTTGATTATTTTCTCACAAAAAAATTTTTAAAGTTTCTCTAGCATTTGTGTGCTTCTTAGTGTTGGTTGATCCGTTGGATATCCACTTGAGGTAATGAGAACTCTTTTGCATATATAGAAGATCAGTAGTTGAACCCACGTACTTGGACGTGCTGCTCTTTTCAACTTAGCCGCATATATGTCATATCTATGTCCTTTAGGAATGATGTGTCAAACTGCTGTTACTTTTGTTGCTTCTTTTTCTTCCCTTGATCTGCGTGCATTTAATGATCGAGAGTTGTCATTGGACCACCAAACTTCAAGAAATATCTTTCCAGTTTATATCTCTTGCTTTTGTAACAAGCTTCATTGATTTGCATGTAAGACCTGATGACGAGTGTATGCAGTCATAACTCTCCACTGATAGCAAGCCTTGATTTAGACTTGATCAATGCTTCTGGATCCCCTGATGACAAGTCCTGTCTAAGACTCGATCAGTGCTTCAAACTTCACTTGAGTTATCCAAGTGCTTCTTGATCCCCTGACGTTAAGACTCAAAGCATCCACTGATGGTTTCCACTGATCCAGTGCTAAGCCTTCCCACTAACGGGTTTCCTTGATGAATTAGCTTGACACTGTCATACCCTGATAGGTTCCCCTGACAGGTTGACATGTCCTTGTCATGCACTGACGTGTTCCCCCTGATGAGTTTAGCTCGCCACTGCCTTACCCTGACGGGTTGATCTGCCTTTGTCATCCCCTGATGGGTTCCCCTGACGGTTTTAAGCACTGAAGCTTTGGTTATTTTGTTTGGAATGTCTGATGTGTGGAATACTTAAGTGTTTTTGAGTAACAACAGATATCCCTCTTCACTATCGAGTCCTTTAGAAATTTCAATTGATGACTTGCCTAGTGTGTCATACTTCATCCCCTGATGACTAAGTTGATCATCAGTGGATGCAAAATATGTGCATATACTTAGGTTTATAGAACACCCTAAGTATGTACAGATGTACAAACAAAACTCTAAGCATCATCATCATTTATATCTAACAACCAATGAACAATTTTGATAGTCTTCGATGGACAAATTATTAGTCCCTGTCCGTTTTAATTTTATCCTCTGATGATATTATCCACCAATGAGTTTGGTGCTGACTTGATAAGTTTGGCACTGAACAACTTATCCACCGATGAGTTTGGCGATAGCCAAGTGAGTTTGGCGATGGCTTATGAGTTTGGCGACAGTGAAGAGAGTTTGGCGGTAGTCAAATGGATTACCGACGACTTTGGCAATGAACAAAATTTAGCCACTGATGGCCAGTTTATCCACTGATGAGAAATTTATCTCCTGATGGGTGAATTATCCTCTGATGAGTAAATTTCGTCCCCCTGATGGCTATCCCCTGACGGGTGAATTATCCCCTGATGAGAAAATTTCATCCCCTTGATGGCTATCCACTGACGGTCATGCACATCCCCTGATGATCGAAAGTTATCCCCTGATGGACCAAAATTTATTCCCTGATGAATAAAATGAATATTTAACAGTCTAAATAATCCCTCAGACTTGTTTGAATGAAAAATCTCAATTTCCAATGCAACAAATGATTAAATTAAAACATCAAATAGATAAGAAATACATGGACATCACATACATCACATATGCACAGACTCACATTTATATTCAAGCATAGATTCTCATGTTAAGTAAACATATATATTTTTTACAGAAGTATTTCACCCAACAAGTGAATTAAGTTAGCTCAGCTAAGGATAAAGGCAAGTATATTCTCACTCTTATGCTTATTTTAATTAAACGAATGATCAATTGATTCGACATGCGTACAATGTTAAATTTCCTTGTGAATCAGAATGTTATGCTTTAATTTCCGCTTGCATGATATGAATGAAAGTGCATGGATATAACTGAGCTTTGTTTTATCAGTTACTTTTCAATATTATATCCGTGCAAATGAATTAGAGTGTTATGTCCCTTAAATGGGTCATGAAACTATGAGACTTTTATGTTCTTTAAAAATGTGGAACATGCCACGTGGTTGGCAAGAGAAAAAGGAAAGTGCTTATGTGTTCTGTCACCAGACCCAGATATAACTACAAGTTGTCTGACCTAGAGGTAACTTAACTAACAGAACCATGTTGTACAGTCTGATCCACTGATTACGATATGGTTAGCAGATCCAACGGGTTTAGACCCCGATGGATAAAAGGTCATTTTATTCAAGGAGGATCATATTATTCTGTTATCATCTGAGATCCTTAGAAGTTTTATGAGAACTCTAAGGTAGTGGTTTTGCTTCACCCAAACCTCACAAACAGAATTATACTATTGATTAAGTTCTTTAGAGATTTTATTTTCTTTTCCTCTATGTTTATATACTTACTGAGCGTAAATCGCTCATTCTGGCTAAGTTCATAATTTCAGGACTTGAGTGAGGAACAGTACCATGATGACAAGAGAAGGGAATAAAGGGAGGAGCCTAAAAAGGAACACCAAAGGAGGATAGTTACAATTGTTGTAATAGATTAGTTTTCGTTCTAAGAGTTACACTCTGAATTATGTAAGAATGTACTAATAATATTTAGTATATCAATGTTGTATGGATGTATTGTTAATTGTTTCCTTCTTCTAATGATGCCCATGTCCTATGCGAGATTTTGGGGTCGTCACATATTATGTGATAGAGAAAAGTTAATGTATAAATGTACACTAAACTCTAAAAACATTAAAATTTTATTTTAGTAAATTTGTTTTAATGTAATCTCTATTTTTACTTTAAAATAAACATTGTCTCGTATTTTGGTTTATGACTATTTATGCGAGGACCCAGAATCTTATATAGGAATAAAATGTAAAAAAGATTAATTCCTATGTTATATGAATATTAATACATGAGTTTCTATGTCAATGTGATGTCCAAAATTGCATTTTTAACTTAGTTTGGTGTGTAAGTAATCCACCAAAAGTGATGAGAGTATATTAAATCTTTAAAAGATTATTTTAATCAAGTGTGAACAAAAAGAAAATAGAAGTCTGGGAAATCACACACTGCAAGGGAAGCTACAACAGTGATTATTGACCGGATACAAAGCTCATAACCATAATATTTCAAGGAATGGGCTACGTTCAGAGTATCCACTGATGAACCAATATAATTGCACAGTTTAACCATGGTTACCAACCTGGTTATACATGTACATGTTTTTTTTTATAAGGATACTTGTTGTGCAAGGATACCAACGAGAGAAGGTTTTCTATCCAACTAAATGTTGGCTATTATAAGTGATTTGCTAATATTTTGGCAGCAGCTACACCGGGCAAGCTAGCCAATCGCATAACTCCAAAGACATATTTTTAGCCGATCCAGCCAAAGATTGAGAATTTTCATCATAATGATCCAACGGCTCTAGTTGATTTGCAAACACTATACATATATCACCTGAGGTATAATCCTAGCCTCACTTCTAAAAATTATCTTTACCCGACACCCATATAAATTTCATTCTTCCTTTTCAAAAGCAGTTGTCCTTTTCAAGAGCAGCACGAGTATTTTAATTCCTTCTTTAAAGCTTAAAAAGGTAAGAGCTTTATACCAATTGTATGCTTTGTTCCATTTTGATTTCTGTCCTTATTCATTCATACCGTATTATAAAACACTTTGTTCAAAAAGCATGTTTTAAAAACATATCCATAATAACAGGAGTTATTAGTTTTACATGCTAAAAGAAAAGAATAAAGAAAATATTGAAACACGCCAACTATACAAACTATATTAACTTCCAAATTTTTTTTATATCAGTCGTTAAAACACCATGCTTCTGTCTTAGGCAATCAGGGTTCTGGGAGTTGAGCAGTGTCCATAAGAATAAGAAAACAATAAGGAATACTCACATTTTCTCTCTCAACCTCTCTAAAAATAGAATAAGGCTTCGAGAGCTGCATGGCTCTGCAACTATAAAAGCTATAGTAGGCTACAATAGTATTCATTTGCAATTGTGTGTGTATGTGTGTTGCGAGAAAGAATGATACACACTGCAGAAAAGATGATGAAGGAATGCCTAAAGTTAGGTTTATCCATTGATAAATATCATCCACAAATATATGAAAAGTCCTCTTATGTAACAGAGATAAGTTCAAACATAGTCTCCGACAACATGAAATTAGTCTCTAATAGGTTAAAAGTTAGTCTCCGATGAGCAAATTTTGCTAGTCTCCGATGAGCAAATTTTGTTAGTCTCCGATAAACAATTTTGTCAGTCCCTGATGAACAATTTTTGTTAGTCTCTGATGGGCAAATTTTTAGTCCCTAACAGTTTTAATTTTATCCTCTCATGATATTACCCACTGAGGTAGAGTTTGGCGGTAGTCAATTAGATTATCGACGAGTTTGGCGTTGACTTGTTAAGTTTGGCGACGAGTTTGGCACTAGCTTGTTAAACGTTGGCGACAGCCAAGAGAGTTTGGCGATAGTCAAGTGACTTTGGGGGGTAGTCAAATGGATTACTGGCGATAAACAAATTTATCCCCTGACGGGTAGTTTATCCACTGATGAATAATTTTTCCCCTGACAGGTGATTTATCTCCTGACGGATAATTTATCCCCTGATGGGTAGTTTATCCACTGATGTATAATTTATTCCCTAACGGGTAATGTATCCCTTGATGAATTATATAACAGTCTGGAAAAAAAATCCCTCAAGCTTGTTTAAATTAAAAATCTCAATTCCCAACACACCAAATGATTTAATTAAAATATCAAAGAGATAAGAAATGCACGGACATCACATATGTACATACTCACATTTATAGATTCTCATGTTATGTCAACATATATGTTTTATAGAGGTATTTCACCCAACAAGTGAATTAAATTAGCTCAGCTAAGGACAAAGGCAAGTATATACTCACTCTTATGCTTATTTCAGTTAAACGCATGATTAATTGTGATGGGTGTCGAATCCAACAAAAATAAATTCTACTAAAAAATAACTAACTTGTAGCAAGTGATAGTAGGGTTGTATCAACAAAGATTGGTTAAGATTTATTTATTTTGTTAAGAACAAATAAAATAAAAAGGGGGGTAGGGTGGGGGTGGGGGGTTGAATTCAAGGAATATAAAGTGCATAAACAATAAATATAAGGATTTAACAAATATATATGAGAAAACTAGCCAAATGATTATTCTCAACTTTGATTCTTTGAATTGATCATCGATGCAAGAATTATTCAATTATCCTAGAATAAATTGGTTTGTTGAATATGTATCAACAACCAATCTCTCCTTAATTTATCGATAACCAAGATACGATCTAATGATTACTTCTTTTATCAATGAACAACCATATATACAATCATATGAGTTAATTCACCAATAACATTAAGAATTAGAGAGACCCAATTCTAATCAACAAACTCGAAACGTTTGGTTCATTTATACTAGATCACAAAATCTCATAACAACAATCAGAAACTTGACCATAACCAATGTTGTTAATTGCTTCAAATATTAGAACCATCAAACAATTACAAATTTGATATTCTAAAAAGCGATATATTATTTTGACAATTAAATAGTTGGCCACCTACCCAATTAATCAAAATAATAATAAACTTGTAAAACAGAGAAATTGCGAAGAGAATAATAAAATAGATTAAATCAGTTAGATCTCACAATTGATGGCGAATCAAAGCCTTGAATATCATTCGACTAGAAATAGACTTAGCCGCACATAGTAGATGAAGAATACATACAAGAGAGAATAAAGTTGCTGGAAAATTCAATGCCAATAGTCCTCCCTAGGGTTGTAGAATTATCTCTTTAAATAAGGAAGAAGTTGATCTCCTATAGGATTCCTTCCTAACTTGGAGAACAAATCTAAAACTCTTTCCCTATTACAAATATGATAAAATAAGGTTTTAATCCAGTAAAAACATGACCAAGAGTTTACAACTTAAAAGATTACAATAGATATTAAATTTCCTAGTTTGACTCAAACTCCCGTACAAAAGCCTTCAGGGACATCTTATGACTTCCTGCCGAGTGTGCCCACGCCTTATGTCATATTCAACACTAATTTTTGCTTTTTTAAATACTTTTTAGTTTACTTCATTTTGCATTCCTAAAGATAAATAACACTCAAAACACACAAAATAAGCATAAATAATATTTAAGAACATGAAAATGACAATAAAACACATGATCAAATTACAACTTATCAAATTGATTCGAGATGCGTACAATATTATGACTTTTATGTTTACATTTTCTTGTGAATCAAAATGGTATGCTTTAATCTTCACTAGCATGATATGAATGAAAGTGCATGGATATAATTGAGCTTTGATTTATCAGTTATTTTTCAATATTATATATATGCAAATGAATGAGACTATTATGTTTCAAGCAAGGAGACTGTTATGTTCCTTAAAATGTGGAACGTGCAATGTAGTTGACAAAATGAAAGGGAGTGAGCTGATGTGTTTTGTCACCTGACCTAGATGGGTTTATTGTGACTACGTAGTTCACTAGAGGACCATGTTGTACAGTCTGGCCCACTAATTACGATATGGTTAGCAGATCCAACGGGTTTAGCCCCCGATGGATAAAATGTCATTTTATTTAAGAATGATTATATGATTGTGTTATCCTCTGAGATCCTTAGAAATTTTATGAGAACTCTGAGGTGATGGTATTGCTTCACCCAAACCTCACAAACAGAATTATACTATTATTAAGCATTTCAGAGATTTTATCTTCTTTTCCTCTGTGTTTATATACTTGTTGAGCGTAAATTGCTTATTCTTGTTTAGTTCATGATTTTCAGGACCTGAGTTAGACAATGTACCATGACAACAAAGGAGGGGAATAAATTGATTTGCCTATAAGGAACACCTAAGGAGAATAGTTACTGTCGTAATAGATTAGTTTCCACTGCAAGATTTATATTCTGAATTTTGTAAGAATGTACGATTAAATACTTTAGTACATTAATGTTGTATGGATGTATTTTTTTCTGTTTTTCCTCTACTGATGGTGCCTGAGTCCCGTGTGAGATTTTGGAGCTGTCACACCACGATAGCCAATTGTGTTGCTTCTGATGTTTCGACCTTTGACCATGGTAAGCTTTACTTCGAATCTATTTTGAAATATTCTCTTCTCTATGTTATATTGAACACTAAAATCATTTGTCCCTTTCCAATTTAAGTAGCAATGTATAATGCTCAAACAATTAGAACCCTTTTTTTGAATGAGTCTTGTTTTCAAATGTAACTCTTTCTTGGTAACGAATAACATTGGCACATACTAAAATAAGTGATAAAAATATCGTATTTTTTGGTCTTTCAATCGATATATCACATTTATCATGTTTTAAAATATAATACGATAGATTGATAGACAATACAAAATAGATGATATGCATATTAATAGGTAGAGAAAATATAATATAAAAATAATAAATCTGTGTATTAGTGAATAATAGATCAATATACTAATAAATATTAAAATATAATTAAATATAATATATATATATATATAAGTAGGTTGATCAATTAAAAAAAATAAATGGCAAGTTTGTGATGTTGATGTATTAATTCAATTTCTAAATTTAGATTAGACTAAATTTGGATGAATATATGAACGTATTAATTATGAACTCAATATATAAATTTAACTTAGTTGTATTCGATCAAATCATATTAATATTATATTTATCATTTGAAGTTGTGTATTATCTGTAAGAACTATATAATATTTATTTGTATTAGCTTACCTCGCGTATCATACATGAAAATAGATCAAACTTAAAGGCATAAATTTGTTTTGCTTGAAGCATGACACTCTAGGTATGAATTTTAGAATACCCAGTTTATTTCCCGTAGAAGGTATATATATATATATATATATACACACACACACACACACACTCTTGTGACCATGTTATCGAACTCAAAATAAACCTATTCCAATTAGGATTCTACATTGACCCATACACTTTCAGCGTTTTGTCCACATATAATATTAATTAATAAAGTATAATTAATATTTATCAAATTATTATTATTATTATTATATATTTTGAACATATTCAACAATCTCCTCATATGTTCTAAATATAAAATAATAATATCAAACCATACATGAATACACGATACCAAAGTTTCATGAAATTAAATCCAAATAAAATTATCCATACATGTCTGAATCAAACCAAACCAAGTATTGAGATTTTGAATCAAGAACAAATCCAACAAATGAATAAATTTACATGTAAGAGAATAATATCTGAGTAAAATAAAACAGACAAATGAAAAAGACTTAGAGATTCAATTAGCTACAAGACAAATGAAAAAGACTTAGAGATTCAATTAGCTACAAGATTCTACTCATCTAGTAGATCATCATTCTCAACAGAGAAATCCATTGATCTCCTTCAGTTCCAACATTTTCTATAAATTTTCTCTAAATTGACAATTTAACATTGAATTTCATGTAAGGCATCCCCCACAAATTCCATTCACTAATTATCAATTGAAGAATAATACAAGTATATAGTTTATACATTTTAACTTAGTACAAGTCATATCAAAAAAAAAAAAAAACTTTCATTCTTCATCTTAGGTACCAGTCCGATTTGAAAAATATACTAATCACTTTTGATTGACATAGTTTGATGTTGAAGTGTCTAGTTCAACTTTTGAGAACTTAGCACCAACCATATATTAAACTACAATGCATCATCACTAAGTTTTGAATCATAAAATAGTTTGTTATATAAGTATCTTGTTCAACACAAAAAAACTTAGTACCAATCATAAAATAAAACTATTTTTCATCACCAACAAGTTCGTAACATATAGAACCTATCAAATTATGGTTTATGTCATGAAAGATAAGAACCACACATGTCTTAGTTTGGAATGTTATAACTTCATACCTAACACGATTTTATTACGATGTATTATCAAATTTGGAATGATACAACAAGTCATGAAAGATATATCATCAAATTTGGAATGATATAACAAAACTACAACATCAAGGCATATCAAATTACAATACTCAAAGAATAGATTAATTATAAACTATTGTAGCTCACAAATCCTTTAAGAGGCTTTAGTCTAATATTTTTAATCTTATATCTTTTATAATGAACTTGTGATGAAAATTCATTATTGGAACATATTGTAAGAGCAACAGCCACAACACTTTCTTCAACTATTAAAGAGTGTTCAAACAAAATATGTGCAGTTTGTTTCTCACCACTTGTAGAGAATACATTATAAATTTTTCCTTGAAATATCTAGAACAAAACTTTTATTAATTTTGTTTCTAAAAAGTTGAGTATAGAGTTTCAACTTCAAAGATGACAAAACTATTTTTGCTCATTTCATAGACTTCCAATACAATACTACACTACCTAAAATATACATACACTAGTACAAAAATTGTCTTATGCGTCGCCTTATTTGTGTCGGTTGTTTAATATAACTGTTGCATATAGTAGCGCGGTGGCATTGTCGTAAATAAAAGAAAAAGTAGTTGTGTCGGTCCTTTAAAAGAACCGACGCAAAATCTATGAAAATATTTAAAAAATAAATTAGTTCAACATTTGCGTCGCTTAGTTTAAAACACCGACGCAAATAGTTTTGGATTATTTGCGTCGGTTATTTTAAAGAACCGACGCAAAATATGTATACATAATTAAAAAAATAAATTAAAAAAAGAATTTGCGACGTGTGTTTTAAAGAACAGACGCAAAATATGTATAAATAATTAAAAAAATAAATTAAAAAAAGAATTTGCGACGCTTGTTTTAAAGAACAGACGCAAATGTTTTGGAGAATTTGCGTTGTTTCTGATAACGGACCGACGCTAAATCTTTAAAAATAATTAAAAAATAAATTAATAACAAATTTGCATATCTTATTTTAAATAACCGACACATATTCTATAATATTTGTAAAGTAGATAAGTTATAACTTTTGCTACGTTGGGTTCGTAAGAGAGGAGGGAGAGGTAGTTCGTCTTCGGTGGGTTGTTTGGCTAAGTTTTGCAGGTTTTTTTCTTCCGTGACTCCGGGCCAACAAGATTCTTTGTACTGTAAGTCATTGTTAATTAAAATAATACATTTATTATGGGCATTATTTAAAATATCAGTATGTATGCTCGAACTATTGTGTGTCCTCATCTGATTTATCTATACAATCATTGTGCTTACTTAGTTATACATGGATTGCAAACATGGATGTACAATATATTGTGTGCCGATGACGCATATGTGAGAGGGGTTAACGAGTTTATTACATGTGCGGTTGAACACCAAAAAAGCAGAAAAGAACAGGGAAAATAAGACATGATTTTGTGCCCGTGCCACCTTTGTGGTAATTTAAAAAAATATTCTAGCGCGGAGACAATGCGTGAACATTTATTTAGTCGGAGTTTTAAGAAGGATTATACGAAGTGGATTTGGCATGGTGAGGGAATAGATTCTGATATGATTGGTAGCTCAAGGTTGAATTATGCAACCGAGTGCAATAAATCGATCGATAATGATGAAGATGATGTGGACATTGATAGGGTGGAGATATAATACAAGATCTGCAAGACCATATGATGCCACAACCGGATATATTTGAGAGGTTGGTTCACGATTCTAAGAAACTTTTGTATCTCGGGTGCAGCGACGAGTTGACAAGGTTGTCAACAACTTTGAAGTTGTGCAAGTTGAAAGTAAAGAATAGATGGAGTGATAAGAGTTTTACAAAATTGTTAAAACTTTTACGAGAAATACTTCCGGTGAATAATGAGCTTCCCACTTCCATGTATGAGGCAAAGAAGATGTTGTGTCCTATAGGTATGGACATGAAGAAGATACATGCATGTCCAAATGACTGTGTGTTGTTTCGAAATGAGAATGAACATTTACACACATGTCCTAAGTGTGGAGCATCTCGGTATAAGCGGGAGGGTAATGATTCTTCTAAGGATGATAAAAAAAAGGGCTCCTACCAAGGCGATTTGGTATTTACCCATAGTGCAACGATTCAAACGCCTATTTGCAAATGCAAAAGATGCAAAACATTTGAGGTGGCATGCGGAATGGAGGAAATCAGATGAGATGCTTAGACACCCGAGTGACTCTCCATAATGGAGAACCATTGATGGAAAGTTTCCTAAATTTGGTGGAGAAGTTAGGAATCTACGGCTTGGACTTTGTACAGATGGGATGAATCCTTATGGCACTCTAAGTTGTCAACATAACACTTGGCCAGTTCTTTTGGTGATTTACAATTTGCCTCCATGGTTGTGTATGAAGCGGAAGTATATTATGTTGTCCTTGTTAATCTCAGGGCCTAAACAATCTGGGAATAACATAGATGTTTATCTTCAGTCGCTTATTGAAAATTTAAAACTTTTGTGGGATGAAGGTGTAACGGTGTTCGATACAAATACTCAAATGGATTTCACATTACGTGCAATGTTATTTTGCACCATAAATGACTTTCCTGCTTATGGAAATTTGTCAGGGTACACTGTCAAAGGAGCTAAAGCATGTCCAATTTGTGAAGATGTTACTATTGACCACCATCTAAATAATTGCAAGAAAAATGTGTTTATGAGTCACCGAACATTTCTTCCTTGTAATCACCCTTATTGTAAGATGAAAAAGGCTTTTGATGGACAAATCGAGACTCGAGAAGCCCGTTTGCCTTTAACTGGGAAAGAAGTCTTTGAGCGAGTTAAGGATATTAATGTTGTATTTGGAAAGTTGTATCAACTTCCTAAGAAGAAGAATCTTTGGAAGAAGAGATACATATTTTGGGATCTCCCGTATTGGGAACACATACAAGTTAGACATTGTCTTGATTTTATGCATATTGAGAAAAATGTTTGTGATGATATTGTTGGGACATTGTTGAATATACCGGGAAAGACAAAGGACGGGATCAAAGTCAGAAAAGATATGAAAGAAATGGGTATACGATTAGAGTTAGCACCGCAAGAATCGGAGAAGCATACATATCTACCTCCAACTTGTTATACTTTGTGTAAAAAAGAGAAAATTAATTTTTGTAAGTGTTTGTTTGGTGTGAAGGTTCCATATGGATATTCTTCAAACATCAAAAGGTTTGTGTCGATGAAGGATTTGAAACTGCTGGGTATGAAGTCACACGATTGTCATGTGTTAATGCAACAACTATTACCAATTGCAATTCGAGGGATATTGTCGAATCACGTGAGACTTGTTATGAAACTTTGTTTTTTTTTCAATGTCATCTGCAGCAAGGTGATTGAACCTATCACGTTAGATAAATTACAAGCTGATATTATTGTCACACTATGTCAGTTTGAAATATATTTTCCACCTTCATTTTTTGACATTATGGTACATTTAGTTATTCATTTGGTTAGAGAGATTAAGTTATGTGGCTCGGTATATTTGCGGTATATGTATCCTTTTGAGAGAGTCATGGGTATCTTGAAAGGATATGTGAGGAACCGATATGTGACGACCCCAAAATCCCATATTGGACCAGGGTTTCGTCAAAAGAAGGAAAGATAACCTCACATCCATTCATAACATCAATACTGATAAAAGGAAATAGTAGTGAGTTATTACAACCCAAAATATTACATTCTCAGCGGAAGCTATTCTATTTCTATATTGTAATATATAGCATCACCACTTCAAAACAACTTCCTTCCTTATCGGCAGGTAAAAGGGTTAACAAAACTCAATAGCCGATCATCTTTGCTTTCTCCTTCTCAAAGGGTTCAGCCTTTGGACCATGTCCTGCAAGACATTAAGTTCAACAAGAATGAGCGATTTACGCTCAACAAGTATATAATCAAATCAAAGAAGCCAATCTGGAATCTTGATAGAAATTCAATTATGTTTATGAGGCTTGGTGAATCAATAGTAATGCCTCGGAAATGCTTAAAGAATCTTTGAGGATCACTGATGATAAAAACGTGTGATCTTCCTTAAAGGAAAACAAGTATTCACCCATGTACATTTTTCTCAAAATATCCATCGAGGGCTAAACCCGTTGGATCTGCAACCATACTGTATACAACTAGGCTAACTGTGACTGCATGACCCCTCCTTGTGTGAACATATGTAGTCACTTATAATTCCTCTGGGTCAGGTGACATAACACATCAACACCTTTCCTTTCCTCTTGCCAACCATGTGGCATCTCTCAATTAATGGACATATCATTCACATTTGTTGCACGGATATAGCATTAAAGAATACTGATAAATCAAAGTTCAGTTATATTCATGCACTTTAATTCATATCATGCTAACGAAAATTAAAACATAGCATTCTGATTCATAAAAGCAAATAAAACATATAATCAAAGCCTTGCACGCATATCAAATCAAATGATACTGCATTAAATTGACATAAGCATCAGATTGAATGTATATGCTTGCCTCGGTCCTTTGCACAAAAATCAATTCAATTTACTCGTGAGTGAAAGATTCTATAAAACATGTATATAACATGATAAATTTAATACCTTGGTTAAAAAAAATATGAAGGAAAATGCACATGTGAAGTCCTTCAACTTTTAAAGTCTTAAATCTGACATAAGAACCGTTGATGTGAAATAAATAATTAAAACATCACAAAAAATTTAAGAAAATAATGTTTTATAGTTTTGAAGACAAATTATGTGTCAGTGGATAACCTTTACCGTTAGGGAATAACTAGTCATCCGGGGATAATTAGTTATCAGGGGATGACTGGTCATCGGTGGATATACTACCCGTCAGGGGATGTCTCCTTGTCAGGGGATGTTTCCTCGTCCATCAAGGGACAGGTTTTGATCATCAGGGAATGATTGTCCGTCAGGGGATAGTCATCAAGGGATGACTTTCCCATCAGGGGATAAGTTGTTTATCGCCAAACTCGTCGGGTGACAACTTGTTCAGCGCTGAACTCACTACGTCATCGCCGAACTCATCAGTGGATGATTTGCTCAACATCAAGCTCCTCGGTGGCTAGTTTGTTCAATGCCAAACTACATAGTTTAGCGCCAAACTCTTCAGAAGATAACCTCTTTAGTCATCGGAGACTAACAACATTTCCTTCATCAGAGACTAGGAATTTCCTCCATCGGAGACTAAGAATTTCCTCCATCGGAGACTAAGAATTTCCTTCATCGGAGACTAAGTAATTTCCTTCATCAGAGACTAAGAAATTTTTCCCATCAAATACTATGGATGACGTCATCAGGGACTAGACTAAGCCTATTGGAGACTAAGGCTGACGTCACCAGAGAAAATTCTTAGCCTGTCGGAGACTAAGAATTCTTCTCATCAGGGACTAACATTTATCAGAGACTAACAGAATATCTCATCAGAGACTATTTTGTACGGTCAAAGACTAACTCCAACTCATCAGAGACTAAGTTAGAACTTGTCTCAAATACAGGGTCATCTTCCTCACTCCTCCATGGGTGGTGTTTTCATCTATAACCACCGTAGGTTAACTCCCATCATCCTTTCAGTAACATATAACATCTCCTAGGGTCTACTGGCTCTTATAGACACAGTATAGGGTTTTAAACTCAGGTTGACAAACGTTCAAGCATGACTTCGTAACTACTGATGAACAGAATACTTAGGAGTCAAATATTGTCAACATTCATACACTTATCTTGGATAGTTTTTGAAATAAAATATGAACTCTAGATGTTAAAAGCATGCATTAAATCATATTTTTGGAACTGAATGAACAAGATGTTAAACTTGGCATGCATGACAAAACAAAAGTGTAAGAAATAGAGCAGGACTTTAATGTAATGCTCTTACCTCCTTGGCTATAAAGAAGAAGTTAAAAGCTTGAGTTGTTCTTCTAGAAAAGGACAGTTGCTTCAAAAACGAACCAGAAGTTGGTGGTATACTATAAAGAAATTTATGAAAGTGGGGCTAAGGTTGTATTCAGATGATATATTTATATCGTTGGCCAATCAATAAGAGCTGTTGGATTGTTTGAGATTTAATTGCAGCCGTTGGCTAGAAAAGAAGTAATCAGCTTTGAAACAGAACCATTGGCTGGAGGAACCGGTGTTGCGACTGCCAAAGTATCAACCAATAACCTAGGATAGCCGACAATCCATTGGGCAAGATTTCTCCTTCCGTTGGTGCCTTATGTAACAAGTTCTCCTAAGATAGCAATTTTCACACGGCAGTCCTTGGTTGGACAAGGAAGTTGTATCTCACATTCATGCACTTCTTTCCCATGTGAAAACATTACACTTCCTTTAATAAAACTTGGATAAAATAATAATATAAAGATTTGAGCTCAAAATATATTTAAAACTTTTGGACATCACACTGCCATGAACTTTCATTATTCAAACCAAATAAAATAAATTACACCTCCATACATAAATAAATAACACATAATGAATTTATCATATAACAAAACTCATTTAAATTTTGGGTTCTCACAGCTAGTCTCCAATAGTTCAATTTGACTTGTCAGAGACTAGTACAAAAGAACTATCAGAGACTATTTTTGAACAAAGATAAGAGATGATATTTCATCACTTTTATTCTTTAGTCTTTGCTACAACTTTGTTTCCAAAGTTATCTAACAATCAATTCAATGATTAATTTTCTGTCTAACTAGGTATTAATTATCTAACTAGGTATTTTCTGTCTCTTAAGAACAACTTCAATCTAGAAATTAATTTCTAGCTTCTATAAATATATGAACTTGTTGTTTAAGAACTTACTTAGTTTTTAGAAGCATAATTCAACATACCTAGTTCATTGACTAACCTAGTGAATGTAGGTTCATCTAATGGTTTGATGAATATGTCAGCAAATTGTTTATCAGTTGTAACCCAATGTAATTCAATGGTACCTTCACTAACATGTTCTCTAATGAAGTGATACCTTATGTCAATGTGTTTTGTTCTTGAATGCTGTACTGAGTTTTTAGTTATTGCCATGACACTTGTATTATCACAATAGATAGGGATTTTAGATAAAATCATACCGTTATTTTAGTTATTTTGATTTTTGATCCACGAGATCTAAGCACTACAACTTCTTGCTACAATGTATTCAAGTTCAGCCGTTGAGGTTGAAACCAAATTTTGTTTCTTACTAAACTAAGAAACAAGTCTGCCTCCGAGAAATTGATAGCTTCCACTTGTGCTTTTCCTATCAAGCTTGCATCCTACATATTCAGCATTTGAATAGCCAATTAGTTTAAAATTATATTCTTTAGGATACCATAGACCAAGGTTTGGGGTACCTTTTAGATATCTGAGTATTCTTTTAATAGCAATTAAATGAGACTCTTTATGATCAGCTTGAAATATTGCACATAAGCATCTAGCAAACATTATAACAGGCCTGCTTGCAGTTAGATATAAAAGTGAGTCTATCATGCCCCTATAGCTAGTTATATCAACCTTCTTTCCTTTAGTATCCTTATATAGCTCAATGGTAGTGGCCATGAGTGTTTTTGTAGATATAAAATCAACCAAATCATATTTTTTTTAGTAAGTCATTCATATTCTTAGAATGACTAATGAAAATTTCATCAGTTGATTGCTTTATTTGTAATTCTAAGAAAATTGTTAACTCACCCATCACACTTATTTTATATATAGACTGCATTAGCTTTGAAATTTTTTTACATAGTTTCTAATTTGTAGACCCAAATATAATGTCATCCACATATATTTACACAAGTATTAAATCAGAACCTAGTTTTCTATAAAAAAAGAGCTTATCTATGATACCTCTAATAAATTTATTTTCAATTAAAAACTGCGAGAGAGTATCATACCAGGCCTTGGGAGCTTAAGTAGAGAGTAGAGTTGCCAGAAAGAATTAGATTAAACATAGAAGTCTTCTTTCAACTTTCCATTCATGAAATCACTTTTAACGTCTATCTGGTTACACCTTGAAGTTTCTATAAGTTGTATAAGCCAGAAAAATCCATATAGTCTCAAGACTTGCAACTGGTGCAAAGGTTTCATCATAATCAATTCCTTCTTCTTGAAAATAACCCTTTTCTACCAGTCTTGCTTTGTTCCTTGTGATTGTACCAACTTCATCTAACTTGTTTCTGAAGGCCCACTTGGCACTAACTATTGATTTATTTCTTGGTTTGGGCACCAATCTCTAGACTTTGTTCCTTTTATATTGGTTTAATTCTTCTTGCATGGCTATTACCTAGTCAGGATCTTGAAGTGCTTCTTCAATTTTCTTTAGCTCAATTTTTGAAAGAAAACTGAGATAAAGACACTCATCTTGTGTTGTACTTCTTGTCTTGACTCCTTCCTCTAAATCTCCAATTATCAAATTTGGTGTATGGTCTCTCAATCATGGTCTTGCAGGTGGTAGATTCATTCTTGAAGATGAGGCTTCATTGTCTAGATGAACATTGTCCAATCTAGTTGTTGGATCAGAGACTGCTCCCCCTAAACCAGTGACTTCTTGATTATTAGCTCCACCTGAGCTATTTGTCTCTTCTTAACTATTAACTTCAGTACTCTCTAGTGTTCCATTAGTCGCTAATTGTGCACTTGTATTACCGTTCTCTCGTGATTCATTTGATGTTAATACTCTATCAGAGACTAGTATTAGTCCTTGGTACTTCATGCATAACCGTTAACTCACCCTCATTAATTGAAGGGACATAGTCATCTTAGGGCTATTCATCGGCCTCTGATGGGTCCTTCCATGCATTCAATTCATTTTCAAATATGAGAGTTTCATGTAGTCCTTGACCAATCATTCCTGGAATCTTGCTATCATTAAATACTACTTGATAGAGAGTAACCTAAGAAAATTTCCTCATCAGACTTGTTGTCAAATTTCCCTCTAGTCTCTGATGAGCCTCTCATAATAAAACACTTGTAACCAAACACATAAAGAAACTTTAGAGTTTGTTTTCTCTCAGTCATCAACTCATAAGGTGTTTTGTTGTAAGCTTTGTTAATCAAGGACCTATTTTCTGTGAAGCAAGCAGTGCTTAGTACCTCTTCTAAGAAGTAGGTTGGAAGCTTGGACTCTTCTAGTATTGTTCTTGTTGCTTCAATGAGGGTTCTATTTTTCACTCTAAATAACTTCATTTTGTTGAGGGGTTCTAGGAGCTGAGAATTGATGAGTTATTCCTTTTTCAGTGCAGAATTCATTGACTTGGGAATTCTTGAATTATGTACCTCTATCACTTTTTATAACTCTTACTGTATTTCCTGACTCAGTTTTTACTTTATTGATATGATCAATAATCAACTGAGCGGCTTCATCCTCTGTGGGAAGGTATTTTACCCAAGAATACCTTGCGTGATCATCCCCTATAACCAGTGCATATCTGTTCCTTGAGATCGACATCACATTTACTTAACCAAATAAATTCATATGTAGTAATTGTAAAAGGTCAGTAATTGATGTTGATGGTTTACTCTTGAATAATACACTCCTTTGTTTTCCTTTTTGACATGAATCACACAAACTATCTTGTGTAAACTCCAATTGAGGAATACCAGCTGCTAATCATTTTCTAACCAAAGTGTTGATATTTTTAAAGTTTAGGTGGGAGGGCTTCTTATGCCAAAGCCAACTTTCATTATCAGAGGCTTTGCTATAGAGGCATGTGACTTAATTAGTAGAAGAGATTAGCTTTGCAGTGTATAAATTTCCTTTTCTCTTCCCTATCAAGATCACATCTCTAGTCACCTTGTCACACACCTGACATTGATCTTCTTTGAAAGTGACATGGAACCCTTTATCACATAGTTGACTCACACTTAATAGATTATGTTTTAAGCCAACTAGTGATGATTCAGTGAAGATGACATCTCCATATTTAACATTTCCATAGCCCTTTGTATGGCCTTTAATGTCATCTCCAAACATTACCTTAGGGTCATTCCTTTCTTCATACTGTACAAGTAGGGACTTATTTCCAGTCATGTGGCTTGAATATCTGTTGTCCAAGAACCATGATCTTTTCTTTTTTCCCTGCACAATAAGAATAACAAGTTAGAATGTTTTGGGACCCAGACTTTCTTGGGTCCTTTCTTACTAGTTTTGGATTCAAGACTTGACTTTGATAGAGTTGATTGTCTTTTAGAAAATTTAGAAATTTATAGGACAATCATTAGTCTTGCTTCTAAAAGGAGAGAGATTGCCAAGATTAGAATTTCCACAGTTATAACAAAGATAAGCAAATCTTCGTAAAGGGAATTTAGATCTAGGTATCTTTGTTGGCTCAGTCTCCTCTTTAGGAACTCTACTTTTACTCCTACATTTTATGGTAATGTGGTCGGGGTTACCACATATATGACATGTTTTTCTATGAGCATCATGCATTCTAGCATAATTAGTATATTTATTAATGCCTATCTTTTCATTCCTATTTCTTTTAACACTGCTACACTCCAATGATTTTTCTTTCTTAGACTCAGCCAATTTCTCTAATTTCTTGTTTAATTGAGTCTTTGTCATACCTATGTTCAATCTTTTGCTTGAACTCTTTTCATCAACATTCACTGATTTTTTAAAATTCTTTATTACAACAGTGACAAGTTGATTTCGAGTGTTGATGAACTTAGGTTCATTGACAGGCGAAACAAAATTAATTTTTTTGATAGGAATTGGCTTATGAGTCATGGAGCTAGCAGTTTCTTTATTCTCTTCTATTTCTGGTTTGTTTCCTAAGTACTCATCATAACCTAAACCAGATTTTTTACCCACCATTTGACTTCCTATCAAGTCTGATAGCTTTTTAGACGATTGGTTCCGTTGTTTTATCATAGTCTGTTCAAGTTCAAGTTGTTCGGCTAAGTAATATTCCCCCTTTTTCAAGGCATCAATCATATGATGAGCTTTATTGAGTTCTAACTTGATAGTGTCAAATTGTATTTTCCTCTCTTCAAGAAATTTATTGTCTTTTTGAGAGTTAGTCATGTGATTCTTTGATTCTGGCATGTTCAATTGTTAATGATCTAAAACTAACATGAAGATCAAACATATCTTTTTGTATGCTTTCTATACTAGATGTATCAATTAAATTAAGCACATTAAACTTCTGAGTTGCATCACAAACCTTTGAAGAATCATTTGGCTCATCAGTTTGAGTCATTAGAATCACTATCAATCTAGTCTTTGCCTTTAGTAATCAAGGTCTTACTCTTTGATTTATACTTTTTGTCAGCAAAATCATTCCTTGATTTTCTATTCTTGGCATCCTTAGATCTCTTAGTTGATCTAGGCTTCTTGCACTCGTAAACAAAGTCTGTTTCTTCTTCCTCTGAAAGGTATTTATAGATGTGATCATTATAGATTCAAATACTTGTGTCCTTGGAGGTGAACTATTTTCAATAAATACAGCCTTTTCAGAGGTTGCACCTAGATATGTGTTTTTTTCTTTTAGAACTTAATATTCTTTTGATAGAATATTAAACAATCTCCAAGGGTTCTCATTGTTCCTTATTTCTTCCTCTAAGTATTCTCTAAATGCTCACCCTCCCCTTCAGCTATTGCATGCTCACCCTCCCCTTCAGCTATTGTTGGTTGTGGTTGTTTTTTTTTTACAACCTTTATCTTTTGAGAGATATAGGAGATGACTTTTGATATAAACTTGTTTTTAAAGAAATTTGTTACTTAGGTACAAGGAGTTGGATCATTACTAACATCCTTCTTTTTAACAAAATTAGAAGAAATAAAGAATAAAGTAGTAGAGAGATAAGACATACCTGAATTAACTATGACAAGATCCTCAAATAGATGATGAATAATAAATATAGGAAATCTTGCATAGTATTAAAGTTTTTCTACTATATATATAATCAGGAGTTAATTATCCACTGACAGTTAAACTATTGAAGGATAATTAGCCACTGGTGCATTATCATCAGTTAATAATTATCCTTTAAAGAGAACAATTATTGACTAATGCTTCTCAGTATGATTATTTATTCATCAATTAATTTTGTCAAAAGATAACTTCTACTGCTTCAATCAACTGCTAATTAGTCTCTAGTACTAAGTCATTAGAAATAATTAATTACTGTTGCAATTTATCTTCTTTGCACAAAATTTTCAAAGAATTTATTCACCAAAGTTGAGCATGCCTAACTCACTTACCAACCTGTTAAAGGTGGCTTCATCCAATGGTTTGGTGAATATGTCTATGTTAGGAATTATAGCATTTGATAATGATGTACAAACTTAGAATTATTTGATTTGTAATTATACAAGTACCTACAGTAGTAAACTATGAGAAACTACTATCAAAAACTGCAGGAAAACATCAGAGACTACAAGAAATGCATTTGGAGAGTTCAACAAAAGTCAAAATTGGTTAAGCAAAATTAGCCTATCGGAGACTAAGTTTTTTCCAATTGGAGATTAAGATTTAGTCTCTCGGAGACTAAGGAATTAGATTCTCAAAGACTAAGTTTTTGCCTATCAGAGACTAAAATTTAGCTTATCGAAGACTAAAATTTAGCCTATCGGAGACTAAAATTTACCGAATCAATTCGGGTCCTTCAAGCTTCTTCTTTCTAACTTCATTCCAATAAAGTGGAGTGCGACACTTTTTCTACCATACAATGTTACGAATAGTGTCATACCAATGTTGGCGTAGTAACTGTTATTGTATGCAAACTTTATCAAAGGTAGATAGTTGTCCCAACACCGTTTGAAGTCAAGAATACAAGCTCATGACATGTCTTCTAGTGTCTGGATTGTGCGTTTCGATTGGCCATCAGTCTGAGGGTGATAAGTTGATCAAGCATTATCTTGTATAATTCACCATTCCAGTTCTCCCACTAGATTGACAAAAGTGGCTTCATCAAGAGCTTTAGTGAAGATATATGTCAGCTACTTGTTTGTTCGTACAAAATGTAGTTCAATGGCTCCATTCATGATATGTTCCCTGATAAACTGATACCTGATCTCTATATGTTTAGTTCTAGAATGTTGCACAGGGTTTTCAGAAATTGCAATGACACTTGTATTATCACACAAAATGAGAATTTTGTTGAAATTTAGGTCATAGTCCAATAACTGATTTTTCATCCATAGGAGTTGTGCACAACAACTTCCAGCTGCAATATATTCAGCTTCAATAGAAGATGTTGATATTGAGTGCTGCTTTTTGTTGAACCAAGATACAAGCCTTCCTCCTAGAAATTGACAGCATCCTGTTATACTCTTTCTATCAATTATGCATCCTCCAAAGTTAGCATCAGAATACCCCAGTAATTCAAATTCAGACTCCTTTGGATACCAAAGTCCCAGCTCTATAGTTCCCTTCATATACCTCAAGCTCTGTAGTCTGACCACTAGTGCAAAAGTCTCATCAAAGTTAATTCTTTCCTCTTGAAATTATTCCTTTGCCACCAGTCTTGCTTTGTTTCTTATAACGATGTTAGCTTCATCCATCTTGTTATGAATACCCACTTGGTACCTATTATAATTTTGTATTTGGGTTTAGGCACTAGCTTCCATACTTGATTTCTTTCAAATTGATTCAGTTCTTCCTACATAGCCATGATCCATTCGGCATCTTGAATGGCTTCTTCAAATTTCTTTAGTTCAATTTGTGAAAGAAAGCAAGCATATATGCATTCATTAGATGTTGCTTTTCTGATTTGCACTCTCTGGTTTGGATCTCCAATGATTAAATCTGATGTATGACTCTACACCATTTGGGCTTAGAAATGTATCTTGATAAGCTTGCATGATCATCATTTCCTCCCCTTAAGTCTCTGCTATCAGCATCTGAGAAAACTCCCCCTGAGTTTATGCTTAAATCATGATTAAAGTTATCCTCTGATGGTGCATTCCCTGATGAATTATCCCCTGATGGAGTATTCCCTGACCTGTTGTCCAGGAGGTTAACTCCATCTGCTGATGGGGCTTCTAGGTTGTTTGGATTGACATCAGGGATGGTTAAATTCTCTATTTGTCTGCACTCATCAGCTTCATTCTCTTGATAATCAGAATCATCTTCATTTTCAAATCTAAGCTCTTCATGAAAATTAAGGTCTTCAAGTCCAGAAGTCTCTTGATCATCAAAAGCTACATGTATAGAGTCCATCACCACCTGGAGTCTCTTGTTGTAAACCCTGTACGCCTTAGTTGTCAGGGAGTAACCTAGGAAAATTGTTTCATCAGTCTTTGGGTTAAATTTTCCTAAGTTCTCACCAAAGTTCCTTAAAACAAAGCATTTGCATCCAAAAGCATGTAGGAACTTGATATTTGGTTTCCTCACAGTCATTAGCTCATACGGTGTCTTGTTGTGAGCCTTGTTGATCAATGACCTATTTTGAGTGAAATAAGCAGTGGAACTTGCTTCAGCCCAAAAGTAGGTAGGAATTTTAGCCGCTGCTAACATTGCCCTAGCAGCTTCTATCAGGGTTCTATTCTTCATTTGTACTAAACCATTCTGTTAAGGAGTTCTTGGAGCAGAAAATGTATGACTGATGCCTTTCTCCACATAGATTCCATCAACAGTTGCATTCTTGAATTCAGTTTCGTTATCTGTCCTCATGTTTTTAACCACTGACTCTGACTCAGTTTTCACTTTCTTTATATGGTCAATGATTTGTTGAGGTACTTCAGATTTGACATGTTGAAACTTGACCCAAGTATATCTGGTGTAGTCATCCACAATGACCATTGCAAATCTTTTTTTTGATACTGACATGATGTTGACAGGACCAAAGAGATCCATGTGAAGCAATTGAATTGTATCCTTGATCAATGTGGCTTCCTTGCTAACAAAGAATGATTTCCTTTATTTCCCTTGTTGGCATACTGAACATAATCATTCTTGAATGAATTCAACTTGAGGTAGTTCAGTTACCAACTCTCTCTTCACCAAATCATTGATAGTTTTATAGTTCAAGTGAGAGAGCTTCTTGTGCCATAGTCTACTCTCATCAGGGGTTGCCTTGCTATAGAAGCATGACTCTCCATCCACTGACTTAAAATCAGTAATGTAGAGATTTTTTTTCCTAATTCCTGATAAGATCAGCTTCCCATCACTTTCTTTTGAGATTAAGTACTGATCCCCTTTAAAAGTAATGATGAACCATTTATCACATAGTTAACTTATGCTCAATAAATTGTGCTTCTGTCCATCAACTAGTGTTACATCTTCAAATGAGACATCCTCATTTGCTACTTTGCTGCCAGTCATTTGTTGTTGTCATCAAAATTAATCACTAGACCAACCTTTTCTTGGAACTCTGTGAGCAGGGCTTTATTTCCTGTCATGTATCTTGAGCAGCCACTGTCTAGAAACTAGATTTGTCTGCCTTTGACTTTTCTTTACACACAAAAAACATTTAATTTGTTTTTGGTACCCAAGTGGATTTGGGTCCTCTAGGTTTAGTCATAATTAATGGTAAAAACAAATTTTTTATTTTTTATGACTTTTGGTTTTGGCAATATACACACTTTCTCCTTTTTAGGAGGTTCAATATATACTTTAGATTTATCAACAGTTCTCTTAACTTTACCCTTAAGGGTGCATGCATGATCAATTGGTAAATCATCAGCATATAAAATTGTACCGGTTAAAATCTGTGGTTTTTCCTTGCATTAAAAAGATAAATGATTATTGCTACCATAGTTTCAACACACTTTCCTAGGGACTTCTTGAATAAGGGTGTAGTTACTAGTTTTGTTTACACCTAGTTTGTCATTCCTATTCTTTTTCTTATCCCTTCTCAGGTCTTTATCCCTTAAAGGGCTACGATGGCCTGATGCACTCTTATACCCTGATGATTGTGCATCCACTGATGCATAGACTTATTCTTTCTTGAATGGGGGGTTTGAGTGTTTTGGCAAGAGCAGGTTTCTTGCCACTTCCACCACTTGTGGAAGCTTCACACATCGAGAACACATTACCTTTTTATAACTTTGTCACAGCATTTACAAACTTGATAGATTGTATAGGCCTTTATTCAAAGCTAGCTGTATTTTCAAACTCAACAGAAGGTTGCTTCAGTTGAGTCTCCTCATAGCCTTAACTCGATTTGTGATCAGATTTCTGACTACTTAATTGATCATCTAGTTTTTTGCTCGACTCATTCCATCTCTTAATGACTTCTTTTTCCTCTTTCAAAAGTTTGGAGGTCCATTCTTTCTTTATGGCACAGTCAAGAAGGTTCCCAGTCTTAGAGAGTTCTTTTTTAAGATTCTCAAGTCTAGTAAGTTCTGATTCTAATAGAGTATTTCTAATAGTCAAATGTTCATTTATTTTTTGTACTCTCTCAGTCTCAACTACAACACTTCTTAAGGTGGCATAAAGGTCTCTTATCTCACAAGTCATTTCCTTAACAATTTTAACACATTCAATTTTAAACATGTTAGAAGAAATTTTGAGACTAACTTGTGAGCTGCTACTGTCTATGGATGAGGTCATCAGGGCTAGGTTGACATATTCTTCAGTGTCTTCTTCATCTAAGTCAGCACAATCCTTTCCCTCTACAATATAAGCTTTTTCCTTCTTGTTGGCATTAAGAAGATCAAAGTATTTCTCTTTGTAGTCCACTTCAGCTTCTT
This sequence comes from Centella asiatica, assembly GCA_014636745.2. Classification (NCBI taxonomy): domain Eukaryota; kingdom Viridiplantae; phylum Streptophyta; class Magnoliopsida; order Apiales; family Apiaceae; genus Centella; species Centella asiatica. The sequence continues at coordinate 24,313,275 of CM025787.1, forward strand.
TTCCTCTGGATTCACCTTCTTTTGTAGCCTTGCGGCACTCATTTGCAAAGTGGCTCATCTCACTCCATTTGTAGCACTTTATTCTTGATTTATTAATAAAGTTGCTTGTGCTACTAGGTTTCCTTGCTGAAAATCTTTTTGATCCAGATGGCTTTTCAAATTTCAGCTTGGAAAACCTCTTTGCAAGAAAGACCAAGGTTTCATCCATCTCTTCTAACTCTTCAGGAGTGTACTCAGTCTACTTTGAGTCCGCTTCATAGTCCCCCTCTTCTTCAGCATCTCCAAACTATTGCTTCATTAAGACACTTGGTCTAACTTTAACTTTGTCCTTCTTGGCAGCCATTAGAGCTACAGATTTAATCTTTCTAGTATCCTCAAACATTTCTGATCTTTGTTGAACTTCCAGTTCATATGTCTTGAGAGTACCATAGAGTCTATCCACGTCTAGGAGATTCATGTCCTTGGATTCTCTGATGGTTGTCGTCTTAGGATCCCATGATATGGAAAGTGCCCTCATGAACCTTCTATTCACATCTTTGTTGGCATAGGTCTTCCCATACATCCTCAGGTCATTTACCAACCTATTAAATCTGTCAAACATTTCATTGAGTGTTTCACCATTTTTCATTGTGAACCACTCATACTGTTGTGTTAACAGCTACAGTTTATTTTTCCTCACTTCTTCAGTGCCATCACATAGGATCTGGATGGTATCCCATATTAACTTAGATGTAGTTAGATTCATGATATTGTTTAGCATATCATCATCTAGTCCGTTATATAGGATACCTATTACTTTTAGATCCTTTTTCACCTTTTCTCTTTCCTCAGAAGTTATCTCTTCAGTAGTCTTTGGGACTAATTTTTCTGGAACATTGACTCCATTGACAACCTCCTGAGGAATGAGCTTCTTTGGCACGTGAGGGCCTTTTTCTAGAATCTGTAAGTATTCATCATCAATTGCTCTAAGATGAACTATCATGTGTTGTCTCTAAAAGAATTACTTTCCCTTTTCCATCATGGGGACTTTACTATTTCCAGCTTTGTTGGTCATTTTTTAAGATATTTTAGCAAGTGTAATCTGCTAGTAGGCTATGATACCAATTGTTGGAGCAAAATAAACTCAAGTGTTTGTAGGGGTAGGGGAAGGGGGGATGTTGAAAACAAACACTACAAACTTATTTTGCTCCAACATTAGTAATCGGAGACTAATTTTATGCTGTCCGAGACTAAATTAGAAGTTGTCTCTGCTATAATGAAGGACATTTCATAAGATCATGGATGATGCCTAACAATGCATAAACCCAACTTAGGGTGCATCAATATCGTACTTGTTGTGTATATCATAATATACATACACACATGCAAAAGAATGATACTACAGCTTTTGAAACTTTATTCTTTTTTTAGCACGCACGACTAGTACCAAGAAATAAAACAAAACAGAGTATAAAGTTCTTACCTCTTCCTCTTTAAGGAAGAAATTGAAAGCTTGTACGCTCTAGAAAAAGATAGTTGCTTAAGGGAATAAGCTTGAAATTTATGAGAATGGTTGGTTTAAAGAGAAGTTCTAAGAAAGAAGGTTTTTAGAAAAGAGATTAGGATTTCATCTTCAAATGAGGTATTTATAGTGTTCATGAATCACTTAGAGCTGTAGGCTAAAATTATGCATTGAGAAAAAATGATTGGCCAGTTTGGGCGGTAAAATGGCTGCTCATCATAACATCTTAATAACTGGTATATAACCAAGCAGCTGTTGTCTCACATATAGCTTACCTTTAATCAGTTATTGACATACAATCAACTTATTACTCATGTAATAACACACATAGTCATCTAGTAAAACCTTCCTTACAACACGTAACCCTTAACAACCTTCTTAGCAATGACTAATTGAATTCATCATAAGATTTATTGAATTCATCGTAAGATTTATGGTTAATATAACAAATTCCTCTAATGGTCCCTCAACAAAATAAATGTTATTAAACTTTGGACACCTCATTAACATATAAAAAGAGAATATTCTATTTCAAAATATGAATTAATTATTTATTCATATAGAACAAAAATCAATCCATCATACAAAATATGAATGAATAAATCATCCATAGACAAATTTTATTTTTTAGGTCGTCACACTATGTCTCCAAATAAAATTTATATTATTGATACATTTGATTTTAAATCAAACAAGATTATTAAAACAGTTGAAAGAAATGTACCAATTTTAAATCAATTAGAAACTATACATTTATGTGATGAATAATTAAACACAAAGATAATTATAATTTTTAACATATTGGATTAGTTCAAATTAGTATTAAACCTTTAACTAGAGAAGTTTTGAATGAATGTTTAATGATTGCCTTAAGAGATTGTAGGCATAATGAATTTGATGCTTCATTAATAGGATTAGTTGAAACTACTCTATATAATTGTGAGGACCCAAAATTAAAAATATGGATAAAATGTAAGGAGGATTAATCCCTTTTATGTATGAATATTTAATTCGTGAAGTTTTTACTATTATATTGTTAAAATCAGTTCAAAATATGTTCATAATTCGTCAAAACCTTCAAAATCCCATGGAAAATCTTTAGATTTCAAATATAAAATTTATTTAACTTTCTGAGTTTGTTTATTGCTCTATTTTGTATTATTGGAGTGTTTTTTCTAATTTAATAAATACTAAAAAATCAAAATAAAATATTTCTTTAATCTTTACCCTTTTTATGACATGAAAAATATAAAATTAAATATAGAATCAACAACCAAAATTCCAAAAACGAAATCCACAATTCATTAAAATCCACATTAATTTCAAGAGAACAATTCAAATGTAAAACGTAAGATATAACATATGGCTAATAAGTATAACTTGGCAACACAGAAATGAGATAGAAGCAACGAGAAATTTGTAAAGAGTGAGTTCTAGAGAAAATGGCAATTCAGAGACATGGAGATAGAGAGAGAAAAACAGGCACGAGAAGTGAGGAATTACACATGCCTGAGAGTAGCTGGTACTAATAAGTTACTAAAGAATAACTAGTGAAGCATCTTTCCAAAACCTAAACTTCATCCCCTTTTTGAGTTCAATCAAATTTTTTCGGTTAAAGCTGATAATACATAGTGAAGTTTTTAAGTACCGGAATAATTTAACTTAATTATGTTTAATTAGTTTCTTTTTACGAATTTAATAAATAAAATATTTAAAGAATAAACACATCATCATAAGTAATAACTTAACATGTGAGCAAGTTATGTCTACCTATTTTAACTATAACAAGTTAAATCAAAAACTTTTGAAAGTTCCAACACCTTGATTGCAAATTATTAAAACGATGATCACTAAAGTATAAAATGACCTAAAGGTTAGTGTATTTTTCTCTATTTACCAAAAACTAAAAACAAGAAAACATGGAAAATAAAAATTCATAGATGTAAGCAATCAACCAAGAGATCAAAAAAGGCCAAAACAAAAAAAAAATCCAAAACAAAAAAACCTACATTAACTAAAATTCATAGATAAACTTCAAAATAAGAATTCAAATTCAGAATGGAAGTTATAACATTGCGCTAATAAGTATAAGTTGGCAACAAAGAAAGGAGGAAAAGTGTAGGACGTGAGTTTTTGAAAAATGGGCAATAGAGAGACTTGGAGACGGAGGGAGAAAAGCGGGCTAGAATACAATAGGAATTACATGAGCTTGAGAGAAATCAAGCTTAAGAATGAGACCGACATTGAACAGGCTAGAAAGGATGAAAAGAGTATGAGAGGTTAAAAGGAACACAAAGAAAAAAATATGAAGAGAGTAACATACCAGTCAAGCATGAGAGAGCATAACAAAATCAGAATGCATGTCCTCTTAATATTTAACCTAAATAATTGTCACACACATTGACAGTGATTGAAGATACGAACTCAAAATAACATTTCAGAGATTAGAAAACTATGTCCAAGGCAACATTTAACCAATGGCTATTTTTACTTGTAATTCTTCTAGTGTAACTTTTTCTAATGTATTGTTATTGTAATTATGTGCAGCACTAAAGTTCTCAATACTTACTAACTGCAATGCTTAATATCAGGATGGCCTTGGTAGTGGTTATCAATTACTAACTGCAATGCTTGACACCATGTTGCTATTTGTTGGTGGTGTGTGAAGTTTCTTGGGATGAGAAATGTGGCAATCATAGGGTAGTAGTGCTAGCTCAGTTTCTTCCATATGGAAGTTCCTTTTATTTGCTCACATCCCTCTTCGCTGATGCTTGTCGCTATGGGACCCTATGCATTATAAATTTAAGATCGACATCATTTATATATAGTTTTACAATCTGGTATACTGTTCATTCATTCTTCAGCAACAAGATACCAACCTCCATAATATCATCTTTGAACCTCTCTTACTGCCCACATAAATCGCACCTGCAAACATTACAAAGCCACCTCCAAAACCTATTCACAACTACTTTCTTGAGTTTAATCAAAATTTTCCAACTACACCTAATAAGATTGTAAGTTACCTTAATTGATCTTGAAACCTAAATTCACTACTTGCTTAAGCTTAATCGAAATTCTACGGTTAAAGACGATAAGATTATAAGTTAGTTGCCATAATTGATCCACAATTATAGCTAGTGAAGCATCCTATCCAGAACCTAAATTTCATCACCTTCTTGAATTCAATCAAAATTTTCCGGTTAAAGTTGATACAATTATAAATTACTTACCTTATTTAAAAGCCCAAAAGTAGCGAGTGATGATTAAAGTTTAGAAACCAAAATCCCACTACTTTCTAGAGTTCAATCAAAGTTTCTCTGGATAAAGCTGATAAGACTTACATTAATTGATCCCAATGAAGCAAGTGAAGTTTCCAGTACAGAAACCTAACTCCCACTACTTCCTTGAGTTCAATTAAAATTTTCCAGTTGCAGCTGATAACATAAATAAGTTACTTTCCTCAAGTAATCCCCAAAGTGGCCTAGATGGAGAACAAAATAATAGCTAATATAAGCATACATAATAACTAACCTAAGCATACATCTGAGACCCGAACTCAAAATAACACTTTAGAGTTCAGATTAGAGAACCAACTTCACCTAATGCAACATCTAAGTAAAGGCTTTTTCTCATTCAATTTACTAAAGGGTTTTTTTCTTTCCTCCTGATTTTCATATTATATTTTTCTTCAGTTCAATCAAAACTTTCAGGTCAAAGATGATATGATCATAACCTCCTTACCTCAATTATTCCCAAAATAGCTACAATAGTTCCAGTTTAGAAGACAAAATTGCAATACTTTCTGGAGTTTAATCAAAACATTCCAGTTAAAGCTACAAAGATCATTAGTTACTTACCATAATTGATCCCCAAAGTAGCAAGTGAAGAGTCCAAAGTAGCTAGTGACACTTCCCGTCCAGAAACCTGAATGTATCAAAATTTCCACTAAAACCTTATATAAGTTAGTGACCTTATTCTCTCCCCACAGTAGCTAGTGAAGTTTACAGTCCAAAAAGGGCTCTTTTCAAACCTACAACATATCAATTAAAATGGACATCACACTTTATCAAAGAAGGAAGTTCACAAGCAGATTAGCCAATTCATAGCATAAAACCATTAAAAATCAAAATGGGTCTGAAACTCACCTTTCAGAGATGAGTTTTTCAGGATTTCTGTCTTATATTGCAATGGGGCAACTAATGAAGTACATCTACAGATTTAAAAGACTAAAGCCTAATTACACCTTATCAATTTTATTTTGAACAAACTAGTAATGATAAGGGTCTCAAACTATTTAATCTCAAATATGTCTCATTCCTGACCAATAGTTAGTTAATTAACTAAGTGTATGTATGTGCACGAAGCATTTGTATTCTAATTTTGAGTAAAATAGGCAGCGCCTATATATACCATGTTATACTGAATTCCTCACGTAATTAATGAAATATTTCACTCTGGTGAATTGTCAACATTTTCCAGTTAAACCCGATAAGTTTAGATTTTATTTACCTTAATAACAAAAGTAGCTACTTGAGTTTCCGGTCAAGAAAGGGCACTTGAACCTACAACACACAATTGAAATGGAAATCGCAGATACATCAGATTCTTTCATTACAGAGAAATATTTTCCATATTGATAGCATAAAATCATTAAAATTGACAAATTGGGATAAACTCACCTAAATGACATATTGACAAGATAGATCTCTGGATCCTTGACGGAACTGAAATCTCCTCAAGTACTAAACATGCTTCAGGCATTGCTATCTTATATAGCAACATAGCAACTAATGGGCTACACTGTAAAGATTCTGAAGAGTACTTACTATCACTAATTTTGTATATGATAGATAGTAATGATAAATGTCTTAAATATTTGCCTCAAAATGTCTCATTATGGCATCCATTTGGTTTCTCCATATACGATCATTTACTAACCAAAGTAAAGATACCACCGGAGTTCAACACACATCCAAGAATATTGATTTATTTCAACTAGCTAACCATGTAGAACTTATAAAGTATATGTAATAAGAAACACAAACTAGCACAAGGTTTCGTGATGTCTTTCTCACTTTCAATCTCCCATAAAATCATATCAAGCACATGTACAAATTAGTATAGGAAGGTTAAATTCAGGAAAAAAAAACGCTCAACTCATTCAATCGGTAAAAGAAAAAATGACGAATCTTCCTCTATGTCCCAGACAAGGAATATCATCCATGTGTGCAATTATTTTATAAACATGACAAAATGAAAAAATAAATAATGTGATGTGTCAAGTTACCTGGTCAACACTGTTTGACCATGCAAATACCCCTCAACGACTCGTTGCTCGTGACATCTGCAAAAAGTCCTCCAAGAGGTGGAGATGCAACCCTTAGAAGACCATCTGGTGTAAAGTAAGAATTCTGATAGAGAGAAAAAATTATTTGGTGAGAAAAAATTGCATACCCGATAATGCAGATGAGAACCTCTATTTATAATTGCTGAAGAACATATGTAGAATCAGAATAGAAATGGAATTCTCCGATCCTATCTTGAATTGGTGTAGACCTATAGTCCAACATTACTATTAGGTTCGTCAGTATCTAGACTATGTCCCTATCTGGATCAATCTGGAGGGTTCCATCTTCAGCCCTTTAGGTCTCATTCAAACTAGGCCAATAACATGGGTAATATTAATTTAATAAAAGTGGGTCACAACCCATATCATTTGCCCACCAATTTGTGAATAATTAATTATTTGTAAATTACGTATAATAATAATAATTTTTTAGAAATCAAACAATAATTTCCAAAAATAATTATTGAATTCTAAAATATATTTTCAATAATTTTTATTGACTTAAAATTTAAGAAAATACATACCTTAAAGAATAAAACAAGGCATTAACTTGGACCATGCTGATGTCACACGATGACGTCACTGCCGAACAAGAAATAAGGTTGCTCGTCACTATCTTGTTCACAAGTAGTCTTATACATATATGCTACTTTGTTACAAACCAACATAACCTTTACATATGTACACCACCTCCTTGTAAACCATGGCCCACCATCAACTATCTATGCTCCTCATACACACGCAACCCTCTCCAGCCTAGGCAATTGCCCTAGCAGGGCTGTAACCAGGGGCGGAATTAGAATTTGTCATCAGAGTAGGCAACATATAATTGAACTTTATTTCTTTTGGTAGGAGGTATATAATTTTCTCTTTTTGAGAAAAAAAATCCTATTTCCATAGATAACATATTTATACCACAAATTGTTTTAAAACCATTATATCTTAAAATAATTTGATGTTTTTCATCTTGGTAGGAGGTATATAATTTTCTCTGTTTGAGAAAAAAAATCCTATATCCGTAGACTACATATTTATACCACAAATTGTTTTAAAGCCATTATATCTTAAAATAATTTGATGTTTTTCATCTTTTTCCCCTTCAATATACTGTTATTGGAGATAATTAAGTGAGATCTTCTCTATATATTACAAAGCTACATTTTGTATCTCTATTCAACATGTGTTCAAAATCTTAAAAAACTTTTTCATTTATATTAACTTAAATCCCAATTAAAATTTTACTGCATAACAAAAATATGAATCTATAACTCAAGTCAAATGTAACTTAGATGAAGTATAAGATATACTTTTTAGGACAAATTAGAGATTTTTTTGTTCTCCATATATTATGATATGGCATTTGGTTTTATGGAATGAATAATTATATTATTTGTTTGACTATAAATATATAAAATGCGTTCTTTACTTTAATCTCTCTCAAAAATTTTGTAATTTTTATTATAACATTCCACATGGATATGCTCTACCTAATCAAGATTTAATACATCATCTATTATATCTTCATTCGTATGGTACTCTCCGTATAATATTACTCTCTGCATAATATTCTTATTATTTCTTTTTTATTAACCAATTTTGTTCTTAGATCATTCAATTTTATTTTAAATTACATGTGATACGTCAAATACATGTACCTAGGGTTAGGGTTGCAAATTATTTGGGGTTTGACAAGCTTCGACCACGAATTAAATGTCTTCGTGGACCTGCAAGAGAAAATCTTCCAAGAACTGTGAGGTTCAGCCCTTTGGAAGAACCTCGGGTGTGTCTGTTAGTAATGGCTTAAACTAGAATATATGAATATCATATAATAGAATTGCGCACTTGGAGCTGTGCCATCTATCCTCTATTTATACCCACTTAGGATAAAGGAATCCTCTTCGAATCGGGATATGTTTTAGGAGGTTACCACCTCTATTTCTATTATCCTTCAAATAGAGTTCTATTTTATTCAATCTTTATCTATTTATTATCTCAACATTATCTTGGGTTCATCGAATGTAGAGTCATAAGTCATTATGGGCATGCCATTGCACAAGGTCCACTTATGTTCAACCGACTTTTATTAAGTCTGGAGCTATTTTTTGGTGCATATCACTTGACCATAATTTTTGCTATCAATACTTAGGTCAAAAATTACTTGTATCTCATCATAGTTTTAAATAATGTTTTTTTTAAGGGGGTCTTTGGTTCTCCTGTTAACTCTAGGGTACCACCAAAGTTAACACGAAAAATTGGCTCTTACCTTGGTAAGTTTTACCTTGTTAACTTTATAAAGTTAGCAAGGCAAATTTGCGTTCGGCCCGGTAAGTTTTATCCCGTCAACTTTGTTAAGTTAGCAGGGCAAATTTATATTATAATGATACCCAAGTAGAACTTGGTGAGGCAACCCTTGCTACGTTAACTTACCTAAGTTATCATGGTATTTGCGCATTTGTGTCGTTAACTTTTACCCCGGTAACTTTGGTAAGTTAGCAGGATAATTTTACCTTTGAGTCGTTATCTTTTACTCCATTAACTTTCCTAAGTTATCATTTTATTTTTCACATATGTTTGCTTGTCATGGCTTTTGGTAGCTTCTTTGCCAACGACACTCAAGTGTTGATTGGTCGTTACCTCTATCGTAGCCACAATAGCCATGATTGATCTAAATCCAGGATTTTAAGTGCTTCCTTGGTGAATCTGGCGATGTAGTCCCTAAGGCTTTCACCGTCAATTGTCACACGAACATTAACGAGGCTAATGTTTTCACATGAACTTTGCCTCCCACAAACTGATTCACAAATATCTAAGCTATTTGCTCCAATGAAATGATAGAGATCGGAGGGAGTTGCCTATATCAGTCTTGAGCTGGCCCTTTTGAGGGTTTGTGGGAAGGCTTTACCACTTGATAGCGTCTGAAACGTTATGCAATAGAAGTGACGCTTCAAACTACTACACATGACTATTAGGGTCACCTAACCCTTCATATCTATCTACTTGGGGCATCTTATGCAACAAACGAAGGGGCTACAGCCCTATATGTGGTAGCGTTAAGGTTGGATTGCACCACCTGAGTGACTTGTGGTTGTGGTTATGTAGGTTTTCTAGAAGTTCCAATTCGTTGTCTCTTGAGGAGCCTTCTTTGCACTTATGCTTCAGTTGATTGCTCTAACTCATCCTCTCTTACAAGTCTAGATTTATCCAATTGCACTTATACATCTCTTGCTTTAACTAAATGAATTAAAATCTTATCAAACTATAAGTTGAACGCTAAATAAAAATACATGTATTCAGAAATTAATCCAAAGACTAAAAACATATCTCACATCAAGAACTCTCATCTAGACAAAAAAATTAGTTCTAATAATTACTAAAAAATAATTAAAAGCATTTCTATTCGAACAAATACAATGTTCAAATAACACAGAGCGCCTGGAAAAGTAAAGAGTAATGACAACAAGTGAATTAGTTCAATAGTTTCTCGTATAAAATTATTGACTCTAGAGATATAGTAATATGGAGAAGACAAAATTGTTTCCAGCACCGCTAGAACCGGAAGCGCACCTTCTTGCAAAGAAAAAGAGGACTAGTTATTCACATTTCAGTCAGAGGTGAATTGAAAGCTACTAACGACAAATCCTCTCACCAACCATATCAAGATCAGGGTGAAAGAAAGGCGCTAATTTTCGTAATAGAACATCACCTAAATTCCCAAAAAATAAAAAATAGATTCTTACAGCTTTCCGATTAGAAATAGGAGGATTTCTCAAATCTAGCGAAAAGCCTATAACGACTTGCATGTGGAAGTCAAAGACACCCCCTGAAATCCAAGATCTTATTCAATACCTAAATAAAAAGCAAATGGATTTTCATCTTAACCAACACTATTCAATTTGTTGACCTACAGTATCTTGACCATTAACTACCAAATCGTTATAAATATTAGGCATCTTGTCCGGTGGAAAAGCTACATCCAGTACTCGACCAATGATTTGGGTGATACTCCCCAAGTTTTTTTTTCAAGGGTGGAAACCCCAGAGCTAGAGGTAGTAAGATTGATTCTCATAATATAATAGAGTAAAACATGTATAAATACAATAAAGTAAAATATGTCGAAATTTTTTTTCAAAAAGGATCGAATTCAAAATAAAATGTCTGATAGCAAGTTGATTGGTTAATTAAGTTGAATTCTATATCTACACATGTCAAAATTCTAACAAGAATTTAATTTGTTCTTTAAAGATTTTATATAGATATTTGGCTTGGAATTGACAAAGACCCAATACTAATATTATTCTTGAGTAGTGTTGAATAGAAATCTAAATGGGGCGTGGCCAAGTGGTAAGGCAACGGGTTTTGGTCCAGGTATTCGGATGTTTGAATCATTTCATCACAGGACATATACATTGTACCAAAGTAAGGGTTGCTTTTGAAAATAATGTTCTCTTTAAAGGTCTTCCTATTGGATAGATAGAATATAAGAATCTTAGGTCTCATATTTCGCAAAATTTTAACGAGACCCTTTGTTTTGAATTGCAATAAGAAAGAATCCATCTTTCCTATTTCTTATTAGGATCTCTGAATTCTAACTAAGAGGGGTAGCCCAATTACCAATTATTAGGATCTCTGAATTCTAACTAAGAGGGGTAAACCCAATTACCAATTATTAGGATCTCTAAATTCTAACTAAGAGGTGTAGCCCAATTACCAATTATTAAGATATCTGAATTCTAACTAAGAGGGGTCTATTACATTAATTGGCTTTTCCTTCAACCATTTGATCCATTTTGCCCTTAACTTTATCTTCTTATATTGGGTATGGTAAGGCAATCGAGCCAGAGCTGGAGCTTTTTGAGCTAGAACTTTTCGATACTTTAATTAATTTTCATTTGGGTCACCTGTGTCAATTTAATACACCAATTTTTTTGTTCATACATAGGCCTACGAAGCAATAAATTTTGGAAAGACTTTTGTGATTCAACAAAATCTTTCAATATCTTATTTTACTATGTTCAACTCTTTGTATTCCTTTATCCGTAGAGTACACTAAATATACAAAAATGGCTATAATAAAGTTTCTCTAATTCGTATTAACTACTCTAGGAGGAATGTTTTTATCTTGTGCTAACGATTTAATAAATATTTTTGTAGCTCCAGAATGTTTTAGTTTATGCTCCTACCTATTATCTGGATATACTAGGAAAGATGTACGGTCTAATACATCACTACCTATTACTTCTCCCTTGAGCATTAACAAGGGATTAATTGAGATCGATTCAAATTGAACATAGAACATCTATAACTGATTATTCAAAGATGTATTGGGATTAAAAAATAGTTTCTTTATAGTCTTTTCTTTTTTGATAAGAAAGCACTCTTAATTCAGCTCGGCAAAACGTGGGTCCATAAAAACATAGAAGTTATCTTCAATTTCCCAGCAAAAACAAACAGATTTCACCAAGTAATTAAAGATCAATAATGCTAACAGAACAAACAATTATCTATAAACTAATAAGGAAACATTAACTTACCCATGCTTATGTCACCAAATGAGAAAAGAACTTACATCCTTTCAAATCAGCAACACAACAAAAATAGCTAGTACTGATATATAAATATAAATTAATTAAGGCAATTTTACAACAAAGAAAACATAAATTACTTTCCAAAAGTAATTCCTAAACATAAACTAGCTAGAACTGACAAGTTCATAAACAATATCTAGTGAAGCATCCTTTCCAAAACCTAAACTCCATTACCTTCTTGAGTTCAATTTTTTCTAGTTAAAGCTGATCCAATTATAAATTACTTACCTTAATGGAACCCCAAAGTAGCTAGTGAAGTTTTAAGTGCTAAAATAATGTATCTTAATAACGTTGAATTAGTTTTACTTTTTAAGAATTCAAGAAACAAAAAACTTAAAAAGTTATAACATAGAGCTAATAAGGATAAGTTGGCAACAAAGAAATGAGATGCAAGGAAGGAAGAAAATTGTAGCAAGTGAATTTTAGAAAAATAGGCAATAGAGAGACTTGGAAACAAAGGTAGGAAAGCAGGCTAGAATACAAGAGGAATTACACAAGCTTGAGAATAATCAAGCTTAATAATGAGGAAAAATTGAACAGGTTAGAAAGGATGGAAAGAGTATGATAGGTTAAGAAGAACACAGAAAAAATATGGAGTTAGTCAAAGAGAGTAACATACCATTCATGCATGAGAGAGCATAACAAAACCAGTAATGCATGTCCTCTTAATAAAACCTAAATAATTGTAACACACAACTATAGTGATTGTAGATATTTGTCAGTTTCCAAGGAGACTTACTATAGCTATAATTCTAAATTACTGTCAAACAAAAACTGACCTACACATACAATGGAGACGAGAACGCAAAATAACACTTTAGAGATTAGAAAACTATGTCGAAGGAAGTTTTTAACCAAAGGCTTTTTTTTTCTCCTAATCAACTGAAGGCTTACTTTCCTTGTAACTCAATTTAGCACTTTAGAGTTCAGATTAGAAACCAACTTTGTCTACGGCAACATCTAACTAAAGGTCTTTTTTCATCTAATTAACTAAAGGGTTTTTTTTCCCTTGTAATTCTCATATTATATTTTTCTTGAGTTCAATCAAAACTTTCAGGTTAAAGCTGATAAGATCATAACTTCCGTATCTTAATTAATCCCAAAATAGCAACAAAAGTTCCGGTTTAGAAGACAAATCCCCCTACTTTCTGAAGTTCAATTAAAAGTTTCCAGTTCAGTTATTAGAGTTACTTACCATCATTGATCCCCAAAGTAGCAAGTGAAGTTTCCATAGTAGCTAATGACTTCCGTCCAAAAACCTAAATCCACAACTTTCTCGCGTTCAATCAAAATTTCCAGTTAAAGCTTATAATTGATTTACCTTATTCAATCCCCAAAGTAGCTAGTGAAGTTCCTAGTCCAGAAAGGGCTCTTTTAAAACCTACAACATAAAACTGAAGGACATCGCACATTATTAGATAAGAAACATCATTACCGAAGAAGATTAGCCATATTCATAGCATAAAACCACATAAAAATCAAATTGGGTCTGAAACTCACCATTCTGAGAGTAATGATCACTAGATCCTCCAAGCAAATGAAATCTTCGCATGTACTAAACTAGTTTTTTAGGGTCGCCGTCTTATATTGCAATGGAGCAACTAATGAAGTGCATCTAAAGATTTAAAAGACTAAAGCCTACTTACATCACATCAATTTTACTTTGAACAAACTAGTAATGATAAGGGTCTCAAACTTTTTAATCTCAAATATGTCTCATTATGGTATCCCTTAAGGCTAAGTATCTTTAGCCTTGACCAATAGTTAGTTAATTAGCTGTGTGTGTGTGTGTGTATGTGTGTTTGAGTAAAATATGCGGTGCCTACACATACCATGTTATATTGAATTCCTTAGGTAATTAATGAAATATTTCACCCTGGTGAATTGTCAAAATTTTCTAGTTAAACCCAATAAGTTTATCTTTTAACTACCTTAATCAATCCCAAAACTAGCTTGTGAAGTTTCCAGTCAAGAAAGGGCACTTGAACCTACAACACAAACAATTGAAATGGAAATTGCAGATACATCATATAAGAAAGTTTGTTACAGAGAAATATTTTCCATATTGATAGCATAAAATCATTAAAATAGGAAAATTGGGTCAAACTCACCTAAATTACATATTGACATGTTAGATCCCTAGATCCTTGATGGAATTGAAATATCTTCAAGTACCAAACATGCTTCAGGCATTGCTATCTTATATGGCAACAGAGAAACAAATGGGCTACTCTGTAAAGATTTTGAAGAGTACTTACTCTCATTAATTTTATATGAAATAAATAGTAATGTTAAATGACTTAAATTTTTGTCTCAAAATGTCTCATTATGGCATTCATCTGGTTGCTGAATATATGATCATTTACTAACCGGGTAAAGATACCACCAGAGTTCGACACACATCCAAGACTATTGATTTATTTCAACTAGCTAAAACCAGAAAGGACTTACAAAGTTATATGTAATAAGAGACACAATAAATTATGTCATCCTAGAATAAAATACAAACAGATTAGCACACAAATATCATGTTGATTAACCAAGGTTTCACTATCTCACTTTCGATCTCCCACAAAAACATATCCAGCACAAATTAGTTTTGGAAGGTTAAAATTCAGAAAAAAACATCTCCCGTTAGAGTATACTACTTAGCTGGCTCGGCTGATTCAATTAGTGAGAGAAAAATGATGAATCTTCCTCTATGTCCCACACAAGGAATATCATCCATGAATGCAATTACTTTCAAAACATGACAAAGTGAAAAAAGAAATAAAGAATGGAAAGAACACAAGTAACTCATAAGGTCTGACTACAGAATATACATCTCTTGAATTATGCTAAATTAAATGAAATCAAATCCTACTACAATTAAAGAAATGCTTAATAAAAATAATAGCAATACAGAAATTTATCCAACGACCAATAACACATCCACAGAAAGGACTCATCCAATTTCTACCGTATAGACAATATATCGATCAGAAAAAAAATTACTAAAAGCACTTCTATTTTACCAAATTAAAGATCAAATAAACACGAAGCACTTAGCACAAAAACATGGAAGAAAATTATCTGTCAACTTCAAGATAAGTACTTAAAGATAAGTAGCACAAGCAGAACAGAAAATTATCTATCAACTTATGAGGATTCAATAACTTATCCATGATCACGTCACCAAATGAAAAAAGAACTTACACATACGCAACAGAAAAATATCCCACTGATATATAAATTAATTCAGGCAACACTGGCAAAACAAAAAATAAAACAAAAATACACATCCAATAAAAATTCATAAATGACGCAATTGACCAAGAGATTTCATGTATGGTAAACCAAACAAAACGCTGACAAGAAATGGACTCTAACAACCAAAATTCCAAAACGACAAATAAAATCATCAATTTTTTCTTAAAACTCTAAAGATTAAATTCAAGAGAACACTTCAAATACATCTCCTGGTAGATTATAGAACTTAGGTGGTTCAGTTGGTTCATTAAGTGATAAAAAAACATCTGGTCCTCTATCACTATGGCAAACGTAAGGCATGTCATCCACTTGTGCAATTAAACAAGAGATCATCATGTATACCGGTAAGAAAATGGAAAGGCTAGGAAGAAAATGGAGTAAACAATCAAAATTCCAAAAATAAAATATAACAACTACAATCAATTCATCAAAATCCAAAGAACTTTCATGAGAACAATTCAAATGCGTTCAAGATCAATAATTGTGAATAAAGTTACCAGTAAATCGCACCAAGATGCAACTTAAATTCAAGAAAGAGAAATAGAGAAGAAATAAAACAACTACACCAAAAATCCATAGAAGATGCAACTAACCAAGATACAATCATGTTTAAACGAACAGAGAACAATAGGCATGACATAAAACGAAATTAAAAATTAAATTAACACAATGTAACATACTCCCAACAAATATGACAATGTTACATATTACAGAGGAGGAACCTCTTTACATTTAGAATCCATATATAAAAACTCTAAATAACTCTAATATAAAAAATACGAACATCTAATCAAACAAGCAAGCCCACAAATAAAAAATATATCTCACACCTTGAGGCAGGAGAAGGATGTGCTAAAAAATCCTACCCCTATGAACTTTCATAAAACAGACTGATCCAGTAAACTATCATAAACTATCAAAAACAACAAACAAGTTACCGTTGTATTTAAGAAAATAAAAAGGGAAAAAAAATACACAACCAAAATTCCAAAAATGAAAAACTAAAATTGGAATCAACAACCAAAATTCCGAAAATACAGAAAACGCTGACAAAAACTGGAATCAACAAGCAAAATTCCAAAAATGAAAAATAAATCCAACAATTAGTTCATTAAAATCCAAAGATTATTTTCAGAAGAACAATTCAATCAGTGAAACAAAAATGGCCCCTCCTCTATCACTATGGCAAGCATAAGGCATGTCATCCACTTGTGCAATTAAACAAGAGATCATCGTGTATGCCAGTAAAAAAATGGAAAGGCTAGGAAAAAAATTGGAGTAAACAATCAAAATTCCAAAATACACAACCAAAATTCCAAAAACAAAAAACCAAAATTGGAATCAACAACCAAAATAACCAAAATTCCAAAAACAGAGAAAACACTGGCAAAAATTGGAATCAACAACCAAAATTCCAAAAACGAAAAATAAAACCAACAATTAGTTCATTAAAATCCAAAGATTATTTTCAGAAGAACAATTCAATCAGTGAAACAAAAGCATAAGGCACGTCATCCACTTGTGCAATTAAACAAGAGATCTATCGTGTATGCCTATAAAAAAAATGGAAAGACTTGGAAAAAAATGGAGTAAACAATCAAAATTCCAAAAATAAAATATAACAACTACAATCCGTTCATCAAAATTTATAGAACTTTCAAGAGAACAATTCAAATGCATACGAGATCAATAATTGTGAATAAAGTTATCAGTAAACTGCATCAAGATGCAACTTAAATTCAAGAAAGAGAACTAAGAAGGAATAAAACAACTACACCAAAAATCCATAGAAGATGCAACTAAGATACAGTCATATTTAAAAGAACATAGAGCAATAGGGATGACAGAAAATGAAATTAACAATTAAATTCAAAAAAAATGTAACATACTCCAACAACTATGACAACGTTACATATTACAAAGGAGGATCCTCTTTACATAATTTAGAATCCATATATAATAACTCTAAATAATTCTAATATAAAAAATACAAACATCTAATCAAACAAGCAAGCCCACAAATAAAAAATATATCTCACACCTTGAGATAGGAGAAGGATATGCTAAAAAATCCTAACCCTATGAACTTTCATAAAACAGACTGATCCAGTAAACTTTCATAAATGATCAAGAACAACAACCAAGGTACCGTTGTATTTAAGAAAATAAAATTAAACAAACTACTCCAATAAACATTCATAAAAGATTCAATTTACAAACGTATTTAAAAAAATGTCTGAACATAAAACTAAACTACAAATTGAGAAACAAGTAATAGAAAATCACAATAACAAAGGAATCATTAACTTACACATGATCATGTCACCAAATGAGAAAGAACTTACACACTTTCAAATCAGCAAGACAACAAAATCCCACTGAATATATAAATTAATTCAGGCAACAATCCATCAAACGAAAAAAATAAAAGAAAAATACACATCCAATAAAAATTAAAAAATGACGCAATTGACCAATAGATTCATGTATAACAAAACAGAGAAAATGCTGACAAAAAATGGAATCAAATAATAAATAATTTTAGAAAACCAGGAAACCCAAAAAGAAAGAAAAGAACAAGAACAATAACCAAGTTATAGTCGTATTAAGAAAACAGAGAGAAACACTGTGGCAGAAATCCTAATCAATTCATAGATCACAGAAAACCTAATCAATTTATACGAAGATTTCATCCAATTAGTAAATCAACACTCAACAGATTTGAAGTACGAATGTGCACGAGAGTACAACATAAAGATAACGGGGGCCAGAAGAACAGGAAAAACACTCAACATCCTGGAAACAACACACATTTAACCATGAATTCCGAAGAACTACAAGACACATATCAGATCCACATGACCAACATCAATAACAGGCTGAAAATATTTCACACTTTTAAAGTAAACAAAAGAGTAGATAAGAAATCAAACTATTCCAATAAACTTTCATGAACGAGTCAATTAACCCAGTAATCATCAATTTGAACCAAAATATAGCAGAAACGCAAAAGCAAACAAATCAATTACAAATCACCAAAAGGGATAAAAAAATACACACGATAAATTCTATCAAAGTCTTCCGAGGAATGAACTTTTGGCACACAATTCAAAACCCTAACGTTTATGCTACAAAACCCAAAAAATTGAGTCGCCATTAATCATCACTACTCAATCATTCAAAACCCACACAAAATCGACGAAATTACAAATAACCAGCAGAGTCATAATTCGAGAAAGCAGAGAAAGAGGAGAGAGAAGAGAGGATTACCAGAAAACTCACAATTCGAGCACATATCAACAAGCCGAGAGAGGTAGAGCAGAGCGGAGAGAGACGACAATGATCGATTCCTTTCTTCTCTATCTAAAAGGGATAAAAAAATACACACGATAAATTCTATCAAAGTCTTCCGAGGAACGAACTTCTGGCACACAATTCAAAACCCTAACATTTATGCTACAAAACCCAAAAAATTGAGTCGCCATTAATCATCACTACTCAGTCATTCAAAACCCACACAAAATCGACGAAATTATTAATAACCAGCAAAGTCACAATTCGAGAAAGCAAAGAAAGAGGAGAGAGAAGAGAGGATAACCAGAAAACTCATAATTCGATCACATAACAACAAGCCGAGAGAGGTAAAGCAGAGCAGAGAGAGAGACGACAATGATCGATTCCCTTATTCTCTCTCTAAAATTTTTACCGTTTTCTTCCAACGGCCTTCATATGTATCTAAAATTTGAAATTGGCTCTAATCTACCTATCTACTTACTACGCAGTATAATAAAATAGGGTAAAGCGAAGCTTCTCGTGGTCGAGCTCACGGTCACACCTCGCGCCTGTCTGTATGTCTTCTTGCGGCTCTTTTGCTTTTCTTTTTTTTTTTTTTTTAAATGGAACTTTTTGATTTCCTTTTTACTTTTACATTTTTACTTCAATTAGATAATGTCGTTTCAAAAAAAATTACATTTGAATTCTGATAAATATAATTATTGTACCTTTATTTGAAAATTACATATTCAAATAATAAGTATTTTTTATGAAATTTGTTGCAATTATTTGATCGATTAAATGTTGAGAAGATTTTCGGATAAATTTTTTAAAATATACAATCATTATTAAAATATTATGCAAATGTAAACCCTTTTTTTGAACTAGTCTTGTTTTCAAATGTAACCTTTCTTGATAACAAATAACATTGGCACATACTAATAAGTGATAAATATATCGTATTTTTTTAGTGTTTCACTCGATATATCATATTTATCATGTTTTAAAATATAATATGATAGATTGATAGACAACACAAAATAGATGATATGCATATTAATATGTAGAGAAAATATAATATAAACATAATAAATTCGTGTATTAGTGAATAATATATCAACATACTAATAAATATTAAAATATAATTAAGATAAAATATAGATATGTAAGTAGGTTGATCAATTAAAAAAAAAATAAACAGCAAGTTTGTAATGTTGATATATTAATTCAATTTCTAAATTTAGATGAGATTAAATTTGGCTGAATATATCAATGTATTAATTATGAACTCAATATATAAATTTATCTTAATTGTATTAGATCAAATTATTTTAATATTATATTTATCATTTGAAGTTGTATATTATCTATAAGAACTATATAATATTTATTCGTATTAGCTTACCTTGCATATCATACATGAACACAGATAAAACTTAAAAGGCATAAGTTTTTTTTTCCCCTAAATGAACTAAAAATTATCTTTGATAAGTTATATGTAGCACATCATTTTACATGAAGCACAAATTTAATAAGAGCAATTTGATGATAGAAAATAGCAAAATGGAAAAAAAAATCTAAGATAATTTTCTTTCCATCACAGATTATATATTTTTATTTTTATTTTATTTCGTTTCAAATCAAATATCTTTTATCTATATTTTTCTAACAATACCTCACATTTTCTTTTAATAAACCGACAAAAAAGTTAACATGGAAAAATAAGATTGTGATTGAAATTTCTCTCATTTATGTCTTTGTGTGTGTGTGTGTATGTATGTATGTGTGTGTGTATATATATGTGTGACCAAGAATTACTATTTAAATTCAAATTAAATAGACCAAAACGTTAAAAGTGTAATGTTGAAACATTGGTCACAAGAAAAGGTTAGGTTGAATCACCAACATTATTTTTACTTGGGTAACAGTGATGTATTAATAGATGCCGCTCACTGTTTATAATTTTATAATATGATTATAAAACTATTGTCAACGTAATAATAACCTATGGGGTCTCACACAAAGAGCATAATTAAAAGGAAAATTAATTTTAAATAAGTGAATATGATTCTATGCTTAGTCAATTTTAGGTTAAAACAGATATTCCCCTTCAATATCAAGGCCTTTGAAAAGTTTCCTTGATGACTTGACTTATTGCTGACTTCAATTCAATAAGTAGAGAATCATGTTTCTACAGCAAGGCAAGCCCTGATGAAAGCAGACTGTGGCATAAGAAGCTCTTTCACCTAAACTTCAAGGCTATCAATGATTTGGTAAAGAGAGATTTGGTAACTGGACTACCTAAAATGGAATTCATTCAAGAAGGATTATGTTCAGCTTGTCAATAAGGGAAGCAAAGGAAATCATCCTTTGTCAGCAAGGAAGCCACAATGATCAAGGATCCAATTCAATTGCTTCATATGGATCTCTTTGGCCCTGTCAATATTATGTCAGTGTCAAAGAAAAGATTTGCAATGATTATTGTGGATCACTACACCAAATACACTTGGGTTAAGTTTCAAAATACTAAAATAGAAGTACCTCAACAAATCATTAACCATATAAAAAAAGTGAAAACTGAGTCAGGGTCAGTGGTTAGAATGTTGAGGACAAATAATGGAACTGAATTCAAGAATACAGTTGTTGATGGATTTTGTGTGTAGAAGGGCAGAAATCACACTTTATCAGATCCAAGAACTCCTCAACAGAATGGTGTAGTAAAAAGGAAAAACAAAACCCTGATAAAAACTGCTAGAACAATGCTAGCAGAGACAAGGATTCCTACCTATTTTTGGGTTGAGGCAATTTCCACTGCTTGCTTCACTCAAAATACATCCTTAATCAACAAGGCTCACAACAAGACACCTTACGAGCTAATGACAGGGAGGAAACTGAACATCAAGTTCCTACATGTTTTTGGATGCAAATGCTTTGTGTTAAGGAACTTTGGTGAAAACTTAGGGAAATTTGATCCAAAGGCTAATGAAGCAATTTTCCTAGGTTACTCCCTGACATCTAAGGCCTACATGGTTTACAACAAGAGACTCTAGGTGGTGATGGAGTCTATACATGTAACTTTTGATGATCAAGAGATTTCTGGACTTGATGACCTTGGTTTTCATGAAGAGCTCAGATTTGAAAATGAAGATGATTTTGATTATCAAGAGAATGAAGCTGATGAGTGCAGACAAATGGAAAATTTAACCATCCCTGATGTCAATCCAAATGTCACAGAAACCCCTTCAACAGATAGAGTTGATTTCCTGGACAACAGGTCAGGGAAAACTCCATTAGGGGATCAACCATCAGGGCATGCACTATCAAAGGATAACTTTAACCCTAATTTAAACATTAATTCAGGGGGAGTTTTCTCAGAAGCTGGGAGCACTGACTTAGGGGGAGGAGATGACAATCAAGCATGCTCATCAAGATACATCTCTAATCCCAAATGGTCTAGGAGTCACACAACAAATTTGATTATTGGTGATCCAAACAAGAAAGTGCAGACTAGAAAGGCAAAATCTAATGAATGCCTATATGCTTGTTTTCTTTCATAAGTAGAGCCAAAGAAATTTGAAGAAGTCATTCAAGATGCAGATTGGATAATGGCTATGTAAGAAGAGCTGAATCAGTTTGAAAGAAATCAAGTATGAAAATTGGTACCTAAACCCAAAGATAGAATTATAATAGGTACCAAATGGGTATTCAGAAACAAGATGGATGAAGCTGGCATTGGTATAAGAAACAAAGCAAGACTGGTTGCAAGGGGTTATCCTCAAGAGGAAGCGATTGACTTTGATGAAACTTTTGCACCAGTCGTCAGACTTGAGGCTATAAGAATATTCTTAGCCTATGCAGTACATTCAAACTTCAAAGTTTACCAAATGGATATGAAGAGTGCCATTTTCAATGGGAAATTGGAACAAGAGGTATATGTCCAACAATCTCCAGGGTTTGAAAGTTCAAAATTCCCAAATCATGTATTCAAATTAGAAAAGGCACTTTATGGACTGAAGCAAGCTCCTAGAGCTTGGTATGATACATTGTCTAAGTTTCTGGTGGAAAACAAATTCACAAGAGGTATCATTGACAAGACATTATTCATTAGACAACACCAAGGTCATCTGATTTTGGTTCAAATTTATGTTGATGATATTATCTTTGGATCCACTAACACTAGATTGTGTGAAAAGTTCTCCAAACTCATGCAAAGTAAGTATGAAATGAGTTTAATGGGTGAATTATCTTATTTCTTGGGATTGTAAATCAAACAAGTCACTGATGAAATTTACATTCATCAAACAAAGTATGCCAAAGAACTTCTCAAGAAATTTGACATGGAAGACTCGAAAGTAGCAAAGACACCAATAGCCACTGCAACCAAGATTGACCTTGATAAGAATGGAAAGAAAGTTGATCTGAAGACTTACAGGGGAATGATTGGATCATTGCTGTATCTAACATCAAGTAGGCCTGACATTATGTTTGCAACGTGTCTTTGTGCAAGATATCAAGCTGACCCAAGGGAATCTCATCTCATTGCAGTGAAAAGAATCTTGAGATATATCAAGGGCACTACAGAGTTGGGACATTGGTATCCAAAGGAGTCTGGATTTGAATTATTGGGATATTCTGATGCTGACTTTGGAGGATGCAGAATTGGTAGAAAATGTACAACAGGAAGCTGTCAGTTTCTAAGAGGAAGGCTTTTATCTTGGTTCAGCAAAAAGCAGCACTCAATTTCAACATCAACTGCTGAAACTAAATATATTGCATCTGGAAGTTGCTGTGCACAAATCCTATGGATGAAAAATCAGTTAATGGACTATGGCCTGAACTTCAACAAAATTCCAATCAGGTGTGATAACACTAGTGCCATTGCCATTGCTGAAAATCATGTGCAGCATTCCAGAACGAAACATATAAAAATCAGGTATCACTTTATCAGGGAACATGTTATGAATGGAACTATTGAACTACAGTTTGTACCAACAAACAAGCAGCTGGCAGACATTTTCACCAAAACTCTTGATGAAGCCACTTTTTTCAATCTTGTGGGGGAGCTAGGTATGGTGAATTATGTTAAATGAACTTCAATAAACTGCTAAAAACTTGTCAGAAAGGATGTTGGAATCACACAAACTTTCTAAAGGTTAAGTTCTAGTACTTCTAATTCACATCATGAATACCTGATAAATTTAGAATGATATGTGATTATATATGTTAAAAATGTATATATGTACATACATATTTGTTTTTGTGTTTTTGCCTTTGTTTGTTTCTGTTTGATGCATCAGGGTCAGGGTATTCGACTCGCGCATCAGGGTCAGGGTACCCGACTCAAGCATCAGGGTCAGGGCATTCGATCCGTGCATTAGGGTCAGGGCATGTATATACTCTTTTTATCAGGGTCAGGTAAGAGGCTTTTGACTGCATCAGGGGATTATATCCAATAATGCGATGACAGCTCATCAGGGAATTCTTCTCTCACTGATGATGTGTCATCACAAAACTGATACGACACCCTGATTGTATGTTTTCAGGGACGGTTTTCAAACGTCAAAAGGCGGGTATTTATACTTTCTCTCTCTTTCTTTCTGAAACATCTCAAAACATTAAATCTGACTTTGACATTTTTTCGAGTTTTCTTTTTCTCTATCTCTCATATTCATAGAAACCCTAGAACTTCAAATCTTTAAAAGAATCAATGGCACCCAGTAATGCTCAACAACTTCCAAGAAATTTGGTGGTTCCACCCACAAACTATGTGGGTTTCTCCGACATTGACGAGGTAAATGATTGTTTCAAGCCGATGATGAACTATCTACTCAAATCTGAGTATAGTCCAGCAATCTTCACTGATGAAGAAATGTCTGGAGAAGACTTTCACAATTCTGGTCAAGTGTTAAGTTCATGAACTCCTCAACAAGACCAGAGGCTATGAAAGGAATCTCATTCAAGATTTCTTATGAGAAGGAAAAAATAATCCCTTCCAGAATTAACTCTGCACTGGGATTACCTACATAGGACTTTGTGGAAGTGCCTGGTGATGCTGAACTGCTCGACTTCTTGAGTGAACTAGGCTACAACGTTGCTCCTAGCACGGTGTTGAAGTTCAAGGACCTCAAGAGAGTGAACATGAAGCGAGAGATCTCTTATCTCTTCAACACCATCACAAAGGTGTTCTCAAGTAAGTGTTCTAACTTTGAGGTAATAACCTCCCTAACATTAAAAATAACATACGCAATGATTAGGAATGTACATATAAATATAGGTAAATTAATTTTTGATGATCTTGTAAATAAATTAGGTAGTTTTAATTATAGAAAATCAGAGATCTATTGTGCTAGATTCTTGTCAATGGTCTTTAAAGATCAATTTTCTAATATTTCTTTTGAGGATGATATTACTATACAGACCTACAAACAAACCAAGAAGTTGTTTGTGGAAATAATGAAGAAATCGTATACGGTGGAGCCATTTGCACTTCCATCGCATATGGATCAGGTATCACGAACTCTTCCTTCCATCTCTCAACCTACTAATTCTTCTCCTTCAACTACTATGACTGAGATCACTACCACTTCTCAGCCTACCCAAGTAGTACAACAAGATTCAACTCTACCACTCTCAACAGCCCAACCCTTAGTCTCCCAAAAGTCTAAGGGAATCAAAAGAAAAACCTCTGATGCAGATACACTAATTGAAGGGGAGCAGGGGGAGAGAGTGATTGCCTACAGGAGATTAAGAAAGAAGGTGACAACGAGTGTTACCCCACGGCCTGACCAGGCAGTATCCTCTCAAAAGGATACTGCTTTTGAAAAGGAATTAAACACATTTCTAACTATTTCCTCTCAAAAGGAATTAATTATTGAAAATAGTCCCCAACAAGGGACATAGTTGAGTGAGGCACATACACTGACCATTGCCCTTGATGAAATTAACATCAGGGTCACTAAGAGCCACTTGCAGATATTAGACACAGTGAGTGCACGCATGACTTCTCTTGATGAATCACCTCCTCATTCGGTGATTCAACCAACATTCCCCTCTACACGTCTTCCCTCTCTTACCAATCCTCAAATTTCTTCAGATATTATGACACAAACATTAAGTGATATAAGATCAGATCCTCCAATTTCTCATTTCATGGAGGAGCCAACACTCCCTGACACAGTGATTGAAAGTCAACATTTTCAAATGGTTGACTCCTTTTTAAATGATTCAGTCACTGATGATCAGACAAGGGACATAAATATACCTGTATATACAAACGTAATAACTCTTTATGTCCCTCCACTTGTATATTCTTCTCCCATTGTACATACATCTCTCACATTCTCTTTTTCTCCCATCACCTCTGTGGAACCAGAAACTGTAAATAACTCACTTGAGCTGGCCACAGTTGGTGATCTCACAGCCCATAGAAGCCCTACTAGGACTTTTATGAGTGAGGGTGTACGAATACTTAGTGAAGAAAGGCAAAGTCAAACCCCTGAGAGGACTTTGGCAAAAGGAGAGCATGAGAGTACTGCCTTAGAAGGCAAAGAAAAAAGAGAGTCCTCGAGAGATGCCTTAGAAGACATAGAAAAAGGAGAGATTGAAGAAGATAAGGATGAGATCCTTGTAAATAAAGAAAATAGAGAAAATATAGATACAATAGATATTGCCAGTTCTTCTGGGAGTGATAAAGATGACACTCCAATGAAAGACTCACCTCAATTCATTGGAGTTGATTTATACTTTCAACAAAATCAAATGGCCAATACTGTACAGTTACTCAAACAGGAGCTTTCAAGGACCACAAATCCAATTCTGACAGAAATGCTCAAATCACAAATAATGCTAGGGCAGTCAGTGGATGTGGAATCTCAGAAACTCTATACACACTTTACCAATAAAATAAATAGTGTACAACAAGTTGTTGACTCCCTTGTCACCAGCCAGACTCTACTCCGGATGAAGAAAAATGTTGACAATGTTGACAAGAAGCTTGCTGATCTCACCACTCAAATGGCAAGCATGGAAACACTGCAATTGACAATGGCTGACACTCTACAACAAATTCTTCAAGTCACGTCCTGACTCTTAACTTTCACTGATGATGCTGTCAAAAAGGGAGAGAAATCCACAGAACCATCATCGTTAGGGGTTGTTGCTGAGGAAATGACAAAGGCTCAACCATTAGGGGATGTGACTGCTCCAGCTCCAAAACCCAAGGATAAGGGAAAAGGCATCTTGATTGAGGAACCAAAGAAGAAATCAAACAGTCAATCAGGGCCTAAGCTGCTTGGAGATGCCATGAAGACAACCCACTTTCCAACACCCGTTGAAGCTGTAATTGATGGTAAAGTGGAGCTGGTCTTTCCTCAAGACAAGAAACTTGTTGAAGCTGATGCACTTTATGCACAACAACTTCAAGATGAGGAGAAGAGGGAAATGGCAAAGGATAAGGAAGAAGAAGATAAGAAGAAGAAGAGTGTCAGGCCAAGATCCTCAAGGAAACCTCAGCCAAAGAAATCTCAAAATCCCAATGGTGGATCAGGGGGTAAAAACCAAGAAAAACCTGATGACCCTGATGCCACCAAACCCAAGTCATCTGAAGCCAATGATCAAGCACCTTTTCCTATAACCACAACATATAGACCACCTACTCTAGCTGAATCCCTAAGAGACGAAAGACACAAGAATCTGACATTTATGTTCTCAATAAAAAGCATAAATGTCAGGGTCAACAACAAAAGAGATCAGTTGTTCTCTGTTCAACTAAAAAGTGGGTCCCAATTCACTGTAACTATGGATTGGTTTAGGAGAATGGATGCTGAGCAACTAGGCATGATCCTGAATTTAGTTCCTCGAACGTCAGGGCTTAACAAAGACTTGAGAGGGATGATTGAGAGGCTGAGGAATGCCATCAACGATGATAGAAGCATGCCCACAGCTTTGGATAGACCATTAAAGTTATTCTATAGATCCACTGATGGGCAGAAGAAAAGCTTAAGGATAAGAGAAGTTGATGGGCTTGACCTAGAGGAGGCGATACATGTTCTGAGCCAAATTGCAAATCACAAAAATGAACATGTCATCCAGTTCAGAATCCTACTGATGCAAAGGGTGCTAAAGGAGATCGAAGAAACCAGAGCTGATGATATGAATACAACTGTAGTAAGGGATGTGCCCCCAATAAAAGAATTCAAAGAATATCCTAAGATGATCACAAACCCCATGGGTGTACAATTCAAAAATAAAGAAGGGGAGATCATCACCTTTTACTGGTCACAACTTGTTGCAACTAATGTACAAGAAATCAAATCTGTCCTTAAAGCTCTGAAATCTAGCAAAAATGTCAACATTGTGAACTTCAGAAGACTTCTTCAAAAGGAGCTGGAACAGTTGCTGGCAGGAGGGGAAGACAACAGACTCAGGACTCCTGATCAAAATCCAGATCAAAGGAGACAAGGCCTTGGAAGTGACACTCAACCTATCGAATTTAGTCATCCATTGCCCTTTGTCTCAACCTAACCGAAAAAAGGATCCTGATGTCTATACATAAATATTCTTTTGTAATAGTTATAGGAAATACTTGTACAAATATTCTTTTTGTTCATACAAATACAATAGATTAGATAGAAACCATTTGTTTGTATAAATATAGTTTTTGGTTTTGACATCATCATCAGTGCATCAAGTAGATTTATGGTTATCAAATTGATAATCATAAAGAGGGGGAGATTGTTAGATATAAATGATGATGATGATGTTTAGAGAATAAATTGTGCATCTGTAAATACTTATGGTATTCAATAAACCTAAGTATCCGCACAATTTTTGCATCTACTGATGATCGATCTGATCATTAAGGGAGGAAATACTCTTCACTAAGTCAAGCTATCAGGGAAACTTTTCAAAGGCCTTGATATTGAAAGGGAATATCTGTTTTAACCTAAAAACACTTAAGTTATTTCGCACATTAGATCCCAAATAAAGTTCAACAAAGCTTCAGGGCATCAGGGAACTCGTCAGGGGAACACATCAGGGTATGACTAAGGCAGACTAACCTGTCAGGGGAACACGTCAGGATATGAAAGTTACAAACCAAATTCATCAGGGGGAACGCGTTAGGGCATGACATCAACATGTCAACCTGTCAGGGGAACTTATTAGGGTATGACAGTGGCAAGCTAATTTATCAGGGAAACTCATCAGGGGAATAGCTTAGAACTGCATCAGTGGAAGCCGTCAGTGAATGCCTTAAGTCACAACATCAGTGGATCAAGAAGCACTTGGATAACTCAAGTGAAGGACGAAGCACTGATCTACTCTGAATTGGGACTTGTCATCAGAGGGATCTAAAAGCACTTATCAAGTCTACATTAGGGCTTGCTATTAGCAGATGGTTGTGACGGGATACACTGGTCATCAGGTGTAACACGCAAATCAATGAAGCTTGTTAAAGAAGCAAGATATATAAACTAAAAAGATATTTCTTGAAGTTTGGTGGTCCAATGATAACTCTCAATCATTAAAAGCACGCAGATCAGGGGATGAAAAAGAAGCAACAAAAGTAGCAGCAGTTTGACACATACTTCCTAAAGGACATTAATGTGACACATATATGGCTAAGTTGAAAAGAGCAGCACGCCTAAACACGTGGGTTCATCCACTGATCTGATACACAAGCAAAAGAGTTCTCATATAAAAGAAAAACTCAATCCAACGGATCAACAATCTTAGAAGCACACAAGTCATTAGAAAGAAGATTTGTAATATATCTTGAGAAAAATATTTCAGAGAAGATTAGAAGCTAGTGAGTGTGAATGAGAAGTTGTAATTTTATTACAGAATTTGTAGCTGTTTAATTACATTTGTGATTAACCAAATTTTCAGAAAAACCTCAAGTTTTAATAGATCTATTTTAACTTGAATACGTGTGTTCATTTTGTTAGGTCCCGAAGGAAAAAATACTATAAGGAGGGGGGGGGGTTGAATAGTGTTTTTCAAATTTTAAGTCTTGCTTAAAAACTTTGCAGTTTTAAACACTTCTTACTTATTAAAAGAGTTTCTTATATTTTGAAAAGATTTAGCAGTAGAATTTGTTAAGTAAAGAACCCCTTAGATTTTAGAATAAAGGTTAATGACTAAAGGAGCAATGACAGTAAGTTTTTGCTAAAAGAGTTTAGCAGAGACTTTAGCAAAGCAAGGGTAAAATAAATAAGCAGTAAGAAAGATAAGCAGAAAGAAATATAGGCACGAGAATTTTTATAGTAGTTCGGTCTAAGCCTACTCCACTCTTCTTCTCTTTTACTTGAGAAGGCACTCACTAGAATGTTCACACGGAACAATAAGCAAAGGGGCACTTAGTCTGAAATTACACAAGGTCACTTAGACCAAATTCAAGTCACACAGACTATAAATAGATTATAATTTTTGCTTACTATCTCTAAGTAGAGAGCTCCTTGTTGAGCAGATTTGATAACACTTGTTCAGACCTATTGATGTCTGGCTGAGTTCTTTTTGTGTCAGACTATCAGAGCAATTCTTGGTTGTTCAGTTATCATAAATGAAATTTATGACTCCTACTTATATTACTCCAAAAATCTATCCGTTGAGAATTTTGAAATAGATCCATTGGGAGTTGTACTACCTTGACAGTGCCTTGTTCTTTTCCAGCTGTTCCTTGCTTAGTTCAAAAAGATAGCCGTTATTTTGTCTTCTAGTGCTTTTTGAAAAAGCTGTCTAGGAGATGACTAAACAGGACAAAAGATGGTCTTTGTTTGACACTCTTGTTTGGATCAAGGTAAGGTATCTTGCTATATCATTCCTTGCTTATTTCTATTATAAGCAGGACTATCCTTGAACTTTTTCTTTATATCTTCAGCATCTTTCTTGATTGATGAGCAGAGTCTTCACTTGTGATCAAAATTCTTGCTTAACTAGTAGAATATATCCACATAACAAGTTAGATATTTTTCTAAGTCCTTTTACATCATATAAGCAAGGACTATATTACATCATCAATTCTTATATAAAATAAATGTAATCTTTAAGTAGGGTAATATAAGCAGGGGTGCATCAACACATTTGATTATCTGTTATTGTTTTTCTAAGTATTGTAGCTATTTCCTTTTGTGCAAAAAGTAGAAAAAAAAGAAAAAGTTTTGAGTGTTTGTATTCCCCCCTTATACAAACACTTGAGGCTATTTTATTCTAACAAATAGCATAATCCATGAACCATTAAACGCTAATAATAAGCACAATAATAACAAAATAAAAGTAAATAAATAAATAATATTGTTATGTTCTGAAAAAATTGTAACACTTAATTTAAATACAGACTAGTAACACTTATGTATAGATATTAAAATTTTGAATATATACGCGCGTATATATTGAGAAAGAAAAACTACATGACCCTACACTTTTCTAAAATATTCTAAACATAAGAAATAATAAGTAATAGCAAAATAAAATCTACATTAACAAAAGTAAACATAAATATATATATCTAAATTTAATAAATGCAATATTTGTTATATACAAATACATACACACATAAATATCTAAATAAGAGGTCTGGATGCACATTATAAGTGTGAAAATTGTAAATTGTATGTGTGTGTGTGTTGTATAATTTAAATTTAATATGTATTTGTAATTTAACAAATATTTTATTTATTAATTTTAGATTTTTATTCATTTTTACATTTGTTATTATAGATTATTTTTATTACGTATTACAGGTTCTACTTAGAATTTTTTTTAATTTAAAGATTGTATATATATAAGTTTTTATGCATTTATAGCGTATGTCTATATGTCTATATTAGGATAATTTGAAAATGAGAATTTTTCTATTAAAATGACACATGAGATGCATATAATACCACTTTTTTTACAAAAATTGAGGGGGGGAAAACAAATGCATACTCTTAAGTAGAGTTCAAGGACTAAAGTGACAGAAATTCAAAGAAAAGAACTGAAATTGAAATTAACTAAAACTGAAGGTGCAGAAGTAGCATTTTGGAATTCAAAAGTCAAAACCCTAGAAATGAAACATATTTGAACCTCTATATATAACGCGCTATGAAGCGCAGCTGCATCTACTTATCTCATATTTGCTTTCATACGTTTTACATAACATCTCATCATATATTTTCATCTTGTAAGCTAGATTTATTTTGTAGAGCTTGTCGTCTGCTAATTATCATCTGCTTCCAACTGATTTATCCATATTTTGATTTCAAATTGTTAAGGATTCTTGTTTTTCGCGAATTAGTTCTGTTATTTTTCCTGATAAGTTTTCTCTCTCAAATCAAAGAGGAATTTCAGGGGCTGTGATTATAAAGAGAGAGGGCTCGAGTGGGATGATGAGATCTGATATGCCGCCCCCTTTGTCGGGAAGGCTTTTTTGGCATTTGGGCGACCCGGATTGAGTCCGGGTCGTCTTCCGGGTTTGATTCGGGTTCTTTCTGTCACCCCACTGTGACAGATCTTTCAACTTTACACTTGATATGAGCCCTCTCCCTTTTCCTTTTATTTTTTTAAATTGATTTTGTTTTTGCTCTTATTTTTATGCATTGATTGTGTTAATTATAAAAAGAGACAATCTTATGCTCTTTGTATAACAACAATGCATAAACGAAAAGCCTTCTGTTCTTCTGATTATTTTTTCTAAATTAAACTGTATAATTAATTAATTTTACAGTTGAAATGAAGAATTAATTTGTAGAAGAACAGAAGGCAGCGGCCAGACAACCGTAGAGATGTTTCCACAGATAAACGGCTTTTCTTCGTTCTGTTTGTCTACTGATTACATCTCACATTTCTTATCTGCGTCTCTTCATTTTTAATCTTTTTTTATTACAGCTGTAACATTTTTTCTTTTATGTTATTTTGCTAGCAATTTGTTTCAAAAATTAAACGTGGTTTTGCTTCAACTTTAACGTTCATGTTAGTTGCTTATTATTTTGCATTTTAGTTGACATTTTGAGAGCTTAAATTAGAGATTTGGTCTTTAGAAAGAAATCCTGTTTTGAGATACCATGGTTAACATGGGACATGATTTTTGGAGGTAATTTTGTTTTAAATTTCCTTAGAGAATCATGTCTCATGTTTATCATGACAATCAAATTGGGACAAGTGTATGTTTTCCTGAGGAACTTGAACTTTTTAACATTTTCCACAACTGATGCAAATGAAAAATACTGTCATTCATTTTGCAACTTGCCAATGTCTCTAATACCCTTTAATAGGTCAATTGGTTCATAAAATTGTCTTTGTTGGATTAAGTGGTATTGTAATTGTAATATACCTCAGTTTATGTTTTAAACTTGTAGTTGCAATCCAAACCATTATGGTTCCACACAAGTGGTTCTCTGTTTTGACGGCCAAAGAGATCTGCTAACGATTAATGAAGCTGAGTGTCATCCGGCCAAATAATATGAGAAATCTAAGACATTAAAAAATACCATTGTGGATGATTCATGAGCAACTGACTTACCTTCTTGACGCACATGGGAGAAAACTACATGATTGTTTGTGTCCGTGATCGGTTGTTTGTTTGAATATTGCCAATTTCGTATTGTGGTTTTGTTTTACGTTCTGTGACAAACTTACGAAAATAACAAGAATGTATGTGCATGTGTATAGTGCAATTTTATCGGATTTGCTTGAATGCAAAGAAAATGTTAGTGAAGCTAGCTATTGAAGGAATGAAGGATGTTGGAGCAGGTTAATGACACCAAGTCATCAGACTCAAAAAAAAAAAAAAAGTGAGTCCCGAATGCTTGTATCATCAGTTACAGAACCAGAAATATCAGTACTGAATGCTTGTATTTCGATAACTGATATGATATCAGTACTGAATGTTGATATTTCGGTAACAACCGATTGGGTCTGGTTAGATTTTTTATCAAAATTTTCGTTGAAAAAATATACTGCCCATACAGAATATACTTAAATACAACAAAATTTTGTTTCTAAAAAAAATGATTAAAATACATCAAAAAGTTAAACAATAATTATTTCATCTTTTAAAGTGAACTTATTTCCTTTTTTATAAGAAAAATAAGTAAAACTAAAAAAAATGTTAACTAGACTTATCTTAAATATATAATGAAAATTTTACATTTAAAAAGTGATCTCATTAAATTATTTATAAATTATACTTCGGTTATTTTTTTCAGGACGGAGAGAGTATATAGATATCTTGTAATTCGATAATGACCAATTGGGTATGTTGTTGACCAATGCACACTCTTATGTTATGATTGGTCGAATGAAATGACATAAAAATAAAATGAGTTGATAAGGATGAAAAGTTGTGGTAAACGATAAAGATTACAAAATTATGAAGAAATGATAGATTGTGCATAAATTTTTGGTTATAATGAAATTAACAAAATCTATCTAGGAAATGAAGAAATGTTATATTGTTCTTTCTTTAACTTCTTTCTTTTTTATTCTCGTTTTTTCTTATATATGACATATTATAACGTGATGCAACTATATTGGCATATCTCGTTTATAGAACTATTTTGTTCCAACAGTGATGGTTGTTAGGAATATGACATTTGATGATTATGTGTAATATTTAGAATTGTTAAGTTTATAGTTTGTAACTACTGAATGTGTTATATAAATATCAGTAGATAAGTAATTCAGATGAAGCTGAAGGTTGACTTAAGTTTTATCCTCCAATAATGTAAATTGTTGTTCATCAGAGGATAGTAGACATATTAGTTGATATTATCATTTTGCAGTATAAATTACACACCAGAGCATAATCAGAGGATAAACAGTCAAAACAACCAATCAGAAAGATGATTCTGAGCCTCGGAGTCAAGAGGATGACTTTGAACCTCAGTGGATATTGTGTTTATCAGTAGATACTGTATCAGAAGATGAAATAGCTACCAGTGGATATTTTGCAGAAACAATCATTAGCAAATAAATTTAGTCATTAGTAGATAACTGATTGTCAGCTGATATTATTCTTTAGATGATAAAGCTATGATTCAGATGTTAAATACTTATCAGAAGTCAAGATTACAACCAAAAATAAGTAAGTTAGAGCAGATTTTGTAGAATCATGATCATCAGAGGATAATCTACAACAGAGGTTAACTGTCCACTAGAGGATATTCAATAGTAGAGTCATGACTATCATAGGATAATTTGCAACAGAGGTTAATTATCCATTAGAGGATATTCAATAGCAGAATTATGACCATAGGATAACTATCGGTCAAAGGATATTCAATAGTAGTTGTAGGTTTATCAAAGAATATGGAATATGACGTGTGAATGATTGAGATGCAGCAGAATTTCGTTCAATTAGAGTTCTGAAGTTAAAAAGAAACTAGTTGAATCAAAAAAGGAATAGTTCAAGTTGTCAGAGTTTGAAAAGGGCAAAAAAGAGTAGTGTTTGCAGCAATCCTAAACCTAACAGGATTGATTTCTTTCATTACAGAAATCTAACAGGATTTGATGTTAAACAAAAAGTCAACTGAGTTCCAGATCAGAGTCACATCAGGAAACAAAGTTGGGTAGCTTATCTGAATTAGGTTGTCAGAGACTTATATATATATATATATATATTCACGTTTAGATTATATGGAAAAAAAATTAATATTTAACAATATACAATTGCAGAAAGCAGTTGTATCAAGAGATTCAGAGATAGATATTGAAAGAGATACAGATAAGCATATTCATAGAATTTGAGTAACAAGTTTTTAAAACTTGAGAAAGTAGAAATTATTTTCTAGATTGCAGCTATTAATCTTCAACACATTTTAAAAGTTGATTATCTACACCAGTGAGGTTTTGTAATCTTTTATTCATTAATAAAAGTTCATAAGTATTTGTGATATATTGTAATCTTTCAATTCCACATTTCTCAATACACTATATTCACCGAGTTCACAAAGTTCGAAAGAATTTTATTATTTGTATTCAACCTCCCTTTTACAAACCATCCACTACGAGACATGCATTGGTTGAGAAATAAACTTGGATTTGAATTTATTTTTTTAATTTCGTATGAGATTGAATAAACTTAACATTTTGTTAGTTGTAATTTTAGTAAGATTAAGTTTTAAAATAGTAAGATTATGAGTTTATTTAATAAATTACAAAGAAAATAGTTAATTTGTGAGATTATTTTAGTACGGTTAAAATTAGTAAATTTAATTTAGTAATGTTAAAATTAGTAATGTTTGGTTGATGCACGTTGATGTTTGACTCACGCAAACATCTGACACTGAGTTCATGGGAAGAATAAAAAGTCCATATGTGTTGTCAAATATTATTTTTCCTTTTTATATTCTGCCCAAAATTAATGCATATCTTAAATATTTCAATCAAGAGTTTTGTCTGATTTTATTACTTTCAATTATAATTGTAAATAAAGTGTTTGATTTACGCTTCGATGATGGTTACGTTCATATATTTCCGTTGTGTTAGCTTATCTTAAATGAACTACAATAGTATAAATTGAACACACTTATACGATAATACAATTCATAATTAAAATATAATTGTACATGCGTGTGTGCCTAATTAGAATAGTGTTCATAATAATGATCAACTTCTGTGGTAGTTGTTATCAGAATATGAAACTACCTCAGACAAGAAACAGAAGCCTATTTCATCTCATTTCACATATCTGAAATAGAGCTATCACCATATTACATATGTTAAAGAACATGAAAATAAACTTCTCAATGCTTCAAGACATGTAAAACTCAATTTAGAGATCTCAATTTGAGAATTGCAAGTCATTTTTATTATTCCGAATGAGTAATTGTATAAGAGGGTTGAATATAATTTTTAAATTTGTTCCTTAATGTAAATATCACAATATAACCTGAAGATACATTGCATCTAAAATTATAATCTAGTTATCAAGAATTGATACCAGTTTTTGAAATCTGTATAAGTATGAACAATTGCGACCTAAAAAATAATTTCTAATTTCTCAAATTATGAAAAACGTTCTCCTCAAAATTTCTCATATTTTGTTACATAATATTACAGAGTATTTGAATAATTTCTCTCTCTAATTTTGTAATTCTCTTCTATAATCTATTGGATTGTATTCTATATAATTTCTATACAACTTCTTATATTTGATCTTTTCTCTTTTTCAACAACTACTATGCTCAATTAGAGCAGCTTTTCTTTATTAATAGTTGTGACAACTTTGTTACCTAACAACTCTGTTAAATCACGTCATTGTTACTTAATCTCTTTGCTTTTACATATCAACTCCCCAACCTTGTCAATCTCAATTATAATTCTGTTATAAATCTTGGTCGACTTCTCTTTTATTAAAGAACTCTGGTAGAGATCTGTTGTGTTATGTCATTTATCCTCTGATGACTTATTCATCACTGGATATGTATCTTTTGATATTACTTTATTCATCGGTGGATATTTATCCCCTGATGATTTATTCACTTATTCATCAATGAATATTTATCCCCCGATAACTTATTCACTTATTCATTAGTGGATATTTATCCCCTGATGACTTATTCTCTGACTAACTTCGTCTCTTGACCAGTTTCACGTACTCTTTAATGCAACAGAGAGTTTTTGTTTTAATCTCTTACAATTTCAATAATAGTCTCCGATAGTGCAATCCTTAGTTTTTGATAGACTAGTGATTAGTCTCCTATAAATTAATTCTTCAATCTCTGATAGACTAAATTTTTTATCTTTGATAGACTAATTCTTAGTTTCCGATAGATTTGTCTAACTTCAACTTTGTTAAACTCTCCCAATGCATTCCTAATAGTCTCTTATGATCACCTGCAGTCTTTGATGATAGTTTCTGATAGTACACTACTGCAGCTTTTAATACAATTTCAAGTATTATATATCATTATCAAATGTTATAATTCATAATTATTTTTTTGAATTTTGAGAGTACTCACCCACATAGCAAAATCATTGAATTTCTGTCCTATTTTCAATGACATTTTTTTTTCATCTTTTTCTTTTTAAATCATTTTTTCCCTTCATTGAACTTTTGATAGAGTTTCGAATAATATAAATTTTGTTGTTAAACTTCTAACCAGTAAATAAACTTTTCATTTCAGAATCTGAGTTTTTAATGATGGGGTATATGGTGAAGAAGCTATAAAAACAAAATGGATAATAAAAATAAAAACTTACGGTGAATAAAAATTAACTGAATTATGCATAAATACATACGAGTTATGTTATATCTAGAGAATAAGTTAAGAATAAGTACAGAATAGCCAATATTTTTTTGTAATATTATTTTTTTATCCAACCATACATATAGGATAAACTTTTGATAAGAAGCCTTCAAAACAAATTTCATATTTCTTAGTTTAATATGTGCCTTTTGAGAGCGCATAGCATTTTTAAATACATAAACGCACATTTGTAACTAAGTAAGCAATATATATACCAAATCAAATTCTATTTGCTTGCTTTCTTCCAACGTGTAAGTCTCTCTTCTGTACTTTCTTCATCCGCCGTCACACATCAAACCGACAAACAATTTACAGCCAGTTCATGTAGTAGGAGATTATGAACACATAATTAGTAGATCAACAATTAATCACAAATTGAAAATAATACTCTATCTATTCTACATAAAGAGTTATATTTAAAAATAAAATTTATTACACAAAAAAGTTATATTTACATAATTTTTTATTATAATACAATAAAATTTATTATTACAATTTTCTTATCTTTTATTGAATATTTATAACAAAATTCACAAAAAAAATTTAATATTTGAATATATAATTTACGATCAAACATACAATATTAATATTTGTTAAAAATTAAATATAACTGTTTTTAAAACGAAAGGTCGAAAGGAGTATCAATTATGTGTCCAGATTTCATGAGTTTGAATCCTGTGCGTGCACAATATTCTGAACCCATCATATTTTCTTTTTCAACCTAAACGTAAGCAGCAAACGTGAAGAATGATAGAAAGAATAAATCTTTGC
This sequence comes from Centella asiatica, assembly GCA_014636745.2. Lineage (NCBI taxonomy): Eukaryota > Viridiplantae > Streptophyta > Magnoliopsida > Apiales > Apiaceae > Centella > Centella asiatica. Next base: position 24,352,233 of record CM025787.1, read on the forward strand.
ACATAAATTATTTTAATAAAAATAAATAAAAAAAATTTAATTGACTCTATTGATTAAGGAAGAAAAAAATAATAAATTTGTCTACATATCAAATTCCAATTAATTTGTGAATTTATTTGTATGCGTAGATAATTACTAAACGGAAAAGGCCTCAAGTGTTACACAAAAGGTACATGAATATGTGATTAATTTATATAAGATTTATTAATCTATACAACGCTACCGTAAGTAAAACAATAAAATTTAATACTCTCTCCATTTTAAAAAAAGAGTCACATTTGATAATAAAATTTGTTTCAAAAAATAGTAACATTCACATAATTTTTTCATTATAATGTTATAATTTTAAAAATTTGTCATTATAATATTCTTATTTGTTATGAAACGTATATTATTACTATATATAATTATTAGTCAAATATATAAATTAAAAGTCATCAAAAATTGAAATGTTACTATTTTTGTAAAACGTGGACAATAAGGATCCGGTGTTAATAATGTTGAACGAAAAATCGAATTAGAAATCGAAATTGCACATATTCCGGTCTTTTTTTTGATCGGCCATATGTACCAAAACCAATTGAGAGACTAAAATATGTGCAACATACAGTTCGTCTGGGTTTTGATGAAAAACCGCACGTATCAAAACTAAACTACACATAATTTATTATTATTTTTTAATTTCACCATTTGAAATGAATTTAAATAGATAGTAGTTTAACGGTTGTAAAGTAAATCTCTCTTTTATTATTTATGAATTGAACTATTAGTAATAGTTGTAGTGATATATATAATTCATTTAGACTTTACGAAAAATGAATATCTATGAATATTAGGCAAATATGTAGTGGTTAAAATTTTAGAGTCACATATAAATGTCGTCTGTTTTAAAATAAATATTTAAATTAAACGATGACATAGTAAACTTTAAATTAATGTCAACATTATAGAAACATTAATCACAAAATAATTTATATTCAAAACTTTTGTATTAATTTTAAAGTTCAATAAGATATCATTTTACTTAAAAATACAAATGTTTCATTAATTTTAAAATGAAATAGAGAAGACCAGCGCATACAAATAGTAAAAATTCATAATTCCAATAACTAATTATGTCAAATTATCAATAATGATAAAACAAACTGCCGAACGCTACATAAAAACTTCCTCCAACCGCTTCAGATTGTGTTCTTGCAATTTTTACCTAATTTCTTTCTCCTTACTAACTAGACCTTTGCCTAGACCTTTGCAATTCTTTCTACAATAAAATTACTCAAACAAGCATAAACAAAAACTACATTTAAGCATAGAAATTTTTGCCAGTATAGGTTTGACCGAACTGCCAATTTGATGGTACTACATTCCATGAAGTAACAGTTTGCTGATCACTTGTTGTGACACTGAAAGTGAGCGACTGTCCGACGAGCACCGTGTCCGATTCCCAATTCTGCCCCCAATTTCGCCTCATGCTCATCCATCCGGTGCTCGAACCTTTCACCGAAACACTCGCGACGTCGCCGGCTCCGGCGACATTTGTGATCAGTACCAAGTTGAAGTAGGGGTTGCCGTTTATTGTGAATTTCATCCCTCCTAGCTTTCGGCATGGTACCCTTTATTATAAATAGAATAAAATTTAAAAAGTGTCCGCTAAAAAAGAACGTTAATTTTTTATATTTGTGAAATTGTTTTTCTATCGAACATCAAACGAATATGTAGAGAAAATGATAGCAATTATTCGTGGTATATGGCTAAGTTTTTATTCGAGTTGGTTGTTTTAGAAAAATAATTTTTTCAAGTTGTTGGCGACAAATTGAATATTGCAAATTCTATGACATGAAAGACAATGTTACATATTGGTTGTAACATGATATACAAATACATGACACGGTTTTAAATAACATTTTAAGGAAAGACAATGTTTATTACGTGTATCAAAATATTCAAAGTTTCATAAAATGCATCACTCTATCCAATTCTCTTCTAAAATACTAATACAATACAATATAGGACAATACTTGAAACAATAAATAGTAAACAAGATGTTACGTCAAAACAAATATTTAGTTACCGCCGATAAGAGACGGGGACGATGCCGGCACGGTATTCGGCAATCCGGAGGAACATGGGCATGGAGAGGTCAAAGTGCTCCCGGGGAGGGTTGCACCACCCACCGTAGTTACTCGGCAATGCGTAGTTAGGTGGGCAAAAATTGGTGGCGGTGATGAAAATGGAGGGGTTGCCGCGGTGGCACCACTGGGCATCATCCACACACTTGAGTTCAAAACAAGCCCCACAACTAGCACCGTTGTTGAAGAGCGCCGTGCTTAGTGCAGCAGTGTTCACTCCATACCCTTGACTATACAAATCCCCATATCCACAAGCTCCCTCTAATTCATGAAAAAATTAATAAAATGTTAAAATCACTTAAACCATCAAATCAAATATAATATTTGCCCAAAAACATGTACAATACCACTTAACAAAAAACGTCCGTCATATTTCTTTTAGATAAATCAAATATAATATGTAAGAAAATTAATTTTTCATATACTCATAACATGTTACCCCTCAAAACTCACACAACCATAACAACTACAATAAAAAAAACTTCAACTTCCAATCTCGTCACTTTTAACTTTGAACATACGACATAAATAACAAAACACACCTATAACAAAAATAAAATACTTCGCTTACATAGGATTATAACAAAATAATTTCAAATTAGTTTCTGTTGCACAAGCGCATTTGTGCGACAGAAAAGTTAATTATTACAACGTGTTTTAATTATAAATTAGTCTTTATACATACATATATAACAAACTTAAACCTTCGAATTTTGTAAAATTGGGACAAGTTTCATGTAAATTAAAATCTAAATAAACGAAAAGAAATTATCAGAAGCAAAAGGGATTTAATTACGCATAGTTCCAGCAGCATCAAAGCCACCATAGAAAGTAGCATGAGCGTTTTGCCATTGTCCAACTGGGTAAATTCCTGCTTCCACTACTACCATAACCAATAAAAACATTAAGCCAACAACTGCAATTTTACTACCCATAACTACACCTATTTTTCACTAATTTCTTAGACAAAAAAAATATTAGAGAAAGAAATGGAGAGATTAGGACTTTGGATTAAGTGTGAAGAGAAGTTGAAAGGTGGCCAACTATTTATATAAGGAGAAAATAAAATAATTACATAATATGACATAAATAAATCTATGTAATTAAACACACATTTACACTCCTATGAACATCAAAAGTCAAAATCCCGCCACTAAGGATTTCCTTTGATTCCCAAATCTGTTAATGTTCCAAAATATCTCCAATTTTTCTACATTTAATTTACTCATGAGTTGAAAGTAATTAATAATTCATCGACATTCTTTCTTAATTCAACCCGAAAATAAAGAAAATAAACAAATAAAGATCTTTTTGTAAGTATCATTAGAATCGAGCTAATTGATTCCATTTGAGGATATGGCATAATTATTGAATTTCTGAGTATTATACTACGAGCATATTTATGCACACAAATAAATTCATAAAAAAATTCACAAATCAATAAAAATTTGACATGTGGACATTTTTATTATTCTCCTTCTTCCTTTAATAAATGGGGTCCTCAATTTTCTTTCCATTTATACACTTTTGTGAGTTTATTTGTGTGTAAAGATTTATTATTATACTACAGAGTAATTGTTTTGATGATAATCATAATACTTTTTGCTATGTACTCCCTCCAATTTTATATGTATGTCTTTTACGTTTTTTGCACGTAAGTTTAGGTAAAAAAATTTATATATTAAATCTTTTATTTTTATTTTTATTTTTTTATAAATAATAATAATAATTTTAAATAAAAATTAATATGAATATAATTTGTAATTAAAATAAAAATTTTAACATATAAAAAAATTGCCTAAACTTATGTGTAAAAAAGTCAAAAGACACGTATAAAAACGGAGGGAGTAACAGTTACTATATTACATAGAATCCCATAAATACATCATTTAAGATTTTAATTGATATGAATCAATTATTAGCTATAATAACTTTTCTTTAAAAATATGCATAAGAAATATAGCATATTAAATTTTTAAGTATTTTCTATTGAATATAATATATACCGGAAATAGAAGGGAAAAAACAAGATCTCATCAAAATCATTTACTAAAGAAGACCAACACAAATTTTATTTAATTTAATGGTAACCGAAATAAGTATTTGTTATAAAATCATTTGTTGTTGGAATGATTTAAATGGACAATCTCCTCTTTAAAGCGTCTGTTGACATTCTCCCATTAAGTTAATGACCATAGCCCTATAATTATGCATGATTAAGCATTGCGCGGAAATTCTCACGTATCAAGATTCTTGTGAATCATAATTTTACGACAAATTATCATATGGTTTATATACATTATTGATATCGAGACAATATAATATAATATTATTTGAAGAAGAGAGAATAAGAGATTCTATTGATAACTATTATGACAAAATTATTACGGTTGTGTGTTTTCTTGTTTGGAGTATTGTTTTTGAAAAAAGTTTGATCGAAATGCGATCTAAATTAACTGAGATAATTCAGATAGTCGACGGAAAGTACTAAAAAAATATATAATATTATTAATTTTTAGTGTGATATTTGTAGTGTCAATTCATACTCTATTTCACTCATATTAACTCTACCATCATATATCGTATCAAAAGAAGAAAAAGAAACTCTATCAATCTACTATCATATATACAAATTATTATTTCGTTAGGAACAAATCAATTATTAAAATAAATTAATTTTTTGATAGCCCTAACTATTACAAATATATATATCTGAAATTTATGAAAATGAAGAACCTAGGATCTATTTTCCTTTTTTTGTATGTCTACTATTTAAATCGGACCATGAGCGTACAGAATACTAGACCTACCAACTGGGCTACGTATACTGAAAAAAGAGATGAATATTAAGATGGGCTTTTTCTCAGTAGTATAATTTGATGAAAAATATTCTGGTGCAGGATCACTAAATTCTTAATCTTCTCATTAAGTTTATTTTATTATGTGTAATGTTATTATCTATTTAAAATGTATATAATAACATAAAATATCAGATAATAACATAAGATATCAGATAATAACATAAACTGCATAACAAAAGTTCAAATATACTCAAAATACATGGTAGTACTTTTCAAATAACCATACCGGTTAATAATTTTATATATTAAGAAAGCCGAAATTAATCAACATAAAATTAAAATTAAATGAAAGGATAAACAACATAAAGAAGGAATTGAAGCTCTAATCTGGGAGTTAAAATCGGTAATCTGGTTTGTGATCAAAGTTATAATAATTACTTCATTTTCTTTTTAAAGATATTTATATTACCAAACTGATTCGTATTGAACGGATATTAGTTACTTTATATTGTAGGAACTTGATACCAATATTGATATACCAAAAAAATTGGTACAACCAATTGAAGTGTTGATTTCCTATCGGTTTGGTATCGATAAATACCTACTTGTATCCAATTTGAATAAATATTAAAAAAAATTAATAGATTAATTAATAATAAATTAAATTTCACAAAATAAAAAATTAGATGACTAATTTTTTATCTAAAGAGATAAATACGTCTTATAACCTACAAACCATGGTAAAATTAAATATAAAACAAAAAAAATAAACTTATTTAATGAAAATAACAAAAGAATAAAAACTCAAACTTATTAAATATCAAATAATGATATTCAAATAAGATATTAATATACTGTTTTGACTTATAAATTACTAAGTAGCATAATTTCAATAAATAAGGTACTTGTACGGTAAATATTGATGATTTAGAAAGTCGAATATTTACCGTTACAGAATAACTAATAAAGATCGATTTAAAAATACTTAAATTTAATTGATCTAATTTTTTATTGATTTTCGATATCGAAACCGAATTTTTTGCACACCCCTAAGGCCAGTCTTTTTCAAACTTATCTGGTAAAAAAGTACCAGAAATTCTTGACTAGTGATGTATTGAAAAATTAATCTTTATCTTGTAACTCATAGTTTAAATAATTCTCATGCACTAAATATTACTATATTAATATTACTACATAAGGTAATTATAAGATTATGTTATATATTATTATTATTATTTATATTACTAAAATTATATTGATATGGTAATATTAGGATAAATGGTAACATAAAAACTCAAAAAAAAATATAGAATTTTCAGCCACTGCCTCGAAAATACTTTCTAAAAAATTTACGGTTCAAAAATTGACCCTAAAAAATATGAGTTCTCAAAAGCCGCCCCACCATATTAATTTCTTCTCAAACTTATCCCACTCACGACTAGGTATGCTATAATATATATAAAATAAAAAATTTGTTTGGTGTACTTTTCTAAAAACGATTCTCTTCTGGTTAATATTTCTTTAAATTTTTTCGTGTAATAATAATATTATGTTAATATTATTATCTGAGATAATATTATTCAATTGTATATTCTAACATTGGATCTATGAAAATTGTCACCTAAATCAATATTCTCTATATTCCATTAGTCTTTCTTTCTTTCTTATTTTTTTTAACGACAATGCACGAATGTTCAAAAATTACAAATTATTATGCGTTATATTTATATATAATATCAAAAATAATCTTGTATCTTTTTGGAATGCATAAAGATAAGTATTTATTCTATGAGCTCTATCTATTAAATAACTAATTTTCATGAGACATTGTTAAATGTAATTCAAAGAAAGAATCATTAAATCTTCTCTAGAATAGTTTGTAAATGAACACCAAGATAAAGCAAAATCCGAAGATCAACACCAAGATAAAGCAAATGCAGAAGCAGCAGCAAACAGCCCAACAGAGAAAATATCTCGAACAATCAAACATAAGCGCCAAACGAAAAAAAACGAAGCAGTTCCTCAGATCATCAACATACACCAACCAACAGAAAATCATCAAATATGGAAGCAACAAAAAAAACCAAACAGGAGCACCCAATTAAAGCAAGAAGCTGCACTGAAATCAAAAGAGCAAAACAGAATACGCCTGAAAACAGTGCACCTTTTAAGATAAAATAGCATCCATAAGCTTGTCAATTTCATGTTCTTCCTTCTCACCCTTCTTAAAAATTCATAGATCTTGTCTCCAAATTTATACAAGAATGTTAAATTCTATTGCTAAACTCTTTATTTTAAATCACTTTTAAAAATTTTGTACGTATAAAGTCACTTTTTCTTTTATTTTATATTTAATTTTTATTTTTTCTGATTGCTTGTTTGAGTTTCCTTGTATAGCAGCACATCACTTTTCACTTAATTTTTATAAAGCAACATGGAATAAATGACTTAGAAATTAAAGTAGAAAGCGATTTGTTGATACTTGAGTGCTTAAATACTATAGAGACTGATTTCAGAGAGCAAACGAGAAAGAAAGAAAAAATGAACTACTATAAAGGCCAAAAAAATTGTGTTATGTTTACATTTTCACCGCAACAGTGAGGCACATTTACAAATAAATTTACAAGAAAAATTTACAAATAATTAAAATTTGATATATAGACAATTTTATTATCTCTTTTTTTCTTTACTCAATGTGGTTCACCAATTTTTTTATTTTTATGCACTTTTGTAAATTTATTTGTATACAATATTTATTCGTCAAATTTATGTGACAATTAAATTCAAAATAAATATATATCCCTTTCGTTTCACAAAAATAATTATATTTGAGTTAATGATGAATACTAATATTATAAATGTTAATGAGAACTAGATGTTCAAATAACAAATTTTTTTGTTGTAAATGTTCAAATAATAAATAGATAAGAAAATTACAGTAGCATTATAACAAGAAATGTTATATAAATATAATTCTTTTTATAAAATAACTTTTATTTTCAAATGTAACTTCTTCTCCTTCTTTTTCTTTTTTTTTATACAGAGGGAATATTATATACACCCAAGTCTTCTACAGTTGCGTGCCACCAAGTACAGAAGAAAAAAAGAATCATACACGTATTATGGGACTTCTTACGCTAACCTGCCAGGTTGCCACAAAATTTTTTACGACTATATAAGTTCATAAAAAGGATTTAGAGAAGTCAGCGATTTTGTATATATAAAGTTTTTAAGTTTATTTTTAAATAAGAGGTTAAAATGTAAATTTGATATTTTTTCATTCTATAAAAAGTTTTATTTGAAAGCCACGATTGTTTCAAACAATAGTTATATTTGTGTTTTTTTTATTATAATATCATTTCAATCTTCTTATATTATCATTAAATAAATATTTATAATAAAAAATTATTATTTGAACATACATTTTTCAATCAAATATATTATATTAATATTCCTTAAAAATTTGGATGTTACTATTTTTGTAGAATAGAATGAGTATTTTCAAATATAAGACATTCACTTTCTTTTGTTAAGGATATAACGAGGGTGGGAGACTTTGAATATTGCGGAATCAAAAATTAATTAAATATATGATAAAAGTAAGATTTTAAAATTTTGTTATAATAGTCCTAGACTAAAAATTTAGAGAGGAGGAGCCAAAATCATACGTTACGGTATCTGTACCAGTTGAGGTGAGTGTGGTTTAGTATGCTCAAATTTATACCATCATCCTCTATTTCATTTTCTCTGTGATTAATAAGTGATATATATTTTTATTTTTTTTTGGAAAAATTAAAATCCTGAAAAACACAGGTCAACTCTAAAAAGAAACATAACATAAAATAGAGAATATCTTAAAATAGCTTAACTCATTGGATTGAAGTATTTGTAAACTTTGTTGTTAAGAATTACCGTTAAAATTAAAATTAGTAAATACATGCATTCCCACTATTTTCCTACAACTTCTCGAAAATGTCTATAAGAGAATGTTATAATTTTATTTTGTAGGTCATACTCTCTTATTTTAATTATAACATTTTACTTATAATTATTTGCCAGAAATTGTAGAAAATAATAAGGGTTCTGGGTACATATATTTACTCTAAAATTATGTGGCTTTGGCTTTTCCACTGCCGTTTCGTCGTCTCACAAACGCCGTCAATATACATCCAAACATGGACAGTACACAGTAGTACAAAATTACAAATGATGATGTGCATTTATCACACACAATTTTTCCAATTACTGCTGTGACATGCCCCCGGCCAACACAGTATATTGGTTTTTGTCAAAGTGTAATGTATTACTATTGTTGGTTCTAAAATTACAGATTTCTTAAGTCAAATGATAAAATATTATATTTTAAATTTAATTGATTTTAATTGATACAATTATTATAATCATAATTTATGACAAACTTTTTATCACAATCCAATATGTATTCAAAATTTTCATTAGTTATATTAATTTGAACTTCGTTTAACTCAAAAGGGAGACACATGCATATCTCTAAATCTCTAATTTTAGATTGGAAAGAATTTAAAAGTATTTAACTGTTTGATGTTTACGAAAAAAACAACCTTAATGAATATCAACATTTGGATTTGTTTTGTTTTTGGGTAATATATTTTGCGTTTTGCTAAAATATATCCACATTGAAGTAAAGATTACTGAAATAGTCATCAAAGGCCTCCTAGTTCCAAAAGGTCTAACTTGAAGATACATAGTGACAAAATGTTCATTAATATAATATTATAATTAGTTACAACTCATTATAGCTGCTACCAAGTTCAACAATGAAGACTAACATATAGTATCTGCCATTTATAATGACGATCGGATTCTAACGGTGTATTGATTTTGTATCTTTGAGAAATAATTAAATATATAAATAATAAATTTTTTTTATAAAATTTGTTATAAATCTTTAAATTACGATGAAATCTATAACTTTGTAATTGAAATTTTTTTAATTTTAATTTATTACAAAATAACAAAGAAAAATTTAAAATGTAATTTTTTTTAGAATAACTTTTTTTTTCAAATGTAACTCATTGTTTAGAAATGGAGGGAGTATTGTTTAAACTTGATTATTACAAAATTTAAAATAAGTTTAATATGATTAATACAGCCAACGAGTCAAGCATGATTTCGAGTCAGCAACTAAGGATCAATTCTTTCCGTGTGTGTCTTAATGCTATGTTTGGATGGCAACAAAGTGAAGAAAAAAGAAAGAAAAGAAAAAAAAATTACATTTTTTTGGTATTTGATTATCAAGAAACATGTAAAAAAATGTGGGTCTCATTTTCAAAAAATTTCCTTAACTTTCCTGCCTTTTTTGCAAATCTCATCTCATTAAAACCACATAAAATTGCAAAAAAGTTTAATTCCTTTTCCTTTCCTATTATATCCAAACAAACACAAGAAAATAGTCTTTTTTTTTCCTTTTCTTTTCTTGTTCCTTTACTCCTAATTTTCCTTTTTCTTTATTTTCCTTACATTCAAATAGAGATATTGCAAATGATTTCCTTTACTTTCGTTACACTCTTTATCGTTTGGAGTCTAGAAAAAAATATGAACCGTTTAAAGTTGAAATAAAATAGCATATAAATTTATGTCAATTAAAATTATTTTTAGCAGTAATTGGATTAAAATGATCGAGTCAATAAACTCAGTAGATTTAACTTAGTCCCTATCCAGGACTTCTAATTAATATATTGTAATGTATTTTTAACATTTTCTTCATGTCAACATTTGATATATACATTTCAGTTCATATAAATAGATTAGCAAAATTTTAGAAATCAAAATGGAAGATGAATATTTTTATATTTAATAATTTTGAAATAAAATATCATAAAATATATGAAAAATAATTTAAATTTTGAACTTTAAAATTTTAAAAATTGATGTCATAAATAAACATAAAAGGATTTATAAATGTTACTACATTATTAACATAGATATAATTTTATTTTTGAAACCGATGATAATTTATTTAGTTCGACCAACGAAATCAGAATTTGGCTAGCCTGTATTAGATATGCGCTAATTATATAGATTGATATGGGATTTCATAAGTTGTTAGTTTAAAATAAAAGGAATAAACTTTTAACTTTGTTATATTTAATTTTAGTTTTTCTTTTTTTTTTCCTTTAGTTTTATTTTATTTTATTTTTCGGGATAGCCTAAACCAAGTTATTTGGGTCTACAGTAATTTTACAGTACTGGTGTGATGTGTCCACTGAGAACACAGTAAGAGTTGGTGTACAAATTATCCACTACCAACCTTAAATTTATATGCTATTTATGACAAAAGAGCTTGCAAAATTTGACTATTCAAAAGTATTTTGAATGGTCAACGAGTTTGTAACGGCGTACTTTGTAGAATTATACTGGTATTAAAAAAATACATGAAATCTTAAATGAATTCGTAATCTAGGTGACAAACCAGTCAATCATTAATGAATGATGACTATTTACCACGGCATGAACTTACACAATTATACGAGAAAAGTTGGAAATTCGATGCTAAGATAACATAAGTTATGTTAGGTACAAATGAAAGTTAAAAAATATAATATAATATAATAAAAAGATTTTAAAATAAGGGGATATAATTTTTCGTGAAGAAAATGATTTGTTTTTCAAATATTTGATTTACATGTCAAGAATTTTGTTATGTATTGACCATGTGATGCGAGTCAACTTATCAACCTTCCCTATTCAACCCGTAAGGTCTAACCCTCTTTTCCTTGGCTCCTGTCCCGCTCCACTCGACGATATCCTCGCTCATCTTGCATTCATTCACCACTACTCATGTCACATTAATCACACCAATGTGCATGTACGGCTCCACATAACCTCCCATACAAGACGTCACGTGGCCTCACCACAGAAGACCTCCATATCGTCTTTCTCAGCCAATCAACCCTTTCCCTTGTCTAATTTCTCCCATAAGCAAGTTGTCACATCACTTGGGTCGGCTTCGGACCTTATAAGGATCAGATAGGGAAGGCCTATAGGCTGACTCACATCACACAGACAATTCGTAACAAAATCTCGAAATGTAAATCAAATATTTGAAAAGTAAATCATTTTCTTCATTGGCACTTGCCCCGCTCCACCGACGACGCCCTCGCTTATCTTGCATTTACTCACCACCGCTCATATCACATCAATCACACCAATGCGCATGCACGGCTCCACATGGCCTCCCATGCAAGAAGTCATGTGGCCTTACCCCAGAAGACCTCCCTGCCGCCCCTCCCATCCAATCAACTAATTTCTTTGTCTAACTTCTCCTATAAGTAGTCACATCACCTAGGTCGGCCTGTCCGTCGTCCCCCTCAAGTAAGTCTCTACGACACTATAAATACACCCTTAGTACTAACTGCCCAAGGTAATCACTATATTTACTTTCCATACTTTGTAAGCCCTACTTAGCTCACTAGAGCCCTCTTTATAAGCCCAAGGCAATCACTATTTTTACTCTTCATACTATATAAGCCCTACTTATACTTACTATAACACCAAAGGGGTTTTGAGGTAATTTTTGCCGCTACTAACGGTGCTCTTTGTACAAGTCTCCTAAGTTATTGCTGGTCCGACCTACCTAATCCAGTCAGGCCGACCTCATCTGACCATCGTTATTGGGCCATTCCATAACATCATGTGGTAAAAGGTGTCGAAAGTGTTAGTGAGCCACCTCATCACCTAGTCGACTTACTAGTGTCGCTTGGGGGTGTGGAGGTTGGGGGTCCAAGGGTGCCAGGGCGCTGGGTTAGTAGTATGTCAGGGGGAGAAGCACGATAACATTTTGGATGGATGGGAGTGATAGGGTGGTATGAGTAGGTTCGCTAGTGGAGATGGAGGATTGAGAATTGTGGATAGGTTAACAAACTTAACGAGTAGAATTCAATTATTCAATACTCGACTCAATTTAGCTCGATTACATGTCTAATTATAAATGTTCCTTGTAAATAGAATTGCAAATAAATTATATTATATGTGTTCCATTAGTTAGACTTTTTTATTAATTACATTTTTATACGTAAAAAAGATTAAATCAATAGGATGGAGGGAGTAGCAATAATACCTTCGTCCAAATTTATTTATTGCAACTTAAATTTTCTTGGTTAAATTTGTTAATTTTAAAATTATTTGACAAATATATTTTATAGTTAAAAATTATAAAACTTGACTTTGATCGTATAGTCTTATGATAGTAGTTGTGCGTGTTTATTTAATAAATATAAAAAGATATTTCAATTGAGATTGTGAATTAACTCAAATAGTTAGCAGCACTCCCTTGTGACCTAAAGGTTAAGAGATCAAAACTCATATGTGAGAATTTAGTAGGGTGAGAATTGGGGCAATGTAAAAGGAATTTCGCCAACAAAAAAAAAATTCAATTTTAGATATTAACAGTTTAACCACAAAAAGTCAAATTATGACAATTAAATTTGAACAGATAAAATATCATTTTTGTATGATTAAGTTAGTCTATCAGTCTTTGAGTTTACCTAAAGAGATAAAAGAAAAGAAAGTGAGAGAAAGGAAGATAAAATCATACAACTTTTCCTCTCAAAATTGAGAAAATTTGGAGAGAAAATTTCTTTTTAATTTTGACAAAAAATATAATGTCAAATTTATGCTTCTTATTTCTCACAACATTAAATTTATTCCTTTTACACCTCCTAATTTTTTTTCTTTTCTCTCATAAATTCATAGACAACAGAGAAATGAAAATGTTTCTCTCTTTTTTCATCTTTAATTTTCTTTTTTATCTTTTTTCTTCACGTTTAAAACTCAAAGACAAGGCGCAAAACTTATTTAACTAGATGTTACGTCGTATTTGAATTCAGAAATTTGAGTTTGATCAATTTACATAAACTTATAACTAAAAAATGACCATTTAAGTATTTTTTGTGGAGTTGTAAAATATGTATAGGTCCCAAAAAAAAAAGTAAGACCTGATTATTAGTCTCACTGATCATCGACTACCTCCTCTAAAAAGTGAGGAGACCAAAGTTTCGAATCTTACAGATTAATAAAAAAAACATTTCAAGATAGTTGATGGGTGTGTGAATGGATGCCTAAGATTCTAGAACTATCTTGTAAAATAATTACTGCCATGCATTTTTGTAGCCAAAATTTGTGTAGAGTCATTTCTTGAAGTCCTCCATCCGAAATTATTTGTTATATTTAAGTTATTAAGGCCAAATTAATTAATTTTGATGTTCATAATTCATCAATATATTGTGACTTTTAAACATATAAAATTGACTTTAATAATATATTAAAT
>CM025787.1:24366479-24621951 GCA_014636745.2 Centella asiatica
ATTGTGACTTTTAAACATATAAAATTGACTTTAATAATATATTAAATATGTTTTTTAATGATAATAGTTATATCTCTAGTTTATATATATATATATATATATATACTCTGACCTTTTCGAGTAAAAGACCCTAATACGGTTAGGGTCCCCACAATATTGAGGGTATAAAATAAAATTTTGGTACTGAAAGACTCTTTTTATTACTCTTTTTAAAACGGAATTTGAATTTTTGAAATTGTTTTCTGTTTCTAGAAAGCACTTAATTTCTTGATGCCAAAAAAGTTGGTATAAAATACAGATGGATGATTTATTCTCTTTTCTTGTTTTTTTTTTCTTTCTAAAAGAGATATTGGAGATTGTGTTTGTCCCGTGGAATAATTGTAGAGGGGTGGGGTGGGGGAGGGGATTGAATACAATTTCTAACTTTTCTTTGAACTAAACTGTTTAATACAGTTTAAAACTCAAGAACAATTATATCACCTTACTGAAATGATGAGATAATTAAAATAGTAAAGCAAAATGTAAGATAAAAATATCAATCAACAATATGTATTTTTATTATTAATCAATTTGAATCTTTACACTTCTTTCTGGTAGTGATTACCAGCTGCAAATAACTCTGTTGAAAATAATATCTACACTCTAGAAAATGATTTATAGTTTCTCTTAAGTTATGATAAATTTGTTTCTCTCAAGTTATGAAAAACTTGTTTCTCTCACTTTCTCTTTAAGTTTATTACAACTGCTATTAATCTGAGATAATATGTATACTTGTGTTTTTATGTATCTCAGTGATGTTCTTGTTATATGTTATCTCAGTTGCTACATATCTCTATTTATAGACATATCTCCCTTGTTCTCCAAGTTTCTTAGTGAATTGTCTCCAAAAATATCTCTGTTATTCTTCAGTAATTGTAGCTCTATCACATATTTCTTCTTTGTTCATGACCTTCCTTGCACGCAAACCTGTTGTGTAACATCTTTTGGTGTATCAGCACACCAGCTCCCTTATTTTCTTGTTGGAGTTCTCATGATAAGTTATCTCTGCAGTTAATAACTTATCTGTTAGAACTGAATAAGCTCAAGTGTTTGTTGGGGGGGGGGGCAAGGGGTTTGGGAGGTTAAATACAAACACTATAAACTTTTCGCTCTTTATAAACTTTTCTCTCTTTAATGACTGGAATAACTACAAGGTTTAGAAAAACTTTACTAAAATTAAAATGAATACACAAACATTCAGGTTAAAATAGTTGCATTATAACTTGGTGTTTTTCTGGAAATCTATTTAATCACAAAGTGATTAACAGTTACAATTCTGTAATAAATTACAACTTCTTTTTCTCACACACTAGCTATAAATCTTTCTTTGAATATTTTTCTCAAGATCTATTACAAATCTTCCTTCTAGTGTGTAAGAGACTAAGTTTAGAACTTGTCTCAGTTAAAGTGGTGACTTTTTCATTCTTTAATGATTGGTGTTATCAATAGATAACCTTACTTAGGACATTCAATATTTTCTTTATTCTTTTCTTTTAACATGCAAAACTAATAACTCCTGATGTTAAGGGTATGTTTTTAAAACATGATTTTTGAACAAAGTGTTTTACAATATGATATGAATGAATAAGAACATAAATTAAAACTGAATGGAGCATATGATTGGAATAAAGCTCTTACCTCTTTAAGTTTTAAAGAAGAAATTTGGACTCTTGTTCTACTCTTGAAAAGGACACTGCTCTTGAAAAGGAAGAATGAAATTTATGTGGGTGTCAAAAAGAGAGAATTTTTGGAAGTGAGACTAGGATTACACCTAGGATGATATATTTATAGTGCTTGTAAATCAACTAGAGCAGTTAGATCATTTTGATGAAAAAGTCTCAGTCATTGGCTAAAATTATGTCTTTGGGGTGATGTGATTGACTAGTTTGGCCGGTGTAGCGGCTACCAATATATTATCCAATCACTTAAAATAGTCGATATTCAGTTGGACAGAAAAACTTCTGTTGTAGGTATCCTTGCACAGCAAGTATCCCTTTTAAAATACAAGTATATGTATAACCAGGTTGGTAACCGTGGTTAGACTGTGCAGTTAAGTTGGTTCATTAGTGGAGACATTGCATGCAACCAACTTCTTAAAATATTTTGGTTATATTATCAACACACAAAAGTCCTTGGTCAAGAATTCATACTGCTGTTTTTCTCTTCTATAGTGTGTTTCCCAATGTCTCTTCTCTTTCTTGTTCACACTTGATTAAAACAATCATTTAAAAAATTGGGATTGATATATTCATATTACCAACTTATAATAATCGATTATTTTGGACATCACGTTGACGTAAAACTCATGCATTAAATATTCAGAAAACATAGGAAATTAGTCCTATTTACACTTTATTCTTATTTAAAATTATGGGTCCTCACACTCCCCCTCAGCTGATACTCGTTGTGGTTGTTTTCTTTTTACAACATTTATCTTTTGAGAGAAAGAGAAGGTGACTTTTGATATAGACTTATTTTTAGAGAGTTTTGCTACTTGGGTAGAAGGAGTTGGATCATTACTAACATCTTTCATTGCAACAGAATTAGGAGAAATAAAAAATAAAGTAGTAGAGAGTTAAGACATACCTAAATTAGCTATGACAAGATCCTTAAATAGGTGATGAATAATAAACATAGGGAATCCTGCATAGTATAAAAGTTTCTCTACTATATATATAATTAGGAGTTAATTATCCACTAACAGTTAAACTGTTGGAGGATAATTATCCACAGTTGCATTATCATCAATTAATAATTATCCTTTAATAAGAACAATTATTGACTAATGATTCACAATATTATTATCTTTATGAACAATCAATTTTGTTACAAGATAACTTCAACTGCTTCATTCAACTGTTAATTAGTCTCTGGTAACTAAGACATCAGAAAATAATTAACTACTATTGCAATTCAGACTTGCACAAAATTTTCAAAGAATCTTATTCGCCAAAGTTGAGCATACCTAGCTCATTTACCAACCTATTAAAGGTGGCTTCATCCAATGGTTTGATGAATATTTTTGCAAACTGCTTCTCTATTGCAACAAAATGAAGTTCCACAG
The DNA here is from genome assembly GCA_014636745.2 of Centella asiatica. NCBI lineage: Eukaryota > Viridiplantae > Streptophyta > Magnoliopsida > Apiales > Apiaceae > Centella > Centella asiatica. The sequence continues at coordinate 24,369,583 of CM025787.1, forward strand.
TACCATTCATCACATGTTCTTTGATGAAGTGATACCTGATGTCTATGTGTTTTGTCTTAGAGTGTTGCACAGGATTCTCTGTAATGGCAATAGCACTGGTGTTATCACAATAAATAGGAATTTGATTACACACCATACCATAGTCCATTAGTTGAGTTCTCATCCATAAGATCTAAGCACAACAATTCCCAGCAACAATATATTCAATTTCAGCTGTTGAGGTTAATACAGAATGTTGTTTCTTGCTAAACCATGACACTAGTTTGCTTTCAAGAAATTGACAGTTTCATGTTGTGCTTTTCATGTCTACTTTGCAACCTGCATAATCTGTATCTGAGTAGCCTATTAGATCAAATCCAGAATCTTTAAGATACCAAATACCAATATTTAGAGTACCATTAAGATATCTGAATATCCTTTTTACTGCAATCAAATGAGATTCTCTATGATCTAATTGGAATCTAGCACATAAACAAGTTGAAAACATTATATCAAGTCTACTTGTAGTGAGATATAATAGAGAGCCTATCACGCCTCTATAACTTGAAACACCAACCTTTTTATCAGTTGAGTCTTTGTCAAGTTCAGTGGCTATTTCCATGGGAGTTTTAGAAGTTGCAACATCTTGTAAATTAAATTTCTTTAAAAAGTCTTTTAAATATTTTGTTTGACTAATGCAAATTCCATCAGTGGTTTGTTTAACCTGTAAACCTTAAAAGAAAGTTAATTTTCCCATCATGCTCATCTCATATCTACTTTACATAAGCTTAGAAAACTTAGAGCATAAGTTCTCATTAATAGAACCAAATATAATATCATCAACATAGACTTGAACAAGTATTATATCACCAGCATGTTTTCTATAAAATAAAGTTTTATCAATTATACCTCTAGTGAATTTATTTTTAATTAAAAACTAAGATAGAGTATCATACCATGTTCTTAGTGCTTGTTTAAATCCATAGAGTGCTTTGTCTAACCTGTAGACATGATTGGGAAATTGATGATATTCAAAGCCAAGAGGTTGTTGGACATACATCTCTTCTTGTATTTTCCCATTCAGAAAGACACTCTTTACATCCATCTAGTACACTTTAAAATTTGCATGAACAACATAGGCAAGGAATATTCTGATTGTTTCCAATCTTGCTACTGGTGCAAAGTTTTCATCATAGTTAATCCCTTCTTTTTTTGAATAACATTGTGCAACCAGTCTGACCCTATCCTTTATCACTGTACCAGTTTGTTTCTGAAGATCTATTTAGTACCAATGATAGATTTATTCCTTGGTTTTGGTACTAGTCTCCAGACATTGTTTCTGTCAAACTGATTGAGTTTCTCTTGCATAGGAATTACCCAATCAACATCTAGCAATGTTTCCTCAACCTTTTTAGGTTCAATCTTGGATAGAAAGTTGGGGTATAGACATTCATTCAAAGTAGCACTTCTTGTTAACACACCTTTAGTTAGATCTCCTATAATTTTTCCATAAGATGATCTTTTGTCTATTTTTTTTGTGGAGGTAAACTTCTTAAAAAGGAAGTTACATAATTGTAATTTTCTCCATGGTGTTCAGTGCTCTCAGCTTCATAAAAACTCCCCTTGAATTAGTGTTCAGGTCAGGGTTTAAGTTTTCCTCTGATGGTGCATTCCCTGATGGATTATCCCCTGATAAAGTTTTTCCTGAACTGTTGTCCAAGAGATTTACTTTATCCATTGAAGGGGCTTCTAGATGACTTAGATTGTCATCAAGGATTACTAGATTTTCCATTGATTTGCACACATCAGCTTCATCAAATGATGAGTCAATTTCAGCATCTGTTGACTTATTTTCATTCTCAAACCTTAGTTTGTCATGGTTTCCTTCTGCATCATCATGCATTCCTTCAATCTTTTTATCATCAAAGGTTAATGTATTGATTCCATAACAATGTGGAGTCTAAGGTTGTAAACCTTATATGCTTTGCTTGTCAATGAATATCCTAAGAAAATTGCCTCATCAGCTTTGACATCAAATTTTCCTAGGTTTTCTCCTTGATTCTTGAGAACAAAGCATCTGCAACCAAACACATGAAGAAACTTAAGTGTGGATTTTCTACTTGTCATGAGCTCATATGGAGTCTTTTGATGAGCTTTTACTAACATTAATCTGTTCTGAGTGAAGCAAGCAGTAGAGATAACTTCAACCCAGAAGTAGGTAGGTAACTTAACTTTTTCAAGCATGGTATTTTTCTAGCGAAAGAGGCATGTGAAACATATAGTATAATATTATAACATTATAATATTATAAAATTATAATAGTGCATTAACATTATAGTTCTTTATCAAAAAAAAAAACATTAACATTATAATATAATATTATACTATAACATTAATATTATAGTTTTTTTATCAAAAAAACATTAACAGTATAATATAATATTGTACTATAACATTGATATTATAGTTCCTTATAAAAAAAACATTAACATTATAGTATAATATTGTACTATAACATTAATATTATAGTTTTTTATCAAAAAAAAATTAATATTATAATATTGATTAATAAAAGAAATTTATTTATAATTCATATTTTAATCCATGCCCCTTCCTCTATATTTCTGGTAGAAAAGAGTATGCCTAATAACTAGTGTTTTAGTTTAGTCTAATTTGGGGTTTGGGGTATAACATGTTGATTTTTTTTTAAATATTTATTTAACATTTCATTTGATAGTCAAGGAAAAAGTCAAAAACCTTCTGCCTATCTTTCTGGTGGAAGCTCCCTTTTTTTTATTATTTTTTTTAGTTATTTCTTTAATAATTTTGAATATTTGTTTTAGTAAAAAAAACACTCAAAACCCTTCTGGCAGAAAGACTGGCGGAAGGACTCGAACAAAAAAAGAGAGGCAGTGAGGTTTGTTTAAGCCATTTTGTTTCTTTTTGTCCAAGTTGTTTTTCTTTTTGTCTAACTCACTTAAAGATAATACCAGGCATGTTACTTACCAATCCACAATCAAACACACAAACACAACAATCAAACACACATCAACAATACATTCACAAATATCCAAAGACGAATTCAACTTACAAATTAAAATCAAATCCAATTATGAATATTTTTTGATGTGTACAATTTGAAGGAAAAGGATGCAAAAAATGAAGAATGCTTGATGAACAATTTGATAAGTTGACATTTATCAAAAGATGAATATTACAATTCATCCTCCTCATTGTCTTTCTTATTATCATCGTCATTATTTTGTACACATCTCATCGCTTTATCATAATTTCTTTTGTCATGATCAGTATATGTCTTGCATATGGCACATTTTCAAAGTTATCTTTTCAATTGACTTTATTCTATGGCACTTTTGAATCTTGTGGTGCTCTTTTTATGACATTTTGTTTGTGATTGATTTAGTGAAAAATTTTCTTTGTGTTCGTCATTATCATCTTCATTCTCATCATCAACTCTGCGATCCCTTCCATCATTTTTGCTTCCATCATCATTGTCATTGAATTGACTGAAGATAAGTTTCTCTTTCATACCATATTCAAGAGCATGCATATATCAGCTTCTGATGTTGATGTTGATAATGAATTATAAACCCTCCACAAATGGTTGTAATGCATTGTCAAAATTGCATCACCATCATCTTCAATATTTGGAGAAATGTAGACTAGGTGACCATGAATTTTATTTGCATCCTTTGTCTAACGGCTGCAAATTAATGAAGTTGGAATTTCATTAATACTTTTATATGTCATATAACTGAGGATGTGTCTGCAAATCATACCACTATTATCAAAATGTTGACAACTGCATGTGACATGATCAGAGTCGCCATATTTCATGACAAGGTAATAATGTCATTGATCTTGTGGAACCTTCTTCATTGTACACATTATATCCCTTGAAACCGTTGTTTACATTTTCTTGAATATTATGACAGGTTAATTTTTAGCCTTCGTATAGTTCTGTGGAGAATTGGTTTTTAAAAAAATCTTCTTTGTGTACAAAAGTGCAACATGTTTCTCCAATAATGTACTCATACGCAAATTCCTCAACCGATGAGATGTTATATAATCTGTTTTTCTCTCCACCAAGTACTGTATTTTGATAGTTTTTAGTGAATTTATCACAAAATTTTTAAGACCAGTTGAAACATTCACATATGTATCAAAAAAATTGTTCATTGATTCGCTCTTCTCCATTGTGGTCATCCTAGCTGAGAAATGTGTGCTCCTATCCATTTTTCTTTAACATCATAAATGGATTGAAGTCATTCATGTTTTTGTAAATTATAATTAGTTAACATCTCTTTCCACCATTCTTCAATCTCATAAATTGTCACCGAATACACATATCAGTCAATAAAAAATAATAACAAAATATAATTAAAAATCAAATATTTATAAGCATGAATCATACTTAGAATAATTATATTGGAATCCACGTACCTATCAAAATCATCTTTGAATGAATCATACTTAGAATATAAGAGACGAAATTTCTTCGGATACTTGTTGGTGATGTGCCATGTACATAACTGTTAGGTCCCAAAGGGGTAAAAATACTAGAATGGGGGGTTGAATAGTGTTTTTCAAAAATTAAGGTATTGCTAAGAAAACTTTACTGATTAAAACACTTCTTACTTATAAAAGAGTTTCTTATGTTTTGAAAAAGTTTAGCAGCGGAATTTGTTTAAGCAAAGTACCCCTTAGTTTTTGTTGCAAAAGTTAATGGCTAAAAGTAGCAAAGATAGTAAGGCTTTGCTGATGGAGTTCAGCAAGACTTAAGCAAATCACAAAACTAAGCAAGTAAGCAATAAGAAAGATAAGCAGGAATAGAGATGAGAATTTTTATAGTGTTTCGAACTAAGCCTACTCCACTCTTCTTCTCTTTTACTTGAGAATGCTATCACTAAAACTTGTTCACACATAACAATCAGCAAGCGTGTTCACACAGAACAATCAGCAGGAGGACACTTAGTCCAATTTACAATAGGTCACTTAGACCATATTAGTCACACAGACTCTAAGTAGATTGAGTAAATCTTGCTTGCTATCTTCAAGTAGAGTGCTCCTTAGTTGAGCAGATTGATAGCACTTGTTCAAGCTTTTTGATGTCTTGCTGAAGTCTTTAATGTGTCAAAGTGGTTGTTCAGTTTTTGCTCAGTTAGTTGGAGATTGGTCATAAATGAAATTTATAACTCCTATTTATACTCCTCCAGAAAATCTATCCGTTGGGAATTTGAAATAGATCCGTTGGAGTGTACTAAACTTGATGAGACTTGTACCTTTTCATCATTCCTTGCTTAGTTCAAAAAGTTAGCCGTTATTCTGTCTTCTAGTGCCTTTCAGAAGAGTCTCCTAGAAGTTGACTAAGCAGGGGTTAAGATAACTTTTTTGACAGCTTAACTTTGATCAATCAAAGGATCTTGCTTACTTAAGTCCTTGCTTATTTCCATTCTAAGCAGGACTACACTTGGAAAATTATTCAAGTCTTCAGAACCCTTCTTGATCAATGAATTTATCATATCAACAGACTTTGATGAATTCTTCATATTAGCATGCTTCGATGGTGATCAAACTCCTTGCTTAACTACATATTATATCCACCTAACAAGTTGGATATTTTTTCTAAGTCTTTTTACAATACTTAAGTAAGGACTATATTACATCATCAATTCTTATATATTAAACAATAAATAAATGTTTAAGCAAAGATCATATAAGTAGAGGTGTAACAACAATAACAAATGCTTCGTAGAAGGTAACACCCTTGCGATAGCGTTGCTCATTGCTCTATCTTGATTAGTTACAATTGTCAATGAAAATTTATACTCCATGGCCTCAAGCCAATTTTCTGAAAACCAAACAAATGTATCCTCAGATTCATCTTTTAAAAGAGGAAAACCAAATAAGATAGACTGATGATGATGATTGACACCCGTAAATGAACAAATGGCATGACTTACCTATTTGTCCTATATGTCGTGTCAAAAGTAACACCATCTTCAAAATTTCTATAAGAAATAATGGAGTAAGAATTCACCCACATGATACATGCAATGCGATTTTCTTCATCAATTTTTATGTTGTAGTAGAAATTTATAGGACTTTCTAACTTAAGCTTTTTCAAAACAGACAATGCCTTTTGTGCATCATTTGAATCAAATGTTTCGTGTCTTAATTTGCGCATGACGTTTCAGATATCAACACTAAAATTCACATTTGCACTTTCACCACTCATTGTACTCAAAATACTCATCATCATACTTGCCTCGATGCCAGAATGATTTAGAGTCTCAATTAACTCCCTGTCAGCTAAATATATATTTTTGTACGTTGCAATCTATTTTGCTGGGAATGACTACAACATGATTATGATCTAATTCAACTACAATCACACGACAAGTCTCATCCTTAGGATTATGGACAATGAACATTGCTCTACACACCGTGTGCTCAATGGTATCTCTATTCCTCTTTACAATTATAAATTGATCATCATTTTGACTCGAGGTCTTTTTGGAAATCGGATGACCTACTTTTCTACAAGCATACAATTTGTGAGACAATTTGTCCATTTCTGAATGTTTCTTGCTAGTTATGATTTTAATTTCAATTCCACTTCTATGTGCATATGTATTGTAAAAGTTTTCAGCTTCAAATAAATTAGCAAATATTTGACCCGAATATGGAGGAATGCCAACATCAATATCATTATCCATTTCATTGTTATCATCACAATCCAAACTAATATCCATATCAAAAGAACTAGAAACAAATATTGCATCCATAACGTTGTGACGGCCCCAAAAAAATCTCACATTAGACTCTGGGCATTGTCAAATGTTGAAAACAGATAACAATAAAAACATCCATACTTAAAGAAAGGGAACAATCAACTGTTGTTCGGAACTATTATAAACATCAGAGTACTTTTTGTTATAGTAGAAGAATACATATGACCCGTAGGTTTTACAAATTTAAGTATGCTCTTACATCCTCTGTCCTTTACTTCTTCTCACTATTGTCCACGGTTAATTCACAACAACTTCCTACACATACATTTTTACTTTACCTTTATCACCTGTAAAACATTTAATAACAACAAAGATGAGCGATTTACGCTTAGCAAGTTCATAAACATGTAAGGTGGGTTTGAAGCGCAACAAGGGTTCAAATTGTTTGTGAGGTATGACGAATTCAAAATCAAAACCTCTAGAACTTTAGAAAATAACTTTGATTTTGAGGTTTCAAACTCTTGGATCTCTACTTAACCATCTTGTATGTCTTACTTAGCTTAAATGAGGTTCTCATTAACCATTTACGACATCCTTCCTCTTAAAACTAACTTAAGCACTTGCTCAACGCCCAAGTGGAACATTAGATCTTAATAACTTTGGAAAAATGCACAGACATAACATTAGAATAAACTAATAAATCAAAGCTCGATTATATCCATGCACATTCATTCATATCATGTTAGCGAAAATTAAAGCATAGCATCATCATTCACAAAAGCAATTTTAGCATGTGAGTCATAACATTGTACGCATATTGAAACCAAAAGATAATACACATTAAAGAATAAGATATGAGTGAGTATGAACTTGTCTTTGTCTTTAGCTAATCTTAAATTAAATCACTTGCGAGTGAAAAAACTCTGTAAAACATGTACATTGACATAACATGAGAAATTCATGTCTTGAATACGTATGTGAGAATGCACATATGTGACGTCCTTATCTTTCTTATATATTTGATATTTCAATCTTCTCATCTATACTATTAGGATTGCATTTTTAAGCCCAACTAAGTCCAAGAGATTTTCAGACTGGTATTTAATCACTTTTAAACATCCATATAATTCATTTGAGTCATTGAAGATTGTAGATTAATTATTCATTAATAAATCTCATCTTATGTGATTTTATAGATCATTTACTATTAATAGGAAATTATCAATAAATTATTATTATCTTAAATGATTCTTAAATCCTCCATTAAAGTATTATTTCATTTCTTTAAATTCAGTTTAAGCAACTGATATATACTGTGAAGATGACACAAGAGTAGGTATGGTAAAATAATTATTTTCTTATGGTATTAGTGACAGTATAAAAATTTTGCACTTCAAAGATAGACTGTGCATCAATGAAAAATCTTTTATCACTAAAACTCTCTAAGTGTTATCATTTGATGAGTTCTTGTTCATCAGTGGGTGGTGGTTTGGTTAAGGGGTTAATTACCTTCTGAAGGTGTAATCTGTACTTTAGGGAATAACTAATTAATCAGTGGATAGCTATCAAAGGATAAAAAATGGTCGTCGGGGGATAAAAATGGTTGTCAAGGGATACAATGGTCGTCAGAGGATACCATAAGCTCATCAGTGGATAATTTTTATTTCATTATGGGATGAATTTTGTTAATCAGAGGATAAATTTCTCATCAGGGAATAAATTTTGTTCATCAGGAGATACATTTGGTCTGTCAAGGGATAAATTTCGTTTATCACCTAACACAAAAATCCAACGCCAAAGTCGTTTGACTTTAGATATCACTACATAATATAGATTAATTATTTATACATAATGTGAATTAATCTTTTATACATCTTATTCTTATTTTTATTTTTGAATTTTCACAAATGTAACTTGAATTATTCATACTTAAATTTTTTTTTTTTGACAAATTAAATATGATATTTGACAAATCAAATGAGGAAGAAGGTAGAGGGCAGAACGTTATTGGAGCGACTTGTCACCCCCACTTAAAAATGCAGAAAAATTGGCTCCAACCATGCTTAATTTTGTTCCGGGACGTTCTGAAAATGTCTAGAACATTCTGGAAGGGTTTAGAACTTTTTTGAATGGTCTAAAACGTTCTAAAAAGGTCTAGAATGTTCTGGGAGGTTCTAGAACCGTATAGAAGTATTTAGAATATTCTAGAACCATGAGGAACTATCTAGAATATTCTAGAACTGTGTAGAATATTCTATAATCATGTAGAAGTATCTAGAAGATTAGATACTTCAATAATTGTACATAATATTCTAGAAATATCATGTAAATAGTAGGTCTAAAATATTCCCTTGTATACATATACTTAGAAGGATTTAGAATAGCCTAAATAAAGGAGAGTCTAGAAGCTTCCTTAGTGGAGGTTGTGTAGAAGGTTTTTAGAGGAGGTGAAGCCTATAAATAAGGGGAACCTCCCTCATTTGTAATCATCCAAAAATTCAAGAATCCAAGAATCTCTAAGAATTGTATTTTCTCTTATATCAAAACTTTCTTAATAAAAGGTTTTTTTGTTAACTCTTTGGTGTGCTTCCGTTTCCGCTTTACTTGCTCAATAGCTTTGTTGGTAGGCTACTCTAGTAGATCACAAGGGGTGATGAGCGCTAAAGGTCGACACGGTTGGAATTTAGAAGAGGAAAAATTCTAAGGTCGTGACAGGCTGTTGTCCAAATTTATAAATCTCTTGTTAGATACTTGCATTATTAAATTTATACATCTCTTGTTAGTACTTATTAAGTAGCTTTTTTAAGTCTAGAATATTCTTACTTTCATTAATTGTTTCATTACTCATTAGGAGTATAATAATCGTTTTAATTTCTTACACAAGACTTAAGGTGCTAAAAATGATTATGTCATTTAATAGTCAAATTTCTCTAAAATTATCTTTCAACTGGAAGTTGAAAAAAGTAAACTACAACAATAATAATTTACTATATATGGAAAATGCCTAGGACCGATTAAGTATCAACAAAGGATGGAAAATGGTAAATTTAATCGATTTTCATCAAAGAAATAACTAATAAACTAAATACTTTGGTTTTGAAAATGAGATAACAAATGTCTACATTTAATTTTTTTTTGATTTTAAGTTTTTTTATTTTATTAAGTAATACTTCGTAAGATTGTTTTAAAATTACAACTAATATCAAATTTGTTATCTACTTAAAAGAAAGAAAAAGGATAGATAATGATAGTATAAAATGCATACAATAGCTTTAATGCCAAATAAATATAATAATAAAATCATAAAATATTAATATATCATAAATTTTACTATTAAGTTTGTTGGTTTTGATTTTTGAAAACTTAAAACAAAATTGATTAAATATATATCAATTCTCTTAAATAGTTAATCATTAGTCTTCGGCTTCCATCAAATTTGATTTTTATTTATTTCATATTTACAAATAAAATCAGCTCCATTTTGTACCCTACCTATGAGATTTGAATTCAAATTTCAAAATTTATCTATTTTCAAATAATCTAACTCGGAACAAACTTCATAAGGTATAAATATGTAAATATGGACCAATTAATTATTTTAAATAAAATTGATGAATGATTCAATTGAATCGTGTTTGCTATTGAGTTTATAATTAAAAGGCTGACATTATCTTTTGCAAACCTTCAATCTGATTCGAATTTAGATAAGACATTCAAACAAATATAATACTAAGTATAAATACCAATCAAATAACGAAATATATAATTATTTATTTATATAAAAACTATGTGTAATTATTTATTTATTGTATACGACTACTACAAAAGAATTATCGATCCTAGATGTGGGGATGACTAGAAAAAAGAAAATGCTACTCTCAATTATAATACTATTAAATTTCTTCCCATAAGACCGGAATAAACTGAAAACAAAAACGCAAATCGAATTACGTGTACGGGAAAAGTATAGAGATGTAGATAATACTCGCTTTTATGTTTTTCATTTTTATAGTTTAATAGTCAGTCCTAAAATTAGAGATAGTTTTTATCAATTTTTTTATTTTAAGTATACCTCTATTAGTAATAATAGTTATAGTAGAGATCATTAAATAATAAAAATAATTAAATTAGTTGAATTAGTAGAGAGATAATAAATTTAGTTGGAATAATAGAATAGTTGAATGTCACAAGGAATTTCATAATTTTTTATAATATAAAAATAAAAATATATCTCTAATTTTGAAACAACTAAAAAAGAAAAATATATCTCTAATTTTGAAATAACTAAAAAAGAAAAATATATCTCTAATTCTACAACGAAGAGAATATATTAATATTATCTTCGTCGTCGAGAAAATATCTTAATTACTTCTTTCATTCAGTTTTATTTATCATTCTAAAAATTTATATCTTTATTATCATATATACAACTATATATTTTACCTGTTGTTATAATTAATTTATAAAGATTAATAACAATGATGCATCAAATATGAGAATAATTTTGAGAAATATATTTTTAAATTATCCTGTGAATATTGTGTGTAACAATTATATATGAATAAATAAAAATTTCAAATATAACTTATAAAAATAGAAAGTATGAAGTATTAATGTAGTGAGTATTTGTATGTAGAATTAAGTATTATTCTAATAATCACAATTTTTTATCAAAATAAATAGTATATTTAAAATGTATTAAATTACACGTAAAAATACATACGAAAATTCAATGATGATATTCTTTTGAGAACGGAGAAAATATTAATAAAAAAATAAATAAGCGAATAAATAAAAAATTAAGGAAATAGACAAGAAAAAGAATATTACATAGAATCTGTGTCCACGTGGCAAAAAGTTTATCTGAGAGAAGAAGAAGAGAAGAGAGGGAGTGGTGGAGAGAGAGGGAAGGGGAAGTGGGCCAGCTGTAAGCATGTCCCAAACTCTCCTCCCAACTCCAACTCCAAGAGATTAGAGATTGACCTGCCCCATCTGCCCGCTGCCCCTACTGCCCCTCCTCCTTATCATTATCCGGACATTATTACCCCTTTTACTCCCCCCTTGTATTCTTTTCTCTCACTACATACTATGTTATATATATATAATTTCATAAATCCCATTTTTTCACATCATCATTCATTGGGGGTTTAAGCACTCGCTTTTTCTATATATTTTTTTCTCAATTTCTTCTCTGGTTTTTTCTCCTCCACAATCTCTATCTTGTTCGTTTTCGATTCGATTTCGTCACGGATTTCTGAATTTCTTCTTCTTCTTCTCTGATTCCACATTCGTCGACAAATCTGTACAGGCACGGACACACGTTAGCGTCGATCTCGAAGAGGTAATTCTGATCATGTTAACTGTTGGACTAATTTCGTTGATCTTGTTGTTTGGATCGTGTTCTTGTTTGAATTTCGCTCCGGAACTTGATTTTGGGACGGTTTTGTTCCGATCTGGTTCGGGAGAATCGATGTTTTCTCGTGGAATTGGACTTGATCGGATCGGATCTCGAGTAATTTGTGTGTGTTTGTTCGATCGGTTGTGTTGAAGTTCTTTGCGTTGAATTGGTGTTATGTGCTGCGATCTGTTGAAGTTATGCAATTGTTGTTGTGTTAGACCACGGAATTTGAACTTAGATTGGTGGAGAGTCCATAATTTGGTGAAACTGATCACCCGATCGATGTGTGACGTTTGCTTGTTGATAAATTAACATTAATTAGGAGTTATTGCTGTGTAGGTGAAAGAACGCAAAATTTGCATGCAATCATTTGCTTCTTAGTCAATTATGATGTCTTTTTCTCTAATTGATCCTAATTGTCAACCGATCAAGGCGTTGCGATCTGATACTAAGATGCATAATTGAGAGGGTACAAGATTTGATAATGAATTTATTGTTTCTTGTAATTGCTTTGGTGTCTTGTTTTTCACCTTAACCGTAATCACATTCACGAAGATTAATTTATAAGTATTCCAAAGGAGGAAACAAGAATTTAACTTTCCAAATGACTTTAAGATCGACTTGTAATTACCTTCTAAAGATCCCTTTGTCATTATTGTATTCCCATCTGTGAATTGAGTAAAGAATTTAGTTTAAGATTGAGATCTATCTCTTATTTGTAGATGAGAAGCAATTGTATGATTGTGCAACTGCTTGAAGAAGTTCAAAAGATGTTCTTTTGAATGTTCCTTTGATTTTTTTGATATTACGTTTTGCCAAAATTGAGGTAGTGTAAGTACAGATTCAAAATTTGGTGGGCCTAGCATTATAACATTGTATGAGGTCTTATTGAGGAATAAGGTTACTCACTCGCTGACAATTCATGTTTGTTTTATTCTTGGAATCATTTACGTCTCACCTGTTCGTGCAATAATTAGATATCTATAAATATGTTTCTAATGCAGTAATTTTTATGTTTATTGATTATATGTCTACATGTTTGTAGTCTGAGGATATCTCTGCATTGCATTTGATGTTCTTTTATTAGTATGTATGCCTGAGATATGGTTTTGAAGAAGAGGCAAGAATATGGATTTTATGGCTACCAGATCCCTGTTGTACCTAGAGCTCCCAGATCTTTAAGGGTAAGTATACACTTGAATTTCTATTTTTCCAAATGTTCTTGAATGTACCGGTAACATTTGTATATTGGTTGCAGCGGAGAGGATTGAAGAAGAAACCGGTGGATAATGGCCCAATTTGTGCATTTGAATTGTTGGCAGCTGTAGCCGGCAAGTTGTTACAGGAGAGTGAAAGTTCTGCTTCTAGCAATGCAGCAGAAGGGCTAGAGCAGCTTTGTGTTCACAAAGATGGTATTAAAAAAGAACAAATAGAAGAGAAAGCTGGGAGACCTGAGTGCCTTGATCATGGAAGCTGCATAGAGAGTGTTCTAGTCCCTGGATCTTCAGCTCTAGACTGTAGTTCAAAGTCTTCTTTGAAGGAACTTCCACATGTCGAGAGTGATTCCATTTCTGAACGTGTCTCTGTTGTTACAAGTTCTGATTTCAATAAAGTTGGTTCTGGTGCGAAGTTTGAAAACTTCACAAGTAACATTCAAACCGAAAGCATTCCCAGTAAATCAGAGGGGAGCTTCCATGGGAATGGGAAATTATATGATGATAACTTAGACGATGAAGCTGAAAGACAGAAGCTTGTAGGGAAGCAGACTGGAGTCCTGAATGTGGCCAAAGGTCCTAAGGATCCAATCGAGGAATATGTGAATAAGAAGCATAATCTGACTGTTTCAGAGAGTAATGTACAGTTTCCTTTGTACAGGGACCATGTTCCTAGTGTTTCTATTCCCAGGCACAGGAACAATGTAGATATAGTCAATAGAGATGATGATGAAAATTACTTTAGGCGTAATCAACTTAACACTAAGATAGGGGCCTATAGGCCACAATCACGTATGGGATATAGGAGAATAAAGAAGTTGGTGACTTCTAGATATTGGAATGCAGCTCTGAAATTGAAGGATTACGAACTTTCTAACACTAGTAAGTAGAGGCTTTTATCTTAGTTGCAGTTTTTGTAATGTTTATAGATGTTCTGGTCTGATTAATCTTCTTCAAAACTTTTCTGAAGGTAGGAGATGTAGGCCCTTCTATCACAAAAGAAAAACAATTTATGCTCGTGAAAAATGTCAATATGAAGTACATTCTAAGAGGAGGCGGTTGTTTGACCATAGACCAACTGTTGCATATGATTGGCAGGCAAGCAGTGAAAGCATTTCCAATTCCCCTGAGAAGGCCATGCAGGGTGACAAGAATGGGACACCTCCAAATTTGCATAGAGGTTTTACTTTAGTTTATATCTTGAATTTCTGGTATTTAATGTCCGTCAATCTTTAAATAATTATGTTTTTTTTTACAGCAACTGCAGTATCATCTTCAGGTACTGTTCATAAAGCATCCTTTCAGTCCACAGACCCTCGTGGTAGTAGTTTTTCTCCATTCCCCTTTAATTTATCTTCTTGCAAATCCTCCCTTTTAAATTTCTCCCTCCAGGAATATGCGTTTTTCTTCAAACTAGTCTTTTTTCTTTGTTGTATCATTGCTTAAAACTTCGAGAGGGTTCTTAAGCTTAATGCTTTCAAATGCAGTGAAGTTTAGCATCAAATCGTTCAGAGTACCAGAGCTTTACATTGAGGTCCCAGAAACTGCAACTGTTGGTTCACTGAAGGTATTGATCTTTCCTTGTTTCTTGCTGGTATCTTTTTTCATTGTGGCTGGTATTGATCTTATGGTGGCCTTGCGTCCTTTCTAACTTAGGTGGCGTTGTAGTGTAGGAAATATGACACTGGCCTTATTTGATGAATAATTTTGCCAAATTTTTTGCAAGTGAATGAGTTTTACAGAGTAAATCATTTTGTCTATGGTGCTGCTTTAACAGAGGACTGTTATGGAGGCTGTCACCGCTATACTGGAAGGTGGCTTACGTGTAGGGGTTGTTCTTCAAGGAAAGAAAGTTAGAGATGACAACAGAACTCTTCAGCAAACTGGTATTTCTCAAAATGAGGACCTTGATACTCTAGGTTTTACATTGGAGCCTAGTTTTGTTGAAGCTGCTTCACCTCTGTCTCACAAAGATCCGCCACTTATGCTGCCATGTGACACACATAAGCATCAATACAAGTGAGTCAGATATTCTGTTGAAAAAATATTTCATCGGCACTACTCATTTTCATTTCACCTTCCTAGTATAAGGAATATGTCTACAGCTGGTCAACCATATTCAATTTCATCTGTAGATTCTTGCTATTTATTATTGCCGAAGAATTGTATTACATGTGTACTTTCAGTTTTTAGAGTCCAAAAGTTGCACACATTATACATAAAGCATTAAAAAATTACACAATATATGAAGTTTCTCTGAATACGATTTGTTTATCATTGTTTAAAAGTGTATTTAATTCTTCTAGAATACTTCCGTTCCAGGTAAGAACTACACATCAAGTCTAGCTGATTTTATGGTTATGACAAATGCTGCTGGTTTTAGTTTTTTTTTTTTTAATTATAAATATTCTTGAGAAGTTGTTAATCGTATATTATGCTTCTCTATTTACAGGTCTCCAGTCCCCATTTTGGATACAGGGTTCTCTAATCCTTCTCTTGATCACACTCCTGTGACTAACTTGGAAAATCACGATCAAAGTGATCGTGAAATTGTTCCTTTTCATACTGACATATCCGCTGAAAAAATACTGCCAGATTCTAAAGCATTGGTTGCTATTCCACCGTGTGGGGACACACTTGCTTTGGTTCCTGTCAACCAAAAAGCCAAGCGATCAGACCTTTCTCAGCGTAGAACTCGGAGACCATTTTCTGTTTCTGAAGTTGAAGCACTAGTTGAAGCGGTCGAGAAACTTGGAACTGGAAGGTGTGCAAACTTAAAATTATCACTGTTGCGGCTCTAAGAGCTCTTACAGTTATACTTTCTCTTTACACATCAACCCGTACTCCAAGAAATACGTGCTCCTATTCCATGGTGTTGCACTGACCGGACCACATAATGAACAAATTTCTCTTTTATTGAATTGCCACGAGTTAATATTCATTTCGAGGAAAAGTTGAAGTTCTTATATCATCCGATTTTGCAGGTGGCGTGATGTTAAGATGCGTGCATTTGATGATGCAAATCATCGAACTTATGTGGATTTGAAGGTAGTTAATCAAATTCATGCATTGATTGTTGCTATTAATTAGAACAATAATGATAAAAAAAACCATTTTTCTCATATGTTGAAAACTAGTTTTGACTGGGTTGCTTTCATGGCCACCCTCCCCTGTATTGCTAGAAGGGCCCCATTGATAATGATCCAATCTTTCTATATATGCATACGCCAATTGCTTTAGGTTTTGGGCCTGATATTTTTGGACAATGTATCACGATTGTAAGTTCAAATCATTTACTTGCCAAAAAAATATAATTGTAGACAAGCATTTGGAGACTAACGGTGCTTAACAATAAATGAGCAGCGTTTCAGATTGAATGTGGCTATCGGTGTTCAAATTACTTATGGTAGCTTCTTCTATACGTGAAAATTGAAATGGCTCAAAGCCCAAAACTTGATCCGTATAGGATTCTTAGTCAACAGGCTGAAAAACCATTGAGAAGTAGGGTACTTGCAATTTTATAGAGATCTTGGGAAAGACAGCTGGCTGTAGAGTTCTCAGTGTTATTCGCGTAGGTGATATCTTAAGGTGGATAAGGGAAATGGATAAGTGAATGTTAAATGACCTTTAAATGTTTTTATTAGAACCGTTGGTCATAGAATAGCTTTTTCTTTTATAGAACTTATGGATGAGGTTTTTGATTGTGCTTTTGACTTATTATTAACAGGACAAATGGAAGACATTGGTCCACACTGCAAGTATTGCTCCTCAGCAACGTCGTGGAGAGCCTGTACCCCAAGAGCTTTTGGACAGGGTCTTGACTGCCCATGCTTACTGGTCTCAGCATCAATCCAAGCAACACGGTAAGCATCAGATCGAGCCTCTTAAACTAGTGGGAGAAATTGGAGTTTGAGAGGTGTCTTTTAATTGTAATAATGTACAAAAATTTGTGATTTAGACAACAGATAGAAAATGTGAAAATTTCATTTAATTTCATGTAATATTTCTCTAAATCATGATTCATTGCCTGGTCTTTCCCTCTTGGAAAGATTGGCGCTTGTAAATGAGTTGATTGAATAAACAGCATTCTAACAGAATCTCATTGTATTCAACTTAATTTTAGATGATTTTTCTTGCACGCAGTTGAAGTACGAATTCTTTTGTTTTTACTTGTTCAGTTGTAATCAGTTGCACCAGTTTTTAATAAATGAGTCGTGTGTTTGATTTTAATCTGTTGATTTGATTGTGTTATCATTGGTTGGACTTCTCTCGAAGTGTTGGATATTAATGTTAAGTGACGTGCATATGGTAGTCTTTCTTTCTTGCCGTGAGCAAATTACCTTGATAATAATTAAAATGTCAACCCTTCCTTCTAACTCCTATATATATATAATTTATAATATATAATATAATAACATGGGAGCCAAGAATGATAAATTATTATTTACATGCTAAGCAAAATTTAGAATGAAATTCTGTTTCTATGAAACTTTATATGTTCCATAGGAGTAACTAAAAACGATTTTTTTCACATTTGTTAAATATGATAATGTAAATTTATTTAAATTTAATTCAACTTGATTTTAGTTGTAATGATCAACGAAGAAGTGAACTCTGTTTATTTTAATATTTTTGATAAAATTACTGTATTAGATTATTTAAATTTTACGTAAGAATAATTAGAATATAAACGTTTTGTAACAGTTTATTATGTAATGCGTGTGTGCGTGGGGAGCGAGAGAGAGAGAGGTGTGGGTGGCTAGGGTGGGGTGGGTTGTGGTAGGGGTGGGGGGGGGGGCGCTGTGGAGATGGAGGGCGACGGTGATCCGTTTCCAACAGCAATGCACAGCTGAGCACTTGGTTTGTTGGTCAAGACCAACAGCTTGGGCGCTTATGCATGTGATGTCCAAGTGCCTTTAACATATCAAACCTTTTTTTTTTAGTTGCGTACCTTCGTTGGCTGCGTCTACCATAACTTTGTCCTCAACACGCAAACTACTACTTTTATTCTTTTTTAAGTTCATATTTTTATGACTCCCCAAAAAATATTCTTTTTATTTTTCTTTTATAATTGTTTACACTAAAATATCATCAGCTTGCGCGTTTTTCGAGATTAGGTCTCATTTCAAGATTTCCGGATAATCGAAAAAGCCACCTCTCCAACTCAAAATACTAAATTTATAAAAAATTAAACTATATCTCTAATTTTAAAATAAAAAATAATATTAAAATAGTATACCATGGAAGGTTTGTTGACCTTTTTTTTTCAGTTTGTGAAATTAATTATCGTATAGATTCAATTTACTCAAATTAAAATGAAATTGAAACCTCGTTTCATTTTTAATGGAGTATAACAAAATTGCAGGTTCTTATGGATCTGTTCCCCATACTGCCTTATCCTTTGAAGAAGATAAGTATTTAATTGGATGGATCTGGTTCTAGACTACTGGTCCTTCTCTGGAAAAAAACATAATTGTTACCGAGTTCTTATTTTATTCACACCTTTCATTATATACCAACACCAACTTCTAATTTGGCATATTGTAGTCAAAAGTTGTCTATCTAATATTCATTTCTTAGAACAGGGCGGTGGATATCTAATTTGACATATTGTAGTCAAAATATGGCTATTTTTTTTTTTGTTAAGTAAAATATGGCTATTACCAATTCAATATAATGTAATATTAAAGAAAAATAATTTTGTTGGATAAGAATTATAAAGTGCTAATTTCGCTACTAAAGCGTTAATAGTGTAACATGTATCACCATTTTATTCATTTCCTTAGTTTTTGATTATAAGATTTATTTTCTTGTTAACAATGAGTCAACGACATCTTGAAAAGTTAGAAACTTTGGAAGTGGAAGTTTAGGTTTTAGGTTTAAAAAGAAAAACAAAAGCATTTTTCCTTTATTAATGTTCTTCTTCCTCATTTTATTTTTAGATAATGAATGTTCATTTTATACGAATTTTTAGATTTCACAATTTTTAATCTCCTATTTGCTTTGTACGTATACCATAATATATTTTAGTAATTTTAGAAAATAACCCAAGAAAAGACTAATTGCTAAGGAGTATTAAAAAGGTTCAAGCAGTCCACGTAGAACTATTGCAAAAAATACAACAAATGATAGACCGGTGTCTTATTTGAAACTTATTTTCATCCATATTGTGTTGTTTTAAAAACATTCAATCCAAATTACTTCATTAGTGTAAAATGACTTAAATAACCTTTGTATTTTTTTTTGAAACTTATTTCCATTCATACTGTGTTGTTTTAAAAACATTATATCCAAATTACTTCATTAGTGTAAAATGACTTAAATAACCTTCATATTGTTGTCATCTCCAATGCATATCTCTCTCTTCATTCTTTATTTACGGTCTCTCTCTCTTCCTCCTTATATACCTTAAGATCAACACAAGTTTTGCATCCACTGATGATAATCTTATTCATCAGGGAATGGTCAATCACTTCACAAGACAAGTCGAAATATGGAACATCTGAAGGACTTGACAAAGTGAAGAAGAATGTCTGATGCTACTTCATAACAGTCAAAGTATTCCGCACATCAGATATTCTAAACAAAGTTTTGTTGATTAAGAACCATTAGGGGAACCCATCAAGGGAAACCATCAGGGGAATCCATCAGGGGAACCGATCAGGGGAAACTGATAAGGGGGAACTTGTCAGGGAATGACGAAGGCAGACCAACCCGTCAGGGTGAGACTTCAGGGTATGACAGTGTCAGGGTAACCCGTTAGGGGAAAAGCTCAACACTATATCAGTGGAAGCCATCAGTGTGTGTAGATAGTCATAACATCAGTGGATCAAGAAGTATTGAGTAAAACTCAAGTGAAGATTGAAGCCCTAATCCAGTCATTAACAAGACTTGTCATCAGGGGATCCAAGAAACACTGATCAAGTTCATTAGGACTTGTCGTCAGTGGATGGTTATGACAGCATGCACCCATCATCAGGACTTACCCTCAAATCAACGAAGCTTGTTAAAGAAGCAAGAGATATTAACTGGAAAGATATTTCTTGAAGTTTGTTATGGTCCAATGAGAACTTTAAAACATTAAATGCACGCAGATCAAGGGAATAAAAAGAAGCAACAAAAGTAGCAGCAGTCTGACACATAGTTTTCAAAGGATAGCGATGTGACATACTTGCGGCTAAGTTGAGAAAGGCAGCACGTCTCAAGCACGTGATTTCATCCATTGATCTTTACATATGAAAAGGAGTCCTCACTATAAAGAGATCAACCCAACAGATCAAACAAACATATAGCAGCACACAAAAATCACTAGAGAGAAGCTTTGTAATAGAACTTGCGAGAAATATTTCGAAGAAAGTTAGAAGCTAGTGAGCGTGATTTAGAAGCTGTAATTTCATTACAGAACTTGTAGCTATTTAATCACATTTGTGGTTATACAGATTTCTAGAAAAACCTCAAGTTTTAATATAACTATTTTAACTTGAATCTGTGTGTTCATATTTTATTGTTTTTCTGTTCATAGTAGTTGTTTCCAATTAGTGTCAACTAAAGTTTAAAAAGAGAAAAAAGATTGTAGTGTTTGCATTAATCCCCCCCCCCCTTTTACAAACACTTGAGTTTATTTCGTTCTAACAGAGGTACAATTCGTCTCTTTTAACAGCACAGTCAAGGAGATTTTTAGTCCTTAAGAGTTCCTTTTCAAGACTCTCAAGTCTAGAGAGTTCTGATTCTAAAAGAGTGTTTCTTGTAGTCAAATGTTCATTTATTTTCTGCATTCTCTCAGTCTCAGCTACTGCACTCCTCAGGGTGTCATAAAGATCCTTCATCTCACAAGCCATTTCCTTAACAGTTTTAACACAATCATTTTTAGACATGTTAGAGGAAATTTCAAAACTTACTTGTGAGCTGCTACTGTCAGTGGATGAGGCCATCAATGCTAGGTTGACATATTCTTCATTATTTTCTTCATCCGAGTCAGCCCAGTCCTTTCTTTCAGCAATGTAAGTTTTTCCCTTCTTGGAGGCATTTAGAAGGTCAAAGTATTTCTTCTTGTAATCCACTTCAGCTTCCTTTCCCCTGAATTCACCTTCCTTTGTGGCCTTGCGGCACTCATTTGCAAAATGACCAATTTCATTGTATTTGTAGCACTTTATTCTTGATTTGTCAATAAAGTTTTTAGTGCTACTAGGTTTCCTTGCTGAAAATCTTTTAGATCCAGAAGACTTTTGAAATTTCAGTTTGGAAAACCTTTTTGCAAGAAAATCCATGGTTTCATCCAATTCTTCTAATTCTTCAAGAGTGTACTCATCCTCATTTGAATCTGCTTCATTTTCCCTTTCCATTTTAGCGTCCCTTGACTGCTGCTTCATCAAGACACTTCGTCTTGCTTCTTATTTATCCTTCTTGGCAGCCATCAAGGCTATAGATTTAATCTTTCTGGCATCCCTTGACATTTCAAACCTTTGTTGAACCTCCAGTTCATATGTTTTTAGGGTACTATAGAGCCTGTCCAAGTCTAAAAGATTCATATCCTTGGATTCCCTAATGGCTGTAGTTTTAGGATCCCATGATATGGGAAGTGCTCTCATAAACTTTCTTTTCACATCTTTATTAGCATAACCTTTCCCATATAACCTCAGGTTATTTACCAACCTGTTGAATCTGTCAAATATTTCAATGAGTGTTTTACTATTTTTCATTGTGAACCACTCATACTGTTAACAGCTGCAGTTTATTCTCCCTCACTTCTTCAGTTCCATCACATAGGATCTGAATGGTACCCCATATAGATTTAGACATTGTAAGATTCATAATACTGTTCAGCATATCATCGTTTGTTTTCCCAATGAGATAGCCGAGAACTTGTAGGGGGGTTGAATACAAGTTCTTTGAAATCTTTTGAATTACTTGTTTTTCAAGAAATTAATTATAACTTGTGGAAATAAAGAAACAAGAACTTGAATTAATTTATAAACAATTGCTTGTATTGATTTCAACAATTAAATACAAATCCTAACAATCACAACAATGTGATCGTCAGCTTCTTTTATTTTCTGTATAGTAAAGATACAAACTATGAATTCCATATAGCTTCGAATTACAATTTTCTGTAAAACTAATTACAGCTTCTAAAAACTGAATTTTTCAGTTTCCTATTCTAAATCAATAAAGATTCAGCTTCCTAATTCGAATTAAACACAATCTTTCCTTTTTTGATTAGGAAGAGATTTCTGGTTAGTTTCCTTACCAGCTACGTTTTCAACAATATCTTGATCTACATGGAAGACATTCCTTTTAATTCGAACTTTGTATCTCTCAGGAAATGTGACGACCCCAAAATCCCTTACTGGATCAGGGCTTCGTCAAAAGAAGGAAAAAGATAACCATACATCCATTCATAGTATAAATACTGGATAAAGTCAATATTTAAGCGTCATTACAACCCAAAAATAATACAATTACAGCGGAAGCTATTTAAACTTTGTAAATTACAATTCCAAGATCATTACAACTTCTAACATCTTCCTTCTTTCCTTCCTCAACGTAAAAAAAATAATTTAGTAGTCGATCATCTTTGCTTTTCCCCTTATCAGAGGGTTCAGTCTTTGCATTGTGTCTTGCAAGACATTTAAGTTCAACAAGAGTGAGCGATCTTCGCCCAGCAAGTATATAAACAATTTAGAGGAAAACTCTGAAATATTTAAAGAAGTTCAATTCTGTTTGTGAGGCTCAGTGAAACAATACTAATGCCTCAGAAATCCTTGAGAAATCTTTAAGATTACTGATGATAAGCAACGTGTAATCCTTCTTGAAGAAAGACAGGTATGCACCTATGTACACTTTCTCAAAATATCCATCGGGGGCTAAACCCGTTGGATCTGCTAACCATACAGTACACAGCTGGCCTAACTATGACTGCATGATCCCTCCTTGTGTGAACGTACGTAGCCACTTATAATTCCTCTAGGTCAAGTGAAGAACAAATCAACACCTTTCCTTTCCTCTGGCCAACCATGTGGCATAACCCATTTAAGGGACATATCATTCTCATTTATTTGCACAGATATAAGATTTAGAATTAACTAAAAATCAAAGCTCAGTTATATCCATGCATTATCATTCATATCATGCTAGCGGAATTTAAAGCATAACATGCTCATTCTTAAAAACAATTAAAACATATAATCAAGTCTTGCACGCATATCGAATCAAATGATATTGCATTAAATTGAAATAAGCATCAAACTGAATGTATATACTTGCCTCGGTCCTTTGCACTCAATCAAATTCAATTTACTCGTGAGTGAAAAATTCTGTAAAAATATACATATCACAAGATGAATTTAATACCTTGGTTAAGGTATGAGAGAAAATGCACATGTGATGTCCTTAAACTTTTTAATGTCTCAATTGATATAAAAATTGTTGAGGTTAAATAATTAATTAAAACATCTTAAAATAATTTAAGAAAATAATATTTTATATTTTCAAAAACAAACTGTGCAACAGGAAATTACGTCACTTTAACTCATCGGAGACTATGGATGACGTCATCAGAGACTAAATTTAGCCTGTCGAAGACTAAGGCTGACGTCATCAGCGACTAAACTTAGCCTGTCGGAGACTAAGGCTGACGTCATCAGAGGCTAAACTTAGCCTGTCGGAGACTAAGGCTGACATCATCAGAGACTAAACTTAGCCTGTCGACTGATGTCATCAGAGACTAAACTTAGCCTGTAGGAGACTAACTTAAAACTTGTCTCAAATACAGTGGTGTCTTCCTCACTCCTCCATGGGTGGTGTTCCTAACCATAACCATACTTAGGTCAAAACTCATCATTCTCTTAGTAATACATAACATTTCCTATGGTCTGCATGCCCTCCTAGACATAGTTTAGGGTTCAAACTCAAGTTGACGAATACTCAAGCATGGGGTTGTAACTACCGACAACAGAATGTTTGGTAGTTAAAGGTTTGTCTACCAGGTGGTTGTCAACATTTTACACTCATCTTGGGTAGCTTTTTGAAATAAATAACATTAACTCCGGGTGTTAAAAACATGCATCAAATCATACTTTTGGAAATAAATGAACAAGGTATTAAACGTGGTATGCATGACAGAACAAAAGTGTAAGAAATGGAACAGGACTTTAATGAAATGCTCTTACCTCCTTGGCTGCAAGAAAGAGTTAAAAGCTCTAGTTGTTTTTCCAAAAAGGACAGTTGTTTTGAGAGTAAGCTTGGATTTGGTGGTACACTGTATAGACGTTTATGAAAGTGGGGCTAGGGTTATACCAACGTGATATATATATATATATGTCACCTGTTGAGCAACAAGGGTCATTGGATTTATTTGATATAAGCCGCTAGCCATGAAAAGAAAATAAGTAACTGGTGAGAAAAAGGGTAGTTGCAACGGCTTCTAGTGCCTATAGATCGCTTATCATAGCCCACTCTAGGGTACTAATGGAGGTGATGCACATTAAATGCTACTGTCTCCCAGCAGTTAGCTTTTAAAATAAAAACGGGTACTGTAGCTAAATCTGTTCACACTTGGTGAGCTCTTTCCCGCGTGAACACACACTCATAAGACAATTCTTGAATGTAATAATCTTTTGAATACTTGAGCTTCAAAATACATTTAAAATCTTTTGGACATCACATTGCCATAGAATTTTTATAAGAAAATATAATCTCATCATTTATACCCAATAAGGAAATAAACCTTCATGCAGAAAATAAAAAATAAATTTCATAATCAAAACTTCATTGACATTTTCGGGTTTTCACATCCTCCTCCCCTTAAAGAAGTTTCGTCCTCAAAACTTAGCTAACAAACAAATGGGGGTACTTGTCAACCATAGCGCTTTCAAGCTCCAAAGTAGCTTCCTCTACACTATGATTCCTCCATAACACCTTTACAGAAGGAATTTCTTTATTCCTAAGAATTTTAACCTGTCAATCTAATATCTGGACAGGGACCTCTTCATACCTTAAATCCGATTGCAGATCTATCGGTTGATAGTCTATTATTCTTCTGTGGTCGTTTTTATAAGGACGCAACACTGATATATGAAATACATCATGTATGTGGCCCAAAGTCGGTGGTAGTGCCAATTGATAGGCCACTTCACCAATCTTCCTCAATACCTCAAATGGTCCCAGATAACGGGGACTTAACTTTCCTTTCTTGCCAAAATACATTACGCCTTTCCAGGGTGACACTTTCAATAATGCACAACTTCCAATTTCTAAGGTTCGGTCTTTCCTGTGTTGATCAGCATATTGTTTTTGTCAGTCTTGAGACGCCTTCATTCTTGTTCTGATCACCTTAATCGCTTCCTCAGTCTGTTGGACTATCTCTGGTCTGATTAGCCTTCGTTCTCCCACTTCATTCTAGTAAAGTGGAGTTCTGCACTTCCAACCATACAATGCTTTGAATGGTGCCATGCCAATGCTGACATGATAGCTATTATTGTAAGCGAATTCAATCAGTAGTAGATGTTTGTCCCAATGCCCCTTGAAATCGAGAACGAAAGCTCGTAACATATCTTCTAGTGTCTAAATCGTGCGTTCAGATTGACCATCTGTTTGGGGGTGATAGGTCGTACTCATGTTTAGCCTTGTTCCCAGATATTCTTGGAAGCTCTTCCAAAACCTTGAGGTAAACCTCGGATCTCGATCAGAGACAATAGAGACTGACACTCCATGTCGACTCACAATTTCCTTAACATATAACCTCACCATTTGATCCATCTTGTATGTATACTTTATAGCCAAAAAGTGTGTTGATTTGGTCAATCTATTGACTATGACCCAAATGGCATTCATCCCTCTAAGCGTGGTTGGTAAACCAACTACGAAGTCCATCATGATAAATTCCCACTTCCACTCAGGGATTTCCAATGGTTGTAGCAGTCCACTTGGTTTTTGATGTTCTGCTTTAACCCTTTGGCACGTTAAGCATCTGCTTACCCACTCAGCTATCTCCCTCTTCATGTTGGGCCACCAAAAGTTTTGTTTCAAATCCTGGTACATCTTCATGCTTCCTGGATGAATGGAGAATTTTGAGTTGTGGGCTTCGTGGAGAAGCTCTTGTTTCAATTCAGTTTTTGCAGGAATCCACATTCGACCTTCATATCGTAAAAGTCCATCGTTGTGCATGAGACATTTTCCTTTCTTTCCCTTGATTAATCTGTCCCTTTCTTCATAATGCTCTCCTTGTGCGACTTTAATGAGGTCGTGCAATTGAGGCCGAGCCCGAATCTCTTCTTCTATTTCCATCCTCTGGGCAGTGGTAAGGGTGTGCAACTGTAGGCGTTCGAATTATTTTATGACATCTTCCTGGATGGTTATCACATTCAGTCTTTCACGACGGCTGAGCGCGTCTGCAACTACATTTGCCTTCCTGGGGTGGTAGTTGATGGAGCAGTCATAGTCCTGAATCAACTCCAACCAACACCTTTGTCGCATGTTGAGTTCTTTTTGCGTAAATATATACTTCAAACTTTTGTGGTCAGTATATATTTCGCACTTCTCACCGTAAAGGTAATGCCTCCAAATCTTTAATGCAAAAATGATTGCTGCCAATTCTATGTCATGCATAGGGTCGTTTTTCGCAATCCTTCAGCTGCCTTGAGGCATAAGCAATTACCTTGACATGCTGCATCAAAACTGCTCCAAGTCTTTGTTTTAACGCATAACTGTAAATAACAAATTCTTCCTTGTCATCTGGTAGCGTCAGAGTAGGGGCTGTAGTTAACCTCGTCTTCAATTCCTGGAAACTCTTCTCACAATCAGAAGTCCAACCGAATTTCACAGTCTTCCTTGTCAAGTTCGTCAAAGGTACGGCTAATTTGGAAAAGTCTTTAACAAACCTCCTGTAGTAGCCTGCCAATCCTAAGAAACTCTTTACTTTCGTTGGGTTTGTTGGCCGAGGCCATCTCGTGATTGCTTCTATTTTACTAGGGTCCACTGCAACACCAGTTTCGTTGATTACATGACCAAGAAACTTCACTTCCTTTAGCCAGAATTCACACATAGAAAATTTGGCAAATAATTGCTTTCTTCGTAGTATTTCTAGTGTTGTCCTTAGGTGTTCCTCATGCTCTTTCGCCGTCTTCGAAGAGATAAGAATGTCATCAATGAAAACGATGATAAACTTATCCAAGAATGGTTTGAAAGCGCAATTCATCAAGTCCATGAAAGTTGCTGACACGATCGTCAATCTAAAAGACATCACTAAGAATTCGTAGTGGCTATAACGAGTTCGGAATGCCGTCTTCAATATGTCTTCCTCTTTGATCTTTAATTGGTGATACCCTGAGCGAAGATCAATTTTCGAGAAGTACCTCCCTCCTCTGAGTTGGTCAAAAAGGTCATCTATCCTCGACAAGGGGTATCTATTCTTGATTTTGACCTTGTTCAGTTCTTGATAATCAATGCAGAGTCTCATCGATCCATCTTTCTTTCGAACGAATAGCACTGGTGCTCCCCATGGTGAGACTCTTGGTCTGATCAATCCTTATTCTAAGAGTTCTTGCAACTGTTTCATTAGTTCCTTTAACTCAGATGGTGTCATGCAGTAAGGGGCCTTGGAGATTGGCGCGGTACCGGGGATTAAGTTGATTTCAAAATCCATTTCTCTATATGAGGGTAATCTAGGCAACTCTTCTGGAAATACATCTGCAAATTCCTTAACAACAGGGACATCCTCGATCTTAATTTCATCTTTGTTGGTAACGTGCACACAAGCCAAGAAGGCTTTGCAACCCTTGCGAACCATCTTCCTTGCTTGGATCATGGTCAAGAATGGCGATGATTTCACCCTCTTGGTGCCATGGAACCAAACCTTTGCCCTCCGGGGAGAACGTAAGACTACTTGCTTCTTTTTACAATCAATGTTAGCCTGGTATTTAAATAACCAGTCCATTCTCAATATTACGTCAAATTCTCCCAAAGGAAAAGGAATAAGATCAGCAAGAAATTCATGCTAATCTATCTTCAAGGTGTAGCTGGGGTAGACATGAGAAATGTTTATGTTAGGTCCCAAAGGGTAAAAATACTAAAAGGGGGGGTTGAATAGTGTTTTTCAAAAATTAAGTCTTACTTAGAAAACTTTACTGAATTAAAAATCTTCTTGCTTATAAAACGTTTCTTATGATTTTCAAAGAATTTAGCAGCGGAATTTGTTTTAAGCAAGGAACCCCTTAGGTTTTGTATCAAAAGTTAATGGCTTGAAGTAGCAAAGATAGTAAGTCTTTGCTGAACAAGTTCAGCAAGACTAAAGCAAAGCACAGCAAAGCAAGGAAACAATATAAAAGATAAGCAGTAGAAAAGATAGAATTTTTATAGTGGTTCGAAATAATCCTACTCCACTCTTCTTCTTTTTTACTTGAGAAGGCTATCACTATAATTTGTTCACACAGAACAATCAACAAGAGGACACTTAGTCCTATTTATAATGGGTCACTTAGACCACTTTAGCAGGACACTTAGTCCAATTTTGTCACACAGACACTAAGAAGATTTCAGAAAATCTTGCTTGCTATCTTCAAATAGATGGCTCCTTGGTTGAGCAGATAGATAGCACTTGTTCAAGTTTTGTGATGTCTTGTTGTAGTCTTTAAGATGTCAGAGAATTTTGTTCAGGAGGTAGTTGGTTCATTGGTTAGTCATAAATGAAATTTATGACTTCTATTTATACTCCTCCAAAGAATCTATCCGTTGGAAATTTGAAATAGATCCGTTGGAGTGTACTGTCCTTGATATGACTTGTACCTTTTCAGCAGTCCTTGCTTAGTTCAAAAAGTTAGCCGTTTTTCTGTCTTCTAGTGCCCTTCAGAAGAGTTTTTCAGAAGTTGACTAAGCAAGAAATAAGATAGCTTTTCTGACAATCTTCACTTTGACAGGCAAAGGATCTTGTTTACTAAAGTCCTTGCTTATTTCCATTCTAAGCAGGACTATACTTGGAAAATTCTTCGTCTTCAAAATCCTTCATAGCAGGCTTATCAGTAGACTTCAATAGTGATCAAAGGTCCTTGCTTAACTACAAATTATATCCACCTAACATGTTGGATATTTGTCTAAGTCCTTTTACATTGTCTAAGCAAGGACTATATTACATCATCAATTCTTATATATTAAACACATAATGAAAGTTTAAGCAAAGATAATATAACCAGCGGTGCAACAACAATCTCCCCCTAATTGATGATGTCAAAACAAGTTATTTTGATCACCACAGCAAGAACCAAAAAGAATTTCATTTTATTTCAAAGTGTTCAAGAAATACAAGTTAAAATGAAATTACAAAACAAAAGAAATTATACATCAGCAGGTTCATCCAAACTCTGCTGGTCTTCACCCTCACCAAACTTCAGCAAGTCTTGCCTTCGCTTCTCCTCTGCTGCCTCTTTTTCCCTTTTCCTTGCTTCCTTTTCTTCTTTCCTCCTCTGCATCCTTTCCTTCTTTTTATCATACTCCAGCTGCATTTCCTGTACCCTGAGTCGCTTCATTTCCACCTCGTACTGCTTAATCCTTGATTCAGATTCCTTTATGCTTGCTATTAGCTTAAGACTTTCAGCAGGCCCTAACTTCTTTGAAATGATATCAGCTTCTTCAAGAGCCTTCTGAAGTCTCGTGTAAGGAGATGGATTTAAAATTTGCACAACAGACTCAGGGATATGCTTGGGAAGTCTTTTTCTTGGTACAGCAACTGGAGTAGCAGCAGGGATCTTATCAGCAGGAGTAGGATCAGCAGGGATAATTTGTTCTGCTTGTCAACATGTTCTTGTTGTGCTTCATGACCTCTCTCCCCCTTTTTGATATCATCAGCCATTATGGGGAGAAAGTCAATCAGCTTATTAAGTGTTTGCTGTAGCTTTTCAAGATTTTGCTCCATCTTCGATAATCTGGAGGCTAAGGCAGGATTAGCAGAGGTTCTGGCAGCAGGAGTGCTCTCAGCAGGAAGCCTTGCTAAAACTTGTGCTAGTTGAGCCTCAAGTTTAGCAAGCTTTTGTGAAGTAGGAGAGTCCTTGCTGACAGCTGGTGGCGGGTCGGATCCAGCAGGTTCTTCAGAATGTGCCTCGTTGTCAGTAGGAGTGTCCTTGTCCTCCCCCTCAATGGCTAACATCTCAGCAGATGACTCAGCAGGAGTGGGCTCCCCCTCAGTTAGTATCCTTGCTGGACATAGATTGCTGGGTCCTTCTTGAATGTTCTCAGCAAGGTACTCATCAGGATCCAAGCCGGCAGCAAGAGCATCTTCGATCAGCAGGGACCTTATGAGTTCCTCTGATTGTTTTTCCTTTGTTCATTCAGCAGGAACATCATCAGAGTCACTGTCATTGCTGCTAGATGCTTGAATTTGCTTTCCCTTCCCTTTGCCCTTGACAGCAGCATGTTTTCTTCTTGAAGGAAGGGTCGGGTTAGCAGGAGACCGGATGGTAAAGCCAGGGAGGACAAGTCTTCGAGCAGCAGAGGGTTTGGCAACCGTCTCTGCTGATGGCTCCTCTGGGGACACTGCTAATCTATCTATTTCTCCAGTGTAGTATGGATGTGGTGGATTGGCTTTATTGGCAGCATGGATAGCAATCTCCACTTCAGCAAGTCCATTTACAGAGTCTGGAGTGTCAACAGACTCAGTTTCTGTAATCTCCAGAACTTTAGTAGGAGTGGCAGGCTCCTTTGCTGTAGAGTCAGCAGGGATAGGTTCAGTAGGAGTCGCCACTTCTGTCATTTTGTCAATCTCTCTGAAGATCTCGGAGGATGATCTTTGTTGTTCGTCAGCAGGGATGGGAGATGAGTCAGCAGGGATGTAGTTATCAATTTCTTCAAATATTTCATCCCCTGCAGACTTTGGAGTGAGAGGGACTGCTGTAGGGATGTCTTCTTCAGAGGGAGGTTCCACATCAGATCCTCCAGCAGCAATGGCTTCAGCAGCCAAATCTTCATCATATAGTTCCATGTAAAAGTCATAGATTTCCCTCTCCTCCTCCGTTAAGGTCGAGAGGTTAACTTCAGCAGGCACTGCCTTAGTTTTCTTTTTGGGCCTGTGAATTTGACTCACTGCTCGCCTCTTCTTGCTGGCTTGACCAGCAGGGACGCGTTCGTCACTTCTGGCATTTGGGGTTGATGTTTGGCCCTCTGCTGATCCCCTAGCTCTCCTTGCTGCAGCCGCTTTGGCTAGGGCAGCAGGGTTGCGCCCATAATTTTTCAGCAGGGATGGATTGATCACCTTGCTGTACATAAGCTTCTTGGCCTGGGTCCCTGCTGGGAAGTGTGCTCCAAGTATGCCCTTGAGCAGCAGGGACATAGTTCGTCCATGGAGAATCTTCGTCTTCCTCTTGCTGGAGAAGGATTCAACAAGGACTTCGAAGAAGATTTGAGCCCAGTTGATTGGCTCCCCATTCTTCAGTAAGGATACCAATGATATAACCTTTGCTGATGCCTCGTCTTGAGAGGTGAACTTACACAGCAAGGTCTTGTGAAGTATGTCCATGAGGAAGTCCCATTTCCTTGGGAAATCCTTTCTTTTCTTGCTGACATGGGTTCTAACATACCCTAGCTCTTCCAGCACAGCAGGGGTTACGGTGGGTGGAGTTAGTAAGCCCACACTTGGCATCTGAAGAGTTTTGGCGATGCTTGCTAGAGTGATGAGAACCAGCTGACCATTTGCTCGTCCAATTATGTTGTCGTCTCGGACTTGCATGACTGAGCAGAATTCCCTGATTACTTCCCCATAAATGGGAGTATCAGCAGAGATCACATAGTGTATCCCATTGTTCCTCAGCAGGGATATAACTTCGGTTATTTCAGCGTCTTGAATCCCAGCAAAGGAATCTAAGTCGATGATGGACTCAGATTCAATTTACTCTAACCAGTTGGCCATGTCTGCTGATAGTGGTCGGAAAAAGTAGTCGGAGATAGGTTACGACAGTTTTCAGCAGGGATTAGAGTGAATATAGAGAGAGATCAGAGCTGTGGTTTCGGTAAATTTGAGAAGGGTTAAAAAGGAGTTTATATAAGA
The DNA here is from genome assembly GCA_014636745.2 of Centella asiatica. Classification (NCBI taxonomy): domain Eukaryota; kingdom Viridiplantae; phylum Streptophyta; class Magnoliopsida; order Apiales; family Apiaceae; genus Centella; species Centella asiatica. Next base: position 24,401,956 of record CM025787.1, read on the forward strand.
GGTAAAGGAAGTTGAAGGGTTTAGAGAGTGGTAATTGCTTTGAGAAGGTGAAGAGTTAGTGGGAGAAAAATATGGGTAGTAGTGAGAATTAATTACCGAAAGGATAGCAGCCGTAAAAAGATCATGGAGCAGAGTGACATTTAATGAGGTGAGAGAAGAATTGCGGCTTGATATGATGACCTACTTTTCCGGCGGTAAATGTGGATAAGATCAGACTTGCTGTAGCACATCTTTGCTGATGTGAAAGGGTAAGGCTGGAATCAGCAAGAATAGTATCCTTGCTATTTTTGAATGTTACAGCAGGAATGTCCTTTGCTCAAGGAGACAGCAAGGACTAACATAGTTTCTGAAACAGCAGTTTTCTCTAGACGTCTCCCCTTTTTCAAAATTATTCAGCAGGGATGATGGAAGTTCCAGCAAGGATTATTGACGTTCCAGCAGGTATTCACATAGTTTTTGAGCTTATTTTCTAGACGTCTCCCCTTTTTCAAAATTTTCACAGCAGGGTTGTAGGTTTTCCATCAGCCTTTGATCAACAGGGATACTTTCAGCAGCAATTTTTTTGTTCCAGCAAGGATGTACATAGTTTTTGAAATATTCCATTTTCTATGGACGTCTCCCCCTTTTTCAAAATTTCCAGCAGGAATGATGTGGAATTTTCAGTAGCATTTGGACTTGATCAGCAGGTCTTCGTTCAGCAACGTTTGACACGTCATCAGCAAGGATAGGAAGATCTGCTAAGACATCAGTAGTGTTTTTCCTCTTGAAATTATCTTGCTAAGAACTAAGGTCCTTGCTTAAGCAAACAAGATGTTAGTAGCAAAATGCCTATTCACAATTTAACATGCCTAATTCACTTATCAACTTGTTAAAACGATTTTCATCCAAGGGTTTTGTAAAAACATCTGCTAATTAATTTTCAGTAGGAATATAGTTTATCTCTATGGTACCTTGCTGAACATGATCTCTAATGAAATGATGCCTTATATCTATATGTTTAGTTCTAGAATGTAAAACAGGATTATAAGCAATGGCAACAACACTAGTATTATCACAAAATATAGGAATAAACTTGAAATCAAACCCGTAGTCAGCAAGTTGGTTTTTCATCCACAGAATTTGAGCAACACAGCTTCCTGCTGATATGTACTCAGCTTCAGCAGTGGATGTTGACACAGAGTTTTGCTTCTTGCTGAACCACGAAACAAGTCTCCCTCCAAGAAATTGGCATGTTCCACTTGTGCTTTTCCTATCTATTTTACACCCAGCAAAGTCCGCATCGGAATATCCAGCAAGGTTGAAATTTGAATCTTTTGGATACCATATTCCTAAGTTGGGAGTTCCCTTGAGATATCTGAAAATTCTCTTAACAGAATGTTAGTGCAATATTAGCACAAGCGTTTGTAGAAGGGGGGGTTGAATACAAACACCTGAAACTTTTTGCACTTAAAAACTTTATATGGCTTATTGAAAACAGTCGAATAACCAGAAAAACTATATGGAATGAACACACAGATTCAAGCTAAAATAATTATATTATAACTCAAGGTTTTTCTGGAAATCTGTATAATCACAAATGTGATTTACAGCTACAAATTCTGTGAATAAAGTTCACAGCTTCTCACACTCACTAGCTTCTAATATTCTTTGAAATATCTCTCTCAAGATCTATTGCAAAGCTTCTCTCTAGTGTTTTGTGCTTCAGTGCTTATTTGATCTGTTGGATGGATTCAATCAATCGTTATTTGTGTAATGAGAGCTCCGTTGCTTATATATCAATCAGTGGGTTGAAATCACGTTCTTGAGACGTGCTTCTCTTCTCAACTTAGCCGCAAGTATGTCACATCTAAACTTTATGTGTCAGACTGCTACAAACTTTGTTGCTGCTTTTCTTCCCCTGATCTGTGTGCATTTAATGCGTGAGAGTTCTCATTGGACCATTAACAAACTTCAAGAAATATCTTTCCAGTTAATATTTCTTGCCTCTGTAACACGTTACGTTGAATTCCGTGTAAGAACCGATGACGGATGTATGCTGTCACAACGATCCACTGACTGCTAGCCCTGACGGACTTTGATCAGTGCTTCTGGATCCCCTGGTGGTTATTGACTGGATCAGGGCTTCGTCCTTCACTTGAGTTATACTCAGTGCTTCTTGACCCTGATGGTTATAGCTGATGGCATACACTGATGGCTTCCACTGATGTCATGTTGGTCATTCTCCCTGACAGGTTACCCTGATGGGTTTGCCTGACACTGATATGTCCCGAAGTGTTTCACTGACGGATTGGTCTGCCCTCGTCATACCCTGACAGGTTCCCCTGACAGGTTCCCCTGATAGGTTCCCCCTGATGGGTTCCCTGATGGGTTCCCGCTGATGGGTTCCCACTAATGGGTTCCCCTGATGGGTTCCCCCTGATGGGTTCCCACTGATGGGTTCCCACCGATGGTACTTAATCAACGTAACTTTGATTTAGAACTTCTGATGTGCGGAATACTTCGTTTGCTTACAAGTAGCATCAGACATTCTCTTTCACTTTGTCAAGTCCTTTGAATGTTCCTGTTTTCTGACTTGTCTTGTGAAGTTATTAACTATTCACTGATGAATAAACTTATTATCAGTGGATGCAAAACTTGTGCTGATCTTAAGGTTTATAAAATACCTCAAGTATTTACAGTTGCACAATTTATTACATAATCATCATGATCATTATTTATCTCTAACAATCTCCCCCTATTTATGTTTATCAATTTGATAACCATAAATCCCTAGATGCACTGATGATGATGTCAAAACTAATACTAAATACAATTTAAGAAGGAATAATGAATGAACTAATAAAAGAATTTCTGTACAAGTATTTTCCTATAACTATTACAAAAAAAATGTAGTATAGACTTTAGGATTTCCTGTTCCTTTTTGTTGAGACAAAGGGCAATGGTCGATTAGACTCAATTGGTTGAGTGTCACTCCCAAGGCCTTGTCTTCTTTGATCAGAATTTTGCTCAGGAATCCTTAGTCTTGTGTCTTCCCTGCCTGTCTCTAGTTGCTCCAGCTCCTTTTGTAGAAGTCTTCTGAAGTTGACAATGTTGACGTTGCTGCTTGATTTCAAGGCTTCAAGAACACTTTTTATTTCTGAAATGTTGGCTGCAGCAAGTTGTGACCAGTAGAAGGTAACGATCTCCCCTTTTTGATTTTTGAACTGTACACCCATAGGGCTTGTGATTATTTTTGGATATTCTGTGAATCCTTTCACTGATGGCACATGCCTTGCTGCAGTGTTCCTATCATCAGTCTTGGTTTCTTCAATCTCCTTCAATACCCTCTGAATCAGCAGGACTCTGAACTTGATGACATGTTCATTCTTATGGTTTGCAATTTGACCAAGAACATGCATCGCTTCCTCCAGGCTTAGGCCATCAACATCTTTAATCCTTATATTCTTTTCCCGCCCATCAGTGGATTTATAAAATAGCTTTAGTGGATTTTTCAATGCTGTGGGCAGGCTTCTTTCATTGTTGATGGCACTCCTCAGCCTGTCGATTATCTCCCTTAAGTTTTTGTTGGCCTGAGAAAATCTTGGAATCAGGTTTAAAGTCAGTCCTAACTGCTCAGCATCCATTCTCCTGAACCAGTCCATTGCCACAGTGAATTCTGATCCATTCTTCAATTGAATTGTTATCAGCTGATCTCTTCTATTGTTGAACCTTATATCGATACTTTTTATTGAGAACAAAAATGTCAGGGTTTTGCGCCTTTCTTCTTTGAGAGATTCAGCTAGTGTGGGTGGACCATATTCTTTGGTATCAGGAGATGGTGCTTTGTCCTTGACATCTTCAGACTTCTTTGAAGTGGCATCAGGGTCTTTAGATTTGTCTTGATTTTTATCCCCTGATGCACTTCTAGGGTTCTGTAATCTTCGAGGCTGACGTCTCCTGGAGGTCCTTGGCTTGACAATCTTCTTCTTCACTTCTTCCTCCTGTTCCTTTGCCATTTCCCTTTCTTCTTCTTCTTGAAGTTGCTGTGCATAGAGTGCATCAGCTTCTACCAGCTTTTTGTCCTGGGGATAGACCAGCTCCACTTTCCCATCAATTACAACTTCAACAGGTTGTGGAAAGTGGGTTGTCTTCATGGCATCTCCAAGTAGCTTAGGCCCTGATTGAGTGTTTGATGTCTTCTTTGGTTCCTCAATCAGAATACCCTTGCCTCTATCCTTGGGTTTTGGAGCAGGAACAGGAGTAGTAGTCACATCCCCTGATGGTTTGCTTGACTATCCAGCAACATCCCCTGACGCATGCTGGGTTGATTTCTCCCCCTTTTTGACAACATCATTAGTAGTAGTTGGATGTGGGGAGGTGACTTGAAGAATTTGTTGCAAAGTGCCAGCCATGGATTGTTGTAGAGTTGCCATGCTGGTCAGTTGTGAAGTGAGATCTGCAAGCTTGCGGTCAACAATGTCAGCCTGCTTCTTCATTCGGAGTAAAGTCTGGTTGGTGACTAGGGAATCCACAACTGTCTGTACATTTTGAAACTTTGAAGAAAAGTGTGTATACAAATTTTTGTTTTCTATGTCTATGGACTGACCAATCATGATCTGTGACTTTAACACTTTGATCAAGACTAGATCAGTGGTCCTAGCTAACTCTTGCTTTAATAACTGTACAGTATCCGCCATCTGATTCTGCTGAAAATACAAATCAACTCCGATGAACTGGGAAAAATCATCTTGTGGAGCATCATCTTCATCACTTTCAGAAGTGGAAGTAATATTTACAGTATCATTATTTTCTCTCTGTTCTTTATTTACAAGGATCTCATCCTTATCTCTCTCATCCTCTCCTTTTTCTGTACCTTCTAAGGTAGTACTCATATCCTCTCCTTTTTCATTGCCTACTAAGGCAGTACTCTCTTCCTCTCCTTTTGCCAAAGTCCTCTCAGGGGATTGACTTTGCCTCTCTGCACTAAGTATTTTCTCATTCTCACTCAAAATTGTCCTAGAGGGGCTTCTATGGGCTTGGAAATCATCAACTGTGACCAGTTCAAGTGAAGTATTTACAGTTTCTGGTTCAACAGTTGTGATAGGAGAAGGATTGGAAAAAGAATGTGTATGTACAATTGGAGAAGTGTATGTTTCTGTATAGGATGTATATACAATTGGGGGTACATAAAGTGTTATTGCAGTAGTATGTACAGTGGTATTTATGTCCCCTGCCTGATCACTAGTGTTTGTATCAATTAAAAATGAGTCAGCCATTTGAGTGTGGTGACTTTCAAACACTGTGTCAGAGAGTGTTGGCTCCTCCACGAAATGAGAATGTGGAGAATCTGATTATATGGCACTTAAAGTTTGTGTCATTATATCTGAAGAAATTTGAGGAACAGAGAAAGAAGGAAGTGGTGTAGATGGGAGTGTTGGCTGAATCACTGAATGAGGAGGTGATTCATCAAAAGAAGTGTGTGCACTCACTTCGTCAGTTATCTGCAAGTGGCTCTCAGAGACCCTGATGGTAGGTTCATCAGTGTCTATGGTTACTGTATGTGCCTCACTCATCTGTGTCTTTGGTTGAGGACTATTTTCAATAACTAATTCCTTTTGAGAGGAACTAGTTAAAAATATGTTTAATTCCTTATCAAAGGCAGCATCCTTTTGAGAGGATACTGCCTGGTCAGGCTTTGGGGTAACACTCATGGCTCCTTTTTTCTTCTTCAATCTCCTCCTATAGCCAATCACTCTCTCTCCTTGCTCCCCCTCAGTTGATGTGGTAACTTCACTGGTTTTTCTTTTAATCCCAACAGTCTTTTGGGAGACTGTGGGTTGGGCTATTGTGAGTGGTTGAGAAGAAATTGGTTGTTCTACTTGGGTAGGCAAAGAGGTGGTTGCTTTCTCTGCCATAGTAGATGAAGGTGAAGAATGTACAGTGTTAGAGGTAGAAGATGTAGAATTTACTACCTGTATCATATGCGTTGGGAGAGCAAATGATTCAGTTGTATATGATTTCTTCATTATTTCTGCAAACAGTTTCTTTGTTTGCTTGTATGTCTGTGCAGGTATATCATTCTCAAAAGAAAGATTAGTTATTTGATCTTTAATAATCATAAACAAAAATCTAGAATATTATACTTCAGTTTTCCTATTATTTACATTACCTAATTTATTTACAAGATCATCAAAAATAATTTTACCTATATTTATATTTACATTTTTAATCATTGCATATGCTATTTTCAAAGTTAAAGAGGTAATAACCTCAAAGTTAGAACACTTACTTGAGAACGCCTTGGTGATTGTATCAAACAGGTAGGAGATCTCCCGCTTGACATTCACCCTTTTGAGATCTTTGAACTTTAACACTGCGTTGGGAGCAGCATTATAGCCCAGTTCTCTCAAGAAATCCAGTAGGTCAGCATCACTTGGAGCATCCACCAGATCTTGAGTAGGTAACCCCAAAACAGAGTTAAGTCTGGAAGGAGTTATTTTTCCTTTCTCAGACGAAACCTTGAATGAGATACCCTTGACCACATCTGGCTTGGTGGTGGAGTACATAAATTTAGCACTAGTCCACAGTTGTGACAGTGCCTCTCCCGACATTTCTTCATCGGTAAAGATGGATTTACTATACTCAGATTTGAGCAGATAGTTCATTATTTGTTTGAAGCAATCACTTACCTCATCAATGCCGGAGAAGCCCACAAAATTTGTGGATGGGACTGTCAAGTTCCTCTGTATTTGTTGACGTGCCATGGATGCTTTGAAGATTTGAGATTCTAGGGTTTCTGCGAAAAGAGAGAGAGAGAAAGAACTCTAGCAAATATCAGGTTTAGATTAAGTGTTTGAGAGTTTCAAAAAGTAGGAGAGATAACATATTAATACCCGCTAAAAGACGTTTGAAAACTTTCACTGAAACACGCTATCAGGGTGTCAGTTCAGTTTCTGTGATGACACGTCATCAGTGAGAGAAGAATTCATTGATGAGTTGTCATCAGTTAACTGGCCTTGAAACCCGATGCAAAATAAATTTAAACTTACCCTGATGATTCACTGTATGTACATACCCTGACCCTGATGCACAAGCCGGACAACCTGATCCTGACGAACGAGTTGAGTACCCTGATCCTGACGAGAGATCCAGACACCCTGACCCTGACACAAAGGTAGGAGACCCTGACCCTGACGAACAGGTAGGAGACCCTGACCCTGACGAACAGGTAGGATACCCTGACCCTGACGAACAGGTGGGAGACCCTAACCCTGACGAACAAGTGGGATACCCTGACCCTGACGAACAGGTGGGATACCCTGACCCTGATGCGTCTTTAAGGAAGCCCTAACCCTGATGCATCAGTCAAAAACAAAAACAAAATAACAAAAGGCAGAATGTACAAGTATATACATATTTACAATTTGAACATATATAACCACATATCAGTTTGATTTTATCAAGAAATTATGAAATGAGTTAGAGATACCAGAATTTTTAGGATTTTGACTCTGACCCTGACGCATAATTTACCATTCCTAGCTCCCCCACAAGATTTGAAAAAGTGGCTTCATCAAGAGCTCTGGTGAATATGTCTGCCAGCTGCTTGTTGGATGGTACAAATTGTAGTTCAATATCTCCATTCATGACATGCTCCCTAATAAAGTGATATCTGATTTCTATATGCTTGGTTCTGGAATGCTGTACTGGATTTTCAGCAATGGCAATGGCACTTGTGTTGTCACACCTTATTGGAATTTTGGAATAGTTCAGACCATAATCCATTAGCTGATTCTTCATCCATAGAATTTGTGCACAACAACTTCCAGCTGCAATATATTCAGCTTCAGCAATAGATGTAGAAATAGAACGCTGCTTTTTGCTGAACCAAGATACAAGCCTTCCCCCTAGAAATTGACAGCTTCCTGTTGTACTCTTTCTGTCAATCCTGCATCCTCCAAAGTCAGCATCAGAATATCCTAACAATTCAAATCCAGACTCCTTTGGATACCAAAGTCCCAACTTTGTAGTGCCCTTGATATATCTCAAGATTCTTTTCACTGCAATAAGATGAGATTCCTTTGGATCAGCTTGATATCTTGCACAAAGACGTGTTGCAAACATTATGTCTGGCCTGCTTGCTGTCAGATATAGCAATGATCCAATCATTCCCCTGTAAGTCTTCAAATCAACTTTCTTTCCATTCTTATCAGGGTCAATCTTGGTTGCAGTGGCCATAGGTGTCTTTGCTACTTTTGAATCCTCCATATCAAATTTCTTGAGAAGTTCTTTGGCATATTTTGTCTAATGAATATAGATTCCATCAGAGTCTTGTTTAACTTGCAATCCCAAGAAATAAGATAACTCACCCATCAAGCTCATCTCATAATTGATTTGCATGAGTTTGGAGAATTTTTCACACAGTCTTGTGTCAGTGGATCCAAAAATAATATCATCAACATAAATTTGAACCAAAACCAGATGACCTTGGTGTTGTCTGAAGAACAAGGTTTTGTCAATGATACCTCTTGAAAATTTGTTTTCCACCAGAAATTTTGACAGTGTGTCATACCAAGCTCTAGGTGCTTGCTTCAGTCCATAAAGTGCCTTTTCCAATTTATAGACATGATTTTGAAATTTTGAACATTCAAAACCTGGAGGTTGTTGGACATACACCTCCTGATCCAATTTCCCATTCAGAAAAGCACTTTTCACATCCATTTGATATACTCTAAAATTTGAATGTGCTGCATAGGCTAAGAAAATTCTTATAGCCTCAAGTCTGGCTACTGGTGCAAAGGTTTCATCAAAATCAATCCCTTCTTCTTGAAGATATCCTTTTGCAACTAGTCTTGCTTTGTTTCTAACAACAATGCCAACTTTATCCATCTTATTTCTGAATACCCACTTTGTACCTATTATGATCCTATCTTTGGGCTTGGGTACAAGCTTCCATATTTGATTCCTTTCAAATTGATTTAACTCTTCCTGCATTGCCAAAATCCAGTCTGCATCTTGAAAAGCTTCTTCAACCTTCTTTGGTTCAATTTGAGAGAGAAAACAAGCATATAGGCATTCATTAGATGTAGCTTTCTTGGTCTGCACACTTTTGCTCGGGTCACCAATAATCAGATCTGTTGTGTGACTTCTGGCCCATTTAGGATTAGAAATGTGTCTTCATGAGCTTGCTTGACTATCATTTCCTCCCCCTAAGCCTGTGCTCCCAGCTTCTGAAAACTCTCCCCCTGAATTAGTGGATAATTCAAGATTCAAGTTATCCCCTGATGGTGCATGTCCTGAGAATGATCCCCTGATGAAGTATCCCCTGATCTGTTGTCCAGGAAATTAGTTCTATCTGTTGAAGGGGATTCTTCATTGATCGGATTGACATCAGGAATGGATATATTCTCCATTTGTCTGCACACATCAGCTTCATTCTCTTGATAATCAATATCATCTTCATTTTCAAACCTGAGTTCTTCATGAAAACCAGGGTCTTCAAGTCCAGATATTTCTTGATCATCAAAAGCTACATTTATAGACTCCATCACCACTTGAAGTCTTTTGTTATAAACCCTGAAGGCCTTGGATGACAGAGAATAACCTAGGAAAATTGTTTCATCAGCTTTAGGATCAAATTTTCCTAAGTTTTCACCAAAATTTCTCAGAACAAAACATTTGCATCCAAAGACATGGAGAAACTTGATGCTTGGCTTTCTCCCTGTCATTAGCTCATATGGTGTCTTGTTGTGAGCCTTGTTGATTAGAGATCTATTCTGAGTAAAGCAAGCAGTGGAAATTGCTTCAGCCCAAAAATAGGTGGGAATCTTTGCCTCTGCTAGCATTGTCCTAGCAGCTTCTATCAGAGTTCTATTTTTCCTTTCCACTACACCATTCTGTTGAGGAGTCCTTGGAGCAGAAAATGTATGATTTATGCCTTTCTCCACACAAAATCCCTCAACAGCTGCATTCTTGAATTCAGTTCCATTATCTGTTCTCAACATTCTAACCACTGACCCTGATTCTGTTTCTACCTTTTTGATATGGTCAATAATTTGTTGAGATACTTCTGATTTAGCATGTTGAAACTTTACCCAAGTGTATCTGGTGTAGTCATCCACTATGACCATTGCAAATCTTTTCTTTGACACTGACATTATGTTGACAGGGCCAAAGAGATCCATATGTAACAATTGAATTGGATCTTTGATCATGGTGGCTTCTTTGCTGACAAAGGATGACTTTCTTTGCTTCCCTTGTTAACATGCTGAATATAAACCTTCTTGAATAAACTCCATTTGGGGTAGTCCAGTTACCAACTCTCTCTTCACTAGATCATTAATTGACTTGAAGTTCAAGTGAGAGAGCTTCTTATGTCATAGCCTGCTTTCATCAGGGGATGCCTTACTGTAGAAACATGATTCTCCATTTACTGAATTAAAATCAGCAACATAGAGATCTCCTTTTCTTATCCCTGACAAAACCAGCTTCCCATCACTTTCATTTGAGATTAGGCATTGATCTCCCTTGAAGGAAGTGATGAATCCTTTGTCACTTAGTTGACTTATGCTTAGCAAATTATGCTTGAGCCCATCAACCAGTGCTACATTCTCAAATGAGACATTCCCATTTGCTACTTTGCCATAACCAAGAGTTAGTCCTTTGCTGTTATCACCAAATGAAATTACTAGACCAGCCTTTTCTTGAAATTCTGAGAGCAGGGCTTTGTTTCCTGTCATATGCCTTGAACAGCCACTATCTAGAAACCAGATTTGACTGCTTTTGCTATTTCCCTGCACACAATAAAACATTTAAATTGTTTTTGGTACCCAATTTGTTTTGGGTCCTCTTGGTTTAGTCACAGTAACAGGTAATGCAACTTTTTCTTTATTAGTAATTTTTGGTTTTGGCAAATTTAAAACTTTCTCCTTTTTAGGAGCTTCAATGTATGCTTTTGATTTCTCAACAGTTATTTTACCTTTTTCCTTGGAGGAGTAGGTTTTAATAGTTGGTAAATCATTAGCATACAAAATTGTGCCAATCAAAATTTGTGGTTTTTCTTTGCATTGAAAAGATAAATGATTACAGCTACCACAATTCCAGCACACTTTTCTAGGGGCTACATGAATTGAAGAATAATTTTTAGATTTATTAACACCTAGCTTACCATTTCTATTCTTCCTGTTTTCCCCTGACAGGCCTTTTTCCCTTGATGGGCTGCTATGGCCTGATTCACTCTTTCTCCCTGACGACTGTGTATCCACTGATGCACAGTCTAGTTTTTTCATTACTGGAGGATTGAGTGTTTTGGCAAGGATACTTTTCTTGCCTCTCCCACCACTAGTGGAAGCTTCATTCACTGGGAAGACATTCCCAGACTCTTACTTTGTTGTTGCCTTAACAAACTTGATAGTTTGTGATGGCCTTTTTCCAGAGCTAGCTGCCATCTCAACCTCAATGGGAGGTTGCTGCACATGAGTCTCATCATAGCCCAAACCAAATTTTGGATCTGATTTCTGATTTTTCAAACGATCCTCCAGTTTTCTGCTAGACTCATTCCATTTCTTAATGACTTCCCTTTCTTGACTAAGAAGATTTGAAGTCCATTCTTCCTTTTTAATAGCACAGTCAAGAAGATTTTTAGTCCTTGAGAGTTCTTTTTTAAGACTCTCAAGTCTGGAGTTCTCTGATTCTAAAAGAGTGTTCCTGACAGATAATTGTTCATTTATTTTCTGTACTCTCTCAGTTTCAGCTACAGCACTCCTCAGGGTGTCATAGAGATCCTTTATTTCACAAGTCATTTCCTTAACAGTTTTAACACAATCATTTTTAGACATGTTAGAGGAAATTTCAAGGCTTACCTGTGAGCTGCTACTGTCAGTGGATGAGGCCATCAGCGCTAGGTTGGCATACTCTTCATTTTCTTCTTCATCAGAGTCAGCCCAGTCCTTTCCCTCTGCAATGTATGCTTTTCCCTTCTTGTTTGCATTAAGAAGGTCAAAATATTTCGTCTTGTAGTCCACAACAGCTTCTTTGTCTCTGGATTAACCATCTTTTGTGACCTTGCGGCACTCATTTGCAAAGTGACCCATCTCATTACATTTGTAGCACTTTATTCTTGATTTGTCAATAAAGTTTTTCGTGCTACTAGATTTCCTTGCTGAAAATCTTTTAGATCCTGATGGCTTTTGGAATTTCAGCTTGGAAAACCTTTTTGCAAAAAAGGCCATGGTTTCATCCAACTCCTCTAACTCCTGTGGAGTATATTCTTCCTCCTTGAAGTCAGCTTCTTTATCCCCTTCAATTTCAGCATCTTCTAGTTGCTGTTTCATCAAGACACTTGGCCTTGCTTCTTGTTTGTCCTTCGTGGCAGCCATCAGGGCTACTGATTTAAGCTTTCTGGCATCCCCTGACATTTTAGATCTTTGTTGAACCTCAAGTTCATATGTCTTTAAGGTGCCATAAAGCCTATCCAAGTCTAGAAGATTCATGTCCTTGGATTCCCTGATGGCTGTTGTCTTTGGATCCCATGATATGGGAAGGGCTCTCATGAACTTTCTGTTCACATCCTTGTTAGCATATGCCTTCCCATATAATCTCAGGTCATTTACCAACCTGTTGAATCTGTCAAACATTTCAGTAAGTGTTTCACCATTTTTCATTGTGAACCACTCATACTGTTGTGTTAACAGCTGCACTTTGTTTTCCCTCACTTCCTCAGTACCATCACAAAGGATTTGTATGGTATCCCATATAGATTTAGACGTGGTTAGATTCATGATACTATTTAGCATATCATCGTCTAAACCATTATACAGGATTCCAGTAACTTTTAGATCCTTTTTCACCTTTTCTCTTTCCTCTATCGTCATTTCATCAGTTGTCTTTGGAACAAGTTTTTCAAGAATACTGACTCCATTAACGACTTCTATAGGAATGAGCTTCTTGGGAACGTGAGGTCCTTCCTCTAGAATCTGCAAATATTCATCATCAATAGCTCTTAAATGAACTATCATTCTTTGTCTCCAGAAGAAGTATTTGCCCCTTTCCAACATGGGGACTTTACTGTTTCCAGCTTTATTGGCCATAGATAGTGATCGTATTTAGCAAGTGAAATCTGCTAAGAGGCTCTGATACCAATTGTTAGTGCAATATTAGCACAAGCGTTTGTAGAAGGGGGGGTTGAATACAAACACCTGAAACTTTTTGCACTTAAAAACTTTATATGGCTTATTGAAAACAGTCGAATAACCAGAAAAACTATATGGAATGAACACACAGATTCAAGCTAAAATAATTATATTATAACTCAAGGTTTTTCTGGAAATCTGTATAATCACAAATGTGATTTACAGCTACAAATTCTGTGAATAAAGTTCACAGCTTCTCACACTCACTAGCTTCTAATATTCTTTGAAATATCTCTCTCAAGATCTATTGCAAAGCTTCTCTCTAGTGTTTTGTGCTTCAGTGCTTGTTTGATCTGTTGGATGGATTCAATCAATCGTTATTTGTGTAATGAGAGCTCCGTTGCTTATATATCAATCAGTGGGTTGAAATCACGTTCTTGAGACGTGCTTCTCTTCTCAACTTAGCCGCAAGTATGTCACATCTAAACTTTATGTGTCAGACTGCTACAAACTTTGTTGCTGCTTTTCTTCCCCTGATCTGTGTGCATTTAATGCGTGAGAGTTCTCATTGGACCATTAACAAACTTCAAGAAATATCTTTCCAGTTAATATTTCTTGCCTCTGTAACACGTTACGTTGAATTCCGTGTAAGAACCGATGACGGATGTATGCTGTCACAACGATCCACTGACTGCTAGCCCTGACGGACTTTGATCAGTGCTTCTGGATCCCCTGGTGGTTATTGACTGGATCAGGGCTTCGTCCTTCACTTGAGTTATACTCAGTGCTTCTTGACCCTGATGGTTATAGCTGATGGCATACACTGATGGCTTCCACTGATGTCATGTTGGTCATTCTCCCTGACAGGTTACCCTGATGGGTTTGCCTGACACTGATATGTCCCGAAGTGTTTCACTGACGGATTGGTCTGCCCTCGTCATACCCTGACAGGTTCCCCTGACAGGTTCCCCTGATAGGTTCCCCCTGATGGGTTCCCTGATGGGTTCCCGCTGATGGGTTCCCACTAATGGGTTCCCCTGATGGGTTCCCCCTGATGGGTTCCCACTGATGGGTTCCCACCGATGGTACTTAATCAACGTAACTTTGATTTAGAACTTCTGATGTGCGGAATACTTCGTTTGCTTACAAGTAGCATCAGACATTCTCTTTCACTTTGTCAAGTCCTTTGAATGTTCTTGTTTTCTGACTTGTCTTGTGAAGTTATTAACTATTCACTGATGAATAAACTTATCATCAGTGGATGCAAAACTTGTGTTGATCTTAAGGTTTATAAAATACCTCAAGTATTTACAGTTGCACAATTTATTACATAATCATCATCATCATTCTTTTATTAAAGACTCGAAAAGTTTTGCTGTGAGTAGAATACCCTAAGAAGATACCTTCATCAGATTTTGCTTGAAATTTAGTCAAATACTCCTTACCATTGTTGTGAACATAGCAGGGACATCCAAAGATTTTGAAATAACTTATGTTCGGTTTTCTCCCCTTCCATAGCTCGTATGGAGTTTTGCCAAGTGTTGGATGAATGAGTGATCAATTTTGAGAGTAGCAAGCAGTGTTCACTGCTTCTGCCCAGAAGTACTCAGGAAGTCTAGCATCAGCAAGCAATGTTCTTCCAGCTTCTTCTAAGGTTCTGTTCTTTCTTTCAACCATTCCATTTTGCTGTGGAGTCCTTGGTGCAGAGAAGTTATGAGAAATTCCTTGCTCGTCACAGAACTCAATAAAGCCTCCAAAGTCGAATTCTCTTCCATGATCACTTCTTACTGACTTGATTCTGAGTTCTTTCTCATTTTGCACTTGTCTGCTGAATTTCTCAAACTCTGCTAATGCATCATTCTTGTGAGCAAGAAATAATGCCCATGTAAATCTAGTGGAATCATCCACAATAGTGAATGCATATTTCATTCCACCAAGACTACTTGCTATAAGGCCAAACAAATCAAGATGTAATAGCTGGAGAGGCATAGAGTTTGATTTTTCAAGTTTGCTTAAGAAAGATTGTTTTGTTTGCTTACCAAATTGACAAGCTCTACAAGGTTTTTCTTTTTCAAAGGAAAATTTAGGCAAACCTTTTACAAGATCTTTAGCAGCGAGTTTTGAAATCGTTTTAAAGTTTAAGTGTGAAAGTCTCTTATGCCATAACCAACTAGCATCTGCTGAAGCTTTAGCAAGAAAGCAGGTTGTTTCAGTAGGACTTAGCTTAGCCAAATCTACTACATAAACATTCCCATTTCTTGAACCAGAAAGCTTCAGAGAATTTGTTTGAAGATCTCTTACCTGACATTGATTGCTAGGATGGTGACCTTATGCCCTTTGTCACACAACTGGCTTATGCTAAGCAAGTTGTGCTTGAGACCCTCCACGTAGGCAACCTTGTTGAAGCAGATTAATCCATTCCCTGCTGAACCATATCCTTTAGTCCTTCCAGCACTATTATCTCCAAAGATCACTTGTGGTCCATCCTTTTCTTTGAAATTAGTGAGCAAGGCTTTATCTCCTGTCAGATGTCTTGAATATCCACTGTCCAAGTACCAAATTTGTTCCTTGCTCACAACCTGCAAAACATAAGCAATTACTTGGGTACCCAGCAAAACTTGGGTCCAGTAAGGTTAGTACCCTTGGGGACCCATACTTGTCTCATTTTTGATTTTTGAGACCAACCAAAATAGTAAGGGTCAGCAAGGCAAAGAGAAGCTATGTGGCCAATCCTATGGCAACAATAGCATCTCAAATGCATCATGTTGTAATGTGTGTGCTGCTTACCTCTTCTCTTAGATTGAGGTTGTTTCCAGTGTTTGCTCCTAACCCAACCTTTGCTAAATTTCAAATTCCTTGCATTATTGTAATTATAAGCAGGAGAAACATGATTCTTGCTAAACATTCCACCCTTGGTCTGTTTTGCACCATGTCCCTGCTTATAGTTACGGTCAGCAGGGAATTTGTTCTTTAACAAGGTAACATTTCTATTACCTTTGGTTTTAGTAGGAGTTTTACACTCTGTTGAATGCACAGAGATTGTTCTGCTAATAGACTCAGCATCACTTTCTCCACTACTTTCAGCAAGGACTTCGCAAGTCTCAGATCCAATTCCACTTCTGTCTAGCATGCTTCTTTGACTTTTCAGCAAAGCACATGCATTTAAAGAGGATTTGTTCCATGTGGAGATTGTAATAGTTAATTCCTCAACTTGGGAGGATAACTTAGACTCTCTCTCTTGAGAGTCTCTGAGGTGCTGTCTAAGCAAGGTCCTCTCATCATCAACAGCAAGTAACTCCAAATTCTCTGTTTGCACCTTTTCAAGTGTAAGCAAGATTTCAGAGTTCTTGCTCCTGAGTTGATCAGACTCTGCTGAAGCAACTCTCAGCAATCTTCTACATTTATGCCACTGAGATGCAACATCCTTAAGCAAGGAGCGCAACTCAGCTTCAGTGATGTCGGGAGAGTCAAAGTCAAATACCTCAGTAAGGTCAACCTCCTTGCTGGGATCAGATTCTCTTGCCATTAAGCAAAGGTTGGCAATTTCTGGTCCTGAGTCTGAGTCGCTTTCACTTTCACTCCAAGACTTTTCAGCAATAAGTCCCTTGTCCTTGATGTTTGAATTATTCTTCTGCTGGTACTTCTTCTTGTAATATTCTTTTCCCTTGCTCTTGTCATTAGCAGGGAATTTTTTTTCCTCTCTTGCTGAACTTCGGCAGTCAATAGCATAGTGACCAGGCTTTTTACAATTATAGCAGAGATCTTTAGATGAATCTCTCTTACTGCTGCTTGTGTTTCTTCTGAAATTTCCTCTATCCTTCTTCATGAACCTTCTGAATTTTCTGGCTAGCATAGCCATATCTTCATCACTATCAGCAGATTCAGAGTCAGAATCTACTTGTTGCTTAGACTCAGCAGCCTTCAAAGCAACTCTATCTTTCCTCCTCGGCTCAGATATAGCTTCTCTCTAAGCCAACTCCATTTCATAAGTCAGCAGGTTTCCATAGAGTTGTTGGAGATCAGTAGTGTGTAAATTCCTCAACTCTTTGACAGCAGTGGTCTTAGGATCCCACTGCCTTGGCAAGGATCTCATGAATTTAAGATTAATGTCCTTTGTGTCATAGGTCTTCCCTAGAGCACGCAAATTGTTAAGCAGGACAGTGAATCTCTCGTACATAGCAGTGAGATTCTCCCCTTGCTGCATGTTGAACATTTCATATTGTTGAATAAGCAAGGATTGCTTATTCTCTCTAACCTCAATTGTTCCTTCATTGAGTACTAGCAAGGCATCCCATACCTCTTTAGCAAAGGTGCAGTTGGATACACTTTCGAACATTTCCTCTTCAAGAGCCATGAAGAGAATGTTCATTGCCTTCTTATTGTATCCAACCAACTTCTTCTCTTCATCCGTCCATTCCTTTCTCTGCTTAGGAATGAGCTTATTTGGATCATCAGCAGATAGCTTTTCTGGAATGTAGGGTCCAACCTTTATTGCTACAAATAGTTCCTCATCAATGGCATCCATGTATACCTGTATTCTCAATTTCCAGTTAGCAAATCTATCTCTAGTACACATAGGAGGCTTGCCACCAAAATCACTTCTTAAAGCCATTAGAAAGTTTTAAGTTTGGATCCTCTCAAGCTGTAGGGCTTAGCAAAGAGTGTCAAGCTTTGATACCACTTGTTAGGTCCCAAAGGGTAAAAATACTAAAAGGGGGGGTTGAATAGTGTTTTTTCAAAAAGTAAGTCTTACTTAGAAAACTTTACTGAATTAAAAATCTTCTTGCTTATAAAAAGTTTCTTATGATTTTCAAAGAATTTAGCAGCGGAATTTGTTTTAAGCAAGGAACCCCTTAGGTTTTGTATCAAAAGTTAATGGCTTGAAGTAGCAAAGATAGTAAGTCTTTGCTGAACAAGTTCAACAGGACTAAAGCAAAGCACAGCAAAGCAAGGAAACAATATAAAAGATAAGCAGTAGAAGAGATAGAATTTTTATAGTGGTTCGGAATAATCCTACTCCACTCTTCTTCTCTTTTACTTGAGAATGCTATCACTATAATTTGTTCACACAGAACAATCAGCAAGAGGACACTTAGTCCAATTTACAATGGGTCACTTAGACCACTTTAGCAGGACACTTAGTCCAATTTTGTCACACAGACACTAAGAAGATTTCAGAAAATCTTGCTTGCTATCTTCAAGTAGATGGCTCCTTGGTTGAGCAGATAGATAGCACTTGTTCAAGCTTTGTGATGTCTTGTTGTAGTCTTTAAGATATCAGAGAATTTTGTTCAGGAGGTAATTGGTTCATTGGTTAGTCATAAATGAAATTTATGAAATTTATGACTTCTATTTATACTCCTCCAAAGAATCTATCCGTTGGAAATTTGAAATAGATCCGTTGAAGTGTACTGTCCTTGATGTGACTTGTACCTTTTCAACAGTCCTTGCTTAGTTCAAAAAGTTAGCTGTTTTTCTGTCTTCTAGTGCCCTTCAGAAGAGTTTCTCAGAAGTTGACTAAGCAAGGAATAAGATAGCTTTTTTGACAATCTTCACTTTGACAGGCAAAGGATCTTGCTTACTAAAGTCCTTGCTTATTTCCATTCTAAGCAGGACTATACTTGGAAAATTCTTCGTCTTCAGAATCCTTCATAGCAGGCTTATCAGTAGACTTCAATGGTGATCAAAGGTCCTTGCTTAACTACAAATTATATCCACCTAACATGTTGGGTATTTTTCTAAGTCCTTTTACATTGTCTAAGCAAGGACTATATTACATCATCAATTCTTATATATTAAACACATAATGAAAGTTTAAGCAAAGATAATATAACCAGGGGTGCAACAACAGTTTACTACTTCTCGATTGGCAACGACTACCTCTAAGGGATTAGGTAGACGTTCCGACAGGACTAGCATGCTATTAGCTAATCGTTCAAAAATAAAACTGCGAGTAGCACCCGAATCAAACAACACATGTGCAGGCATGGAGTTCACTAGTAGTGTACCTATCACAACATCGTCAGAAGCCACATCATCTTGCACCGACATATTGTAAGTCTTTGCTTGTGGTCGCACGGGCACGGTGTTGGCTCCTGTCAGCATTGGTCTGCCACTTTTCTTCTGAGGGCAATTAGGAGAAATGTGTCCTTCCATTCCACATGTATAACATGTCCTTACTGCAGCGAGCAGTCTATTATTTTGCTGGGGTTGTTGCTGTGGTCTCCCTTATGGTGGGATCGCGGCAGGATTCAATGTTGGGGAGGTTGAGGAGAAGTGTCCTGGTTGGTGACACTTGAAGCAAACATCCTTCCCCCTCAAACATGGGGTTGAGCCATGGTTCTTCCCATAATTTGAACATATCGTAGTTCTCCTTGCAATGCCATCCGATGGTTGTTCCTTCCATTTCCTCTTCCCACTGTTGATCAAACTACTATTATGGTTGCTTCCTTCCTCCTTCTTCACAATCACACCACCAAAGTTCTGATGGTTTCCTTTATTGTTCCCTTTCTTCCTGTCTCCTTTCTTGTTTTCTCGATTGTACTCATGTACCGTCTTATTGCTCCATTCTGCGATTCTTGCTTTTTCCACAACTGCGTCAAAAGTCTCTAGTTGGAAAATTGCTACCTGCCTCAGGATCCAAGGGTTCAACCCTTGCTCAAATCTTCGGGCCTTTCTTTCCTCATCGCTTACTTGATGAGGAGCATACCTCATCAGTTCATTAACTTTGCCTCATATTCATCCACCATCATGGACCCTTGCTTCAAGTTCAGAAATTTTAACTCCATTGCATTGGAGACACTAAGGGGGTAAAATTTTTCCCTGAACTTCAGGGTGAATAGTTCCCAGGTTATCACTGTATCGGTGTCCCTTGCAGTTTCCCTTTTTATCAGTTCCATTCTTTTGGCACCTTTCCATCAGTGGTTGGCTTCCTCTTTCAGCATGAAAGCTGCATACTTAGTCTTACAATCTTCTGGCACATCTACTAGGTCGAAGGCTTTCTCGGTCTCTTCCAACCAATATTGTGCTACAGTGGGTCCTCATTTCCCATCAAAGGTTGGCGGGTTGATGCCAGTGAACTCGGTTGCGGTGGTGGGGGAGCTGGTTGGTTCGCAGCCACGGCCTCGCGAATAATCTAAAGAAATTGAGCTAGTGGGTTATCGTTTGCATTCCTTGTGGCATTGTTGTTGGCAGAATTATTGTCATTAACAAGGGGTGGTGGTGGAACATGTGGGGGGTTGCGGTTCATCCCAACCACATCCTCCGAGCTATCGTCCTCTACGACAACTTCGTCAGCATTACCAGCTTGGTTTTCTCTTTCTAAATCTGCCAAATTTTCAGACTGTGAAAATTCGTTACGGAGATTTCTTCTTCCGGGTCTTCCTGGTCTCCTTGCTCTAGCCATAATCTAGTATTATATACGTAAAGAGTTAAACATCCTCCATGAAACATTCCATTCTTTATGTGGCTCAAGAATTTATAACTTAATAAAGTGAAAAACATTAAGCAGCACATAAGCATTTAGATACATCAAAGTATTTATCATTCATGTACATAGGAGGCTATCATAGACATCGCCCTCAAACATTCTTAAGTCCCCACACAAGTCAAAATACAATATCAAGGCAAAATACATCTGTGATAGTCGTAACTACCCAACAGAGTTCAAAACAAGCACAAAATAACCTCCACTTAAATTATACATCAGCTTCTATAACTAATCTTCCTCGTCTTCCGTGTCCAATGATCCTTCACGTTCCGCCTCCCTTTCCCAATGTTGAGACTGTATACGAGTCTCCTCGATGCGGCAAGCGCAGCGGTTACTCATTTGCTCCAAACCTGTCACTGTGGGATTAGTTGTTGCTGCTGCTACCATCTATGCATGCATCTCTAGTGCCAGCCGATGGTACAGGTTCTGAGTCAACCAAAAAGAGGATTGCCATGCTGATGTTGTTGTGCGAAACCTAGTAATAGTGGCAGCCTATCGTCGAACTGTCATGGTGCAAGCTGCTAGGCGATGGTGAACTTCTGCGTCATACTCACGTACTATTCTGTCGTGGGATAGTACTGACACTCGAGGCAAAGGTGAGGCGAGTCTAAGAGTATCCTGCCCTGCTGTAGGGGCATCCTGCACCATACCATGGTTACGGCTGAAACAATGACGTCGTACACTCTTCCGTGCTGTGTGGCAAATACGCAGCCCCCGACGAACGGTAGAGGGTTCGACTTCTTGTGTTGGTGCTGGGACAAGGCTGGGGCCCTCTTGCAGTGGAGATGGTTGATGCCAATCTAGTAATACAGGAATGAACAACTGAGACTCTATGCTAGGCTCCTCTTCCTCGTCGGATGAGATGTCAAAAACTGGGCTATCTACCCTACGAAAAAGTGTAGGGGATCTAGAACGATCTCTGGCCATCTACATGAAACAATCCAAGTTATAAATTCTAAACTTCTCAATAAAACAAAACGCAACGATAAATCAAAAAGGTGGTGCCTTAGTTTGCTTTTATCATTACTAAGCAGTCCTAATCTTATCT
The DNA here is from genome assembly GCA_014636745.2 of Centella asiatica. NCBI lineage: Eukaryota > Viridiplantae > Streptophyta > Magnoliopsida > Apiales > Apiaceae > Centella > Centella asiatica. The sequence continues at coordinate 24,423,602 of CM025787.1, forward strand.
TGACTCTAATAAAACCTTAAACTTGGACCCATTAACATGCCTTAGTACTTCCATTCTAGCGTCAACTTCCTAAATCTCCTTTACTTGAGGAATTTTGGGACATACCACATTATTCCCTATTCCTAGATGCAGCTTACGGGTAGTGTTTCCTTACGAATCACTTGTAGTCGTAACTTGGCTCTGATACCAACTATGACGACCCCAAAATCCCTTACTGGATCAGAGCTTCGTCAAAAGAAGGAAAAGATAACCATACATCCATTCATAGTATAAATACTGGATAAAGGCAATATTTAAGCATCATTACAACCCAAAAATAATACAATTACAGCGGAAGCTATTTAAACTTTGTAAATTACAATTCCAAGATCATTACAACTTCTAACATCTTCCTTCTTTCCTTCCTCAGGGTAAAAAAAATAACTTAGTAGTCGATCATCTTTGTTTTCCTCTTATCAGAGGGTACAACCTTTGCATTGTGTCCTGCAAGACATTTAAGTTCAACAAGAGTGAGCGATTTTCGCCCAGCAAGTATATAAACAATTTAGAGGAAAACTCTGAAATATTTAAAGAAGTTCAATTCTGTTTGTGAGGCTCAGTGAAACAATACTAATGCCTCGGAAATCCTTGAGAAATCTTTAAGATTACTGATGATAAGCAACGTGTAATCCTTCTTGAAGAAAGACAGGTATGCACCTATGTACACTTTCTCAAAATATCCATCGGGGGCTAAACCCGTTGGATCTGCTAACCATACAGTACACAGCTGGCCTAACTATGACAGCATGATCCCTCCTTGTGTGAACGTACGTAGCCACTTATAATTCCTCTAGGTCAAGTGAAGAACAAATCAGCACCTTTCCTTTCCTCTGGCCAACCATGTGGCATAACCCATTTAAGGGACATATCATTCTCATTTATTTGCACAGATATAAGATTTAGAATTAACTAAAAATCAAAGCTCAGTTATATCCATGCATTATCATTCATATCATGCTAGCGGAATTTAAAGCATAACATGCTCATTCTTAAAAACAATTAAAACATATAATCAAGTCTTGCACGCATATCGAATCAAATGATATTGCGTTAAATTGAAATAAGCATCAAACTGAATGTATATACTTGCCTCGGTCCTTTGCACTCAATCAAATTCAATTTACTCGTGAGTGAAAAATTCTGTAAAAATATACATATCACAAGATGAATTTAATACCTTGGTTAAGGTATGAGAGAAAATGCACATGTGATGTCCTTAAACTTTTTAATGTCTCAATTGATATAAAAATTGTTGAGGTTAAATAATTAATTAAAACATCTTAAAATAATTTAAGAAAATAATATTTTATATTTTCAAAAACAAACTGTTCAACAGGAAATTACGTCACTTTAACTCATCGGAGACTATGGATGACGTCATCAGAGACTAAACTTAGCCTGTCGAAGACTAAGGCTGACGTCATCAGCGACTAAACTTAGCCTGTCGGAGACTAAGGCTGACGTCATCAGAGACTAAACTTAGCCTGTCGGCTGACGTCATCGGAGACTAAACTTAGCCTGTTAGCTGACATCATCAGAGACTAAACTTAGCCTGTAGGAGACTAAGTTAAAACTTGTCTCAAATACAGTGGTGTCTTCCTCACTCCTCCATGGGTGGTGTTCCTAACCATAACTATACTTAGGTCAAAACTCCTCATTATTATCTCAGTAATACATAACATTTCATATGGTCTGCATGCCCTCCTAGACATAGTTTAGGGTTCAAACTCAGGTTGACGAATACTCAAGCATGGGGTTGTAACTACCGACAACAGAATGTTTGGTAGTTAAAGGTTTGTCTACCAGGTGGTTGTCAACATTTTTACACTCATCTTGGGTAGCTTTTTGAAATAAATAACATTAACTCCGGGTGTTAAAAACATGCATCAAATCATACTTTTGGAAATAAATGAACAAGGTATTAAACGTGGTATGCATGACAGAACAAAGTGTAAGAAATAGAGCAGGACTTTAATGAAATGCTCTTACCTCCTTGGCTGCAAGAATGAGTTAAAAGCTCTAGTTGTTTTTCCAAAAAGGGCAGTTGTTTTGAGAGTAAGCTTGGATTTGGTGGTACACTGTATAGAAGTTTATGAAAGTGGGGTTAGGGTTGTACCAACATGATATATATATATGTATGTATATGTCACCTGTTGAGCAACAAAGGTCGTTGGATTTATTTGATATAAGCCGTTGGCCATGAAAAGAAAAGAAGTGACTGGTGAGAAAAAGGGCAATTGCAACGGCTGCTAGTGCCCATAGGTCGCTTATCATAGCCCACTCTAGGGTACTGATGGAGGTGATGCACATTAAATGCTACTGTCTCCCAGCAGTTAGGTTTTAAAATAAAAACGGGTACTGTTGCTAAACTTGTTCACACTTGGTAAGCCCTTTCTCGCGTGAACACACTCACAGACAATTCTTGAAGGTAATAATCTTTTGAATACTTGAGCTTCAAAATACATTTAAAATCTTTTGGACATCACATTGCCATAGAATTTTTATAAAAAAATATAATTTCATCATTTATACCCAATAAGGAAATAAACCTTCATGCAGAAAATAAAAAATAAATTTCATAATCAAAATTTCATTGACATTTTCGGGTTCTCACAGGAAATAAATAACGATTAGTCCCTGACACTTCAACTTTAGTCTTTGGTGACGTTATCACTAGTCTCTGGTCTTTTAGTCCCTGATGACGTCAGATTGTGTAGTCTCGAATAGAGTTATTTAGTCTCTGATGCTTTAAGGTTTTGTCTCTGATGACGTCAACTTAGTCTCTTATGCTTTTAAACTTAGTCTTTGATGACGTAAGTCTTAGTCTCCGATAGGCAAAACTAGTCTCTGATATATAAAAATCCTTAATCTCTAACAAGTTTTCCTAATCTCTGTCAAGCCTTTTTGCAAACTCCAACGGATCAAATACACATTTTGACTTGCTGAAGCTTTGATACTCTAATCCAGCAGTTACTTACAAATAAAGAATAATTGTATCTCTTTACAAAGAATGAATGAATTACAAACAAAGAGATAACTACTGGCTACAAAACTTCAGTGTTACTAATTAACACTTTCTATACATTTGTACTTTAAGTAATCTAAAGACAATCATCATCAAATGTTCTAAAACCTAACATCGTCTAAACCATTATATAGGATGCTTGTGACTTTCAAATCCTTCTTTACTTTCCCTCTTTCCTCTAGTGCCATCTCATTAGTGGTCTTTGGAATTAATTTTTCTGGGACACTGACTCCATTGACAACCTCTTGGGGAATAAACTTCTTTGGAACGTGAAGGCATTCCTCCAGAATTTGCAAGTATTCATCATCGATTGCTCTTAGATGAACTATTATTCTTTGTTTCCAGAAAAAGTATTTTCTTCTTTCCAACATGGGGACTTTGTTATTTCCAGCTTTGCTGGCCATCTTCAATGATTGTCTAGCAAGTGTAATCTGTTGGTGGGCTCTGATACCAATTGTTAGAACAAAATAGGCTAAAATGTTTGTAAGGGGTGAGGGTGAGGGTGGGGGTGGAGGTGGGGGTGGGGGGGGGGGGGGGGGGGGGAATACAACACTACAAACTTTTCATTTTTCTACGTCTTTTTGCACAAGTTGAAAGATCAGAAAAACTTAAAGAAATAAAGATAAGTACACACACATTTAAGTTAAAATAGTTATATTAAAACTTGGAGTTTTTCTGGAAATCTGGTTAATCACAAATGTGATTAATCAGCTACAAGTTCTGTAAATGATTACAGCTTCAAATTCACACTCACTAGCTTCTCACTTTCTTTGAAATATTTCTCTCAAGATATATTACACAGTTTCTCTAGTGTTTTGTGTGCTTCAATGTGTTTTTTTGATCCGTTGGATTGATTTTTTTCTTTTATATGAGAAATCTTTTGCCTGTGTATCAAATAAGTGGATGAACCCACGTGCTTAAACGTGTTGCTCTTTTCAACTTCGCCGCCTATGTGTCACATCGATGTCCTTTAGGAACTATGTGTCAGACTGCTGCTACTTTTGTTGCTTCTTTTTCATCCCCTGATCTGCGTGCATTTAATGATCGAGAGTTATCATTGGACCACCAAACTTCAAGAAATATCTTTTCAGATTATATCTCTTACTTCTTCAACAAGCTTCGTTAATTTGCGTGTAGGACCTAATGACTAGTGTATGCCGTCACAACTGTCCACTAATAGCAAGCCCTGATATGGACTTGATCAGTGCTTCTGGATTCCCCTGATGACAAGTCCCGATTAAGACTAGATCAGTGCTTCAAACTTCATTTGAGTTATCCAAGTGCTCCTTGATCCACTAACGTTGAGACTTAGAGCATCCACTGATGGCTTTCACTGATGCAGTGCTAAGGTTTTCCCCTTAAGGGTTTCCCTGATGAGTTAGCTTGTCACTGTCATACCCTGATAAGTTCCCCTGACAGGTTGGCATGTTACTGTCATGCCCTGACACGTTTCCCCTGATGAGTTTGGTTTTTTTTACTTCCATACCCTAACGAGTTGGTCTGCCTTTATTATACCCTGACGAGTTTCCCTAATGATTTTTAATCCCTAAAGCTTTGTTGATCTTATTTGGAATGTCTGATGTGTGGAATAACTTAAGTGACTTTTAGTAACAACAGACATTCCTCTTCACTATCAAGTCCTTTATAAGTTTTCACTGATGACTTGTATAGTGTAGAGCAATTCATTCCCTGATGACCAAATTGATCATCAGTGGATGCAAAACTTGTGCAGATACTTAGGTTTATTGAATACCTTAAGTATTTACATATGCACAACTTATTTTCTAAACATCATCATCATTATTTATCTCTAACATTCGTCTAATCTTAGTTTTTATATGATTTAATTATTTGAATTTTATAAAATTATGATATAGTATGTGTTAGATTATTTGAACCCAATAAAACTATAGTAGAGTATAAATTTTATTGTGTCTATTTATTTTGAGACATTTATATGTGTATATATATATATGCATTTGTTGACATAGAATGCAGCACAACTCCAGGGAGACTTGTTATGGGATATGATCCTTTTCTTTAAGAGATCTTAAATCTCTTTTGACAGTGGTTGATAAGCTCATGACTTGTCTGGATAGGTCTATTATATCGTCACTTCTGTTATTACAAGTGGAAATATATATATATATATATATATATATATATATATATATATATATATATATATAATTTTTGAAGATTTTATATAAGAAAAGTATAAAAAAAAGCATGAAAAGGAGAAATAAATTAAATAAAATATAAAAATATAATTTAGCCAAGGAACTAGATAAATTTGGAATAAGTGTTAACAAGTTGGATGAATGCACAAAATTTAATATTTTTAATGGGATGGTTTGGGAAGGCTACTCATTCCATACTCGTCTTTGTCACCGAATATTATCCATATTAGGGTTAGCTACAATGACGCCATTTTCGCAAACCAATACTTTAAGTCACTCAACCATACTTTCACATTGTGTTATTGATCAGAATAGAATAAGAATTTCATTTTATATTTTATTGTAATAGAAATTTTTACTTTAATGAAATAAATCTTCATCGAATCAATTTTTTCTATCCATAAATAGCATTAAATGTAAAAAAGACTTTTAACAAAAATACAAATAAAATTAGTGATTAAAAATTCATTCATTATAAAAATTTAAAGATTCGAAGTATGCTCCTATCAATAACTATCATCTTTTGATGTACATATTTTATTTTTCCTCGCCAATTAATTTTACTCTTCTATACAAAAATTGTATGATAACATATTCGGCATTTTAATTTGAAAGAAAAGGACGTCAATTTTTTAAAATTTACATGGAATTATATTAAAATTTTATTTGAAAAAGATTTAAAGACTCTAATTTATGAATTTATGGATGACAATGACATAACTTATGTCTAGATGTTGGGTTGTGAGAGTGCATCATATATTTAGAGAGAGGAATGAGTATGCACATTGACGTGCTATAAGTGTACCCGAGGTGCTGTCGATCATTATTTTATGAATAAATTTAGTTACACCCTCAAAATTTATGATCACTCTGACAAGTGATTATAAATTTTATTATTTTTTTAATATGAACTATTAAAAATTATTTTTTTTCAAATTAAAATTTTAAATTTATTAACATGGAATGACATAATTCATAATTGTTTATGAGAATTAGTATGAATTTGTGTCATTTTCTCATTAAAAATCTAATCAAGTTATATTTAGTTGGAGATTCCTAAATATCTTCTTTACCAAATTATATAATGTTAATTTTTTTTTTCATTATAAACTGTGTTTTTGCCCCTTTTGTAACTATAAGTAAAATTAAAAAAATTAAAAATTTTTTATATACAAACTTTTACTACTCCAAAGCCTATAATTTATTGAAAATTAAGATTGTGTTTCATTGAAAAAAATGGAATGATGTAGAAATGTAATGGATGAATAAAAAGAAAATTATGGTGAAAAATAAAATTTACAAAAAATATTAGAGGAGTATGAAAATAGAAAAGTAGTAGATTATGTATAAAATTTTAATTATGATAAAATTGATAAACTTTATCTTAAAAGATAAATTTAAAAATACATATAAATTTATAAAAATAAAATAATCAAATAATAAATTTTATACATAAATAAATTAACAAATAATATAAAATTCGAACCGTTTAGCCTTATGGGTTTTGTTATTTTCTGCAGCGCCATTCCTCACGTCCAAACAGAACCTTATATAACAGAGAACACAATCGTTTTCCCCCAATTTTCATATCTCGGAGGAGATTGAAATTGAGAACGAAACCCTAAATTGATAGATACGGTCTTCTTCTTCCATGGATATCCTGAAGCAAGAGTTGTTGAAGAAACGTCAGAGTCTCTCCGAACAAGTCGGCGGTAAACGGGTCTTCAAGCGCTCCGAAATCGAACAAAAACGGATACAACAGCTTCGCGAAGAAGAGAGACGCGAGGCCGAAGCTAAATTGCTCCGCCAAAAGCAGCAACACCAGCAAAATTCGGATTCTAATCCCAATTCCTCATCAAACCCTAGTTCATCCTCCGAAATCCCCAAATCTAGATCCGATTCTGCCTCTGCTTCAGCCTCGAAAACCCTAACCGATGAAGAAAAGATCGACCTGCTTAATCTCCCGAAGCAAGAGGTGATTCGCCGGCTTCGTTTGCTCAAACAGCCGATTACGCTGTTTGGGGAAGACGATGAGGCTAGATTGGAGAGATTGAAGTATGTTTTGAAAACTGGATTGTTTGAAGTTGACGATAGTGATATGACCGAGGGCCAGACGAATGATTTTTTGCGGGATATTGTGGAGTTGAAGAAGCGGCAAAAGTTGGGGAATATGGGTGACAGGAAGCGGAAGGCAACTGAGGATCGATCGGAGGATAATGACGGTGGAGGTGGTGATGAGGATGTGAGTGGGGATGGAGCGTCGTCTGGTATGGATCAAGATAAGGATATAAAGCGAATGAAGGCAAATTTTGAGGAGTTGTGTGATGAGGATAAGATTCTTGTGTTTTTTAAAAGGCTTTTGATTGAGTGGAAACAAGAGCTGGATGAGATGACGGATACCGAGAAGAGGACAGCCAAAGGGAAGTCCATTGTTGCCACATTTAAGCAGTGTGCGAGGTACTTGAATCCGTTGTTCAAGTTCTGCAGGAAGAAGGTAAGTTTTGTGGGGCTATGATAGTTAATTTAGTTACATATTGTTCAGTTTCTGCTACTTTTGCTAGTTTATGTTGTATAGTTCAGAAATCCTGCCTTGAACTTTGTATTGAAGGCCATGTATTTGGTAAAGCATATATGCATTGTGTGGGAGCTCTATAACTGTCATTTATCAGTAGGACAGTCTACACTCCTATTGTTCATTTTAATTATTTTGAAGATATATTTTGTTTATGTAAGTTATCATTTAGAAAAGTGTCTTAATAAATAACACACACACAAGACCATTGAATTCATAAGAGGTTATCTAGCTACCATATTGGACATGAAGTTTATACTGAAAGTTTGGGATTGTTTAAGATAGTAACACTAACTCTTGTCTCTTGATTTAAACCTTAAACTGAAAATCACAAACGCAGTTCGTTCTCTTTTATAAAGGGTTAGAACATCGTTTTACCAAGTACATACTGAGAAGATAGAGTTCTTATCCATTACATGGTTAATAGATGATGATTGAATAATTAGTTTCAATGATGAAACGTGGGAAAATGTAGCTCTGAATGATAATACATGTTTGTCAGATATAGGAGTATTTGAGTTTGTGCTGGAATATAAGTCCTTTTTACAAGCTATCGCTGATTAAGAATATTGATGATTATTTTCTATATAACAATAGTATGCATGTTTTTTGCATTATCAGGGACGTTTTCAGTGTTCCTCTCTTTAACAAGGAGCATGGATTGTCTTGCCTTTTTCGGTTGTGTGAGAGGGACTGTTGCACCTTAGTGTGCCTTTCACGACAATGATCTAGATTCTTACTAGAAAACAAAAGAAAAACTTATAATTGGCTTTTGAATAAGCAAAAGCCAAGAAATTTTAGGACTTGACAACTAACTGAAATGATGTACTTACAAATCTTTGGTAAAATTATTTTTGTGTAAGGGAATTTATTTATTTGAAAAAGATATGATTTATCTTATATCTGGAACTCTACAAATGTTTGTTCCTATTTATTAAGTTATCAAAACCTGTCAACCCCATAAATTACTTGAGGAAAGAAGGAAAAACTTTTCATCCTTTAAATAAGTTACTTTAGCATGAACAGTTATGTAATTGACAAATTGACTACATAATTGAACACTAACAAATTGGTCTTTATCAGGAGGTTGGGTTACAATCCGATATGTAGACATTGCTATGTGAAGGTTGTTATAGTTGTAGTGTTTTCCTAAGCTCTGGCGCTTTTGAGTTGAAGTTACTTTTCTTGCTTGGATTGCCAAAGATAGATTCCAGTTGCAGATATTGGCACAAATATTTGGAGAATATATGCACATCATGGTTTGTATTGTTAAGTCGAACTTAAATAAAGAGTATTATTGATTTCATTGATTAGAACAAGACTAGAAGTCAATAGTGTCCGAAGGTAAATTGAACAAGAGAAATTTACCTAGTTTGTCTTAGGGCCCTATTGGTTGTTGGCATGTTTAAGTAAAAGGTAGCCTTTTAAATTCAACAGGAATTATAGCTGAATTTAAATTATGACATTATGGAAATTGGTAAGTAGTATATGTGGTGTATATAGCTCGATGATCCATTATTGAGATTCACTGAGACTACCCATTTTTTGACATACTTGTATTGTTGTCAGCTAAATAATTATTAAAAAAGGAGTAAATATATATGATTCATCCATTAGCTTCTGCTTTGGTCATGTTTGGTGGTAACTGTAGTTTTTCTTGTCATATTAGTTGCGGTATATCTGATATTTTTGCTTATAGGTTCTTCCTGATGACATTCGACAAGCTTTGATGTTAGTGGTCAACTGCTGCATGAAGCGAGACTATCTAGCTGCAATGGATCACTATATCAGGATGGCTATTGGTAATGCACCTTGGCCTATTGGTGTTACTATGGTTGGTATTCATGAACGTTCAGCTCGTGAAAAAATCTACACCAACAGTGTGGCGCACATTATGAATGATGAGACAACTCGAAAGTATTTGCAGTCAGTCAAGAGATTAATGACATTCTGCCAACGACGCTATCCAACAATGCCTTCCAAAGCAGTTGAGTTCAACAGCTTAGCAAATGGCAGTGACTTGCAGTCATTGTTAGCAGAAGAGAGGAGTTCTGGTGGTAGTCACCCTACTGAGGAAAGGCTACGGCTGATGTCTGCACCAAGTGACGGCTGATTGCTGCATTGATAGTCAATTTCTTATGGACCGAGTGGTTGTTCTTTATGTCATCTTATGTCATGTTTCTTGGAACTTGGTTGTGAAATTGTATCAACTCTTCTTGAAGGATATTGTAAAACTCAATTGAGATATTTATCGAACCACAGGTTCTAGTGTCCTATGTAATGAGATGCTTTATATACTAAAATAATTTGGTATGCATGTCTTGTACTCTCAGTGTTCAAAAATTACTGTAAGATCACAAAAGTTAATGGTCAAATAAATTTTATTTATTAGAGACAACTCCTCTTTTTGTTTCTTTTGTTCTTTCCTTTAAGAGCTTTCCGGCCTTTAGGGAAATGTTCATTCCTTACATCTCTAAAATCTGAAACTCGGGACTTCTGTTAAGTGAATAAGTCTGATATGGTTAGGTCAATAAATGAATATAAAATCTCTTTCACTTGAGTAAATTTATTTTGATTTCTAATGGTTTAACCACAAGACAAACTCCATAATGAACATGACGAGCACTAATATGGTATACATAACACACAACTTGAGCCCATCGATATGATGGTATCTTATGGATGTAAGTACTTCATACGATTAAGGAAAATTGTTTACGGTACCTTTTGCTATTAATACTTACAACACTTAAAGTGGATTGTTACAATGTATGTATTAACTTTAATCACTTTTAGTTGATAAGACGGTGAATTGACTCAATATTTATATATTGATTCAACTGGGTTATATGTATATATTTAATTATTTTTAATTTTAAATATTTGACTTTAATTTATCTGTGTTTTTTCAATTATTTTTAATATTAAATTGTTGATTTATAATTTACTTAAGTACGTTTTAGAGTTACTAAATAATTAGTAGACTGTTGAAATCTTTAATCGTAAATAATATTTTCAAAAATTGATATAACAAAAATTTTGTAACACGAGTAAATGAAATTTTAAAATAGAAAAATCAACGCATGGAATTAACAACTTAGAAAAAAAGAAAATGAGGACATCTTTAACAAGAAAACTCTTCTCAAATAAATTAAATTATTTGTAATTAATTTTATGAATAAAGTAAATAAAATTTCTTACGAGGAATATTTTTATTCGTAATTAATCATAAAATAAATTACAGTACCATCTAATCAAACAAAGTAAATTGAAAAATTAAAAATTTTCAAATACTATTAGATATATACTTGATTGATCTGATATATAAATAGAATAAAATTTACAGTCTAATTTTTTATTATTATAAAATAATTATAATATAAATATTCAAAAAACTCGAATTCACTTTAATTAGAATAAATATTACAGACTGATATATAAATATATATATATATATATATATATATATATATTATTTTTTATTTATTTTTATTTTATTTTATTTAATATTATAAAATTGAGAAAAAAAGATGATAAAATTGTAATATAAATAAAAAAAATTGCTCTAAAAAACGCGCACACTCTAATTCTAATTAAATTTGAACAATTGGACGATTCAAAACATGATTTGAATTTATTGAACAATTTATGTTTAACTTGTCTGGATTTATTTATGATATCCAACATGCGTTTAACTCAATCATCGAGCCAATTTTGAATAATGTTTCATTTACTAAATAAATCGTCATGTTTAGCTCTATTGAATTAAGCATAATTAATTAAATTTGACTAAAACTCGGACTTATTTACAAGCCTCTTAAATGTGTGAAACATAAAGGTACTATTGTTACTAAAGAAAAAAATAGTTTCATAAATATGTTGTTGTTTTTAAGCACGAGGCTTATTTTAATTAAAATGTGCATTTTGAAATTCATTTTTACATTAAAAAATATATATTGATCTATTCTATAATTTAATACAATATACTTATATCAGTTAGTAATTAAAAAACATTATTAGAATTTATACATGTGATAATTGATCTTAAGTAAATCATTCAATAATATTTTTATTGAAAAATAAGTCGAATTAACTCCAAAAAAATAAACTATACATGCTATGAATATTATACAAACGGGGCAAATAATTTCACTAGGAGGAGACCCAAAACCCCACAAAAACCCCTGAAGAACTCAAATAGGTGAGGGGTGAAATAATGAGTGGAGGTGCGCCAGATTTCTTCTACAGAGAAGCTCAGCGTCTTGGATATGTCGCCCGATCCGCCTTTAAGGTTCATTTTTTTCCCTTTCCTCTCTCAAATTAATTTTCATTTTTATACATAGTTAAATTGAATCGTAGATTGGAGCAGTATTTAATTTATTGGCTATTATTTGTGTGTTTATGGGTTGGTTGGGAGAACAGCTACTTCAGATGCAGAAGCAGTACAAACTCATTACGCCAGGTTCCTCTGTTCTTGATCTTGGTTGTGCTCCTGGTGCTTGGCTGCAGGTCTATCTCTTCACCGATATTTAAAAAGAAAAAAATTAATATGATATGTTTTTGATTTCTTTGTCAAGTTAAATTTTTTAGAGAGATTTCAAGTTGGGCTGCTCTTCTTTTGTTTAAAGAAAATGTAATTAATTAAATACAGGTAGCTTGTCAAAGCTTAGGTCCATTGAAAAATGGAGGGTCTGTTGTGGGGATTGATCTTAAGGTGATTTGATTCAGTGAATCTAGTAGTGCTCGTAGATAGCTACGATAATGTGATAATTTACCGGTTCTCTATTTTTGGGCATGTGGGAATATGCAGAGCAGAAGATGAAGGTTCCTCCTCTTTGTGATTCAAGGGTTCAGACCATTTCTGCTGATGTCATGAACATCCCCAAAGACCAAATCAAGAAACTTTCTCCTCAGGTATAAAACAATTTATTCATGAAACTTGATTCCTCATTGGCTGGTACTCAATTTTTAAGTTTGATCTGATTGTAGCGGCTGAACATCTCATTAATTCTTTTTATGGCATAATCTGGTGTTTTTGTTCCTTTCTTTAGATTGGTGACTTGGTTTTGTTATCAGTACTTGAATTGGTAGCCAATCAAATACATTTTCAAGTGGATAATTCACCTAACTGATAATCATCTTCCGTCTATATGTTAAGGAGTATGTCGATCTCCTTAAGAAATACACAAATTATGATTGAAAATCCCTCTGCTCAACTACGAATAATACTGTGGAAGTGCTTCGTCCTGAAGGAGCATGAAATGTTTTAGTGCACCTAAACATAAAATCTTGCGTGCAAGATTTTCTCCTTCTGATGCTCACATTCATTTTTGTATTAGTTGTTGATTTTCGTTATCTTTGAAAATCAATCACATTAAACCCAGAGTATGCATATAATATGCTCTCCCTTTGTTCCTAATTATATGACTATTATTGACTTAAACGTCAACTTATGTACTATTTTTTCCATATGTAGAAACTTCCACTCTTAAGTGTTTACATTCCATTCTAGATATAAGGTGCGCTCAATTGTTTAATTGTAAGTTGTGAATATTATATATGATTAAGAAAGTACTTCTGGTTACATGATTTAGTTTTTCAAACAATTCAAATAAATCATGTTAATTTTATACTTGAAAACTGTTTAAAATTGACTTCAAAAAGTCAACAATGTTCTTAAATTTGGGCAGAGGGAGAGCTTGAATTTTCCAGCTATTTTTCGTTGTAGTTCAGTTTTAAGGTGTCTATCTCAAGATTTTTTGGAAAGTTCTTTTTTATACACATGAAGAGTTTCATGTGGCTTAAATAAAGGAATATTTGAAGATAGAGGAGTTCCTGGTTGATTTTTAGGAACTGGTGTAAAGTGGAAGATTGCTGTTGGTTGGAGGTGACAAGATATTCACCAATAGTTTGTAAATACTTATTAGTATAATTATTTTGCTCATAAATATTTTGAATATCCTTAGCCAGAAGTGTATCGCCATCTTTCTTTTTGAAAGGTATAGCATTTAAAATATTGATTGGATCAATAGGGACTTTAATTCCTCTTGTAGGTGGAAATTAGAGGTAATATTTTCCAAGAGCTACACATCCTGACGTAATATTAGAAGAACAACCTAATATTCTACAAAATTGCTATAACTGCAACAACATTTACGAATAGAATATCAATGGAGACTCAAAATATCATATTCTGAAGAAACTTCGGCAAATGTCCATAGTTGCTCCAGCTTATCGGACAACCCATGTCTCATATCAGTTAGCAGCTCATATCATTATAGCTGGTTTTACTGGTTAACTTAAAGGTTGGTGGGATGAATATCTTCAAGAAAGTGATAAAAATGATATACTTCATGCAATCAAATTAAATTTAGATAGTCAACAAATCCTCCAAGGTGGAGAATCCATTTCTGATGCTATAGCTACCCTCATCTACGCCATCGAGAGAAATCTACTAAAATATTGAATAATTTTAAATGTAAAACTTTAACCGATTATCGTTGGTATAAAGACACCTCCATAACTAGAATTTATTCTAGGATTGATGGTAATCTCCAATATTGAAAAGAAAAATTCTTAGACCGACTACCAAAATCTGTGTGTGATTTAGTTCGAGAAGATCTTAAAGAACAATACAATGATATCATTCCTTAGCAAAATATCACATATGGTCAATTATCTAGCCAAATCCAGTAGGTTACCCTCAAAATCAGTTGTCAAGATAAGATGACGAGACACTTAGCCAAAGATTGAGCCCAAAGAAGCAAAGACTTGGAAAGCTTTTGTGAGCAATTTGGATTACCGTCATGTAACTCCAAAGCCTACAAAAGGCCCAAGAGAAAACCAATACACAATGAGCCCTATAAAACATACTAATCTAGATCCAAATTTTACCCCAAAACATATAATAGGCCTACCCAATCTAAAGAAATCAAGCCTACAAAATCAGTGTTACCTGCTCCTAATAATAATAATAATAATCTTTGTTTCAATGTCACAAACCCGGTCACATAGCAAAATATTGTCAATTTTTCAAAAAATTTAAAACCCTTTCTAGTATTGATGAATCCATACCAACTCAAATCCAAAATTTAAAATCCTTTCTTTATTTGCTTCGGGGACAGAGGTCCTATGGTAGGTAACAACAGGCACAAGCCGAAGGGGATCAGCGCTTCTACTCGGAGCCGTTCGCAACGAGAAGCAAGACTTATAGTTATTGGGATTATATTGATGCATAGAAATATGCATTCACAAAGCAAAATTCAATAGAAAAGCAATCTTGGTTTTTCTATTTCAAAATAAATCAAGAATTCTAGTTTCCCAACTGGTATATTAATCAACGGTGGTCAATTTTTGGCTCTTCTCTCAAGTCCTTTCCAGTCCAAGAAGGATATCAATTTTTCAGCAGTAGGTTTAACCTACCATAATCTTCAGCAGTGTCATTATCATTGCATTTCTTCTCCAGGTTTGCCCTAGCCTAGATCCAATGCTAAAAGGTAGAGTTTTATAAGCCGGAAGGCTTACGGGGCCTCTCACTCCTCACTCACCCTCAGAGGATATTCTGGCCTCTCATTCCTCACTCACCCGCAGAGGATATTCTAAATGGTGGAAAGACTTCAATGTCAATCATGCCACAGTTCCTGCTATCCAATCATGGTTCAAAAAGAACTCCCAATATCTTAAAGCAACGGAGATATACCAATCACAATTTTTGACAGTCAGCCTTGTCGCTGCCTCAAATGAGGAAGATCTCAAAATCATGCATCAGCAACTGTAACAAACAACTGTAGCAGTTTAAATTTTTCTATAGCGTATAAATGGAAAAATTTAAACTGCTATAGTTGCTTGTTACAGTGAAAGGTGAAAAGTCAAACTGCTACGGTGCCTGTCTATAGTAATTTGCTACGGTGAAAAGTCAAACTTTCCAATTTATTTAGTTATTTATTATTATTCTTCTTTAACAGAGAAGGATAAACTTCTTCTTCCTCATCTGAATCAATGGTCAAATGAGGAACTTTGCATTTTGTTCCCGAAGTGCTTCCTCCGAGAAGTTTTGTTGTTGATCTTCTGAGATAGTTGGTGCATAATATTGAGGAGATCTTCCTCATCAAGGCTGGCTTACCGAACGGATTTTTAAGCCAAAAATTGTGATTGGTCTATCTTCGTTGCTTAAGATATTGGGGTTCAAAAAGAATCACCGTTGGTTGGCAGGAGTTGTGGCATGACTGACATTAGAAGTCTTTCCACCATTTGGAATATCCTCTCAAGGGTGAGGAATGGGAGGCCTGTAAACCTTCCGGCTTATAGAACTCTACCTTTTGGCATTGTATCTAGGCTAAGACAAACCTAGAGAAGAAATGAACTCTACCTTTTGGCATTGTATCCAGGCTAAGACAAACCTAGAGAAGAAATGCAATGACAATGTCACTGCTGAAGATTGTGGTAGGTTAAGCCTGCTGCTAAAAAATTGATATCCTCCCTGAGAAGGACTTTAAGAGAAGGGCCAAAAACTAATTAATATACCAGTTGGGAAACTGGAAACCTTGATTTTCTTTTGAAATAGAAAAACAAATAGTGCTTTTCTATTGAGTTTTGTTTTGTGAATGCATATTTTCATGCATCAATATGATCCCAATAACTGTAAGCCTGAACTAAAAGTTTGGGGAAAAGGTATAAGATTGGATAATCCTAAGATTTAAGGAGACCTGGAGATCCTTTAGAAATCGGGTAGACTTTAATCCAATTTGTGGGAGATAAGATTTTCATGATTTAGACAGTACTATGGGTAATAAAACTACCACCAGTTTTGTCTTTATATTGCTTAAGAAGGATGGATTTAAAATCTACGAGGATAAAATGGTAAAATTTTTGGGGTGATTGGAAATAAATATTTTTGTCCCAAGTAACTGTTTAGCCACTAGAGTGGGGTCTGGGTTCCAGAAATCTAGATCCATTTGGATTATTGTTTGAATGGATTGGGGTTTAAAATATTGGGGGTGTTTGAAAAAGAAGATATTGGTTTGGTGAAGAAACCAAAAGATTGAGTTGTCCAGGGGGTTTTACCCACCAAAGATCGAGAACTAGAAGGTGGTAAAGAATTTACCAAAACATTTTGTTGTCCCGGGATTGAGAAATGGGGTAAAGAATCTGAGATTCTATTTATTGATTTTGGTGAAATCAATTTAATATTTTGTGATCTAATTCAAGGAAGATTGTACGTTCTACCGTCTTTATGACATAGTCACTTACAAGACTCCATTTTGTTTTGGCATAAACATTACTGGTAGGATGTTTGGGGATCTTTCAGTTGTCTATAGATTGTTGTAGATCTGGTAGGTAGATTTCTTCTTTTATTTTAGAAGGATTGGATGATATAGAAGAGGAGGAGAATGATCAGAAGAGATTCATTGTGTGTGCAGAGTAAATGCAGTGAAAACATAAATAACTTATGAAATGGCTTCCGAGCATCCTGATACCTAGAAACCATCGTTGGGTTCCATAAGGGTCATATTCAAAGAATATCTTTAGAAAGATAGGTAGATCTGAATCAAAATCTGTTGATCTATAACTCTTTGTAGATCTAAAACGTTATGACCCAAAGCTTAAATATAAGCATCTGTGGGATTGTATATCTATCCTCAACCAATGACAGTTTCTCCATACAACATAGATCTAAAAAGATCACAGTGTCATAAGATTTTAGTTCTACAGGAATTTAGAATAGATCTAATCGAAGTACATACAGAAGTGATACCAAAACAACAGATTTGATTCAGTATCTACTTATACGTTGAAAGACATTAATAAAATATATATATATAGGACACGGAAGCAGATGCTAAAAAGTAAAAATGAAACTAATAGAATGGGGAGTAAGGGCGCATAAGAATGCAGAAATTAATATGAATGAAAGCAAATAAAAGTTAGACGGTTAAACCGGCCATATGCAGATGAATGTAAGAACAGTATGAAACAACAATATATAAACAAAGCTAGGCGGTAGAACCGACCATAGATGCAGATTGAATTATAAAATTAAAGCTTATTACAAGATTGAAACTAAAATAAAACTGAAAATTACAAGATTGCAAGATTGAAATACTTAAGGAAGCAGTCTACCTTAACGGGAGAGAGGATTCGGGAGAGAAGGCTCTCAAAAATTACATGCCTCTTCAGAAAGGAAGAGTTCGCTTTAAATAGACAAATTTTGAGCTGCTACAGTGACTTACAGTAAAAGTGTTACAGTGAAAGTTAAACTGCTACAGTGACAGTCTACAGTAAAAGGTCAATTTTGCTATAGTGAAAGTCGATAAATTTTTTTTTTTCATTCTTGTTCAGACAAGAGATAGTCTTCATCGACTTCTAAGTTGTCGTCGAAGAGAGCCTCTTTTTCTTTGGAGGCCGAAGTACTGGCTCCAGATGATCTGTCGCTGAACTTTTTGGATCACTGGAGCACGATCTTGAGGTGGTCTTCTTCTGTAGAGGCTGCAACTAATAACCTTGAATTTAGAAGTGATGTTTTCACCTTGAATTGTCTGCCAGAGTCTAGATTGCGTGATACCCAATCCGACTAAACCAGCCTTGCCTGCTCCCAACAATAACCTTTGTTTCAAATGCCATAAACCTGGTCACATCGCGAAATATTGTCGCTTTTCCAAAAGGCTTAGAACCCTATCAGGGATAGATGATTCCATTCTTGACCAAATCCAGAATCTGTTAATCAACGACAGTGAGAATTCATCTGAAGTTGATGATGAATGCCTTAATCATTTCCGTGATGACAAATTATACTCATCTTCGTCCGATCAATCCTCTGACAAAGAAGACCAAGGAACCATTAATGTCCTTACCAAAGAGCAAGACCTCCTTCTTGAACTAATAAGACAACTCTCTGATCCCGACCAGAAGTAATCTTACCTTAACCAATTCAAAAAGACTTTGGAGAAACCTTCTTCCTTTGAGAAAACTTTTCACAAAGACTCAATAATACCTACAATTTTAAAGACATTCTTGATCGATTTCCTACTAAACCAAAAATTATCACCGTCCAAGATCTCCAAACAGAAATTGCCATCCTTAAGGAGGACATTAGGCAGATTAAAGCTCGTCAAGAGATTGATCAACTAGTTCTCCAGCAACTAGTCGATCAAAAGTCAAGTCCTTGTGCTACCCCACCTGAACCTCCTAACAACCTCCAAGATAATAGTTTTTTAAACTATATGTCAAAAATGTCTATCCAGAGATGGCACGTTAAACTTACCCTACAGATTAAAGACTTTATCCTTGAAATTCCAGCCTTGCTTGACACTGGGGCAGACCTTAATTGCATACAAGAAGGCCTTATCCCCACAAAGTTTTTTGAAAAAACTATCGAAGGACTTCATGCAGCTAACGAAAAGAAATTAGGGATTAATTACAAAATTTCTGACGTTGATGTCAAGATTACTAACTCTGCCTTCTCCCTCAAAACCTCTTTCTTATTAGTGAAAGACATTACCAATCCTATTATCTTAGGAACCCTTTTATCCAGCAGATCATCCCCTTCATGGTCACCGATCAGGGTATCCAGATTGAGTATCTTGGTACCTCCATCGTCCTTCCCTTTGATAGACCTCCTATCCACAAAGACCTCCATTTGCTAAAGTCTAAGAAAGCGCAAATTAACTATCTCAAGGAAGAGATAGTTCATCAGCGCATCGAGAGCCAGCTGCAAAACCCTTTTATTAAGAATAGAATCCAGACTTTTGAAACCAAGATTATCACCCAGCTCTGTGTCGATGTTCCCAATGCTTTTTGGGATAGGAAAAATCATTGTGTCAGACTCCCTTACGAGCCTGATTTTGATGAGAAAACTATCCCAACCAAAGCCAGACCCATCCAGATGAATCATGAACTCATCACCCATTGTCAAAAGGAGATTCAAGACCTCCTGAAGAAAAGGATTATATCACACAGCAAATCTCCTTAGAGCTGTGCAGCTTTTTATGTCAACAAAAGCTCTGAAATTGAAAGAGGAGCACCTCGTTTAGTTATCAATTATAAACCTTGAAACTAAGCCTTAAGATCGATTAAATATCTTATCCCCAACAAAAAAGATCTTCTTCAAAGATTATATGCTGCTCACTTCTTTTCAAAATTTGATTTAAAATCTGGATTTTGGCAAATTCAAATTGATCCGAGAGATTGTTACAAAACTGTTTTCACGGTCCCCTTCGGGCAATATGAGTGGAATGTTATGCCTTTTGGCCTCAAAAATGCCCCTTCAGAATTTCAAAAAATTATGAATTAACATTTTTAATGATTATTCGAAATTCATTATCGTTTATATTGATGATGTTTTAGTCTTCTTTGATAGCCTAGAACAACACTTTAAACATTTGCATATTTTCTTTAACATTATCAAAATTAATGGTTTGATTCTTTCAAAAACTAAAATCTGTCTTTTCCAAACAAAAATCAGGTTTTTAGGTCATAATATACAACTGGGAACTATTGTCCCCATCAATCGTTGCATTTTATTTGCCGATAAATTTCTTGATCAAATTATTGACAAAACACAGCTTCAAAGGTTTCTTGGTTGTGTCAATTATATTTCAGAATTTATTCCCGGCTTAAGCAATCTTTTAAAACCCTTTCATGATCGGCTTAAACAACCTTCTCCTTCCTGGACCTTTGTGCATACTCATGTAGTTCAGAAAATCAAAAAGAAAATCAAGCATTTACCATGTTTATCATTATCTGATCCATCTGCATACAAAATTGTTCAAACTGATGCATCTGACATAGGATATGGAGGCATCTTAAAACAAAAAAAAAGAGGGTAAAGAGCATATCATTGCATTTACTTCAAAGCATTGGAATAATTCCCAACAGAATTATCCTACTATTAAAAAAGAAATTTTAGCTATTGTTTTGTGCATCACAAAGTTTCAATCTGATTTATTAAATCAAAAAATTTTAGTTCGAATTGATTGTCAAGCGGCAAAATCTATTTTGCAAAAAGATGTAAAAAACCTTGTCAGTAAGCAAATTTTTGCTAGATGGCAAGCTATTTTATCAATATTTGATTTTGACATTGAATATATTAAAGGAAGCTCCAACCATATCCCAGATTTTCTAACTCGGGAATTCCTTCAAAACAGATATGCCCCCAAAGAAGAAAGATAAGGCTTTTGCCTTAAAAGCTGCCTCAGCTGAGAAATCAACTCGTCAATCTTCCCCAAAATCTCAAGATTCAGTTGAATCTTCACAAAATCCCAAGCCAGTTACCTCTGCGGACTATGCTAATCAAACAGTCCAAACCAAAAACCATTTCTCTGTCCTCGTAGAGACAATACCCTTATCTATTGATAAGGTCAAGAGATGGGCAGACATTGCTTTTGATGAGGATGAAGATTCTCAGTCTCAATCCTTCTACCTAGAAGAATTTCTCTCCTGGTGCAAAAATATGGGGATTCCTCCCCCTCAGGTAGTTCCTCAACTCCCTAAAGTGGAGGCTGCTGAATCCAAGATTCAGTACCCCATTTCCCAATCTCTGGTGGGTAAAGTCCCAAGCAACTTCATTCCTTTTGTCCCTTCTCCAAGACCGCTTCCCTCTTTTTCAGAAGCGCCACAATATTTCAAATCCCAATCTATCCAAACAATTATTCAAATGGAGTCAGATTTCTGGCATCCTGATCCAAACATTGCTGCCAAACAATTGCTTCTTGGTGATCATAAATTTATCCCTAGCCATCCCCACAAAGATCAAAGGTTTTTTGAATTTATCTTGGTAGATTCCAAGTCTATCCTTCTCAAACAATATCAAAATAAAACTTAAACTTTTATCACCCATACTACCGTTCAGATTATGAAAATCATTTCTCCCTCTGAATGGATAAAAAATCAACCAATCCTTAAAGGGACTCCGGCCTCTAACAAATTTAAACTTTTGTCTGGTTCAATTAGATTTTCTCAAACCTTTACCCCCAGACTTACAATTACTGGGATTATATTTAAGCCTGGAAACTTGCTTTTACAAAACAAAACCCTATAGAAAAAGGTTTTTCTACTTCAAAAGAAACCAGCCTTTTCATTTCCCAAACTGGTTCCTAAACCAATGGTGGCCTGTCTTTGGTCCATCTTTTGAAATCCTTCCTCTTGTAAAAGACGGATACCATTATTTTTCTGGCAGGTTTCGGCCACCACAATCTACCCCAATACCCATGTCTCTGTAATTTTTCTCTAAATTTACCTGGCATGGATCCATAGTCAAAAGATCGAGTATCACAAGCCTAAAGGCCTATAGGGTCTCCATTTCCTCGCCCCTCGAGGATACTCAAAATGGTGGAAAGATTTCAACTCCAGTCATGCCACCACCCCAGCAATCCAACAGTGGTTCAAGACGAATCCACATTTTATCAAGACAACAGAGGTTGAGCAGATTCAGTTCCTTGCTCAAAAATATGTTTTATCCGCTAGCTTAGCTGCAGCCTCTACAGAAGAAGACCACCTCAAGATCGTGCTCCAGCTATCCAAAAAGTTCAGCGACAGATCATCCGGAGCCAGTACTTCGGCCTCCAAAGAAAAAGAGCCTATCTTCGACGACAACTTAGAAGTCGATGAAGACTATCTCTTGTCTGAACAAGAATGAAAAAAAAATAAAATAAAATAAAATTTATTGACTTTCACTGTAGCAAAATTGATCTTTTACTGTAGACTGTCACTGTAGCATTTTGACTTTCACTGTAGCACTTTTATTGTAAGTCACTGTAGCAGCTCAAAATTTGTTTATTTAAAGCGACCTCTTCCTTTTTGAAGAGGCATGTAATTTTTGAGAGCCTTCTCTCCCGAATCCTCTCTCCCCTTAAGGTAGACTGCTTCCTTTAGTATTTCAATCTTGCAATCTTGTAATTTTCAGTTTTATTTTAGTTTCAATCTTGTAATAAGCTTTAGTTTTATAATACAATCTGCATCTATGGTCGGTTCTACCGCCTAGCTTTGTTTATATATTGTTGTTTCATACTGTTCTTACATTCATCTGCATATGGCTAGTTTAACCGCCTAACTTTTATTTGCTTTCATTCATATTAATTTCTGCATTCTTATGCGCCCTTACTCCCCATTCTATTAGTTTCATTTTTACTTTTTAGCATCTACTTCCGTGTCCTTCTGGTATCAGAGCCAGAGGTGAAGTATTCTTTTAATGTCCGCTTACGTATAGCTTAGATCTGGAACAGATCTGTTGTTTGATAACACTCCTTAATGTATTTTAGGTAGATCTGTTCTGTATTCTTGTAGATCGGGAAAATTATGACACTGTGATCTTTTAAGATCTATGCTGTATGGTAATTCTGTGAAAGGTCGAGGATAGACGAACACAGTTCTACAGACGCTTTTAACAAAGTTTTAGGTCATAAAATTTCAAATCTACTTTGAATCACCAGACTTATCCTTTATATATTATCCGAGAGTTATTAGGTAACAGATCATGATTCAGCTCTATCTATCCTTCTAAAGATATTTTCTAAATATGAACCTTATGGAACCCGATGATGGTCTCTTGATACCAGGGCGCTCAGAAGATGTCTCATTAACACTTGTATATACATCTTTTCTGTTTCTTTTTAAGCCTTCTCCATGAGCCTCTTCCGATCTTTCTCCTCGTCCTCCTCCTCTTCTCCTAACCCTTCTTCATCCAAGATTAATGAAGAGATCCACCTCTCGGATCTCCAACAATCTATAGACAACTGGAAGATCCCCAAGCATCCAACCAGTGATGTCTATGCCAAAAGTAGATGGAGCCTTACAAGTGACTATGTCATAAAAACCGTAAAGCATATCATCTCCTTAGATTCTGATCATAAGGATATCCGATTGATCTCCCCCAAATCCATAGAAAAGTTACAACACAAGTACAATTATCTGCATCTTGGCCTTGTTGAAGTTGCTGCCAAACCCTTATCCCATGAAGGTTTAGACACGTCTATCCTTCTTTGCCTTAGAGACAAAAGATGGCTTGAGTTTGATGACTCCCTTCTAGGGATGGTTGAAACCAGCCTTTGTAATGGACCAATCTACTTTGATTGTTTCCCAAATTTCACTGTCTCCCTTAGAGATAGAAATATCCTTGACTCCTTAACCCTTAATGTTAAGACCAATAACTTTAAGACAAAGGCTAAAACCCAACCTGTAGCTATTATTTATAAAATTCAGTACAAAGCCATGAATTCTGCTTTCAATACAGGAGCCATGAGAACTCTTCACAAAGGCGAAACTATTCTCTTCCAAACTGACCTGCAAAAATCCCATTTATCTATCCCTAAACCCATTTCGTGGAATCGGGTAAGTTTACCCCAAAATTGGTTTCTCAAAGATGCCGCCCCTGCTAAGAAACCTGAGAATACGTCTGTCTCTAAAATACAACAGTTTTCTAGTGGCGCAGTCTCTATCTCCTTCCAAAGGTCCAATAGCAATAGGTCCTTTAGTCAAAGGATTGATAGTCTCCCGACTGAGATCTTGGCAGACCATCAGCCTTCTCGGCATTCGGTCTCCATAGTTATCACACAAGTTCAAGACTTAAATCTTGAATCCAGGATTCCTCAAGCCCATTATACTATTCAATCGGCACCAACTGAAACTACCCATTAGGAGGTAGAAGCTGATGGTACCATATCGCCATCATATTCTTCAATACAATCAGAATTAAATGTTTTACAAACTGATTTTCAAATTGATAAAGAAAAGCTGAGAGCCCAGTTTGACTCTCATAATGTTTCTAGAAAAAATTGGTTTCTTCAAACTTTTCAAGGATCTACTAGACAAGAGATCCAAAAGCAATATTATGAGTTATTTAAATTTTGTAAAAGAACAAATTGAATTTTTTGAATGGTTTGAAGCTTATGCTGATTTCAAAAAAATTGATTATCCTTTTTCCAAAACCTTAAATGTCTCTAGACTCTGGCAGACAATTCAAGGTGAAAACATCACTTCTGAATTCCCACCAGCTAGAGGGATTAAAGTGCATGTTGATCTCATAAATACAATATATATATATATATATATATATATATATATATTTATTTATTTATTTATTTTTTATATACGTACAGATACATGCATGCACACAATTGCTCTCCATGAATTACATCACCTTCTTCAACAGTGTTGTGAATTTTGAAATTTACTTACCTCTAACTGTTTATGAAATCCTTGTAACCTAGGCAGATTAATTATGTCCCCCAGATTCTGAAGATCTATTATTATAAAATACTAAAGCAATCGGTAGCTTTAAACAAGTGCTATAATAAGCCTTTGATCTGCTTAAATACTTCCTTTGAATCAGGGATGGTAGCTCAGGAGTGTTTCTGTTCATTACATACTGTTCTTACCATATAAAAGAGCACCAAGTCATGCATGCTGAATCCAGACTTGGTCCAGCACTCCTTAGGTGTGGTTCTATCTGATCCATTCAAATAACTGGACCTTTATGAACCTTGCAAATAGATTTATCTGGCTTGATTGGCAAGTTCACAAAATTTTAAATTTGAGTGTTTCTGAGGAAAAAATTAATTTGTCTGGGGATACTATTACTTTGTAGTGTCTGCTTAGATTGTAATTTTCCCTTTTAGAGAATCATGGAACTATGTAATATCCAGCCATAAGTTGACTTTGTTATTTAAAAGAGGGTTACGCTACCTTTGTGGTGACAACTAAATGTTTTGATGATTTGAAAGAGGAAGAACTGCTTACATCAACTCACATTGGAGTTGCTGTTCATGGTGTTCTCCCTCCCTCCCTCCCTCTCTCTCTCCCCCTACCTAGCTGTCTGGTTCACTGAGACTTTTCAGCTTGGTTCCATTATCCCCTGTAATAGAATGAGGGTTTTGTCATTTTAGTGAAAATTTGCAGTTACAACCCTTGGTAGTTTTTTTACATCTTAGGGAGAGATTGCAGTGCTCTTGATTTCTGTTCTTATGTTATGAAGAAGTGAGAATGAACAACGAATTATGTGTTAACTTCCTCAATTTTGAAATGGAACTCAGGAATTTGCCTTAACACCAATGTTTGCTTTTGATGTTCTTGAATCTTTTTGAGTCTCACATCTCTCCCTCAGTCTCTTGACTAGTTGACTGTGAAAACTAATGTAATTAGCTGCTTATATTGCAGCAGAAAGGATTTTCTGTCATACTCTCGGATATGTGTCCCTTACTGTCTGGAATCACAACTAGGGATGCAGCTTTATCTGCTGAGTTGGGGATGCGAGCACTTGATTTGGCTGTTGGAGGGGCTGCCTTGGTTCAATCTGACAATTCTACTGAAGGAACAAATGCATCGGAGAGCTTTAGTTGCGGTCCAGGTGATGATGGCGTACTTAAGCCAGGGGGACACCTAATCATTAAGCTTCTCGAGAGTGAAGATATAAAAGGTTGAAATTTATTTTCTTGGGGATCATTCTTTATTTTTGGAGCCAGTCGTTTCATTCTTACTTCTCGTTCTTTGGTTATATAGAGTTCAGCCAGATTTGCAAACCGCTTTTCAGAAAGGCATCCTGGTTGCGTCCAAAGGCTACAAGACCATCTTCCAGAGAGATCTATCTTATTTGCCAAGGACTGCGGTAGTATGCTAAACTTCGCCAGGATTATGGTAAAGGGGAAGACAGCCGATTTAGTTATAATCAAATATTCAGCTGTATTTGTCATAATCAAATATTCAAGTGTACGACAAATATGGCTTTTAGTCCATACCATTAAAAATGCAGCAATTCTTAGTTCAAAATCTGGTGTTACCAAGCTCAGTTCTGTTCAGATTTCAACTTCCTTATCGCAGATGGTTATTATTGTTGTGAGACAGCAACTTGGTTCAAAAATAATGACGAATATTTTTATAAGTTAAAAAACCTGTTCAAAGGTTTATCACTTTCATGGAATTCATATCGGTTTACAGTCTGTCGAATTCATACAACTGTAATTATAAAAGTAAATGATAGAAATTGGTGTTGCCGGCATAAAATATATTGGTTATATTACAACTTGAAGGCTAGTAGTAACACGAGGAGACAAATGTAACCCAGCCAAAACTAAATAAATGAATCAAATTTAATAAATGATAATCGACCATACAAATCTCTAGAGGGGATAATAATTAAACTGGCTTCCTCGTATTCAACTAACAGAATTTTTGGCACCCAAAAAAAAAAAACTAACAGAAATTCAAAATGTGCTGTAAATGCTCTCAAAAACGTACTTGTGACAAAGAGCAGACACGGGTAGAAAAAGTAAAAAATAAAAAAGAGGCAATCTTCACAATGGACAGATGTACAAGATAGTTGTCGGGTAGTGTCATCGTATATATACTAGAAGTGAAAAGAGGCAATCTTCACAATGTACAAAATAGTTTCAGGTTGTGTCATCGAATACTAGTTCTTCCAAGAGACCATAACCCCGAGTCCTTCACTGGTGCCTGAAATGTGAAGGATATAGTGAATATGCATAATGGTAAAAACTAAGTTTCACAGGACCAACTGCTTTTGGTTGATCTGAATTGCATTAACGGTCACTTACCGGTGTTTTCACAGACGGAAAGACATTCCAAAACCGCAGTGTCTCATCCCCTGCTCCAGTTACTATTGTCTGCAGAAACGAGTTGAGACAGTCAATAATCCTGTTTTGGGTGAGGCTGATATACAAAAAAGTGCTTTGTTGGTGAAAGAAACAACAGAATACCTGACCATCAGGTGACATGGCAAGATAGAGTACTCGTAGACTATGGCCAGTTAAGGTGGCAACCTGTTGATTGATCATTTATTTTGATAGTTATGAAATTTAAACAATGCAAGAGGATAAAAAAGAAGTAATTTGCTCTGGAAAAGTACCTTTGCCATTGATGGATATTTCCACACCATAATTTGATTCTGGGAGTACCCATGAGTGCTAACCAATTCATTCACATTCTTGCTCCATGCAAGATTGCATACCTATAGATCAAAAGAAAAATATTCACGAGCTGTCGTACTCATCTTTGCTTTTACTTGGTAAAAAATCTTGACATCCTATATTCCACATAACTTGATTCTTTTGGCAAAAATAAAGTCGTTATGTGATATAATGCATGCTAAGGTGACTTGATAAGCATCTTTATAGGACTGAATGCGTAGTGTCACAAACCTGACTCCCTGTGTCAACACTATTTAGTTGATTGCCACTTGAAGTATTCCAGAAACGAATACACCGATCCGCAGTTCCACCTCCAGAAGCAAGAAGACCACTCTGGTGAGGTGACCAAGTAATGGCTTTAACAGCCGCTGTGTGTTCTGTCAGTTTCAGCAGGGGTTTCTGTGAGTGCTGATTCCACACCAATAGCTGATCATATCACCAAGAAGACAAGACTATCAAGACCTGATGTTTTTGTCCAATGTAAAATTTACAATAGGAAGGGTAAAATATCAGATAAATGAAAGGAACCTGATTATCATTGCCACCAGATGCAAGTTCCCGATCGTCGTGAGACCATTTTAGTCCACATACCTGAGGAATGTAATAGGAAGATGGTTTAACAATCAAAAGCTCCTGGCATGCTACTTATATTTAGCAACTCTGTTTAAGTGCATCAACAATTACCTCTGATTTATGGCCGACAAGCTTATTGATATAGTCATTTGAAACACGAAGATCATGCTGAAGGATATTTCTGTCTCTGCTTCCTGAAGATAATATCCGTGAACTCCATGCCAACACACCAGTTCTTGTTTGATGTCCACTCATGGTTCTAACCCTCTTACACTGAGTTCCATCCCAAACCTGAAGCAGCAGCATCAACAATGGTGAATTAGAAGCGTAAATTAACAATAACAGTAGTATATTATTTAATAGCAGTAGCAGTCATCATTAACAATAAAAGGAGAGGTGTCACAATAATATATACATGGCGTATCCTATACTGAACTATCCACTGCAAAAGCATGCGAAATATTAAGGGTGTACATGCTAACATCAGCTTGAAAATAACTACCTGAACTTGACCAAGGCTTGTACCGATTGAGATGTATGAACCCTCCCTGGTCCATTGGACTGAGCAAACACCATCATTAGGTCCTAAGTCGCACAACTTTGTAACCTACGAAGAACATAACCAATGGTCATACTACATAATCATCACTCCTTGAATGTGGCAGGAAAAAGAATGAACAAAATATGTGATTAACTTGTAACTAACTTACTTTGCTAGTTGATGCTGTCCATAAGTATACGCAGGTACCTAATCCAACAGCAAGCACATTCTGCGAGGACCAGTCAACCAGGTTCAAGTAAAAGTCATCTTGGAGTGCCGGTGCATCAAGAATCTGCCAAATAACAGTACACAAAATCACATGATGGGAAAAAAATCATTTTACACAAGAACACAATCCCTAATATAATTATACTACACTTCTTCCATAACAATTACTTTGAAGGCTGAAAAGCCGTAAGCTTTAAGAAATAACTTTAAACTGCAATTATTTAAAGAGATCTTCAATTAAAATTATAATAAGTTGAATTATTCAATTCTGCGGCCAATCATCACCGATTCAAGTAATCCGTACAAACTCAAAAGTTTTCTTTACTTAAAACATAATCTCTGATGCATAATAAATAGTGAAATCAAAAGTTTAACTATTCAAGTTTCATCGTCTGAAGTGCCTGCAAAGTTGGTGAAACAAGCAGCTTGTACAGCATTTTTCGACACCAACTTAATAAAACATAAAATCAAACAATAGCTCAATCATTACTATTTACTACCTTATGGGGTGTCTTTGGCACCTTCCGGACAGGCTTTGGAGGCGTCCAAGACTCAGTAGACAACCCACTATCTTGCCCCAAAATCGAAGATGAATACGGAGAATTAGGCCCCGAATTCTCAGTCCTAAACCGCAACATGTTCTTGCTGCTAGGACTCATTGGTGATCCTGCTCCAGATCCTTTAGTATTACCACCTGCAAAAGGAGAAGGAGACCCAAAATCAGCCCCAAAAAGCTCAGTCCTTAACAACCTTGAATAGGCCTCATTTCCGCCGCCTTCTTTCACCGGCGACGCCTTTTCGATCAGTCCGAAAGTGTGAAGCCTCGAGGACGATCTACACGGAATGAATCTGTCACTGCAAGTCCCCGATTTGGACGGAGAAGACAAATTCGATATTGTGCGGGGAGACATTGTTCGCGGCGAAGCTAATAAGTTGGAGACGTTCCGAATCGGAGTAGAAGGAGAAGATGATACGTTTTCGAGGCGGAGTGAGGTTTCGGACATGGAAGCAGGGAGATTAATCCCGCTTTTTCTTCTTTGATTCGACTCCATTTCTGGGATTTAGCGTTTGAAATTAAGGATTTTGTTTGTTCGGTAATGGAGATTTCGAGCGGAATTGTTGCCGAAATGAGAACGAAAAGGCCTCTTTCAGTCTCTGTTGAAGGAGTGAAAGAGGGCTTTTCTCGGGTGTAAGGAGGAGATTGAGATTGAGGCGCGATTTCTGTGGATTGGGAAAGGAAAGGGAGAAGAATCAGTAGAGGTGAAGAAGAAGAAAAGAGTCTTAAGTGTGATTTGAAGGAGTATTTTATTAATGGCCGTAACGGTCAAATTTGCAGGGGAAGCTACTGGGGATGCAAGAGTGAGAGAGGAGCTGTCTTTGTTCCCCGAGTAGCCGTTGGGGTTTTAGTGTTTTAGGCAGAATACAAATTTACGTGTATTCCCCCCCGCCCCCAAAACACCTCTAATCTGATTAATTTGGTTTGGGTAAAAAAATTTTTATCTCTTAACGGCTTATTCTGTATTCTGATTAATCTCGTTTAATTATAATTAAGACTTTATCTAAATATTGACTTAGTCGTTTGACTCGCTGATTATTGAAATTGTCTAAACACTAGGTAAAAAAATAAGACTTTGTCTAAATATAAGGTTGTCTAAAAAAAAGAGACTTTGATTGTCTGAGCATTAGGGAAAAAAAAAACACCTTGTCTAAACATTAGGATGTCTAAAAAAAAAAAAGATTTTATCTAAATATTAGGTGATTTTTTTTTGGTTTGAATCCGCTTAACATATCTTACGTCATTGTTATATCCCAATAAACCTTTATCCTGCTCGATTTATATTAGTCAAAAGTTTATTATAATTAGTTAATTAAATATTGAATAACCAAATATTAAAAAAATATGTTTAAAAAAATTATTATATGAACATAGAAAAGAAATAATTATTATAATTACACAGCTAAAAAATCCTCAAGTAAAGAGCCTCATTGCTGGTGCATCCGCTGAAGATTTTAGTTCAGAAGCTACAAAAGAAGCACAAATTGAGATCAAAATATTTTTTTGTTTTAGGAATTCTTCTCTTTCTTAAGAGATTAGGGAAATCATGGGAGTCATTTTGTTTGCAATTTGGCAGCAACAAGAACCAATTGATCAGACTCGAGAGATTTAAGTACTTTCTTGATTGAGTTGATACAAGTTGGTTTAAGAATTACTCCCTCTCTGGATAATTTTTCTACTTGATTAGATTTAAAAAAAAATGTCTGAAATACACTTAAATACGTATATCAAGAAGAGAAAAGGGAGTAATATAAAAAAATAAAGGAAAGAGGTGGTAATAAAAAAGTAAGTGTAAATTTTGTATTTTGCTTCTGAATGAAATGTGGCCAAGAACATTGTAAAATGGGCTTTTCATTTGTTAATATTGGGCCCAATAGCCTCTATCCTTAGTGTTACATAAGCCCATACAATTTTAAAGATAGGAAACTTTCTAATAACACTTTTTTCATGTGCAACACACACGTACACATGCATCAAATACCTATAAATTAAGTTCATGAAGTGGGAAAAGAAACATGATTATATATTAAACCTCCTCCTCACCGTAATATAAAAAAGACATTAAAAAAATAATTAGAATTAAACATTATGTAGAGGTCCCAAACTGTACATTAATAAGTCAAAGAAAAACGAGAAAGAAACAAAACAAATCGGGCTTCAGGTCGTGGCAACCAGTTGGATAAAGTACTTTCGCAATTAATTTCTGATTAATTAAGCAATTTAATTTTTATAAAAGCTGCAGGCTTATGTCATGGCAACTGAGTAGGACAGTTTGGTAATTAATCATTGATTAATTTTATTCAGCTAAACTAACATACTCATGCAGTCATGCCATGGCAATTCAAGTAGGACAAAGTTTGGTAATTAATTATTTGATTAATTAGTCAGCTAAAGCTATATTTTTATGAAATATATATGAAACAGACAAAATGATACGCCTCTATTCATTTTCTGATACCTTTATTTATTATATAATTTTATATATGCCAAATAAAATGTGATTAGGAGATTCTGGATAATCAAAACTTTGACCAGTGAACTGCTAATCAACAAACCACCAGCTAGTACCATTGATTGGGGAGGAGAATTATTGTACGAGGGAATATAAATCTGTGGACGTACACGTTATTGATCAAGATCATCACGGTTATTTGTTCATATATATGAGATTATAACTTATATAAAAATAATAAGATAGTGCTGACGAGAGTGTGAATAAACGCGTAAGTTTCATAATAACTTTTTATATTTGTCTATATATGTGTGTGAAGTGAATTTTTTGTGATTAGCTTAAAATTTGTTCGATTTGATTTGTTTAAACGAGCATATCGTAAACAATATTCTTTGTCCATTCAAAGATTTAGATTTGATTCAACTATAAAAACGAGCAGATCTTAAATATAATTTTTTATTCATTAAAAAAAATTGTTGGCTCAATTTATAGAAAAGCTCGACTAGATTCGAGTTATTAGTTAACGGCTATATCTATCTATCTATCTATATATATATATATATATATATATATATATATATGAATCTAGCTTGTTTATTTAATATATAATTTGCATTACTTTTCAATTATATAGTAAGACTATGTCGATATAGCTCACAATGAATAGAAGCCTGTGGTAAAATAAAATGCTTACGTTTAAGGTTCGACCATTGTTTGCTTAAATGAAACAATAGATGCTCTCCAGATTAGGACATTACCCGACAAGGTTAATTGTTCTTACAATTGAATATATATCTTGTTACAAAATTTTAAACTTGTTTGCATTTTTGAAGTCACATGAGATATAACCTAAACTATGAAACTTACATAAAGAAAATGTACTTATTGAACATGTACTTTGACCATTAAAGTTAAACACCACTAGCAAATTATAAACTACCAAAATATTAACTAAAGTAGAATAAATGGAAGAAAATTAATATAGATGGAGGATGGGTGATTAATTAGTTCAATGTTCATGCACTTATATATTCACTATTTAGACAAAAATGCATACTTTTAGGCATTTGCTCCTTCGAAAGCAACTATAATTTTATTAAATTCTTGTACCTATATGTTGTGTTCGAATTTATACTTTTGATCTCCACTTTTAATTTCCACCCCACCCATGGTCCTAGCTCTACTTTTAATTTCTAAGGAGATTTACTTAGTTCGCAATAATATTAATAACAAGTCAACATGTACATTTATTTTTGTTTACTAACATATTGTGCCATGACGATTTAGCCCTTCTCATACATAGAATACAGCTCGTGAAACTTTATTTAAATTCAATACACGATAACCCTAAAAAATTCAATAAATAAAATGAGTTAAATTAAGGTTGTAAACGAACAAACCCTTCGCGAACAACTTCGTGTTCAGCTCATTTACAACTTGTTTGTCTCAAAATAGATGATTTGTAGAAAGGGGTTGAATACAAACCACAAACTTCTTTCGAACTTTGTGAGCTGAGTGAATATACTATATTGAAAATTGTGAAATTAAAACAATACAATATATCACAAATACTTCAGAACTTTTATTAATCAATGAGAGATTACAAAAGGTCACTGGTGTAAATAACTAGCTTCTAAGAATTCCATTCAAAGAAGAACAACTGTGGTTTAGAAAATAAATTCTAACTTTTCAAGTTCTAATAACTTGTTGTTATCTATGTACCTCTCTCAATATTTAGCACTATGAAATGATACAGCTGCTCTTTCTATAAATGAATTACAGCTTCTTTAGATGTTTTAAGATTTGAGATGTGTTCGTAGATGTATGTCTCAGAGATGTATCTTAGTTGTATCTCAGATGTATTTTACCTCAATTGTCATGTGTCTCTATTTATAGATACAGTTCCCTTGTTCTTCAAACTTCTCATTTGAACTGCCTCCAGAAATATTTCTGATGTTATATGGTAATTGTATTTTTATCACATAACTTCTCTTTTGTATAATCTTTCTTGCACATCAATTAGTTATGTAACTTCTCTAGTACACACTCTCTTTTTATTGCATCAGCTCCCTTATTTTATTCTTGGAGTTCTCAGGATAAATTATCTCTACAGCATTTGAATTTGTATAACTTATCTCCTTCAGTTTCTCTGGTTCTTATTGGACCAGCTTTCGTATTTTCCTTGTTCAAGTTTCTATAAGTTCACTACAGTTTTCACACTTGCAACTTTATACACGTGTGTGTATGTAGAACTTATCTTCTTGAAACTTCTTTGGTAGTCAATCTCTCCTTATTGGACCGTCATCTTTATTTTAATTTCACAACCTCAATCTGAGTTAGTGGACTATGCAATCAGCTATATGGCATCTCATATGTCATCTTTAGTCACTGATCATTTATCCTCTGATAACCATTTAGACTCTGATGAGTTAGTCTCTGATGCATATCAGGAGTCTTTGTGCAGTTTTATCAATAGTCTCCAATAGAACAATTCTGCAGCTGAGATGTAAAATTGTTTCGAGATTTCACTTGTTGGTACATACCATCATTCCTTCTAGAGACATCGTATCTTAAGTGGATAACATCATCTGATGATATGTTATACTTAAAAATGGCATTATCCACTACTGAACTCATTCTGCAAATCACCCCCTGATGAAGAAATTATCCCCTGATGACTTGACTTATCCAATGATGAAAGAATTATCTCTTGATGAACAAGTTATCCCTTGATAGCTTTTCCACTGATGAAGTATTATGCCCTGATGAACAAAATTTGGTGATAAGTCTTTTAACCACTGATATTGAGCACTTTGAAGATTATGGCGCATATGAAGATTATGGCGCATACGAAGATTATCCGACGACTTTGGCGGTAAGTAAATCTGACTTCAGCGATTGTGAAACTTTGGCACTATTGTTAATTATCCGACGACTTTGGCGTTGCGTAAACTTGATTTCAGTGATTATGAGACTTCCCAATGACTTTGGCGATAGTCATTTAATTTACTCGACGACTTTAGTGATAGTAGTTTGAGTTTGGTGATAGTTAAATTCCAGTCGAGTTCATCAATCTTCAATCTTTGTTCATCAGCTGTTGCAGAATATCTTCTTATAGCTACTGTGATGAAATATCCTCTGACCTATGGCTTTTATGTGCAGTTTACATATGTCAAAGGATACCTTCTACTGATGTGTCTATTATCCACTAATAAACATTTTACACTGTCAGGAGGTAATATTTAGACAAAACTAGTTGTACTTTCAGTTTCAGTACAATTACAAAATATAACAATTCTAAGTGTTATACATCATCATCAAATGTTAAAATTCCTAACAAAACTCGGGTCATGAAATTAAACGATTCAATCTTATACACAATTTTTCATTCGTTAAGAATTTCAGTCTCGGCTAGGATAGAATTTAAATCATCGACTAACTTACATTTTAGGTTTGTGTTTGACTCAGATCGACTCATTCGAATAGTTAAATGAGTCGATTTCAAACACAATTTCTCATTCATTAAGCATTTTTGTTTCAACTCGACTCAACTCATTTATAAAAATATTTTATTAAACTCAGTTCAAGTTCAACTCATTTAAGACCCTAATATGTTAAATCAAATAAATCTCCGGTCAACTCCACTTGGTTAATTGACACCCTAAACTGGGCAGTCATAAGCATATTTTGATTAACAAATGTTAACAAAGTTACGGAGTAAAGGTCAAAAGATCTATTGACCGAAAAGGATTACATAGAAAGTTAAATAATTTCATAAACCCGATGCTGGAAATATTGCATCTTTTATGGAATTGTTCCTCACATTGCAATTAAAACAAATCTTGAGAAAAGAGTGAATTAAGCTTGTTTTTTTCGCAGATACAGAGCTAATGATTGATGAATCTCCGCAGGAATAGAGGTCACTCACTACTTTTTGGTTTGTAATTAAACTTTTTCTATTCATGAAAGTTCGGAGTTTCTTGAATATGTCAACTTGATGACATAAATATATGCATTCTTACTATTTTCTAAATATTTTTGGAAAATGATTATGACTTATGAGTATGTAATGAGATAAAATTTTATTTGTATAAACTATACTCTCTTATTCTAATTATAAATTTTCACTTATAATCATTTTTGAGAAGTATTCAAAAAAATAATAGGATACATATTCTTCAGAAAGTATTCAGAAAGTAGTAGGGCATCAACTAGTTAAGAAAACTGTCGGAATGTACTTGATACATACTGTAAAACAAGAAATTAAGTTTCTTGTTTGTTCATGCATATGAAGTACACTTTTGAACTTTGAAATTTGTTCCAATTAACAAAGAGTTTAATATATTGAAAATTATTCTAATATAATACGTTGTACGGAGTATTACTTTTGCGATAATATTATTAGCTACGTCTCCAAAAACATTACCTAAATACATCCTAAAAATTATCTCCCAAAAAATGTTTAAAAATACACATTTTACATTCATTTCACCTCTTAAGTCATTCATACCAATTTTTCTTAATAAAATTTTTTATTTTACAAAATTAAGCATAACTGTTTATATACATACAGATTTTTTATTTATCTCGCCTACATTATATTCTCTAATATGTGTTACACCATAATAAAAATAATAGTATTTAAACTTTTATCATTTATATTTGTTAATTCTTTAATTAACATGTAATATGTTATTATATATTAAAATATTATAACACACACACAAAAAAAATATTATATATACTCTCTCCATCTCAAAAAGGATTATTGAAATATAATTTGCACACAATTTAAGGAGATCATTTTTTAGAAATAAAATTTTCATCATATCTTTGAGGTAGGTTTACCTAATATTTTTTAAATATAAAAGTTGTACTTATTTTTATTTTTAAAAATAAGTGAGTTCACTTTAAAGGATAAAATAGTCATTATGTAAGTTTTTAATCTACTTAAATTATCATTTTTTAAAACAAAATTTTATTGTACTTAAGTTATCATTTATGGGACGGATGGGTATAATATAATTATTGTGAGAACCCAAAAATTCAAATAAAATGTATGAACATTTAATTCATTTAGTTATGAAATTTTCATTTCATTTTTTTGACCGATAGATTTTACGATTAAATATACATACAAATTACGCAAATCAACGCGCGCACGTTCACTAATGACAAATTGTAACGAACATGACATTATAAAAGTTATGAGACATTAATCGTGATAAGAATTTCATAATCACATTTTTTTTGTCTCGCCGGTGAGGTAAATTTTTCGGTTTATGTATTAAATCAATGCATAACCATTAAAATTCAATTAGTGGCTAAACAAATCAAGTTAAATGCTAATTAAATTCAAAATTTCAGCACATCCCTAAATGGAAAAAAAACATAAGAATTTGTTTTACCAATCTAAGTAAAAAAAAAAAAATTAAAACTAATCTAATGGTCAATAATGAATTATAAGTTATATAAATATACCATTATAATCAAACCCTAGCCTCCATTTCAGTTCATTTTTCTCCAGCAAATCCATCACACAAAAATCTGAAATTTCATGAGCATTTATTGAAAATTTAGCATTTTTCTTATTAAAACTTTAAAAAGGTAACTCACTGCCCTATTATTTCAGCATTTATTGTCATTTTTGTTATTATCATTGTGTAGAATAAATTTTTTACTATCAAATTCATGTATAGCACGTGTGCATAGCATCTGTAGTTTATGAATTATTGATTTTTAATGTTTAATAAAAATAAAAATAAAAATTCAAGAAATAAATGAAGAACACTAAAGAACCCTAACTGTTCTTCATCTGATTCGGCTTAGAACGTATTTAAAATGAAATCAAATGTTAGAACCATGTTCCTGCTATTCATGACTTTATTTTACCTCAAACAATTTTTAAAAATGGTCAAGTATTGCATGAGTTCTTCTCGACCGAAAGTTCAAACGGACCTGAACTGATTTTTCCATTTTTCCTTGCTATTGAGTTGTTCAAACTTGAAATAGATTGCATACTTGTGTTCCTGAGTGATTTCTCTTTCAAATCCATAATTGATTCGTCAAAAATGGTGGAAAATTGAGGATTTGAAGCTCGATCTCGAGTTTCGCCGCTGTTATTGGCGAGCTCGCCGGCGGCGAGCCACGAAATCCCTCTGCAGTCATCTTTCTGCCACGACATGAAGGGTGGGGGTACGTTCGCCTATGGCAAAACTCATGTCGGTGTCTCCACTACCGAACGGACGTCATACGTGATGTTTTCCAAGAGGGAAGTCGCGGCTCTAGCGAAGGCGACGCCAGTGGCTGCTGAAAACCAAACTGGGACAAGATAGTGACTTCGGGTCGGGTTGAACCTACCCAATTCTGACCCAAACCTAACCCGTCCGTGAACCCTGTCAGTGACCCGATTCTCACCTAGATCCGATCAAGTCCCTTTTATTTTATTTTTGGCTCAATTCAAATTTAAAAATAAAATAAAATACCTATACAATTTAAATTGATAAATTAATAACTTATGAATAATTATTTTGACATGTAAATAAACTTTTTACATGGTTAAAATTTTTATGATTTAGAAATAAATTAATTAATGATGAAAGAGTCTCTTAATCACCGCAATTAAGTGACAAATCATTAATTCATAAATGATTATTATTTAATTAAAAAGAATTAAATAATAATTAAGGAATCAACTCTTAAATTATATTAAATGAGTACTAAATCATTTAAGTTGGGATTTAATTTAGGAGTAATTATTAATTAATTAAATTAATAAATCAAGATCAATTATTATTTAAATAAAATAATTAATGAATAAATTCTAAATGAATGTTAAATGATCAATAATCATTTAAGACAAAAGTAATTAAGAAATA
The DNA here is from genome assembly GCA_014636745.2 of Centella asiatica. NCBI lineage: Eukaryota > Viridiplantae > Streptophyta > Magnoliopsida > Apiales > Apiaceae > Centella > Centella asiatica. The sequence goes on from CM025787.1 coordinate 24,462,559, forward strand.
ATTCACTAGATTGATTAATAATTATTATTTAACTAAAGAAATTAAATAATAATTTAAGAATAAATGTTTAATAAATGATAAAAGATCTATAAATCTTTTATGATAAGATTTAACTAAGAAACTATTTTTGTTTAATTAAAAAAATTAATGAATAATTAATGAATAAAGTTTTGATGAATAAATAAATGATTAATAAGATCATTTAAACTAAAATTGATTAATTAATATTAATTAATTAATCTAAGACCTCTGACAAATAAATAAATTTATTGGAAGCCTACGAACGACCTATTATCAGTCCAAAGAAAAAAAAATCTATCAGACTCCGATTAAGTTTTAACTGAATCCCAATTTAACAAATGACGACTCAATTAGTTAATCACAAACTTGAGAATTTTACAAATACTTAGCATGTGCATCCTCATGGGTAATTAAATTAAAATTATTCATATTATTGAATGCACATGTTTTATAGAGTTGTTCTCTACGCAAGTTGTTAAAACTAAGTTTCACTAAGGACTCAAGACAAGTGTATACTCACTCTATCTTCTTTCAATTAATACGTATAATCATTCTTTCAATATATGTAATGTGTCCAAGATATTATTATGTCAATATTCATGCTTTAATTTATTCAAAGTTAAGTAACGTACGATCTCTTGATCCGATATACGTGAAAAATATTGTACTAGAATCAAGTATTCTTTAGGTAGTTGTTAGTTATTCAAATTCACTAACACGCTAAAGTAAATCATATATGGATATAAAAGACTTATTTTTCATTTCATACTCGTAAAGTACATTCGTATGGGTAACTAAAGACTAGTGGAATGCATCTACCTAGCATATCGCGCCTAGGATTTATAGGGGACTAAAACCAAGTCATCGATAATCAAACCCTCGTAGATAAAAGATTTCTGCATTGACTATGTATATCATCATGATAAAATCAAACGGTGGTCAGGCTAGCCAAATGATATACTGTTTGATATGGAGTTCTTAAGGACACGTACGCCAGACGGACATGGTTACAAGTCTCATATGAAATTATTCTATATTCTTTTAAGTAAAGGGTCAAATCATTCGCTATCATTCGGGGATCCTAAAAACTATATTTTTCCGAATTATCAAGAGTTGTGGGCATTGTTTCCGACCAACTTCATAAACACTTAACCTCAATAAATTATCTAGCTTTCAAGACTCACCCAATACTTGATTATATACTTGTAAACATAAATCGCTCACTTTGTTATTATTAAATTTTTTATAGAATATGACGAGAAGGTTGGGCCGTCTGATAAAGGCAAAGCGAAAATGACATGATGAACCCTTCTTGATCGCCCTCCTTTGGATGACATTTAGAAGAAGAGTGAAACATGAGACTATCATTGAGATATTTAGATTGTAAGGTCTCGCATAAAACTTTCGTTGTTAGAATATTATTTTGGGATTAATGTAATAGAAATTATTATTATTTCTCTTATTTATTAATATGCATGTTTGGATGATATTTTTTTTTTGTCAATTATTAACGGTCCCCAAACTCCGGCATAAAATTTTTGGGGCCACCACAATTATAATATAATATTAAAAGATTAATACGTATAGATAATATATTAATGCATATTATAAATCATATTTAATATATTATTAAACATAATATTGAAAAATATTAATATATTGTATATTAGTATTATATATAATATATTAATATATTATATATGATATATTATAATATATATATATATATAATTATAATATAATATAATACAAATTACAATAGTTTATATATTAATATTTTATACTAATGTATTAATTAATCACCATATAAAAATAATTTTTATCTACATATCAATAAATTATTACTTTTTATATTGAATTAATATATAATATTTTAATATAAATAATATATTTGTATGAATATATATATATAGTAAAGTAAAATTATAGAATAGTATAAAATAAGATAAAATAATATTATAGTTTTGATGAATGTGAATAGTGATACTAGAGATTTAAGGATTCACCCAAACATTTGAATATTTCAAATGTGTTGATATCAATGGCAACTCATTTTTTCGATACTCACAATCGTCAAATTAACTTTAAAATAGAGATACTGGTGCAATTCAATTTTTCTTTAATTTTTATAAAGAGTTTTTAAAATAAAGAATATGATTGAATTTAAAGAAACTAATACAACTGCTCTTACATTCTCTTTTCTCAACTTTTCTGTGTCCCTCTTTTTTATTTTTTAAATTCTCGTATATTTAAGTCATTCTTCGAGAAGACAGAATGGGTATTTACATAAAAATTATTATATGGATCTTATTCTTGCTTTTAGTGGGATACAATCATGTTCTTTGAATTTACATTGAATTGTGATTTGTGAAGACTAGCTGTGATTTTGTTTGTAAGTAAAGATTTACTCATCAAAGTTTAATATATTTAAATCAAATTTAACTAATATTGAGACAAAATAATCAATATTGCTTCTCTTTCCTTTAAAAACGAATATACTCAAGTATATTAAGTCTTCATAACATAGAATTTATACTCTCCCAGGCTATCTATCAAAAAAAAATTAAAAAAGAGGAACATAAAATTTAGACTAATTATAATTAGGACCGACAAGGTTTATCTTGGAAGTGCAGTAATCTTAGACATCTAAGATATGATAGATATTCTCCATTTTAAAATTATAAATATCCTTTCAAAATAATAATTTTTAAGTTTTAAATAAATTTGAAATACTATATTTATTTAAAATTATGAGATATTAATTAAAGAGAAACATAGTAAAATATAGCGATGATGGTGGGTAATTATCACTGGTAAAAATGGTAGACGTTACATTTATGATATTTTATGTCAATATATAAATTTAGAATAAAAATATATTACTATTTTAAAATTATCAAAAGAAAAATATATCTATAATTTTGAAACATAAATTTAAAATAATACTTCCTTCATTTCAATATTAGAACTAAATTTATTTTTTAATATACTATCATTTGCAAATATTATGATTTCATTGTGATGTGAATTTATTAAAATATAAAAACTTGTATTTAAGAGCATATCTTCCTAGACCATATACTATTACACTTCAAATAATTTAGAAGCAAAAATAGAATTTCACTTCAATTATGGCTTCTACTGATGCAATATAGTGCTTTCCCTCTGACGGATTTTCCTGACAGGTTGGCCTGAAGCTGTCATTTCCTGATGCGTTACCCTGACAAGTGACATGTCTTGGTCATGCCCTGACACATTCCACCGATGAGTTTGGCCAGTCACTGTCATACCCTAACGTGTTCCTCTGACGGATTGGTCTGCCTCAGTCATCCACTGCTGGGTTCCCCTGATGGGTTTCCCTGATGGTTCTTAATCTTTGAATCTTGTTTAGAATATCTGATGTACGGAATACTTCAACTATTTTGTAGTAACATCAGACATTCCTCTTTATTTTGTCAAGTCCTTTAGATGTTCTATTTTACCATTTGTCTTGTGAAGTGTTTGATCATCTCCTGATGAATAAAATGCAAAACTTGTGTTGATATTAAACTTTATAAAGTATCTTAAGTATTTACAGATGTACAATTTTATTCTCTAAACATCATCATCATCAATTAACTCTAACAGTGATCTAGATTTTGTCATATAAGTTGTTATAGATTTTATATTATTTTATTTTTTAATTATTGAATATCTTGTTACCATTTTATTCTTTTTTATCGTGATATTTTAATTTTGAGAGATGTATATGGTTTTTTTTAAATATCTTATTTTATGATAATTTATAATAATGATCACTTATTTTTTCATTCTTATGATCTGATACATCATAAGATTTATTTAATTTTGATAATTAGAGATTGAATATGATTTAGAGAATAAGATAATTTTCAAAATTGAAACTCATCTTCTTATATATTACTCCCTCCGGTTTACAATAACTTTTATTTTGCATTTTTACACGTAAATTTAAGTGATATCTTTTATATGTTAAATATTTTATTTAATTTTTAAAGAATTAATAATAAAAATATTTGATATAAGATTTTATACGAATAAAAAATTTAACTAAAATAAATATTTAAACATATAAAAGAAAACACTTAATTTTACGTGCAAAAAATCAAAACGACAATTATTGTAATCGAATGGAATATATAGTACTCCATTTGTTTCACAATAACTAGCACTTAACTTTTTTACATGTAATTTTATGTGACCTGTTTTAAATGTTGAACATTTTATTTTAATGAATTTTTTTACTAATATTAATCCTTATTTTATAATACATCCGTTCCATAAAAATTGTAATACTTTTTTCAAATGTTTGGCACATATTTTAAGATACATTAAAGTGATAATTAAATATTTTATTTTTATACAATTTTTAAATATTTTGTAAATGCAAAAGTTATAAATTTAGTTGTATTTTATTTTTTTTAAAAAAATAAATATCTAAATAGATGTTTTATGTGTCTTAAAATTTGTGTCGCACACCTTAAAAGAAATTTTACATTTTTTATGGGATGGAGAGAGTATATCTATTTTTTTTAAAAAATTAAATAAAATATTTAATATTTTAAAAAAATTCATTTAAATTTATGTGTAAAAAAATCAAATGTCAATTATTATGAAATTGTGAGAGTAATAAATATCCATGCATGCATGGAGGACGGTTTACCGGTACGAACCGGCGATGACTTTTGGTCAGGAAGGAGGGAAACAAGAGACTTCCATTCTGCCGACAGACACGTGTGGAAATGTACCACACATTTGTTGAAACTAGAAAGTGTGGATCTAAACTAACCCATGTGGGTTCGGTTCATGAAGCCGACTCCGCCCTAATATTTGGTGGTACCGACTATGTTACAAAATTTAATTGTACGATTTAGATAGATTATGATTAATAAATTAATTTTAAATTTAATTTATTTTTGTATTTCTGATATTAAATAGTAGACTTAATGACCAAATTTTTTTTTTTTTTCAATTTTACCATCAAAATTTTTTTTTTTAAACATTCTTACCATTAAACTTTACTAAAATTTATAAAAAGTCTCGTATTTGAGTTAAATGACTAACTGTGATTAACTTGTATTTACGTGACATGCCTACGTGGAATTTAAAAATAAAAAAGAATGACATTGTTTGCCTTCTCCTTCTTTGTAGTAATCTCGTCGGCCGCCTCACTTTTTCACAGTCGCCTGTAGCCAGTAAAAAGTCGTTTGGGCCCCTCACCTTCTGCCCTCTCTCTCTCTTTCCCAGCTATTCTTCTCTCCTCCTCGCTCATCTCAGCTACGCAAGACAACCTCTGTCGTCGCGTTCACTCCCTTCACAACAGATATGACATTAGAGATGATATAGATCCATCATTATTTCTCTTTTTTTTTTTCTTTGTCGAAATACTCATCAACTTCCCTAACTTTTTTTTATCACCAAATTTACAACAAACCTACCTAACTATCGGAGAAGTCGTCGGAAACAAAAATCATGTCACGGTCGTCCGCCCCTGTTATGCCTAATGTAGCTACCGTCACATGAAAACTCGTAACTCTCTTTTTTGATTTGAAGTTTTGACGGATTTTATGGTTCAGATTTTGGAGTTTAGGGTCGTTCGTGATGGAATTAATTAGTGGTGACGTGGTGGCGATGCACTTGATTACAAAGAGAAGCAGGATGAAGTAGGTAATGTTGGTGAGGAGGAAAAATCCGATGGGATGGAGAAGAAGTTGCAGTGTTAGTTTGGGGTGGTGGAGTTGTCTCTTTAACTCTTTTTTTTTTTTTTTAAAAAAACTTATAAGTATTAGCAATTGGAGTATTCTTGAGATTTTGAATGGATTATATGATTTTAGATTTTTTTAAATATAAATCTTCACCAAATTATAATGTTGTGGAAGAATTTTTTTAGACTTTTTATTTATAATGAGGTGGAATATACACATCATTTATACTTATTTTCTATATCTGTATAAATATGCTAAGTCAACTAGTTCGAACCATGGTTGGAGATTTAACCCTGATCCTAAAGTTTTTGAAAATTCGAACAATAGTTTAATGGTATATGTGACAAGAAAAGAAAACTTAAATAGTAAAATTGAAATAAAGTAAAAGGTTTAAGGGTTTTTGATCATTAAGTCTTAAATAATATATATAACACAGACCATTCACTAATTATAACAGTAGAGTCTGACTCCTTGATCTATCAGTCTCATTATTCCAAACCTCCTCCAACTCCATAAGAATGCCACGAGGAAAACACTTGAATTAAAACCTTCGTCCACGACTCCAGTTAACTAAGATTGTTTTCTCAATGTTTTTAGGAAAAAATCTTAAGAATTTCCTTCAATGCATTGCTTTTTTTTGTGTTTTTATAAAGATTTTTTTAATTTTGTCCACAGTTTTCATTCTCTCATATGGCAATTGAAATTTGATTAATCGTTGAATTGATGATTCATGTCTGAAATATATTTATGTGATAGTCTCCATTGCTTAGAATTATGGCTTTGACTTCGATGCTAATAATCTTGAGAAATTGCTTCATGTAGCCAATTATTTGAACATTACGGTAGTCTATCACAAATATACAAAATAAACTTAGTCATGCTGTTCTTCTGCGGTGCGAACGACACTTCTTAAATGGTACGACACAAGAGAAGTGAAGAAAAATAAAAGGGGGAATAAATGGTATTGATATTTTCTTTTAAAAAATTAAATAAATATTTTACATGTGATTTTCACATTTGTTCATATAATATTTGCACCATAATGCATCAAGAATTGTACAAACATGAGACTATTTGTAAAATTATTAAACGAAACTCTGTGAAAATATTAATTCAGAAAACAAAATAGGAATAAAGGAGAAACTATTTGGACAATTTAGTTTGTTTTAGTTAGGGGTGAGCGGAAAATCGAAAATGAGACCAAAATCGTACCAAAAATCAATATAAACGTACCAATCAAGTTTTACCATTCATTTGATGTGGATGGCGGTTTCAAATTGCAACAAGAAATTTGATCGCAATTTTGAGAGCAAACATCCATAGAAACCGAATTGCACATGATGAGTTAATTAATGTTATAATTATGAGTTTATTCATTAATAAAATTTGCAACATGTAATGTCATAACTTAAAATATGAAATTATTTAATGATTACGAGTTGTGCGTGAAATTATTTATACTCATATTTTTATTGACATATTTAAACGATTACTAACAAAAAAAATAATAATAACATCAAGGAAAATGGGGGAAGAACAAAGAGCCAACCCAAATATATTATAGAGGTTTATATGTTACCATTTATTAGAGAATTGACATGCACTTAATCATTTTTTATATAAGTCTACAGCCTTCTTTCTAATACATAAATTACTCATATAGGAGCACATCAATATCAATGAAAATAACGATTGTTAATAAGAACTCAATTTTCTTTATAAGCAAACATTATGAGTATGATATTTCAACACATTTTAATAATAAGATCCTAGATCTATTTCCAAATTTTGTATATGTTAGGACTGATCGAGTTGCAAAAAAACAAAAATTTTATATTGAGACATTAATAAAATTGTCTTGAAACTTGTAATAATAGACAAATCAAAACTCAAGTAGAGTAATCCATTTGATTGAACATTTAGTTTTTAAACGAAAACAACATCGAACATAAATCAAATCATCCTAAATAAAACCGTACCAAATTAATTAAAATTTTCAACTATATATAATTTTAAAATCGCAACTAAAGAATTTCATGCAACGATTTAAAGAATAAATCGCGCCATATCCACTCCTAATTTTAGCGGTTTTTGGATTGTGATTTTTGCAGTATGCCACAGACGAAGAGAGGAAAAAGAAAAGAGGAAAGGGGGTTGGGTGGTGGTGGTTGGGGGGGGGGGGGGGCGGGGGTGGATGGGGTTCCCTAAGGGAGTCACAGAGAGGGGCTAGTGAGTATCCTGTCACACGGCACGTTGCTAGCAAACAAGAAATTTCTCTTAGACGCTAGCTACCTCTCATGGTACATTGACTACATTCCAAATAATGAGTTTCATTTTCATTATATAATTATAATGCTGAACTAGATCCCCTCAAACATATACGGAGTATATATTTTTATACTTTCTCTAATTTATTTATGAAATTTAAAATTTTAAATAAATTGGCTTTTTTGCAATTTTTATTGTTTTACATGTGTTTGGTCCAACTTGTATTACATTATCTATAGTTTAAAAAACTCCAAATAATTAAATGTGATTTTAAAAAATAAATATCCGTCATTATTTTTTTTATAAATTTGTCACTAATCATCATTTTTAACATTTAACATGTGACAATCTACTAATTTTTAAAAATTATAGATAATTATTTGAGAAGTTTTTTACTACAACGGGTGCAACATAAATCATAAATCGTACAGAATGCAATGCATTTTAATCAACTACTACTATTTATAACAAAATTAGTTATATCTTTTTTAATACTCTCTCTATTTTTATTTAGTTATTTTTCTAGAATTTGGTTCTTTTTCTTGTTTTTAAATTGCTCTTCTCGTATTTCAAGACAAAAACAATGTTATTTTTTCACTATTATCTTTTGCTTATTTCAAGAAAATATAAATATCTCTTTTTTCATACATATTAAATAAAGATAATTATGGTATAACATAAATTTTTTTAATAATATTATATTTATTAATTATTGATTTTGGTATGTATAATTTGAACTAAAAAAATAATTAATAAAAACTGAGGGAGTAATATCCTGTATTTATCGAAAGTCGTACATTTTTCACAGGATTGAAATGTGCAGCAGAGTGGTGAAACTAAACGACAAATAGAATTGGGTTGAAAAAAATTTGCAAAAGCCAGGAACTCAGACACTAATTAATAACCAGTCTCACTACTTAATTTATTTCTTCCGTTTAAAAAAGTAATGTTTTCATTTTATTTGTACTAAGTTATGAAATCTTAAATGTAAATTATAATAATTAAAATCTTTTAATTAAATAAGAGTTTATTTTATTAAAATTTTAATATATTTAATAATGTTAAATTATTTTTCGATCAAAATCAATCAAATTTAAAACAATTTTTTTATAAATTATTGCAAAGTACTAGATAATTTTTAGACTGTTACTTTTTTTTTTTAGAATGGAGGGATAATAGTGTATCTTTATTAACTACTTAATTATTTGATTAGTATTAAGCTTAGTTATAGTACAAAAATTCCAAAGACAAAAAGAAAAATTATAATTAAAAAAAACGTGTGTTACGGACTTCAGATGTCGAGGTAAAACCACCAAATAGGATGGTCCAGTGTCTCATATGAAAAATAAGCACTTTCACAAGTCAGGAGTTTAATTCTTTTTCATCAGTTATGGGGGTTGATTGTTGCGTGCCATTACAGGCATTATGTCCCAAGTACTTGACAAGTTAATACTCTCTCTCTCTCTCTCTCTCTCTCTCTCTCTCTCCTCTCTCTGTCTCAAAAGACAAAAAAAAAAATCAGAAAATAAATGCCTTTTCAAAAATTATTTCGTAATATATATCAGGTTAAATTTTTTAATTTTTATTAAAATTTAAAAAATATTGTTCATATTTAATTAAGAGTAAATGATGATGACAATACCTTTTAACAATTATTTATGTAAAAAGTTTGATAACTGTGTTGCTATTTATGAATCATAAATAACCATAGCTTGTCAAGTCGGGATATGAAACTTCTTGTAACAACTTAATGCTACCATTACTTGATACTTCTTTTTTTAAGATGAATTTATATTTTGTGTTTATTTTCAAATATATATTACATTCTGCGATTCCCTAATTAGTTTGACTTAAAGACATTAATAATGTTTGATGTTGATATTACGTTAGATAAATATAACGTGTTTAACTCTTTAATCATGATAAAATATATCGTACATAAAAAAAATCATGGTAAACATACCTATTTGTACTTTTTTTTATTCTACAAATTATCAGACAATTATACAAATTTCTGAACATAATTTCCAATTAATAAAATCTTACTCGGGTAATTATAAATTATAATTTAACGCTTAAAAACTCCAACTCATTTCCAATATTACCTCATAAAAAATTTAGCTCTTAATTTTAATTTATGAAATGAAACAAGCCTCTCACTCCTCCTATCCTTAACAATTATTTACTCCGTTTTTATTTAACTAACATCTATTGGTTTTTTTTGGTTAAGTTGATTAGATTTTTACTTAAAATATTTATTTTATAAATATATACATAACAAAATTATAATCACAATAAAATTTATACAATCTACAATAAAATTTAATTTTTATAATTTTTTAATTTATAAATATATATATATATATATAATTTTAATATAAAAATATGATCTAACAAATTTTTAGGCGGCGGTTAAGGAATCGGAGTAATTAAGTTTCTGTTATCTTATCCATAGCTCTTTTATTTGTCTGACAATTCATAGCTCTTTTATTTGTTTGTAGTCAGCAATTGCAATAACTTAAAACCATTTCCCTTGCATAGCCCCTATGTCTGTTGCATAAATTTACAGTGACAGCAGCAGCAGCAGCACCACAATAGCTCAGTGAGATTTGCTTTGCTTGCATTTATTATAATATATTTTCATTATTTTAAGTAACCTCCTATTGAGTGTATTGGGAATCCACCTCATTACTGTTATATATAAATTCCAATCATACATACCAGAGTACTTTGCTTTGTCATGCTAACGACTCTACAGTATTCTAACATTAAAATAGAATTATAATTTATTTTCTTTTGCTAATTAATAGAATTATAATTGTAGAATTAAATTTTATTCATAATATATGATTCGAAAAGGTTTTGGACTATCCCATCGGGGCTCTGCTTTTCATCGAATAGTCTACCTTACGATATGTATGATATTATTTTTAAAAAAAGACGGATTTGTATATCTTGTGAGAAATTTCGTTTTAGTAGGTTTATTCGTTCTTATCAGTATTATTGATAGTAATTTTAATATTTTTATAATAATTTTAAGATGTATTCATTTATCAAATTGAATTAGATGAGATTAATAGTTTTTTGGACTATTACATAAAACTGAATTATTTAATGAGATTAAGTTAAAAATGATTATTTTTGTCATTATTTGTTCGACTTCCGAATATTACTCCAGATTAGATAAAATAGTTATCAAAAATTCATTAATTAAACTCATTCATTCCTCAACATTTATTTAATTCCTCATATGGGAGAGTATTTGTTGGATGTGATTAACAATTCATTTCAATCTTTACAAAACAAGTATTAAATTTTAAAAGAGACTAATTTGTAACAAAAAAAAAAAGAAAAAGACTAATTAGTCTAGTCTCATGGATAAACCAAGAAATAACCGCACCCTTAGTATTTTCATAGTAACTTTAGTACGTTTAATATTAATTTTAGTATTAAAGTGGAATCGGTATATATGTCAATACACACTTCTCTATAAAAAAAAATTTCCTTAAAATTAAATGAATAATAGAGAAACACTATTTAACCTTAAGTAATAATTTTAAAAATACTAATTTTACCCTTTTAATCTATTATTAATACTTTTTATTCCATTCATATTCCCAAATTTTCTATTCTCTCCAAAAGAACTCCAAAATAAAATAAAACAAAATCACAAAAATTACTTTAATAACTTATTCACTTCTTTTCTTTTTTGTTTCTTTGTGTTAAAAACTCTCAAATATTGTATTAGAGTAAATATTAGATAAAAATTTAAGTGAAGAAACCTTTTTTAGTCTAAAAATAATATAACGTCAATCTTAAAGTCATTGATTATTCATAAAAATAATGATTAATAAATTAATTATTCATCAAAAAAGAAGGACTAATAAAATTAGAAGTCTCAACTTAACAAATATACTTACAAATTTAATGGGTTAAATTTATTTTCGTTGGCTATATCATCGTAACATTATTCTACACTGAAATTTGACTAAAGTTTATCTATAACCTCACTAGTATAATAAAAAAGAATAAACAAAATTAAAAATGATACCGGGTCATACCCACATTACTACAATAACCTTTTCTTTCCCCCCTTATAAATAGTAACCAAAGTATTCTCATTACTAGCTTTATTATCATTATCATCTCCTTCCCAACAAAAATAAACAAACCCTCCTCAGTCCCCACAAAAACTAATCCTTCGATTGATTCTCCATTGTTCTTGCCCCTTTTTCCTTTACTTTCTGTTGTCCCAAAAAGAAAGCCCAAAAGCAGATCCAGATATTTACTTGAAATACTCACTGCTACCCACTAATGGCTACATGTACCACTCCCACTGCTCATGGCACAACTCCTACTGCAACACAACCACCACCACAACAACACTTGTACCTAAATGAGAAATGGAAGCTATCAAAGACAGAAGGATCAAGAAGCCTTTCAACTTCTTCTTCATCATGTTTAATGAAGAGGGCTTCGTCAATTTCATCGAAATCATCAAAACCAAGAACATTTCCGAGGTGTTCATTCACAAGAAAGTGTGCTAGTCTTGTGAAAGAACAGAGAGCTAGATTTTACATCATGAGGAGATGTGTCACCATGCTCATCTGTTGGCGTGATTACTCTGAATCTTGATCACTACCCTCCATTTAAAATTTCTCTGTTCTTCATTATTTTCTCACTTTTTTTGTTGTTGGGGTTTATCTCCTAAAACCCCTGCTTGAAGATCTTGGAAGAGAATCAGAAGATCTACACAACCAAAAATGTAAATATTGAGTTTTGTTTCATCCTTTTTTTTTCGCTTTCTCCTAGAGTTTGTTAGATTTCTTTTTCTGGGTCTGAAACTCTGAATCTCCATTGAAGGAGAAAAGGGGTTTTCTCAATGTTCCTGTGATTTGAGGGTACATATAGGAATTAATTAATACAACATGGAAATGTTTATGGGCATTGTTTGTTCTTGATTCTTGATGCTTTATTATTATTATTTTTTCTGACGGGTTTTTCTTCAGAAAAATTGCTAAACACACAACTGAGTATGTTAATGGAAAAAACAAATGCTGAAGCTTTGTGGAGAGAGAAAATAGACGTCTAGAGAGAGTAGAGAGATTCCATTCAACCAGCTGCACCACTGTGTGGATCCAGTGTGCTCATCTGACAAGAATTGTTATTAAATGATAAATTCTTACTGCATTTAAATTAATTATCAGAAATTTTTTAAAGGTGAGAGTCAGGGAAATTAAAATGAAAATGGGAGGCACCTCAGAAGAATAATGATATGGAGGCTCTGTTTGGATGCTTAAAGAGGCGTTCATCTGGATATGCACTTTTGGCATTATTTCCTCCCTCAAGGCTTCTCTGTTTGTAATAACGAGTGCCCTTTCCATCTCCAAAATTTAAATAAATCACAACAATATTTATGTGTATAAAAAGAAATTAATTATTCGTAACTTGCATGAGGTCAAATTGTTGCGTTGGAAGAAATTTAATATCAAAATATTAACTCTTGTAAAGAGAATGAAAATAAATTGGTTTACAGAATTTGTTGAAGTTGTGATATGGAAGCTGAAATGTCACTGATAGAGATCCAACAAAATTTAGCATGTCCACATTTATTTTCTAATATTATCATGAAAGTTTTTAAGTTTTTAATGTTTTATGTTAGGAAAATCTCATTAACAGTTCTAAAATTATATTAGTTTTGCATATTTAATATCCAAATTTTTTTCGTAACTTGTTTGATACACAATTTTTTAAAACATGCGTAATCAGAAAATTTCGTCAATTACTTGTTAAATTTGATAGAAAATACACTCAAATGAATCACACATATAATTTTCAAATAATAAAAAGGTCAGTTTATATTATATATAAACTTTCTTTTTGACTATTCTCGAGTTATATCTACTTTGCAAATTTAGTCAGTAACTTTCAAAGAGAATTTCTTAATAAAATAAAAACTAAAAATTAAATGTATAACTCACATTAGTGTATTTTATGTCATATTTAACGAGATATTGACAAAATTTACTGATTATGTATGTTTTAAAAAGTTTATGTACTAAATAAGTTGTGAAAAAAATTTAAAAAGTTAATACACAAAACGGATATAGTTCAAGTACATTGGAATAAGTTTTCCCTTAATATGTAAAAATCGATTCTTTACTTTATTTCATCCCAAAATTAATTGCAATTTCATTTCAATATCTCAGCTTATACTTGCATATGACTCAACTGCAATTATATGCGCATGCCATTATTTTTTCGTTCCAAATTTATATACCAATTGGTTTATTTATTTTTATCTATATAAAACTATGATCACGATTTCATATGCAAACTTAAATATTATGGATATTTATTAAATACTTAAAAATATAATTAGTTTAGGGATTCTTTATCAGCTAATCTTTTCCTATACCAAATCAAACTTTATATTATTACTTTCTCTTCATCTCTTCTAAAATTAGAGATATTTTAATTTTGTAAGTCAAACGACGACATATCGAACTTCAAAGTTATTATAATCTATATATATTATAGATACAAATTATATTGTGATTCACATTTTTTGTCATAAACTAATTTTTTATAGTTATGTATAGACAAAAATCAAATAAATTATCATCAATTTAAAATTAATTATGAAATCATTTAACTTAAAAAAGTCAAAATATATACTTCTTTCATTCTAAAATTGAATATACATTTCAGTTTACACAAAATAAGTTTGCGAAATCATAAAATATAAAATTGAAGTTATAACATTTTTACTTTTAATAAATTTGAAGTAAAATAACATAAAGTAGTTTGTGAGCCCGTGAGTAACATCGGTATTTTTGCTTCTTTGGTAATTTTAAAAGAATTATAATTTTTTAGATTTTTTTTGTTTCTAATATTTTTATACATGTAATTATATGTATAATGTAATATATTTTTTTAACTATTAACTCATTTAAAGTCAAACTAAATAGTATTTGAATTTGAGTCAATTAAAATTACTTTTAAGAATAATAGGAAAAGAAATGATAACTAAATTGACCCAGTTAATAATTAATTTAATAGAGTCGACTCTGTTCCTAAAACATGGTTTATCAATTAATATATAATAATAGATATATGAAAAATACTATTAAATACAAACTTTTATATTTTTGATATTTTACAAATCTATATTACAAATGAAACTATAACATTATATTAAAAAAAATATATATCTCTAATTTTGGAAGACAAACAATATTTAATTTTTGAATGAAACATGGTACCAAATTAAAATGCTTAGCATGCGGGTGGATGTGAACTAATCACGTGGGCTCAAATGCTGAATGGGCTGTTGCATTCGTAAGGCCCACTACTGATGCTGGTAGATACATTTAAAACCTTATCTCTTAGTACTTGTGACTTTTGTGGGCCTATTACCATAATCCTAAATATTCCTTTTAGACGTCGTTTTCAAATTTTCAACGACATATTTTCACTCAAATTATTTTTATATTATCACGTACATATGATCCACATATTTAAGAGGGTGAGGAGTGATTAAGGTGTGATTTGTATGACACATCAATTACATGTAGATTATGGGATAAAAAAAAGTAACAAAAGTCAATAGCAATTTGACATAACATTTTGAAAGAACCTTGATGTGACATATATGCGGTTATGTTGAAAAAACAGCACGTACAGCACGTAGGTTCACCAACTAATCTGTTATACATACAGAAAGAGTTGTTACACGAAAAATCAAGCGAAAAAACAAGAAGCCACACAACAAACACTAAAAGGAATCTTTGTAATAAATCTGTAAAAAGATATTCAAAGAAAAGAAGTAGCTAGTGAGTGTGAAAAAAGAAGCTGTAATTTTATTACAAAAAAGTTGTAACTCGTTACAGAATTTGTAACTGATTAATCACGGTTGTGATTAAACAGATTTCCAAAAAAACATCAAATTTTAATATAACTATTTTAACTTGAATGCTTGTGTGTTCATTTTAATTTCAGTTAAATTTTTCTGGTGATTGTAGCTATTCTAGCCAGTACTAACAAGTTTTAAAAAGAGCAAAAAGTTTGTAATGTTTGTATTCAAACTCCCTTTCATCCCCCCTCCCCCCTTCTACAAACACTTAAACTTATTTTATTGTAATATTATATATATGTACTAAAAGACTCTGATACTAATTGTTAGTCCCAGATGAAAATTTGTAGAGGGGTTGGGTGGGGGATTGAATACAATTATAATTTCTTTGAACTTTGTAAAGATCATATATGTAATTTAAAATTTAATGCGGAATTATAATTGAAACAAATTATATCAATCAATAAACAATTGATTTTATTGATTTTGAATCTGAATTACAATCTGGTAACAAAGTACCATATGTTGAAACATGTTCACAAAGAACAATTGCAATTCTAGAAAATAATTTTTAACTACTCAAGTTCTAATAACTTGTTACATAATTACAATGAATGAATCTAAAAAATCTATCTCGTATCGTTCTTGTCAATTACTCGTTTCTATCTAATCTGAATTTAAGTTTATATACAAATTCTGACAATTCTAATTAGATTCAAATCAGTTACCTGACTTTGTCAATCATATTTCAACTTTGTGTTGGAACTTCTGATAGGTTTCTTGTTTTCAACTCCAAATCCTACTCAAATTTGGATTCCAATTTCTAGTTGAATGTGTTCTTCAATATCCTCTGATAAATCTTTATTTGCTAATGAGCTTATCAGCTGATGAATAACTTTATCCGTCGATAATCATTAATACTCTGATACAGATTATCCGATGAACAAATTTATCCTCTCACTGACTATTTAGATTATTTATTCTCTGATAAACAAATTACATTGTTGGAAGATAAATATCTACTGGACCTAACTGTTATCCACATATGAATAAATAATACACCATGGGATAATACTTATAAAAATTCAGTTCAAAAACTTATCCACAGAACCTAACTATTATCCACAGATGAACAAATAATACATTGAGGGATAATACTTAGAAAAATTCAACTTCAAAAAACTTATCCGTTCATGTTTATAAAGACATCACAGTTGTTGTACAGTTTACAAACCCATCAATTGTAAGTATAAACATTATCATCAAATGCAATATTCCTAAAAAAATGTTATCCAGAACATTCGTATTCGTGTAATCTCTTGATGGTACTCTGGATATACTTTATGATATATATATATACACACACTTTCAAATATATATATATACACATTTTCAAATATATATTTCTTTCTACTAATACATTATACATATGTCAAGTAAAAATACAGGTGTTCGAAATTGGCCAAACAGATATCATGCTAGAGAAAAAACATATTAATATGAAATTTGTTATTTTATTGATAAAATTATTAACTTTCATGTTCTTTGAGCATTGATCAACATCTGTTAAGGGATAGAAGTTCTATTTTCATTTGAACATATATTCATGCTATAGAAAATCATCCAAAATATAGAACTAATATGATCGTAATAAATATCACCCAAAATACAGTAACCTATGACACCGAAAAAGTTGAAAAAAGTAGGGGAAAGTGAGGAAAAGAAGAATTGATGATACAAATTAGGCAAACGACACTTAAAGAGTCATATTGGCTTCTAGTATACGAGTATTGTACAACCATTAAAGAGTAAAATATTTAACGAATGCATTTTTTTTTATGAAATATAATTACGAAACTGAACTGGGTCAAATTACACTTGGAATCACTCAATGAGTTACCAACGAAAATTGATT
Source organism: Centella asiatica (assembly GCA_014636745.2). Taxonomy (NCBI): domain Eukaryota; kingdom Viridiplantae; phylum Streptophyta; class Magnoliopsida; order Apiales; family Apiaceae; genus Centella; species Centella asiatica. Next base: position 24,480,341 of record CM025787.1, read on the forward strand.
GCTAAAATGTTGAGATCATGCATTAATAATACAATATATAGATTGTACTTATTATGTATTGTATAATATGTTATAATTTTGAAGATTTTTTTGCTATTAACTTTCCTATTATATTCTAGAAAAATCTTGAAAAATGAAAATAATTCAGCCTTTTTAATTTAAAAATTTCAAGTAAACATTATTTAGTATATTTTAAAATACACATAAACTTTTATTCACACTTGCCATTGAATTTGGATCAAAAGAATATCTTCATAAACAGTACAATGACTATTTTGATTATTAAATTGTACACAGACGAAATTAAAACCGAACAAAAAATACAAGAACTATTTTAGTATTTTTGCCTTTTTTCTTTATATATTCTTTGTAATTTTAGAACACACGTGAAGTTAATATAACAATAAAACATTATTATTGGCAATAATTTTAGAATTATTCGATCAAAAGACCTACACATGTAGCTAGTTATGTCATAGGATAGGATCATCTGAAATCAATAAATACTCCATATAGTTGACCTAGTCATTGGCCTCTCTGCACAGTAATTGATGAAAGAGTCTGTGGACGAGTTTATAAAAAATAACTTCCTATGTAACAAAATAATAATAATAATAACTCTGAATAGTTTAATTTGCTTAGCCAGGGGAGTTTCTCTTCATTGGGCCTTGAATTGATCCCGTGTTATGAGTTATAGTAGTGAGTTATTGGATTGACTGTATTAATATTATGTTGTGTTTAAGCATGACAATTGGAGAGCATGAGATGACATAATTTTCACTAAACCTTATCCATGAAAAATGTAAAATTATTTAAATTTGCTTTACTTCGTAAAACTGTAAATGAAGTTTGAAGTATTTAACATCTATCAAAAAATTCGTATTTGTATTCAAAAAAATAGAATATTATCTATATTTAAAATTATTAAGATATTACCCATATTCTATATTTCAAATACAGATACCAATACAGATATTCGTATTCTAAAAATACAACTCATGCTTAACGAGTGCACCATAACTAGTTATTATTAATACAATGATTGTGCAAAGAATGTCAAAAAGTTCAATAATGTCAAAATTTCTACGCCTCTCATTCATCAGTAATTGGAATGGCATCAATAAACGAGAGCTAATAATGATTGAATTATGCTGCTTGTTAATTTTAGATTCAATTTTCGCTGCTATCGATCATTGATGGTAAATTGTATTGTTTGACATGATTTATATTGTAATATTTATTTTTTAAAATCTATTAAATATTCACATGTAATTTTTAAAAATTATTAGATTATCACTTATTTATTATTAATTCTTTTATAAATTTATTTTTTATCGTTATTTTTAGCGACAAACATGTAGTAATCTTTTAAGTTTTTAACACTACAAATGATTATTTGATAACTTTTAAACTATATATAATGCAATATAAATCAGACCAAATCACAAACGATGCAATGAAATTTATCCATCATTTATTGATAAATGATTTGTAAATATTATTGTAAAGTGTGAGATACTTTGTCATTACACTGAAATAGTGTCTCCCAACTTAAATGTTTACTGTTAAAAAAAATGGTCCAAGCTATCTCAAGAATTACTATTTAAAAAATTAAATTGCCTCTTTTGAAAAGTATTGTTTTAAAAATATCCGCTTATATCCATTAATTCCTTTGATTATACGTTACGGAGTCTTCTATTAGCTACACTTTATTCTTCCTATCTATGATTAAATTCAACTAATCCTGATTAAACTCTTGTTTAACATTAGACGGTCTCTTATCGTCCGAGTCTGTCTAACGTTTTTTTACAACATAACTGAAAAGTCAAGAGATCTAAATTTCAAATTTTGTAAACTAATAAAATATCATATACAATAATTGATAAATATGTGAGTGCTTGTATGAATTTTTATATAATAACCTCGTATGTAACAAAGAAAAAAAATTGAAACTATTATAGACCACCATTAAATACTTTAAAGTTTTTTTTTATCATAAAGTTAGAAATTCTTTTGCCATTTCGAGAGTAATACACTTCAAATGCAAAATATTTGCGTAATGAAAATTTTAAGAGTAGATATATATAGATACCTAGTACAATTTATAGTTCGTACTCATATTTATATAATTTTATGGGAAAACCTATTCGCTCGTCCGTCAACTATATCACTTTTGTACGTTTGGTCTTCAAACAATTTTTACAACTTACTTGGTACCAATACTTTTAAAAACATGCACGTTCAGGACATTCCGTCAATTCTACGTTAAGTTTAACGGAAAATGAACATGTGTGACTCACACACATATTTTAAAGGATAAAATGGTCAGATTATCTCATGCAAAATTAATATAATTCGGGGACTAATCTTCCAAAATTAATATAGTTCGAGTACCAAGTGTGCAAAATTAATATAGTTCGAGAATCAAGGTGCAAAACTAATATAATTTGAGTTCATTTGATGAAGTGTTTCCTTTTTTCTATAATGTCGAACTGAGAAGTTGTCCATTTTTATGTAATGTCAAATTAAAGTGGCTGCGTGTAAATGTTGTGTAATAAAGACAAAAATGAATATGTATAAATATTATGTCTAAAATTAAACTGAAACACACAGAACAATCAGGTTTCAACTCAATAGCTAAGGGCTTCTATAATAAATTGTTAAATATAAATAATGATGATGATAATTCTATTTATATGAATAAATGTGTATCTGTAAGTACTCAAGGTAATCATCATGATGGGTCTACACCAGCCACTTCATTTCGTAGCACACTTGGCGTAGCCTACGCAGTCAACAAACTCTCTACTGAAAGCGAGTTGACTACAAACCTCAACCTTTCTACCTTTGGATACAAACCTTAGTATATGTGCACAAGTTTTGCATCCACTGATGGACAAACCAGTCATCAGAGGATAGAATATAACACTGGACAAGTTATCAGTGATAACTTGAACGAAGGCGATAGTGTCAAAGAATGATTGGTGTTACTTAAAAGAAGATGAGTATTCTGCACGATAGACATTCCAGGCAAAGCCAACAAAGTATCAGTGATCAAGAGAACAAGTATTTTTTGAAGGGTATCAGTGAAAAGAACCCATCAGGGGAAGCCTAAAAATACTGTGGGTTTTCCTAGTGAAATAGCCGAGAACTTGTAGAAGGGGAGATTGAATACAAGTTCTTTGAATTCTTTTTCGATTACTTGTTCTTCAAGAAATTAATAATTACTTGCGAAAATAAAGAACAAGAACACGAATCAATTTAAAAACAATTGCTTGTATTGATTTTAATAATTGAATACAAATTCTAACAATCACAACAATGTAATCGTTAGCTTCTTTTCTATTCTGTATAGGAAAAGATACAAACTATGAAAAACCTATACAACTTCAAATTACAATCCTCTGTAAAACTGATTACAGCTTCTTTTTTAAAACTGAATTCACAGTTTTCTCATTCTAAATCAATATTGATTCAGCTTCCTTATTCGAATCAAATACAATCTTTCCTTTTTGATAGGAAGAGATTTCTGGCTTGTTTCTTTACCAGCTACATCTTCAATAATATCTTGATTTCTGTGGAAGACAATCCTTATTCAATTCGAACTCTGTATCTCTTAGGAAATAAATCACGATTAGTCCCTGATGCTTCATCTTTAGTCTCTGGTGACGTCATCACTAGTCTCTGGTGCTTTTAGTCCCTGATGACGTCAGATTGTGTAGTCTCCGATAGAGTTATTTAGTTTCTGATGCTTTAAGGCTTAGTCTCTGATGATGTCAGCTTAGTTTCCGACTCTTTTAGACTTAGTATCTGATGACGTAAGCCTTAGTCTCCGATAGGCAAAACTAGTCTCTGATAGATAAAATTCTTAGTCTCTGACAAGTTTTCCTAGTCTCCGACAAGCCTTTTTGTAAACTCCAACTGATCAAATACACATTTCGACTTGCTGAAACTTTGATACTCCATTCCAGCAGTTACTTACAAATAAAGAATAATTATATCTCTTTACAAATAATGAATGAACTACAAACAAAGAGATAACTACTGGCTACAAAACTTCAGTGTTACTAATTAACACTTTCTATACATTTGTACTCTAAGTAATCTAAAGACAATCATCATCAAATGTTCTAAAACCTAACAATCTCCCTCTAATTATGAATATCAGAATGATAAGCATAATTTTAAGGTTGATGATGATGTCAAAACTCAACATTACAATTACTTAGAAAAAGAATAAAGAATTGCTAACTACAAATGTATTCTGAACTAAGATCTTTGATCTGTTGTTCAGCTTCCACCAAGACTCAGGTTTAAATCCTATAAGTCTAGCTTCAAAAATAAAAATTACAGCTTATTTCAACAAACATACCTTCCAACACAGCAGTTTACCTTTTATTTTTTCTTCAGCAATTCCAGCCTTTCTTTTCTATTTCTCTTCAGCAACTCCAGTCTATCTATCAACAGCTTTTTCAGTATCAATTCAACTTCTTCTTTAGCATCCTTGAGTAGACTAATAAAGCCTTCGATGTGTCTCTCACTGACACTATTAATGTCTCTGTTGTAGTTGAAGAAAACTTTCTCTCCATGGAAAGTCTCAGACCATAATCCCAGAGGTTTAGGATTAGCTTCCGGCACTGTATCCACCTTATGCTTCACCTTCATTACCTTTTGAATCTGGCTTCGAAGATCCATGTTGAGATCAGAAGTCTCAAGCACAACAGTCAGCAACCACTCTAGATTTTCTTTATTTTGTCCCTCCAAGGATGGCTTCTCAAATTTCAAGGACTCTCCATCTTTCAAAAAGACATGAAGACAATCTTTGTTATTTTTACCCTTAATCAGAGCAATCTTCTTTGTGGTTTTCTTTAGGGCTTTGATGATTTCTTTTGTACTAGCCATTTCAACCTTGTAAGACTTCTTTGATGAAACTGTTTGTGGCTTTGTTGGTCCACTCACAGCCACCAACGCAATCTCAGTTGACCTTGGAGGATCTTGAGAGGTAGGCTTCTTGATAGTAGCCTTGATCACAGGTTTCTTTGCAAATTCCTGGACCAAAGGTTTCTTTCTTGATTTCTTCTCTGCCTCTTCCATCTCTTTATTTTTCTTCTTGGTTATGGCTGCTTTCTGTGCACTTGATCTCCTTGTAGAGATTTTCTTCTTCTTTACCTCCTCCTCCTCCTTAACTGCTGCCATATCCTCTTCTTCTTGAAGTTTCTGAGCTAGTAGTGCATCAGATTCTATCAGTTTCTGTTCTTGAGGATAGACCAACTCCACTTTCCCATCCACTATCAGTTCAACTGGAGTGGGAAAGTGAGCTGTCTTCATGGCATCCCCCAGTAGCTTGGGCTGTCCTGGTTAAGTAGTGGTTTTCTTCTTTGAATCTTCAACCATAACCCCCTTCCCTTTGTCTTTAATTGTAGGGGCTTGTGCAGAGGAAGAAGGAGAAGCTGTTGTTGTTGCTGCTGTTGGAAGTTGTGTTGTTGTTGTTGACTTTGTTGTTGCTGCTTGAAGATCTACATGCTTTTTCAATATCCTGTCCATCATTACTTGTAGCTCATCAGAGCTTGGAAGTTTTGATGGAACAGGTATTTGAACTGGAACAGGTTTTGATAGTTGTTTTTGTACAAGTTTGATATGTTGACCACTCTCCCCCTTTTTGACATCAACATCTTTAGGTTGGAAGGAAGTGGCCAAGTGTGGAATTGCCTGTAGCAAGAGCTTCTCCATTTTGTCTTGTTTTTGGATTAGGAGTTGGATGTTTACTTCTAGGGCTTGAAGTCTACTGTCAGTCTTGGACTTGTCTTTGATAAGTGTATCAATGGCAGTGATTGTCCTCCTTGGTAGATGTCCTTTATAGCACATTCTTATCTTTTCTTTCTCCAACTCCATCCTTTCCTCCATTCTTTTGACTGCCCCATGTATGCCAGTAACCAAGAAGTGGTGAAACTTTGTATATTTCTTATCCACCTTGGTTACTTCTTCTAATATATCCTTAATAGATGGTGTAGCAGTAGTTGACCCGACATTGGTCACATAATCTTGCCTCAGTTGGGCGACTGCTTCCTCCAGAGTGTTTAAGTATGTGGCATCAAGCCATTCATCAACATTTGTCTCTGCAGGTGGTTCAGACACAAGTTCATCTGCAAGCCTTGTCTTCAATGCAGAAATGTGGTCTTGTCTTTGTTGTAGACCATATAACATTTCAAAGTCTGCATTGGACATCTCAGATATCACATTTAATGTTGCATCCCATGTGCTTGAAATGTTCCCAGTTTCTTCTGTTTGGATATTTGTGGAAGGAGCAGAAGAAACTTGAGCTTCTTGTGAGTTAGTTTCAACAGGTTGTAAAAATGCACCTGTTGAAAATTTCTCTCTTTTATTTTGTTCAAGGATCTCATCCTTGCTCACACCCTCTCCTTTTGCCTGGGGTTGGGCACCCAGCTTCTCTTGCTCTCCTTTTTCCAAGCTTTCTAAAGCTTGACTCTCTTGTATGTTTATATCCTCTCCTTTTTCCAGGTCAAGAACCTGACTCTCACTAATTATTCTCACTTCCTCACTCATTTGGATAGGTGCACTCTGTCCTACAGAAGTGGGGATTTGAGAAGTACTTGTGACTGCATGGATAGGAGGTTCCCTTTGTATATTTTGGTCTAGGGATCTATCCATGGAATGTGTGTGAGAGCTTGTCTCGAGTATTGGCTCCTCTTGGGAAATATCAAGAGGATTTAAATGTATAATAACAAAAGAATCAAGTATGGGAGAAGAAGGAGAAGAATGTACAGTGTGGAGTGTTAGCTGTTCCTCAGACATTGAAAATTGAGGAACATCAATTGATGACTCTGTGTGTGCACTCCTTATGTCACTCTTTTCTTGTATTTTCTCTCTTTGGGTTTCCTATTGTTGGTGAACAAGAGATTGTGCAGACTCTGTACAGTGTGTTCCTAGTTAGAAACTTTCTTCAATGTCAACATCCTTTTGGGAGGATGGTGACAGTTCACTATTTTTCCTTATAACCTCCATTGCTTGTTGGGAAGCAATGAATTGCTTTTGGCTAAGGGTTATTAATCTCTTCTTTCTCTGAAGTGGTACTTTAGCTTCTTGTTCTCCCTCATCCTCACTTACTCCCTCAATTATTTTTCTTTTTATTGGGAGCTTGTTGGCTGTCTTTGTTTTTACAACCACAGTCTTTTGGGAAACTGTGGAGGGGGCTATGGATTGTTGTTGTGAAGTGGTTGGAGGATTAATGGGGTTTTGGCTTTCAATATCCTCAAAGAATTGCAAAGAATAAAGGTTTGGAAGTCTGTCAATGAGAATAGATCTCATGACAAGAGGGAAAAATAAGAGAACCTTTACCTTTGCAGATTTATGCTTCACATCAGTAAAAATTCTTTTACTCTGCAAAACAGTTGGTACAACTTGCAATCCAGTAATATTAAGGTTAGGGATTAGATAATAAGCAGACATCATCAAAAACCTAGCATAATAAATTTTATTTTTATTACCAGATTTCAGTTTTACCAAAAGGTTTTGCAGAATTAAAAACCCAATGTTTAGATGTCTATCATACAACACACTAAAAGCAATTTGTTGTGTGAGTGTAGTGATAACATCATAGCCACTGTATTTTGAAGTAAATGCTTTAGTTATTATATCAAAGAACAGTGACCACTCTTGCCTTAGATGGAGTCTTGTAATAGACCCAACAGAACCAATTTCAGCAGAATAATGTAAGTTTTTAAACATAGAAAGAAGTTCTTCATCAGAGGCAGGGGAGTCAAAGTTTTCGTACACAGGTAAGTGTAAAGCATTATTAACAACGGTATGGTCGATATTATAAACAGTGTTATCATACCTGAAACTTACCACAAGAGAGTCAATATTCTCATCCTGGATGGTTGCAGTGGTACACATAGCCGTGATGACTTCAGCGGCTTGGACGGGAGCTTCATAAATGGCGTAGGTTAGTGTGGAGTTTTGAAGAAAATCTACGAAGGGGTGGTACTGGACTTCAAATTCATGCTTGTTAACCACCCCTACATGGTTAGTCTTAATGAAATCGAAATCTCCAAACTGGAAATAGACAGTTTTAGTGGCCATTGGAAGAGATCTGTGAACTTTGAAGAAACTTTGAAAAAGGGTTAAATTGCAGAGAATTTGCAGAGAGAAAGTAATTTCAAAGCTTTGAGAAATTGTGATTGCAGATGTGTTTGATTTTACTTTTAGCAAAGTATTAGAAACGTTTGCAATTCTAAAGATAGTGAACCATTTTTGATCGTGGGTAGGATAACTCCTAGATTACCCTTGATCGGAGATTGCCCTAATCTCTGATAAGTTCACTCATAAGAGACTAGACCCAATTAGTTTCCGATAGTTCATTTTGATTGAGTCAGAGACTAACCAAAAACGACGTCGGGGACTAAGGTAGTCTCCGATAGTTCAATTTTCTTAATTCAGTCGGGGACTAATTAAAAATAATTGTCGGGGACTAGTTAGTCTCCGATAGTTCAATTTTTTTAATTCAATCGGGGACTAATTAAAAACAACTATCAGGGACTAAGATAGTCTCCGATAGTTCAATTTTTTAATTCAGTCGGGGACTAATTAAAAACAACTGTCGGGGACTAAGGTAGTCTTCGATAGTTCAATTTTTAATTCAGTCGGGGACTAATTAAAAATACTATCAGGGACTAAGATAGTCTCTTTCTCTTAAGCTTTCAGGGACTAAGAAAATGTAGTCCCTGCTACAATTTTGTTTTTTAAAACATTTCCAACAATCAATTTAATGATTATTAGCTTCAAAAATTCTGTTATTTGATAACAGTTACATTCTTGAAATTAAATTCTAGCTTCTAAAATTCTGTTTACTAAAAAAACAGCTACATTCTATAAATTAAATTCTAGCTTCTAAAATTCTGTTTAATAAAAAAAAACAGCTACATTCCAGAAATTTAATTCTAGCTTCATAAAAATTCTGTTCACAAAGAACATCTTCAATTCCAGAAATAAAATTTCTAGATTCTCACAACTAAACAACTTGTTTTCAAAATTTAATCAATTTTTAAAGGCATAATTTAACATTCCTAATTCAGAAACTAATCTAGAAAAAGTAGATTCATCTAAAGATTTTGTGAATATGTCTGCAAGTTGGTTATTAGTTGTTACCCAGTGTAATTCGATATTACCTTCACTTACATGTTCTCTTATGAAGTGATATCTAATATCTATGTGTTTTGTTCTTGACTGTTGCACTTGATTTTCTGTTATTGCTATGGCAGTAGTGTTATCACAAAAGATAGGAATTTTGGATAATGACATACCATAGTCTAGGAGTTGATTCTTGATCCATAGGATTTGAGCACAACAACTCCCAGCTGCGATGTATTCAGCTTCTGCTGTTGAAGTATAAACTGAATTTTGTTTCTTGCTAAACCAAGAAACAAGTCTGCCTCTAAGAAGTTGACAGCTTCCACTTGTGCTTTTCTTATCAAGCTTGCAACCTGAATAGTTAGCATCTGAATAACCAATTAGTTTAAAATCAGATTCTTTGGGATACCATAAACCAAGGTTTGGGGTACCCTTTAGATATCTGAGTATTCTTTTTACAGCAATCAAATGTGACTCTCTACGGTCAGTTTGAAATCTAGCACATAAACATGTAGCAAACATTATATCAGGACTACTTGCAGTTAGATATAAAAGAGAGCCTATCATGCCTCTATAGCTAGTAATATCAATTTTCTTTCCTTTTAAATCTTTATCTAGCTTAGTGGCAGTAGGCATGAGTGTTTTTGCAGATGCACAATCAACCAAATCATATTTTCTCAATAAGTCTTTGATATACTTGGACTGACTGATAAATATTCCATCAGTTGATTGTTTTATTTGCAAACCTAAGAAAAATGTTAATTCTCCCATCATACTCATTTCATATCTAGACTGCATGAGTTTTGAAAAATTTTCACAAAGTTTCTCATTTGTAGACCCAAATATAATATCATCTACATATATTTGCACCAATATAATGTCAGAGCCTTGCTTTCTGTAAAATAAAGTTTTATCTATGATACCTCTAACAAATTCATTTTCAAGTAAAAATTGAGATAGAGTATCATACCAGGCTCTTGGTGCTTGTTTTAAGCCATAAAGTGTTTTGTCTAACCTGTAGACATGGTTTGGAAATTTGGAATCCACAAAACCTGGGGGTTGGCAAACATAGACTTTCTCTTCCAATTTTCCATTCAAGAAAGCACTTTTGACATCCATCTGATACACCTTAAAGTTCTTGTAGGCTGCAAAAGCCAAGAAGATTCTGATTGCTTCAAGTCTTGCTACCGGTGCAAAAGTTTCATCATAATCTATTCCTTCTTCTTGAGAATATCCTTTTGCAACCAGTCTTACTTTATTTCTTGTAATTGTACCAGTTTCATCCAATTTATTTATGAAGACCCACTTGGCACCAATTATTGATCTATTCCTTGGTTTGGGTTCCAGTCTCCTGACTTTGTTTCGAGTGAATTGGTTTAACTCCTCTTGCATGGCAATTATCCAGTCAGGATCTTGAAGTGTTTCCTCAATTTTCTTTGGCTCAATCTTTGAGAGAAAACTGAGATATAAACATTCATTTTGAGTTGCACTTCTAGTCTTGACTCCATCCTCTAGACTTCTAATAATCAAATCTGGTGTGTGGTCTCTCAACCATGGAATTACACGTGGCAGATTTGACCTTGAAGTGGAGGCTTCATTTTCTAGATTGATGTTATCAAATCTAGCTTCATGATTAGAGATTGCTCCCCTAAACAATTGACTTCATCATTATTAGCTCCCCCTGAGCTGTTTATCTCTATAGTCTCTGATTGTGCATCAGTGACTCTAGTCTCTGGTGAACCATTAGTCTCCGATGGAATACTAATGTCACCAGTCTCTTGAGTTTCATCTAATACTCTAATCTCTGATAGAGTATTAGTTCTTGGTACTTCATGCACAACAGTTAACTCCCCCTCAATTATGTAGGGATCATTACTATCTTGGGGTTTTTCAGTAGTCTCTGATGGATATTCCCATGCATCCAATTCATTCTCAAAACTGAGAGGTTCATGCAATCCTTGTCCAATCATTCCTAGAATCTTTTTATCATCAAATACAACTTGAATTGATTCCACAATGACCTTTGTTCTTAGATTATATACTCTGTATGCTTTACTTGATAAAGAATAACCTAGGAAGATTGCCTCATCAGATTTGTTGTCAAGTTTTCCTCTTATTTCTGATGAGTCTCTCAGTATGAAGCACTTACAACCAAACACATGTAAAAACTTGAGAGTTGGTTTTCTCCCAGTCATTAATTCATAAGGTGTTTTGTTGTATGCTTTGTTTATCAAGGATCTATTCTGTGTAAAGCAAGCAGTGCTTATAGCTTCCTCCCAAAAATATGTGGGAAGCTTAGCCTCTTGTAACATAGTCCTTGTTGCTTCAATAAGGGTTCTATTTTTCCTCTCAACAACTCCATTTTGTTGAGGGGTTCTTGAAGCTGAGAATTGATGAGTTATTCCTTTTTCAGTGCATAATTCAATAACTTGGGAATTCTTGAATTCTGTTCCTCTATCGCTCCTTATTACCCTTACTATTTTTCCTGACTCAGTTTCTATCTTCTTGATATGATCAATTATCAACTGAGCAGCTTCATCTTTTGTATTGAGGTATTTTGCCCAAGTATACCTAGTGTGATCATCCACAATAACCAAAGCATATCTATTTTTTAAGATTCACATCACATTCACTTGACCAAATAAATCCATGTGTAACAACTGTAGTGGGTCAGTGATTGATGTTGCTGGTTTGCTTTTGAATGATACATTCTTTTGTTTCCCTTTCTGGCATGAATCACGCAATCCATCTTGTGTAAATTCCAATTGTGGAATGCCAACTACCAGTCCTTTCCTCACAAGCTTGTTTATGTTCTTGAAATTCAAGTGGGAAAGCTTCTTATGCCAAAGCCAACTTTCATCAGTTGAAGCTTTGCTATAGAGACATGTGATTTGATTAGTAAAAGAAATAAGATTTGCAACATACAAATTTCCTTTTCTTTTCCTTGTCAAAATCACATTATCAGATTCTTTGTCACACACCAAGCATTGATCTTCTTTGAAGGTGACATTGAATCCCTTATCACATAGTTGACTCACACTTAGTAAATTGTGCTTTAAGCCATCAACTAGTGCTACTTCAGTGAAGATGACATCTCCATGTTCAACATTGCTATATCCCTTCGTATGGCCTTTGCTGTTATCTCCAAAAATGACTTTTGGGCCACTTTTCTCTACATACTGTTTTAGCAGGGACTTATCTCTAGTCATGTGCCTTGAACATCCACTGTCCAAGTACCATGTTATCTTCTTTTTGCCCTTTGTAGAATCACTTGACTCGTCACTTCGAGCCATCAGGGCAAAGTTGACAACTTCTTCATCAGAGTCGCTGTCAATCCAATCTTTACCCTCAGTAATCAAGGCTTTGCTCTTTGATTTTGCTTTCTTGTCAGTAAAGTCATTCCCTTTCCTTGATTTTTCATCCTTAGATCTATCACTAGATCTCAGCTTCCTCCACTCATTGGCAAAGTGCCTTAACCCGTTACAATTGTAACATCTTATCTCCTTTAAGTCGAAGGTGACTTTTTGACCTTCACGTTTAGGGTTAGGCTTCCTTGATGATTTTCTTCCTTTCCTGCTGGCCCTAAATTTCTTGAACTTTTTGACCATGAATGCCATGAATTCCTCCATGTCATCATCAGAATCCAGTTCATCTTCCTGATCAGTCGAGCTAGCATTGGAAGATTCATCATCAAGCTTCACTTGAGACTTGCTTGTCTTAACCATCAACGCAGCTCCTTTGTCCCTGCCACACATGCGTTGTCGTTGCTCTACTTCGAGTTCATAAGTCTTTAAGTTCCCGTAGAGCCTGTCCAGTGTGAGTATGTCCAAGTCATGAGCCTCTCTTATAGCTGTTGTTTTTGGATCCCAACTTGGAGGGAGAGATCTCATGAACTTGGTGTTGACATCCTCATTGTCATAAGACTTTCCAAGTATTTTCAAATCGTTGAGCAAAGTGTTGAACCTATCATAAACTAACATTATTGGTTCACCAGGCTTTGCTTGAAAGAACTCGTATTGTTGTGTCAACAATGACCTTTTGTTCTTTCGGACTTGGTCAGTTCCTTCACATAGGACTTTGATGGTGTCCCAGATTTTCTTAGATGTCGTGCAATTTATGATGCTTGTGAACATATTTTTATCAATTCCATTATAGAGTATATTCATCACCTTAGCATCCTTCAACACTTGCAACTTGTCTTCATTTGTATACTCACATTCTGGAGCAAGTTCAAAGTGTTCCGCCACAACAGATCCATCGACAGTTTTAGCAGGAATAAATTTCCTGGGTAGATAAGGACCCTTCTCAATCCTATCAATATAATCTGGATCTGTTGCTCTTAAGTGCATGTACATCTTTTGCTTCCACATCGGATATTCTTCTCGTTTAAGAATAGGGATTCTAGTACCACCATCACGACTTCCCGCATATGTCATTATGCTAGAGCTGCTTGCTTCTTCATTGGCCATCTCTTGGAACGTGTTAATTGAATAAATTCAATTAAAGGCTCTGATACCAATTGTTTTCCCAGTGAAATAGCCGAGAACTTGTAGAAAGGGGGTGGGGGGAGGGGAGGGGAGGGGGGTTGAATACAAGTTCTTTGAATTCTTTTTCGATTACTTGTTCTTCAAGAAATTAATAATTACTTGCGGAAATAAAGAACAAGAACACGAATCAATTTATAAACAATTGCTTGTATTGATTTTAACAATTGAATACAAATTCTAACAATCACAACAATGTAATCGTCAGCTTCTTTTCTATTATGTATAGGAAAAGATACAAACTATGAAAAACCTATACAACTTCAAATTACAATCCTTTGTAAAACTAATTACAGCTTCTCTTTTAAAACTGAATTCACAGTTTTCCCATTCTAAATCAATATTGATTCAGCTTCCTTATTCGAATCAAATACAATCTTTCCTTTTTGATAGGAAGAGGTTTCTGGCTTGTTTCCTTACCAGCTACATCTTCAATAATATCTTGATTTCCGTGGAAGACAATCCTTATTCAATTCGAACTCTGTATCTCTCAGGAAATAAATCACGATTAGTCCTTGATGCTTAATCTTTAGTCTCTGGTGACGTCATCACTAGTCTCTGGTGCTTTTAGTCCCTGATGACGTCAGATTGTGTAGTCTCCGATAGAGTTATTTAGTTTCTGATGCTCTAAGGCTTAGTCTCCGATGACGTCAGCTTAGTCTCCGACTCTTTTACATTTAGTATCTGATGACGTAAGCCTTAGTCTCCGATAGGCAAAACTAGTCTCTGATAGATAAAATTCTTAGTCTCTAACAAGTTTTCCTAGTCTCCGACAAGCCTTTTTGTAAACTCCAACGGATCAAATACACATTTTGACTTGCTGAAGTTTTGATACTCCATTCCAGCAGTTACTTACAAATAAAGAATAATTATATCTCTTTATAAAGAATGAATGAACTACAAACAAAGAGATAACTACTGGTTACAAAACTTCAGTGTTACTAATTAATACTTTCTATACATTTGTACTCTAAGTAATCTAAAGACAATCATCATCAAATGTTCTAAAACCTAACGCTGTGTCAGGGGACGACTTCATCAGGGGATGAACCTGTCATGGGAACCCGTCAGGGGATGACCTCATTAGGAGAACTCATAAGGAGAACCCATCAGGGGAACTCCCTTGATGTCCAGATGTTGACGACAACGTATCTCCTGACGAGTTTGGCGATAACTAAAAGTCACTTTGGCGCTAGTCATTTTTATCCCCTGACGCCGACTTTGGCAATGACTTGGATTGCCTGACGAGTTTGGCGACGACAAAGGATCAACTCGTCAAGGAAACCCATCAGTGAATACACAAAAGTCATAACATCGACGGATAATTAAGCACTAATCAAGTCTCCATCAGTGACTTGTCATCAAGGGATCCATAAGCACTAATCAAGTCAACATCAGGGCTTGTCTTCAGTGGATTATTATGACCTAGTCCACTAGTCATCAGGACTTACAAGCAAATCGTTGATACTTGGCACGGAAGCAAGGGGTATAACTGGAAAGATATTCATTGAAGTTTGGTTATCCAATAACGACTCTCGAGCATTAAATGCATGAAGATTAAGGGATGAAAAAGAAGTAACAAAAGCCAATAGCAGTCTGACACACCACTCCGAAAGGACATTGATGTAACATATTGTGGCTATGTTGAAAAAACAACATGTCTAGCATATGGGTTCACCAACTAATCTGCTACATATACAGAAAGAGTTGTTACATAAAAGACTAAGCAAGCCACAACACTCAAACACAGTTTTGTAATAAATCTCGAGAGAATTATTTCAAAGAAAAACACGTAGCTAGTGAGTGCGTAAAGAGAAGTTGTAATTTATTACAGATTTGTAGTTGTTAATCACTTTGTGATTAAACAGATTTTCAGAAAAACATGAAGTTATAATACAACTATTTTAACTTTAATGCTTGTGTGTTAATCTTAATTTCATTAAAGTTTTTCTGATTGTTGTAGCTATTCTAGCCTGCGTGACGTAAATTTTAAAAGAGCAAAAAGTTTGAAGTGTTTGTATTCAATCCCCCCCCCCCCCCCCCCCCCCCCCTTCTACAAACACTTGAGTTTACTTAGTTCTAACATAAATGTTTTAGGGGTGTTTGGGTTCATCAGAGGATGCCACTGCACTGTACTGCTGCTTCAAGGGGATCTTCTCTGCTGGGTTGCTGCATCAGGGGATACCACTACACTGTTGCATCAGGGGATGTCAAGGTTGATATCTGCTGCATCAGGGGATACCACTGCACTGTTGTATCAAGGGATGTCAAAGTTGATATCTGCTGTTAGGGGTTATCTGTTTGCCTTCTTTCGGCTGTGTAGTCTGTTTACTTGTTCCTTTTTTTCGTATATCTATAATATTTTGTTCTAATATGCCGAGGGGGATGCCTGTCGTTAATTTTGTATATTTCTTCTTGTCTTTTATTTAATTTAACTTAACAAAAAAAAATGTTATAATGAATTATTTGATGACTGTTGGTATTATGTAGTTATGTATGGTATATTCAATGTATTTATTTAAGTAATTAATTTGTTGGTCAAAGAAATAAAATACATGTGAGACATACTTGTCCATGTGAAAAAAATAGATTTAAGTTTGTAGCATGATGATAGACAAAAAATTCGAAATAAAAAAAAAATACATGTCCAGAACGTGCATATTTTTAAAAGTATTTGTACCAAGTAAGTTGTAAAAATTGTTTGGGGGACCAAACGTGCAAAAGTGATATAGTTCGGGAACGAACGAAGAGGTTTTTCCAAAACTGTATTTGTCATTGACTAAGGTTAAAAGACTGTTTTACCCCTCCAATCTAACGTCCCGTTAATTCAAATAAAAGATTTGACGGAATGTCCTAGACGTGCATGTTTTTAAAAATATTTGTACTAAGTAAGTTGTAAAAATTGTTTGGGGACTAAACGTGCAAAAGTAATATAGTTGGGGGACAAGCGAAGAGGTTTTCCCTAATTTTATTTATTTGCATAGTTATGTCATTAAACTTTTTTGGGTTAAAATATACTCTTTTTGTATCACAAAAATAGTTAATTTAGAATTTTAACGAATATTAATATTGCATGTTTGACTGAAAATTATATGTATAAATAATATTTTTTTCATAAAATTTGTTACGAATAATTAGTTTAAAAAAGGTAAAATATTGTAATGACAAATTTTAAAAACATAACTTTATAATAAAAAATTATCTAAATGTAACTTTTTTTTGAATAAATTTTATTTTCAAATATTATTCTTCTATAGAATTAAGGGAGTAACTTTTTTGACAAATATATTTCTATTCCGGCACCGATAATATCCAATTTCAAACCTCACCTCTACCCCACCCACCACACCTCCGCTCCCAACCCTCTACACCTCACTCCAATAAACAAGAAAGGAAAAGAGGAAGAAGATTATAATAATAAATTTTAAAAATATTACATTGTAACAAAAAATTATGTAAATATAATTATTTTTTAAAAATTTATTTTCAAAAGTTTTTTTTTTTAAAGAATTCAGGAAATAACTTTTTTGACAAATATATTTTTATCCTGACATTGACAATATCTAATTTCAAATTCATCTAACCCAACTTCACTTGAATGAGTTGCTCCAAATTATTCCTTACAACATCATCGGATACATAATTTACTAAATTTTCAGGTTTTTATATTAAAAAGTAAAACTTCAGTTGTTATTTTCTAAGAATTTACTATAAGAGCCAAGTCATCCATTGTGTATCAAGCAAGCTACTCCATCCCACCCCAAATTCCCCAACCCCAACACCCCACGCCATCAACAAAAAAGTAAAAAGAAAAAGAGGCGAATGAAGGCGTAAAGAGCACGCGCACTGTATACACGTGTCTTATCTATATTCTATCTTAGTCCAAGTGCTAGCTTATAAAAGATGAAGCGAGTAGTAGAAAAGTGATTGACAGCCGCCGGAAGGTTAAATGCTTATGGCAAACGGAGTTTTTGAAAATTCATCGCCCTTCTTCTTCTGCTACTATATAATCATCATTGCTATCTCCTTCAATTTCTTCCCTTTTTCACCGCCGGTCTCTCTCCCTCTGCCCGAAATTGGTAATTTTCTCATCACCTTAAACCCTAATTTCACGCATTTCTTTTCATTTGCTTTTTTCAGTTGCTTATTGTGTTTATCTATCAATTAGAAGTTTTTCGTACAGTTAGATTGATGGAAAATGTCGGACTTTTATGATTTTTGTGGATTTTAAGAGATATAGTTGAGATTTGGGATGATGCAGTCTCTACTGGAGTACTGGTTTTTTGAATTTGATTTGATTGATTGTGTTTTCGTGGTTTACGTTCTATCTGACTCCGAGCATTTGTATGAAAAGTTGTGATTTTTATTGATTAGAAGTGTTTGTTCTGAGATGTGAAACTTTGATATGTATGATGACTTTATTGTGAAACTTTGTAGTTGCTACATTTGCCAACTTGAGTTCAAGCTTCGGAATTGGAAATAATTTAACATTTTGAATTCAGGAGAATTGAAGTTGTACATTGATACTCAATTGCAATCTCAAAGCTTAAAATTGAGTTGCCAAACATAAGCTTAGGGTCTGTGTGATAAAATTAAATGAAATGAGGAGACTAAATAATTTGGATTAGTTTAAAAAATTCTTGTAAAGAGGTATTTATAAACTTTCTTTTTGATTCAGTAAACACATTCTAACTTTTCTGCTCTGTCATATTCAGTTATATTATTTATGCTCAAAATCCAAACAAATGGCCTGAATAGCTTGGTTCACTCAACACCAAAGAGCTCTTAATGTTTTGAGGGGTATCTTTCTTGAAGTTTCTGTCATGGTAGTATTTTTTCAATTTTAAACAATATCTTAATTTGTTGATTAGGGCTTATATGTTTCAATTTTTGTTTTGTTTTTGTTTTTACGTGCGGGTGGGCCCCCTGTAATGGGGCTTGGGCAGTGGGGGATGGATGTTGGTTGTTAAAGGATGGAATTAATATTGTGTTGTGTGAGGCTAAACGAAACTTATTTTATGAAATTAATCACATTGATCTGCAAGTTGTTGGTGTAGTCTAAATTACGAGAAATATTAGTACCTTTGACATTTTTACACAAGAAGCAGAGTTCAGCAGTACATTGAATTATCATTTAAGGGTTTCACGTTGGATTCAAGAGCTGCAATTGTGGTCAATTTGGTGGTCAACTTGATACATACTGGAGAACTATGTAAGGGATTAGCCTGGGATTTAAGAGAGGCAAATGGCAATGTTGCTGTGGTTTGGCTGTGAAGGTTGACTCTCTTTTTAGTTTTATTCCAAGAAGCAGGGACTCGGGTATGAGGTAATGAACTACTTAAGTAAATTTGCCAGAGATTTGGGGTTCTCTGGGATTTGGTTTTATTCATGGCCATAATTTGGTCAAAGAAGAACTGGCCAACTATGACCATAATAACGAGTGATATTGGAGTTCACGAGGATGAGATTCTCCTACTAGTTTGTAATTGAGATTCACGACTTCTGCGATTTTCTCTTCTTAATATGTTTCAAATAAAATTAACACTATTACTATCTAATATCTACTAATTGATCTGTTACTATGCACGTTATAGTGGGCTTTATCGCTAAGTTACTAAATTAGATAACGTGTATTTATATGTAAAAGCATAACTTTTTTATTATGTAAATATGTGTATCCCTGAACCTCCATTGATTCTGATATGTTTAATTGTGGTGTTGAACCTGAATCCCTGGTCCTACATGGCCGCACCACCCTTCATATTACAATAATCAACAGGAGAAATGCTAGTTTTATTATGTTTGTGAGTTTCCCATAAAAAGGAGCAAATCAAAGCTGGCCAATATTGAATTTCTCCATGAAGTTCATGTCTTTTACCTTGTAATGGTTGGAAACATTGCTTTTACATGAAAGGGATTGAGAAATACTTTTGTGCGGGACTCTTCCTGGTCTGTCCCTTCATAGTTTTTCTGCTTTGCCTTTTTCCTCGTTTTGTCATAAAGGCATAAAGACATAAAAGATTCCCATTTTTGTATATCCTAGTTAGGATTTGGAACCTTTGATATGCCAGAAGTGTATGTCAAATCAAATAGAATGTAATGGAAATGGATTACATTGTTCCTTTCTAGAAACATGAAATTAAATTCTCAGTCTCTCACACCCCTTTACATAATGGAACAATATAGTCAAAAGAAATTCTTGAACGCTACTATGTTTACTCTCACGTGGAGTATCATGCATTTTTACTCACGTGGCTTGCAGACTAGTACGTATGCATTGCTCATGTCTATTTATTTTAAAGTTATTTGTTTAATTGTTGGGGTGTCCGTGGTTATATTTTGGTTAATCTATCCAGTACTATATCTTTTCCCCAAGGATGTATCTTTAGTTCAATATCCTTGCTAACGGTCTCTCTCTTCTATTTCATCGTATGTGTTATGCATAGTCAATTATGGTTCAAAATGTTGTTTGTATATCATTCTTGCATATATGTTCATTGCCGGTAAACACAACTTTATGTAATTTTTATGTACTCACATGCTTCCTATTTGCTATTCAAATGGTGAAATGGACATTGCGATATAACTTGCCTGTCATTATATTATGATATCTTTTAGTAGTTTGACTTGTTGAGTAAATTTGAGTACAAATCAAGTCCCTAGTCCATACTCTTTCGTAAAGTTCGATCTGATCTAACTCTCCATGTTTACAAGTTTTATCCCTTCTAACTGCATATACTAAGAATTATTATGCACTACTCAATGTCTCTCTCTCTCTCTCTCTCTCTCACACACACACACACACACAGAGCGAGACACACATTTAGGGGGTTTGAAAATGAAGCCATATAAAAGTAACCGGGAGTATCACACAAAGGCGCTCTTAAATTTCTTGAAATTATTTAGGTTATATGCTTGTGATTATATTCTTCCTTTATTAGTTTAGTCATTAAGGTATTTTTTCCCTCATTGTCTGTGCCTGGCAAAGTTGGTAAGCAAATAAATTCTCCATAATAAAGTGATTGATCTTAATTATAATTCTATTAGAAGAATTTGGACAAAAATCTTTGTTACCACATTTTTAGGATAGTCCTCTCTCCAGTTAATTTGATTTTCAACTTGGACATCAAGCATAAGTGTTGAGTGTGGATTGATGAGTTCTACAAGAAGCGTTGACTGTGGAATGTATGTTCTACAAAAAGCTCTCGAGTGTGGAATGATAATTTATACAAGAAGTCCTTGTGTGGAATTTTTTGTATGTGATATATAGCACAACAATATGCTTTCGTTACCTTGCTTTTGTATTACTAATGTTGACTGTTGTCCCTTTTGTATTATTACCAAATCAGGTTGCTGAAAATTTGGAAATCATGAGTGACACAGTGGATTTAACTGGTGATGGGGGTGTCATGAAGACAATTGTAAGGCGAGCAAAACCTAATGCAATTGCTCCATCAGAGAATCTTCCTCTTGTTGATGGTATGCTTAAACTGTTGCTGTTTTTGATGTACATAATATGTTTTGAGGATTTTTATATTGGAAGGTTATGGGAATAGGATGTTTGTTACTTGTAATTTATCTTGGCTAATTGCTTTTCGTACCAGGATGTCATATTTTTCATATATTCCCATTTTTCTTTAGTTTTACATTGAGTCAACAATGTATCACTCCTGCTCTCCTACTAGCAGCTCATAATGGGAATATTGATTTGATTACACCATTTTATGTCTGCACTATTGCGCGGCATGAGCATGTTCCATATTACAAGGAACTGCATATCACTACATTGTAACAAGTTCGAGGAGGTGAATATCAACAATCTATGGGTACTAGAATAGTTAACAGAATTTTAAGGGAAGTATCAGATAAATTGGAATGTAGTTGGGAAAATTAGATTGAAATCAGCCGACCTGTCTCTGTCAGCTGGATTGCATAAATTCCCATTCGTTATAGAGACAACTATGCCATAAAATAAGGAATGTAAATGAAGAAATAGGGGTTGATTATATAGAGGAATCTGTAGGTTGATACCGTGATTAGTAGAAAACATATATAAGATAGTTGACTGGCACATGTATAATATTGTTGTATACTAGATACTAGGTCTAGGTTATTGAGTCAACCTAGCATTGATAGGTTAGTGTGTTTAGTGCCAAGCCTACTTGATGCGGAACGTGAGCAAAGATCAAAGGAATCAGTTTCTTTATTTATTTAGCGATTTTATTATTGTGGAGATTAATGTAATTAATTATTATTGGTAGTATTTATTACTAATAATAAGTAATTTAGTAATTTAATATTTTATAGTATTAGGCCCGATGGGCTTAGGGTTTTAATAATAGGGGCTCTCTATAAATAAAGAAATAAAATAAAGAAATAAGTAGTACTTTGTAATTAGACTTTGGATTATTAATTTGTGAGATTACTCTCTTCCATTGGTTGGGATCAATGAGTTTTCTCCTTTCCGGGTTGAGAAACCCTAGGGGTAGTGGTTCTTCTGCTGTTGAATCATCCTAGATCTATCTTTCATTGTGTTCTCTTTAATTATTGTTCAATCTTTCATTGTCCTGCATCAAATTGGTATCGGAGCTGTCGTTTCTCCAATCAATTTCTTAATTGTTGGAGATCCTGGGTGATGGAAAAAACATTGTTCAGCGTCACTATTCACTGCGAGGGTACTGTTCATCTAACAGTCCGTGGTTATTGTTTACGTCAGATCGTCAGAACAGTTAGACTATTGTTAGATCCTCATTGTCATCAGGTTCTCACGGCATCAGCAGATTTTGGAGCTGTTGTGCTACATCAGCAAAATTGCTGCTGCGTACTTCACATGTCCCTGCTTGTTACGACTGGGTTAAAAAGGGAGGTAACCCTAATTCCTGCAATTTACTAAAATACCCTTATTTTTAAAACAGGCCCACTTGGTTCTATTTCATATAACAGCCCTCTTATTCTTTTAAATGACATCGGCCTACCTATAGTATACTATTAGCAGGTCTTATTTTTCAATAAATATCCAGCCCAGTTTTGTTTCTATGCATCCAGAATCTTGTAAAACATTCTAGCCTTTGACTACAATTCCATTCCAATAGTTGAATTAGACCCTTCATACCTATGAGTTTAACACATCTTTAATTTCAACCAAGTCTTAATCCCAAGATTTAAAAAAAATAAAAAAAATGGTTGTTCAGGATTTATTTCTTCCTTAGCTTCTCTAGAAAAATGATTCAAGAGAGCCTTCTACTTTTTATACATATGGTTGTTGTAGGTCTAAACCAATAAAGGTTGTCGTCAATCCAAAGTGTGAAATTAATTTAATTTCTTCTCTATCTTTGGAATGATCAAACTTGCAACCTAAACTAGCCCCACATGTCTCTGAAATTCCTTGGGTAAATGGCACTACCATTACAGTTGCAGAGTTCCTATTGCTTTTGGACCATACAAAATTCTCGTAGATTGTTATGTTGTGCCTATGAATGTTGCACGTGTTTTGCTTGGCGAGAGTTGGATGTATGACTATGGTGGAATTTATGATGAAATAGACAACAGTTATACCTCTAAATGTCATCAAGGAAGCATGTGTTTGTTGACTACAAGGCCTTATTGAGAAGTTATAAATGTTGCTTTGGAACCTAAAGTTGAGCAAACTGAGGGTACTTCAATTGTTCCCGTGGTAGAACTGATTGGGGATGTGAAAATTAAAAATGCTGCACTCATGGAGGAAAAGCCTATTGTTGTGCATAGTGAGCCTACTGTTGAGGTTGCTAATTTCTCAGAACCAGAAGGAAATAAAGATCAAGTCGATATAGTTTCTTCAACAGTTTCAGATTATATTGTAGTTTCTTGTGCAAGGCAGATGGAAGAGATTCCTGATGGTTTTCAGCAGCATGTTATGGAAACACTTCACGAAGATTCTGCAATTGCATCCGATGAAATTGTTGTTAACATGGTTACAGTGGAGTTATGTATTAACGAGTTTGTCGTAGAATCACCTGTGGTTAAAGAAGATTCTTTGATCGAAGTTGAGCATGTTGAATTTGTTCTTCCAGAAAGATTGCTTGCACTGGTCATCGATGCAAAAAGAGTTCTCTTTTCACTGCTTTTCTCAAAGCTATGGACTTCTTTTCATGTGAAACTATTATCTAGGGCGTACCAGATTTTTCGGCTGTTGCAGATTAGTTCATGTTTGATACTGTTCTCCTATAAAACTCGAGGACGAGTTTTTTCCAACAAGGGGAGAATGATGGGGAACACGAGCAAAGATCAAAGGAATCAGTTCTCTTATTTATTTAGAGATTTTATTATTGTGGAGATTAATGTAATTACTTACTATTGGTAGTATTTATTATTACTAATAATAAGTAATTTAGTATTTTATAGTATTAGACCCAATGGGCTTAGGGTTTTAATATTAGGGTTTGTTCTCTATAAATAAAGAAATAAGTAGTACTTTGTAACTAGATTTTGGATTATTAATTTGTGAGATTATTCTCTTCCATTGGTTGGGATCAATGAGTTTTCTACCTTCTGCTGTTGGGAAACCCTAGAGGCAGTGGTTCTTTTGCGGTTGAATCATCCTAGTTCTATCTTTCATTGTGTTCTCCTTAACTATTGTTCAATCTTAATCTTGTCCTGCATCACTACTCCATCAACTAAAGCTCCTTGGATTAATTGTCAGTTAAAATCAGAGCCTTTTCTGAGCCGTTGATGTTGGGTACCAATAGAATTTATGCGGGGTGTGTTGATGTGTGATGGCTTCTTGGAGCTAGCTGATTTATAGTTACATATGCAGCTAAAATGCTTACACTTACTGTGTTAACTGCAACTATGTCACCAGTTATAGTTAGTATTCTAAATGGTTCATTAGTTGAATAAGTTGAGTTGTATGATTTAATAGTGTTCCTAATCTTTGTGACTTGTATTTGTTTGTAGACGAGTTATCAAATGGTTGACAAATTAGTTAATTGGTTGTTGATTTCATATTAAAGAGCACCTATATTTCTAAAATTGTGAAATGCAAATTCCTGGTTGTAAACAATTTTGGCACAATGCAGTCCTTAATAGTGAATTATTAACTTTTTAATTATTGATGCTTGTTCTTGTCTTCAAGTTAGTAGTCTTACATTATCTATACAGTAACTCTTCTTTGACTGGATGTTCCTCTTTGAAGACCATGTGATTCTTATAAATTTTTTGCAGTTCACTATGAGGGGATCCTCGCTGAAACTGGTGAAGTCTTTGATACTACACACGAGGATAACACAGTATTCACCTTTGAAGTAGGAAAAGGAACTGTGATCAAGGCTTGGGATGTTGCACTGAGAACAATGAAGGTTGATATATTTATATATATATTTTATACAGATGTTTGACCAACTTTTTGGAAATTGTTGATTTTTTCTTGGTTGTTTCAGGTTGGAGAGGTTGCAAAGATCACTTGCCAGCCAGAGTATGCCTATGGCAGTGCAGGTTCCCCACCAGATATTCCTCCATGGTAATGCTATTTTAACTCTTCCCATTATTGCTGTAAACAGACATTGTCGGAGATAATTACTTTGTACATAATGAAGTAACAAAGCTTACTTGGATTGTTGGATATGTTGTCTGACTTCAGCATGCAACTAACAATGCAACAGGAATGCCACTGTAGTTTCTATTAGTAGGATATATACATTTTGATGATTGAATAGATAGATATCGTCCTAGCCTGTCACAGACTCCCCAAGGGCAATTCATGCTGGCCCTTAATTAGTTCATATATTTTCCTCTTAATATGATATATGAAGTTGGAACTTCAGAACTTCGCCGTGGCAGAGAGACGTGCTGTCCTGGCTGAAAAGGGTATACGAAATGAATGCATCCTTTATGGATGATGTTTTCAGGAATACAGCCGGTGACAACAAACTCAAGTTTCCACTAGTCCTCGGGATTGTGGTTTATATCAGGAATACAGCTGGTGACAACAAACTAGCAGGAATACAGCCGGTGACAACAAACTTTAAGTTTCCACTAGTCCTCGGGATTATGGTTTGTATCAGGAATACAGCTGGTGACAACAAACTAGGGAATAGGCAAAAAGAAGTTTTTGTTTCTTGAGCTTCGACTAGCCCTCAGGATGTGGTTTGTACACCAGTCTTTAGAGAATGAAAAAGGAGAAAAAATGATGAGGTGCCACTCTCAGATAAGCATCGCCAAAACAAAATTTGGAGGTGACAAGGGGTTAATTTATATCGGTGCAGTATCCTATATCTCTTTTAAATTTTTTATGAAACAACCTTTAGAAAGATCAAAGAAATAATAATTAACTAGTTACTTTCTTGCTTGAGCTTCACATAACAGTCTTTCGCTTCCATCCCTTGTCCCTTCTGATGATTAACCCTCCTTTTCTTCAAGATTGAGATATCTTGACCATGCACATTTAATCATAAGTTCTTGAAAGCACGAGGAGTTTTTGTGCAGAATATAACTCAATTTAATTGCACTTTTTGGTAGTAATTTTGAATCTAAATGCTCTATACATGTCCTAAACCATTTGTCTCATGTTAATGCAGTGCAACTCTTATTTTTGAGGTGGAGTTGGTGGCTTGCAGGCCAAGGAAGGGCTCTAGTCTGGGTAGTGTTTCAGAAGAGAGAGCTAGGCTAGAGTAAGTCTGTCAGATTCTTTACTTTATCGTTCTCAAGTCTTTCCAGATTTCAATTAACTGGTTTGTTTCTTGTCATGTATAACAACTTTGAAGAGACTAATTACCTATTCCATCATACCCTCTATCAGAGAGCTGAAGAGGCAGAGGGAGATTGCAGCAGCAAATAAAGAGGACGAGAAGAAGAAGAGGGAAGAAGCGAAAGCTGCCGCTGCAGCTCGTGTTCAGGCAAAGCTTGAAGCCAAGAAAGGAAAGGGAAAGGGCAAAGCAAAATGAGGGCATCTCCCATTTATCCTAATCTGCAGTTATCAAAAGTTATATACGCGATGTGATATAAGAAACATATTGATGGATTTCAATATTTTGATGAAAGAAACAGTAGTCATAATCCAGTGATTCAGACAATGTTACTTGTAATAATAAACTAAATGTTGGACCAGTTATGAAGTATATATATCATGCTATTGAGTTGTACAACCATACAAGGAGTGCAGAATTAGCAATTCACTATGCCAGCATTGGTAAGCAAAATGGACTCGGTGGGTTTTCAGAAGTGCTTCGACATCATTTTAACAAGGAGTCCGGTAATTTTATAAGTGTGCGTACATACATGATATTTATACTCTCCTTTAGAAAAGAGCAATATTTATAAGTGACATTTGTTCCATAAAATAGAGTTACATATACTGTGACATTTAATGATGCTATTTTGTCAGACAATCTTCTCTATCATATAATTAATTGAATATTTATAATAAAATTTATGAAAAAAAATTTGGTTTGAATATACCATTGTCAATCAAACATTTACTTTGGTATCCACCAAAAATTTAAATGTAATTTTTTTTATGGAATGAGGGAGTTATGATTATTCAACATTGTGTTGGAGCTGATGCGGTTGCTTATTACAAATGTAAATGTAAAATTAAGATTTGAGACCCAAATTTGCTGCCAATCCGTACTTGCTTTGCTGCCAATATTGGTGGAGAACACAAAATGGTAAATAATGGAAGTGAATTTCTTTAGAGGAAAAAAAAACGGATTACATCACAATTAAATTTTAGGAATAAGAATAAGTTTAAATTTAACTTTTTTTTATAGACCAAATAGAGGATATAAGCTACTCCATGATTATATAATTACAATATAATAAACAAAATTAAACCTGGTATAGCCCGAGATTGGTTCATAATAACTCATAATAATTGTCGCTCGATTTTTTGTACATAAATTTAAGTGATTTTTTTTATATATCAAATATTTTATTTTAGATAAAATTTTTATTCATATTAGTTCTTATTCAAAATATTTTTGATTATTAATTTTTTTATAATTAAATAAATATTTAATATATAAAAAAATTTACATAAAAAAAAAAATCAAACTACAATTCCGATCGGATCGAATATTTTTCAAATTCCAAATATATGCAACGGATACTTCCAAATGTATACGACCGATTTCAGAATATGTGATGTAACCATGACCCATGTACCCCATGTCCGTAGAATAAAGAATACAAGTGGGCATTTATCTGTTCACATATACTTACATGATCTGACATGCTGCAGGGGATAATAATTGATATACAAATAAATGTAATTGTAGTATTATAGGAAATCGAGATACATATTGACGGAGACAATGATATTTGTCAAATCCAACAGCTGTATCTCCTCTCGTGCAAGAATGTGCTTTTGCCCTTCACAAAATAAGTCTTCTTTTTTAAGAGATAGAAACTTCTTAAAATGTCTACGAGCATCGCATCCGTTTCCTAAACTGATTTTCGTTATGTATATTTAAAAAATTTTGATAAAAATATTTAAAAATACAAGTTGTATTAGTATTTCTATTAAAAAGTTCGTCCTATAATAGAGAATGAATCTTAAGAAATGAAGGAATTAGTGTCTCCGGCATTTCTTTAAAATAGAGTTATTTCTATTTTAAAAGAGAGATTTGAATAGTAATTTTTTATTTCTAGAGGATCACTAGTCATTATCTCCTCTTTTAAAAAAGTATTAAAATATAAAAAAGTTTTAAAATAATCTTTTACACTCATCATATAATAATTATACATACATACATATATATAATAAATACAATTATTATAATATATAATTTATTATAATCCATCATTATAATATAATATAAGATATTATACTTAGAATATGATAATGAAATATAATAAAAATATAAATGTAATATACTCTATAATATTATTTTAAATATAATATAAATGACAATATTATATATTATCATATACTATGTAATATATATATATATATATATATATATATAATTATATTATTATTATTTATCATTATCATTATTTTATTTGTTTGTTATTATTGTATATTATCATATAATATATTATTATATATTATTTATCAATAATAATATATATTTATTTACTATTATGTATATATATAATCTATATATATATATATATATTTAATTATATATTATATTTTAGAATAAATTATAATATATTATACAATACGTTATGTTATAGTTACAATATACGAAATATCATACAATGAATATTATATTGAAATATTAATATAATATTACAATTATATATATATATATATATATATATATATTATTTACTACATATATATAATAAATGAATTACAATATAAAGGTCTAGTATATACTATATTATATAATATTATAATATATATTGTAAGTGTTATATATATAAGATATAATATTATAAGTAATATTCAATTATATAATATAGTTAAATATTATTTTAACGATAAATTAAAATAATATAATGAGAACTAGTATGAATATATATTAATATTTTGAATATATATAATGTACTATTGTATATACTTGGCGAATTCCATTTATAAAAAAAGTTTGTACTCTTTTCATCATCAAAACGGGAGTCTAAGGATATCTTAACACACACATTAAATAGCAGAAAAAGAGTGAAATTAAAAAGTAGATGAAAAAAGATTTAAGAGAGAAAATAAATATAAAAAATGTGTACTTTTATAAATATGATTTTGAGAATAGCTTTATACTTCTACTTAAATCATCATCATCCTGTTTACTGTGTAACCTTACTCATTTAAAATAATACTCCCTAATAGTAATAATTATGACCCGAGACCGAACTTTTTTAATAAAACTGAATCCGCACGTGCTTTTTACCAGCCCTACCTCCGTTGAATCTGTGTCAGAGAGTATCTCTCTGCCACCACCATTTGGGAGTTTGGTCCTTTTCATAATTTTTTTTCCCAATTATTTATCCTTGCTTAATAAGAAGTAATTAACTGGTTGATTTGATTTTTATTGTCAACATGATTTAAATTTTTTTGTTATTGTATAAAATTACACGTTGTATGTGGTAAAATTAAAATTACAAGAAAATTTATAAAATTTAATGTTCATAATTATATAATATAAGTATATGTCTGACTTTAAAATCAAAAAATAATTTATATGATTATAAAATTAGTCAATTTAGCGCCCAAAAATTTAAAATTCAACACAGGTTAAAGTTCTTTTGCTTTTGCTGATATTATTACTAGCATTTGCTAGTACCCTTTTGGTAAAAGATTGTGCCAAATTTAATTGTAATTCAATATGCATTATTTATCCTATAAAGTGAAGATCAAGAGCAGGAGATACTCTCATAATATTGAATCGAAAAATTCTCAGTCCCCTTCTATTTTTCTTCATCTTCAGCGCACATGGCCATTCCATAATAAAAAATAAAAATGGTTAGGATTTTAAAAATAATAATATATAAGTATAAGCTAATTAAGAACGAAACGAAATTTCCTGTCGTCTTGGTTATTAAAATTTTTTTTTTCTCATTCCGTACTTTAACTGATTATTTGTGCTTAGTGTTCTAAAATCTATCACCTGTTAATTTTCTGTCTATGAATTAATTTTTTCTTTAATTTGTTTAATCGATCACACATAATTTTAACTATTTTTTTTTTAAATCTAAACGTTAGGCTATTTTTTAAAATTATCTATCTTCATATAGCTTCTTTTAAAATATTGCTCATGCAAGTGAACCAAATATGATTTTATAAATTTTTTCTTATGCAAATAATCTTAACTTCATAAACTGCTCCATTCATTTTAGAAAGCTTCAAATAGTCAATTAATGCGTGTTTTAAATTAACATAAATTGTCTCTATTTTGATTTATTTCTGATATTATGAATGGACTTAAATTTAAATAGCAAATAAAATTAATGTTAAATATTATTTAGTGAAAAATATTAGGGAATAAGGAAAAATGAGCTTCCATTCATTTTTTAATTATATCCACTAGTATAATATACGTAGATTATAAATGTATCACAAAAATTTAATTGTATGGATGAAAGAGTATATAAATACAATGTTTAGTTTTCATGAATATTACATGATGTTTGTAAGAATGTAAGAAAATATGTGTTTTAAACCTTAAAATGATAAAACTTCACGTGATTATAAAAACTACCCTATATACCAAAAAATTGAGAAATTTTGCATACTTTTTTTGTTGGTAATCTTTCAATTTGTGTGATCTTGTAGAAAAACATTAACATACGAGTAATGATTATGAATTTAAATCTGTATACGCCTCTATTATTGTTATTACCAAAATGAAACTTTCCGGAGTTTTCATATGAAACTTTCCGGAGTTTTCATGGAGGCACAACAGTAAAGTTATGAAGTCTAAGAATTTTAACATTTATGATTTGATTTGATTATGTTCGAAGGTAAAATATTTGTGATTTAATCCATTTTATATTGTATCATTTGTAATTTGAAAATTCTAAAGTAATTACCTGTAATTTTAAAATTTTAGCGAATTATCACCTGTATTGCTAAAAGTTTAGATGGTAAACTCCTAATTTTTTTAAACCATATGTGATTATATCAAAGGTTGCATTGAGTTGGATGAAATGAAATGAAATGAGTAAATAAGACGAAAATGGTTGTGGAAGACAATGATCACATAAATTATGAGGAGAGTATGAGAATGAAAAAATAGTAGATTGTGTAAAAATTTGATTATGATGGAATAGACAAACTCCATTTTAGATGGTGAGTCTAGAAATACACATGAATTTGTGAAAATGAATTGAAATAATGAAAAAACTTTACACTTAAATGAACTAATAAATATTGTAAAATTCATTCTATTCTTATGTTATTCTATTTCATCAAACCAAATACAATCTAAGAGTTTTTAAATCACAGATGATGCAATACAAATCGGGTCAAACTACATATAGTATAATGTATTTTACGCTATGCTTAATACAAAAAAAATAAAATATTGTAAGTTACGAAATACTTCTTATTGTTAATTACAATCTTTGCTATTTTCAAAGTATAATAAATTGACATAACAGTTAAATTTCAACGAGCCTTACTATGGGGTCCTGCCATATGATTGAAATCAAAAGTATCGTTTTCTTTGTTGTATAAATTTTGAAAATTATGAAAGCTTCGGACCTACTTCATTAACAAAGGAGTACAAATTCGCTGCAACCAAGATGAAACATAATGAGATGGAATGAAAAAGAAATGCCGTCAAATATGACGAGTTAGGTTTTAAAAAGTTGTCAATCAACTTATTACACGTCACATTTCTTTTTGTTTTTTATTTATCTTTACAAAATTTTTCAGAAATCCAAAAACATAAAAACGCGCGTACACACGGTACCAGTAAAAATGATATTCAAAATTCGTTAGTTGTAGCATTAGAAAATGAACTTCATGGCCTCTTAAACAACATTTGATGAGCAATTAAAGAATACTAATTAATGCTTCTATTTTAGAGGGCACACAATTGCTATTAAGTTAATTCTCTATTAGATTAATGTTTAATAAATTGTGTATCTTTAGTGTTGATGCTCATATATCTGTAATTTGATTAGACTGTTTGTTTATTAGCTCCACATTATCTAAAAAATATTCTAATATAGACTGTTAACTGATATGGAGTATCATAACCCCGCATTATTTTGAGCGGACTTGAAAATTATGAGAAATACTATTAATACTAACAACTTGTATAAATAAATATACATAAATATATGTGATAAATTATTAATTACTAAAATTTTAATTATGGGTCCACTATAGTTCATCAACTTTATATAAAATTGAACCACACCAACTTGTACGCATTTATTTATGTATAAATATGTGTCCATAATATTTCTCGAATTTCACTGTTACCAAAAAAACACATAGAAGAGAGCACAGTAGCACGTAACTTTGTTTATCACAAGATGACAATGATGTTGAAGAGTCATTCACAAAAACAAGACCAAAAAGAAAATAAGAAAACAATCTCACCTCAAAAACATCAGAAAAAGAAAAAGAAGGACAAGTTGCAGACACCATATTCACAAGTACAGTGACATGGTAAGAGTAGGGTGGTAACAAGTGCCAGGCTGTTGCATTGAGGCTAGGCACTTGAATCCAAGAACAAGAAAAACACCTACCAAACTTTGTCAAAGTGAAAATGCCATACACCTCCCCCAACCCTTCACAAGACTCCAATTTCTCCATACACACCCCATCACTAATCAATCCCTGTTCACACAATCCCTTCCTTTTCCCTTCGTCTCAAAAGGGTATTTGAATTATTAAAAAAATACGCATATATGTTAATTAAGAGAGAAAATATAGTGACATAGAAAAAATAGATGAAAAAAGTGTTTGAGAGAAAATGAATGTAAAATAGTATTTTTAAATATCTTTTCCAGAATAATTTTTGAAGTGTACATAAGACACAATTTTGAAAATGAATGGAATAAGCTTCTTCTCTCTTCTTCTTTTGTTCTTTTTGTATTATTATTATTATTTTTGTTTTTTGAGAAAGGCTCTTACTTATTAGAACGGGAAGACATTTGAACTATCGATTTGTGAGGGAAGAATCAACTTTTTTCAATAGTGTGAATGACACGTATAATTGTCTAAAACTACAATGTCTAAATTGTTCAATTATACCTCTAAAATTTCAGTAATGATATATAATTATAGTGACTAAATTGTCCGATTATAGATATGTATATATATAGGGACAAAGGGAATTGAGTTATATGACTCACATTTCAAATCTTATTAACTAATTTTATATTTATGAATTTATAATTTATTTAAAAAATTTAACCATACAGATTGAAAGAATATCAAAAAATAGAAGAGTATACAATTTTTTGCATTATTTTGTAGTGTATAGCATGCTTTTATAACCATGTAAAATTTTTATACTTTAATATATTGATTTTTATATGGTTATAAAAATTATGTAAATAAGCTTAAAAAAATTTCTAAAAATTATACATTGTTTATTTTTGAATGCTCTTTTATTCCGTACAATCAAAATTTTCTTAAATGTTTTGAAAACCGAAGCATAGGATGAGTATGCATATTATCAAAATGAGCTATAGCTTATTTTTATTTTTCTAATATATATATATATATATATATATATATAAACTATAATTTTAAAAATTTCGACATCATATCATTATTGGTAGGATTTTACACCAACTGTTGAGATACTTGCACAGTTGCATGTTGGAAGGTGAAAGTCCTAAAACAAACTTATGCAGGTACACTACCTCACTACCTCACTACCTCACTGGTGAATTGGTGATGAGACTGGTAGTTTCACAGTGGTAAATTATAATCAATCTTCTACAAAATCATTGATCAAACATAAAAAAAAGTTTTGGTGGATAATTTTAATTATAACAATTTTATCAAAGATGTATAATGTTTACTATGGTGGTCTTCTCATTCCAAACCAAAACTTAAATCACATCATATATTTTTGTCATAATATACCACAAACCAATACTTCATAAAAATCAAAACCATGTAGTTAATAATTCAATTCCAAGTCTCCCCATCAAACCACATGTTTCAATCAAAGGACCACCCGGACCACCCACCCTCCATTCCTACAAGGTACTCCATGGATTGATCAAAGCAGGTCATCTACCTACTTACAATCAACACGACACAAATCATTATATTTAAATCAAAAGACACAAAAATAAAAGAAAAATGATATTATTAGAGCAAAAAATATATTGTCAGAGTAATTTAATATTTAGTAATAAATTTTAACAACTTTTAATTCTAACAATATAATTTTTACTTCGACAATATCACTTCCAAATAAAAAGAGACTATGTACCCGGCACCATGACCATATATACATTTGCGGCTTGCCCAACGCCCACAATCACAACTTTCTAAATTTAGAAACATGATAATTGCAATCCTTCAAACATTGAGGAGTTTTCATTTATCATCTTTCTAAATTATTGAATCTAAGAAACTAGTCCAAGTCGTTGACTTGCTAAATCACACCTAACCTCAGCTAATCCCACCCTAGAGTTTGCCAAATCAAATTCCATCCAAAAGTTCTGTTGGTGGTGGTGTCCAATTATATATGCCTCTACTCCTAGTAATTCCGAATTTCCAAACGTGAAGCAATAAATATCATCATTTCCTCTTCTCTCCCCGGGTACCCGATATAATAACATTTCACCCGATACGCTCATTTCGACTCCACGAAACATTAAACTTACCGCGGGTAAAACCGGTAAAACTTTTCGGGTCGTCTCGACTCGATAACACAAGTCCATTGCTCCTTGAAACACATAATTAGGATCTTCAAAAACCCGTAAAATGCCTTTGGTTTGTTTCAAGAACTCCGTTTTTAAAGCGGTGTACACGGGTCCGAGTAGGAAGGTGAATTGGGTACCCGAGTCTACCATGGTTTGACCCGCCCCGGTATGGTCGGGTATGTAAACCGATTTGGGTAAGGGTAAAATTGTCGCCCCCACTTTTATACCCTCGAGTTGGACCGTGTAAGCGACCCGATCGAAATATGGTAAAGGGGTTGAAATTTGAACCAATGGTGTGTAATTCAAGGGTCGGAGCCAAGGGAAGTTGGCTTCACCAAATAGTAAAACACCCGAAGAATCACGACCCGATATGCAATACGAGAATTTGGGAAAACCCATTTGGTTGACAAAAGATAAGCTGCCCCGATTCATTCCAATTAACCCGGTAGTTTTACAATCTTCCGGGTTAGAGCTAGAACCCGAATCCATACACCCGAAAACAATTCGGGGCAGACCCGTATTTCCAAACCGGAAAGTTTCGGCGGCAAGATTGCCTTCGACGGAGGAGGCGTCAGCGTAGGAGAGAGTGGCGTGGCAGAGCTTTTTCGGGTCGCAGGAAACGGGCGAAGTGAAGTCTCGGGTTCGGGTCCTGCATATGGGCGAAGAACAGGGGATGGGTGTGTAAGAAGCAGAGGCGAGAGAGTTGAAACTTAAGGGCGTGTTTGGTGTTTTTTTACAGTGAAGCCATGAAAGTTCACTGCCGGTGTCAAGGACGACGGTGACTTCTTGCGGCGGCGAGCCGACGGTGAGGGAGACGGTGAGGGAGACATTGTGGTGGAAGGAGAGCTTGTTGGGTGGTTTTGGGAGGGACCCAGGTGGTATAAACTTGGTTTTGAGGGGTAGAAGTAGTGATTTTTGAGCTGAAGGTAAAGAAAGGGAAGATGATTGTTTGTATATACAAAAAATGAAGAGGTAAAAAACAAAAAGTAGGAGTTTCGAAGCAGCCATGGGTGAAAAACAGAGAGACATTGTGTGTGAGGTTTTGAATGGGGTTTAGGTGGGCAAGTCAGAAGTATGTGGGTAGTGCCTGGATCCTGGATGGGGGGTGCGTTGAGCTTTATATAGGATGCACATGTGCCTCTTGGTGGCTTTTAAAATATGATTTGTTTATTTGTTGTCCCAAACTTTTATCTTTATAAACAATAAATGAGAAAAAAGAAGAAGAAATAATTGAGTATAGATATTCGTTCTACACTTCAATCTCTAGAAACAATTTTATACGTGAGTCTTTTGAATTTTTCCATCTCATTTATATAGTTTTTATAATTCTTAAAAGTGCACAAATTTTATGTAGTCATAATAATTAAGTTATGCACGACAAAATGACTAACCAATTCATATACCTTCACATGTTTTGATGATATTTACATATGTACAATTGAATTTTCTAAATAAATTATGAATTTATAAATATAAAATTAATAGATAAAATTAAAAAAAATGAGCTATAACTGTTTTTTTTTTAAAATTGTAACGAAACGTTCGCCACTATAAAAGATATTTGAAATAAAATTTTGTACATTTCGCTATACAATACAAATATTTTCTACTTCAAATATGTATTTATACACATAAAAAGAGGGCGCTGCATTTTTCTTTATGGGAATGCTTAATAACAGTTGTATATTCTGTATTATATATACCATTTTTACTAGCCATTAACAAATGCTACACTATTTATTAGGAAAAAAGGAAACAAAAGTCAACACGCAGTGCATAATAGTTTTATTTTTATGAGTCCATTGCAAATGCATCTAATTTTGTTATACTCATGGTACAATAATTTGAAGTCAGTGGAGCTAAGGAGACAACTTCATCAGATAAGGCCAAACTGAAAAAGAGAAGACCTAGGGGAGTATATATATATATATATATATATATATATAAAGTATGTATGTGATCTCATTAATATGGAGCCATAGGTATATGCATATATATATATATATATATATATATATATATCTACCGGTAAACTGGTGGCTGCCAGCTCAATTTGTTACTTGCTACTAATATTTATAATTTTTATATACATAATTAGGTAATATACAGTAAAATTATGTAGTATATTAATTATTTTGCTGCAGATCAAATTGATATTTTATCCTCTGGAAAGGTTAATCTAATTATTAAAAGAAATAATGATTAATGATAGAGGTTGGAATGTATAGACACATAGCAGTAAAGTTGGACCCGATATCTTGTGTTGTTCGCCTCACGTGTTATAGCAAATCTAAGTGCTTGTTTAGTTTATAAGTGCACTTACTATTGAAAGTTGTATTTTTTTTA
Source organism: Centella asiatica (assembly GCA_014636745.2). Lineage (NCBI taxonomy): Eukaryota > Viridiplantae > Streptophyta > Magnoliopsida > Apiales > Apiaceae > Centella > Centella asiatica. Next base: position 24,517,636 of record CM025787.1, read on the forward strand.
TTTAATTTTTTTTTAAAAATTTCTAACAAATATTATTATCATGTTTGGTTGATATTAATAAATTTATATTTTTTAAAAATTTATTTTGTACATTGTGTTTGGTTTTTTTACTATATATTTTGTATGTAATATACTTCAGTTTATTATTGTATTATTCACAATTATTATTGTCATTATTATGTGGAATAATTTTATTATTTTTTAAATTAATGATATCTGAAGTGTGGCTTACCGGAGTAATTAAATTTCCAACTTCTATTTCATAAGAAAGTTTCAATTCTCTTATTTTTTTTAAATGTCAACCAAATAACTCTATAAATTATCATTTCATAGGAAATTGAAACCATTTTTTCTTTTTTTCTTTTTTCTTTAATAGTATTTTTTATTTTGTATATAAGTTATTTTGATTAATTTTTATTACACTTGGTCTTATGAACAATATACTTTACACTCGAAAAATTGAAACAAGTAGATAAATTTTGCGAAAATTTGAAAATGTTTAAAATCATCTCATATTATCTTTCAATCATATCATTGCCAATCGAATATTTTGAAATGGGAAGTAATGGTAGACTTTTTAAATGTTAGCAAATAGCAAGGATATATTTAAATATAATAATAAGTATATTTATTTCTTTATTATAACAAAAGAATAGTAATTTTTATCATAATATTTGTGCTTTAACTTTTCCATAAAAACTTATTATTTTAGCATTTGTACGTCGAATGTTTGACTCATAAAAAAGGTATTTTAGCACATTCTAACCAAAAGAAAAACTAAACTGCTAACAATTGTTCCACTACAAAAAGGAACTGCCAACAATTTTCAGACAACCCAACATTAATTTGAACTATATTATCAATGGTGTTCCATCTCAAATGAGCAAACTAATACCTTTTCATTCAAATATTTAATTATGATGATTGTGGACAAAATTATAGCATTAGGGGTTCTGGAGGATTGGAGCACGACGGCATTGAAGTTTGGGTTGATCTATTGAAATAATTAGATTTTACTTTTAGTGCCCTGTGCCATATGCCACTACATTTTATCTTTACTTGATTCACCATCAGAATCTCTATTAGACTATTACTCTCCCCTCTCCCCTCTCCATATTTTAACCTTTTTTTTTCCATGTAATTTTAAATAAAATTTAATACACTTTAAATATTTTTTATAATTGTAATTTTTATATTTTATTGATTTTTATTTAGAATGTTTTTAGTTTTCAAAATTTAATTTGAAAATATAAAATATCTAACATATATTAAATCTTGTAAAAAATAAAATGTCATGCATTTTAGAAAGTAGAAAGTAGCATGCATTACTCAATCCGTCTTCATTAAGAGACACTGTTAGATACTTTTTGATTAAATTGATTATTTTTCAGAGTAAAAGTTTTATTATTTTATAAATATATAATGGTTACAAAATTATAATCATAGAAATTTTTAGACAATTCATAATAAGACTACATTTTTATAATTGTACACAAGTGGAAATATGTGTATAATTTTAAAGTATAAAAAATAATCTATTTGACCATAAAAAATTTGGATGTCAATTATTTGACAGAGGAGGAAGTAATTTACCAGTGTTTGGAAGGTGGTACAGCTTTAGTACAAAAAAGGGGTGGAAATGTGGTAAAGGTTTGTTAAATAAATAAACTTAGAAAATAAATAAATCATTAATCACATCTCGAAAAGTCCATTTCTTAGAGATAAGAGTCCATGGATGTTGTGATCTAATTGGGAACATTGGCATCAATCATATCAATTATTTAAAAAAAAAAATGCAGTTTGTACTGGAATGGTTACTGCATCATTCTATTAAAATAAGATTTGAAATCTACCTAAACACTAACTAATCAACAGCTTGTCTGTAAGAAAAGTTAGTTCTAGAGTTTTAAGTTAATTAAACATGCAAAACAAATTACTTATAAAAATATAATTCCTTAGAAAGATTATAAAAAATATATTGCTACTGATATGATATTATCAGTGCGAAAGAATTACGCGTTGCTTAAAGTGTTAATCATCGATAATAAATTATAAATTATCAATAATATCTCTTGATAGACATTTTGTACTTATACATCGTTGTAAATCCTCAAAGTGAAACTTGTATGACTTGTACGTTAATCTCTCCTTAGTCAAAATATTTTTCGAAAAAAGAAAAAGAAAATACAAAATTTAATCCAATGATTTCTTTATAAATATAATCTTCACACTATCGATATCGGTAAAATTAAAATGTATAGGTTTTAAGGTCAAACTTTACAAAAATATTTTCATTAGTATTGTTGCGTAGTCTTTTTGTATGCTTATAATAATAAAAATTAACTTAATTCTTTAGATAAAAATTTCTTCGTAATTATAACTATAACGTTATTCAGATGATTATGCTATAAAATAAAAATTTTCCCTATAAAATAGGTGACAATCTATTATGTTGATAACTTGATCAATCAAACTTGTTTCATTGTCTTAAACACAACTAAAATTAATGTTTAATTAAGTACTCCCTCTTTTGATCAATGATAATCTCTTTAGAAATTTTGTCAAATCTGTAATTGATAGTCATTTTTTATTCTAAAGAAATTGTCTTATATTTATTTTTTAATTTACCCCTTAATAACTATAAGACGACAGATAAAATTCTAAAAAAATTATAATTGATGGGAGCAGCCGTTTATTTCAATACCCAACTGATTATCCCCATAATAAATTAGAAATTGATGTTGGGTCTCCCATATTTATTAAACTAGATAACGTCCGTGATCCAATCATGCATTATGCTTATTCCATCTCAATCAAAATGAGTTTTGTCAATGAACCCATTCCTTTTGAGTCAATTAATTTCTTTTATCATTTTCATCCATCAAATGTTAATGACTCATCATGACCAATGTCCACTTCCAAACTATATGCTAGTTATAAATATATAATTGACTGCAAAAATAAACAAAGCCACACATTTTAAATTAGTTGATTCAATGTTTCCATAGTCTTCGTTAAATGCTTTCATTAGGTGAGTTTTACTAATCGTATTTATGGTTAATTTATAAATATTAGTGTAAGATCTCAAACAAATTTGTAACATACTCTAACCTAAATTAAGAAAACATTCCCTCAACCTAAAATTTTGTTAACAAAAAAGAAGAAGAAGAAAGTCTTTGTTTAATCGTTTAATTTACATTTTTCGCTCAACTATTATCTAGCGTCTGTTCGGTTTTATTTTTAAATTTCATAGATTTTTACTTGTCTTGTTTAACTCTGCCTAACTTTAAATGATTTCGACTTAAACATTAGGTGCACTATCTTTTTCATTTAGCATCTTTTAGAATATATCCTATGTCTACTGTGTCGCAACCGGGGATTTTTATAAAAGCTAAGTGTCATTTTAGGTTTGAAAATCCTTCGGTTTTTTATACTATAATTAAAAAAACGTGTAAGAGACAATGATAACAGAGCCACCAGTTGTTATAATTTTAGATGAATGTACTAACTCATTCGAAATTTTGGTTTGAAAATAAAAGGTCCTTTCGTAGTGATTGGAATTTTTTTATTTCACAAATAAGCATGCTTGATTATAACTCCTATAATATACTGATAGATATAAATAAATCGATCAGTAGATTCACACCTAATATCTTTTTAGAGATAGTAGTATTATATGCACTCATATAGTCATGTTCTATTCTGAGAAATAAAATAAAAATTATTTTTCAGAGAGATGATAGAGTGGTTGATAGCTCCGGTCTTGAAAATAAGCATAATTTTAGCAACGAAACCGGAGAAAGTATACAAAAAAGACAATTCTTTTCTATTCTATTAAATTAGTATTAATTTAGTCAAGATTTAACTCAAGACCCCACTACTCATTATATTTAATTTAATATCATTTCTACATTTTACTAAAAGGATTGAAGGGAGATAATGTATCAAACTCTTCCACGATGAATTACTTGTAGGACTAAATTTTGATAATAACATTTATACAATTATTAATCTAGCATTCTTGGATATACGGTCGTACAAACAACGGACACTAACAAGGTAATAATCATAATAATAATATACTGGCATATATATGTGTATATGCATATGTCTATTCTCTTTTTTTTTTTTACTCTCTGACTTACGCATACAAATGATGGAAATAAAACAATAGAATAATAATATGAAGAGCAATGCTAATATTAATAGTACTACTACAGCCATACTACTATAACAATGATATGAAATTTGCAGATATAATCACGAATAAGTAGTTACTTTGGATATTACCAATCCATATATAAACAATGTAAAAAAAATTCTGTTAACAAATAGGTACGAAAGGAAATTACACAATCTGCGTGCATATACATAAAGCAATATGAATATTTTACAAGCCATGAACAAAAATATACGAGTCATGAACAAAAATATACGAATCATGAACAAAAATGTATATACGAATCAAAAGATCTCCTATAATCTTTCATATGTCAACTTTCTATCTAATCATCTTTCCTTGGTCAGGAATATTATCATCTTTTGCAATATGGGGGCTGCTCAAATCCAAGCATTGAGCTGAAAATTTTGATCATGTGAAAAGGCTAGCTTTGACAGTTAACTATTACCCACCATATCTATTGCTGCTGCTACTTTCTCTTTGATTCATCCCTTTCTTGATTTCCTTATCATTGTTTGTGGTTGACATGGTTTGAATATTGCCCGTTAAAAGAGTTTACCAGCTTATCTAGCATGTGTTCATATATGGTTCCATTGGCACTTGAAGTAACTCTTTTAGCACTTTGTCAAACTTTGCTTTAATTTCCCACCTTTTATAATTATTCCCCTGCTAAACATAATAATATATGTGTTTTTAGTCATAAAATCACATAAACTTTAAGCTAACTTATTCTGTATATAATTAATATTAATTATTATGTAAATTAAATATATTAAAATTTTAGGTGTCTACATACTATAGGTGATTGAAGAAATTTGTTCACTAATTATTTTTGAATTTACTATATCACATAAGTTAGAATCTTATAGCATGGAGGTTGTGGAGGCATTTAGAAAATAAAATTGGGTAAGATGATAATATATTTTTCTTGCAACAACCTCAAAGAGTGATGATTAAATTTTTTTCCAATTAGCTGGGCCCCACCAATTTTTGTCCATGCACATAAATTGGCAAACCCCATGAATAATTATTGAAATGATTCATTTATTAAGTGAATTTTCCCTTCAAGATTCCTTAGATGTATAAAGTATTGTTTTGTTATATTTTGGGAAACAACCACCCGTGCGTTCATACTCAACGATTTTGTTTGAAGGCCTCATTCTTCAATCATGATTCATGGCCATCTTCTATTGTTTTTCTGTCTCCTCCGGAATGGAGTTACTGAAAATTAAAATGATAGATTTTGATTTTTGAAATATTTTTATAATTAAATTTAAAATAATTAATGATATTATTAAAATAAAAAATTAGAAGATGTACCACCTGTACACAACACGGACATGTTTTGCTCATTTGTGATGAATATTTCAGTGAAAATTTTTAATTCTTAAATTTTGGAAGGATGAACTCAAATTTAAATTTGACTTAATTGGTAATGTTAATAAAGAAATTAACATTAGAATTGTAAAGCACATAAAGGAAAAGTTATCTTAAAATTGACCATTATATATAATAATAATTGCTACACATTAAGGAACTCACTGAGTAGTAGCAAGGGAAGCTATTGGTGCAATTACAATCTTTCGAACTCTTATTCATTTAGTGAAATACTTTGATAGTATAATTACTGCTCGAACAATATTATTTATCTAAAAGTTACTAGAACGTGCAACTACTTTATATAATAACAATTATAACAGTTTAACACTTTAAAATGGCGTCGTTATAATTAAAAAATTAAAACATATTTTTAATTTTAAAACAATTCATTAATAAAGAAGTGAAAAATAAAATTGTAAAACTTATAATAACCTTTAACGGTTAATAAGATAGCATATTATGGACACTTTTCATGAAGCAAATAGCACTTGATAAGATTAAGATGCGGAAAAATGAAAGATATAATGGAAGAGTAGTGTTAAGCACATTAATTAATGTGTAAACACGTATGCAGAAATTTATGTGGTGGTATAAGGGACTCATCCTCTTAAAATTAATGGACCAAAATGTGTCACTTATGTTTTCGTACCTTTGTTTGCGTCTATATATATTGTTCCTAAAAAGTGACATGTAAGCTTACAAAATTTCTTAAATTTGAATGCCTACCAGCGTATCTATATACCCTCTCTCTGTTCAAAAAATAAAACGTAAAAAAAATTAAGAATAAAATTTATTTAAAAAAAACAACATTTACATATTTTTTATTTATTATAATGTTATATTTTTTGAAACTTGTCATTACAATCTTGTTATATGATCTCTAATTAGACATTTACAATAAATTTAATAAAAAAAGTTTATTATTTTCACATAAAATATTAGTTTATTTAAAAATTTAAAATTTGTGGAACAGAGAGAGTATTAATTTATTAAAAAGAAATTAAAATTTGTTGTTGCAGTAAATAACAGACCGAGAGGAAGAGAATAATAGGCATATATAATACAAAATTAACATGTACGACATATATTCTAGTTTTGACCAATACGTGGAATTATACTAATCAAACAGATATAGCAATCAGAGGCGAGCAAGTGTGCGACGCAAGGAATTTATTCCTTCTAATCTACTTCCAAGTTCCAACATTTAAGTACGTATTACAAGTAGGGTCCTTCTCCATATATGTCCCAATCTTATTAAGTGATACTTCTATTGTTTTATGTGAGTATTGTCTTCTTTTATAGGTCATGTTTTTAATGAGGAGCGTGAATCAATTGAGTTGAGCGATTATTTAGTTAAATTTTATTTGTTCAAAGGTTGTTTGATATATTTTTTAAGTAATATGATTTTGAATATAAATCATTTTTCTTTCTTTCAAGAGTTTAAATTTTTCTAAATTTGATTTGAATTTAAAATTTAAGTAAATTCAATTTGATTTAGTTGTATTGGGAGAAATCAATAAAAATGTTGCACCTTGGTAGCATAATGGTGGTTAAGAGATACTATTCTCAATCTAAAATTTGAGATACATTTTAATTTTTTAATGTCAAACGACGACATATTAGATTTTGAATTAATACTAATTCGATTGATTTTGTTTATAATAATTCTTATAATCTTATACTGTATGACAAAAATCTTTGGTTAAAACATAATTTACATTTAAATTTTTAAATGATTACATTAATTTTGACATTCAATATACCATTGTTTGATTTTAAAAAGTTAAAACGTATATTTAACTTTAAAACGAAGAGAATATTATTCAATCATCTTAAAATAGGAAATATGAAAGATACCAAGACTACGGTCGTCGGAACGTAGGCCCCATTTATTTTATTAAGTAAGTACTGAATATAAAATCTTAATATTAAATAATATTAAGAGATATATTTAAGTGTTGAATAATTATAGATTATGTCTGTTTGACAGTTAGCTCAATGCCACGTCTTAATCATGTTTAATTTACTTTTACATCCTTGTGCAATGAGATTTCATTACGGGCGTAAACGAATCGAATACGAGTAAATATTAACGTAATCAGATTTTACTCTAATAAAATTTTTGATACTCAAATTTAAACTCGAGTATTAGACCGAATATTATTTTGATACTCAGATTCTACTCTAATCGAATTCGAACTACTCACAAACTACTCACAAGTATTTATATTTGATAAATTTTACAAAATATAAATTATATTTATGTAAGTTTTCATACTTTAGAACACATTTTATATATGTAATAATTATTTTATTTACAAATAACACTCGTAAAATAATTTAGACAACATATATATACTTAAATAAATTATTAGGATAAAATTGGCCCTAAAATTTTAGTACATGTTATACTATTTTAGTATAAAAAGAGTAAACGAACTATTCGTGAATATATTCGAGTGAGTATCTCTATATTTGAACATATATGCATTGATCTATATATAATTATTGAAACTATCTCGTTCTTTATCCGAAATGGAGCCTTATTAATTGGAAATTTCTGACTTATCATTTATAAAATGAAAAAAAACTTTTGATTACAACATAATTATAATATATAAATTTTATAGATTACATTAATTTTAAATTTTAATTTGATATCATTTGAGTCTAAAGTCAAAACTCTTTGAGTTTTGAAACAAATGCAGTATTACATTAAAAAACAAATAGAATTGTTTATGTTTGTTACTTTGACATTATTAAAAAAAACTTTTTCAAATTTATTTTATTAGAGAAAATTTATAATTAAATTATTTTCTTCCAAGATTTAGGGTCCATATTAAGTATGCGAAAAAATAATGGGATTAAGGTTATAATAGAATTCAAACGGTTTGCGATTCTCTCGTACTTGATTCAAAAATTAATTGGTTCAACTCAAATACGATATGAAAACGAACTAAATTTGATATCTTATTTGAAACTCGATAAGTTAAATTAAGAGTAATAATATGAGATTTACTCTCATTTGTAGCATTAAAATCTTCAAAAAGATCTTGAGCCTCATTCATATCTTCTTTTGACTTTATTGACATATAGCATCAACTGATTTTGAAGAACTGGCCTCTGAGGATAGTCCTTCAATAATCATCGGATAAGATTTTTGAAAAGAGACTTCAATCGCTTCCATAGACCGATGGATTTTCCTTCTAAGTCGAATTTTTTAAATAATTCAATATTTCCATTGGGGATAATTCCTTAATACTCTCAACACTCTTCTCCTTTAACTTAGAAGTTTCCATAATTGAATCATTTTGATATTGCGTAAAAATTCTTCTAATATCATTCATGGTAAAGCCATATTAAAATTTTGGCCACCATTTAAAGAAATAATTAATCCCTAGATAAAGAAAATCTTCATCATCAACAATTGCAGCATAATTCCAGTGCTAGATCCAAGCGATCTTAAATTGGACAACAAAATAATAAAACTTTTTTCATAATTTTTCCTAGAAATAATTTTTCATCCCTGAGTTTAGGATGAAGTTGAGAATAAGCTATCACTAATGATGACACATCATCAGGGACAAATTCTTTGGGAAGGCCAATTCGTTCCCAATTATTTAAAAATCAATTTGGGATTTCTTCCCATTGAAAATCATTATTGAACATAAAAAATCATGAAAGTTTTCTATGATAATTCTAGTAGAGGAAAGCATAATGTCAAACCTCCATATAATTCCAATAATTGTAATAAAATAATTTTCAAAGAGTATCTGGATCAACATATCTCCTAAATTGACTCGGGTTCGAACCCCACTCATTCGAGTAATATTCATAATTTTTACTTTCGAGAAATCAGTAGAATTATGGTCATAATTATTCCTCTTATGTTGGAAGAATACTGAATTAATTTCACTCAGAATAATTTCATATTGGATTATACTTTTTTGCGCAGAATTGGGATAAAGATTCTCTGCTCAAATGTTTATTAGCAATCTTCCATGGTTCAATTACCCATTTGTAATCTTATCCATAACATAGAGATAATCAATTTCTTCTTCATTTTCTACAATTTTTATTCCTTTCCCCTTAGTATCAGAGGATTCTTCTTCTTGATAGGGATAGGTTTCTAATACTTCCATTCTAGCCTTTAATATTTTAATTTCTAATTTTAACTCATTAATTTCTTGTTTTAAATCATTAATAATTATTTCTTTATGTGGTGTTTCAAACCTTTGGATGATTTCCTGAAAATTATAAGTTAATTTTTGTTTATTTAAAAAATGAGTTTCAGGCTGTTTCTCATAATCATTTAAAAATTGTAAGAGAGTTTTTCTCTTTTCTTCTGGATCTATTATTTTCTCTATGATATCTAAAATCAGGTTTTGGAATTTCGACAAAACATTTATACTTAATACATTTAAATCAAGAATTGATTTATAATAATTAATTTCATTTATACAACTACAATCTTTATAGTTATCATCCTCGTGAGATTTCTCATTATATGAGCTAGTATTATGAATATCATCATCTTGTATATTATTAATATCATTATCTGAATCACTACTTACTTTTGGATTTATTAAAATAGACATTATCTGAGTTTTTAATTCTTCGCTTATATCTAATTCTTGAATTTTCTTTTTAACCCAACAATTATTAGCATAATGGTCTATTGTTCTGCATTTATGACAGGTTATATCCTTTTTGTTATTCTTTTTAAAGGATTTTTAATCTTTTTGAAATTCCTTTTTATTAGGAATAAACTTTCTAAATTTCTTCTTATGTTTAATAAATCTTTTCTACTAGTTAACCCTTGTTTCTTTCATTGAGCTTTTAAATTTAAATTATTACACAAAACTACCCATTCAGCTGTGCATTTAGATATTAATTCTCCATAAATATAAGAATCATTAAGAATATTATTTCCTCCATTTTTATTTCTAATTCTATTTTTTACCTTTTCTGAAAATAGAGGTGGTAAACCACTTATAAACTTTTCTTTCCAAAAAGAAGAATTAACATCATTTTTAAGGTTTACCTTAGTCAAAAAGACATCTTTATACCATCTAAAATGTGTCAAGGTTGGACATCTTAAATTCATTAATAATTCTCTACTCGTATCCATTAATTGTAAAAGTTGACCAATAAAATGTTTTATTATTGATTGGATCAAGGTATAAGCCGCATCTTCTTATTAATAAGGTTTTATTTCACTAGTACTTGGATATATTGACGGAATAATTTTAGTTGAATTCAAAAGTTCATTTTATTGATTTTGATTTAGAATATTATCCCACCATCCTTTTAATTGTCCAATAAATCCTATGACAATATATTATAAATGCTAAAAATGAAGTTCTATACAAAATGAAATGAATTATGTACTTTTCCTTATACGCGTTTTTATCCAAAGCCTTGCAAAACGATATGTGATTTAACCGGTGTGTCACCACAATCATGATGGCCAGATTCTTAATCAAGACCTGATCAAGGTCATACCTAATGTCATAGTTGAGTCTAATCAAAAGTTGTTGCAGACTTGTTATATCTACCCAAAGTACACGAGTTAGAAACTTATACCATAAGCTATCATTTTTCATTTTCTTTAAATCTTTGAATTAGACTCTATACATACATACATAAGCTATTAGTTACATGTTACAAAACGTCTAAATACTCTACACTTATTCATTACCTGGATTGATGAATGAGAAGTGAAGGAAACTAAGCCACAACTACGTCCTACACAAATTGTTTTGTAAGGTAAATGACCTTCACCAAACTCATTTAATTCTGTCATTACCTTGCATGGAATTAAACTAGACTTAATAAGGATCATGTAGTTTTAAACGAAATCAGTTTAGCCTTAAATGAGAAAGTGTTAAGTTTTTAAAGTTGATGATTGTTAAAAAGGAATATGATAAAATGCTTGGAAAACTAGTGTCATGATTTGCCATGTTTCAAATTACTCTCAGATGGAAAATGAGTTTTGCAAACCAATTGAGGCATCTTAAAGTAGACTTCTAGAGTTTTAATTCAGCAGGTCATAATAAAATTTTGACCAAGAAATGAGAGATAATTGAAGAGAGAGGTTAAGGGTAAAATCTTGAGTTTTAAAAAGGTGCAGTCGACCTACTCCTTTAAATCCGAATGCCACTAGTAATTTTGTGCTTCGAGGACTCACTAGAATCCTTTCTGTATCCTCTAACTTCAAAATGGAAGAATCAATTTGTGTATTAACTAAAAAAGTTCAACCTCTAAATCTTCATCATAAGATATTTGTAACCCTTCATCGGAGGATAACTTTTCTTCATCGGAGGACAATTTTTCTTCTTCCTCGGAGAATAATTTTTCTTCTTCCTTGAATGATAATATTTTTTTCCTTGGAGGATAATTTTTCTTCATTAGAGGATATTTCAAATCCTTCGTCGGCGGATATTTTTCATCCTTTGTCAGGGCATATTTTTTAAGCTTTTATCGGGGGATATTTCTAATTTTTTACCATTAGATATTCCATCGGTGGATAATCTTTCAGCGTTATTTAAGGGATAAACGTATAAGGTTAACCAACCATTTACCTTTCAATATTAAGTCAGTAAAGTGACGAAACCTAATTAAGTTGTGTTTATACCATGTCTTCGGACCACTCTATACACCTATTACAAAGAGTGTTTTCTCAATTCAAACACAACCATCAATAAGAGATAACACGCTTGATATCGTTTAAACCAGTTAGTGTAATATTAAGAGGGACACTTTATGCACTTCAATCAATGATGGAAGACTCACGTAAGAATTATGATTACGTTTTTAGAGTAAAGTGAATCAAAGAAGTAAGCTAAAACTAACTGCAGAATCAGGCAAGTACATATCCATTCTGATATTTATTGCAAGCATATATTCACTCATCTTTATTTATATATGTACATTATCTCTTGTTTCAATATGCATGCAGTGTGATGATATACATGTCTTACTGGCATGAATGATTATGCTATGCTTTGTTTTTTTGCTAGGATCTTATAAATGATTATGTACGGATGTACTTGAGCTTTGATTATCATATTAGTTCTTGATGTTATATCTGTATAATGAATGAGAATGAATTGTCTCATATAGGGTAATGCCACATGGTGGGCTAAAGGAGGAAAATGTGAGGATTCTGATCGAACACCTACCTGACCTAGAAGTTTTATAGTGACTATGTACGTTCACAAAAGAGGAATTATGGCATTGCAGTTTGGCCAACTACTATGATGTGATTAGCTAGTCTGATGGGAAATGTGCTTTGACACACAAACTTACTAAATTATGTATTCCTTCTAGGAGGGTTTCCTTTAGAATATCATCAAGAACCCTCAAAGTTATTTTTTCAAGTTTTAGAGGTTTTGACATTGAATCCGTCATACATCACAAGTGGAACCCTTTTTTCTAAGCCACCATACATATTTATGTATTTGCTAATTATAAACATAAATCGCTCATTCTTATTGTTATTAAATGTTTTACATGTGACAAAGATAAAATAAAGATGTACGTGTAAAAAGTTGTTGTGAGTTAACCGTAGGTAATTGAGACGAGAAACAAAGAATATAGGATGTAAGAGTATACTTAAATTTGTATGACCTACATGTCATATCTATCTTTCGCTGTAATATAAAGTACTCTCATGTTTTGTAATAGTTTTTGAATGACAATTTGATTGTTCCTTTTCTTTAAGTATGGATGTTTATATTATTAACTGTTTTCAATAATTGACGGTACTCATCCAGTATGAAATTTTGGGGCTTACACACAAAAAACAAGTATGTCAGGATTTTTATGATTCCAGCTTTTCCTTGATTCATTTAAAGAAACAATAATTAATTTAGAGGAGAGGGAGATAGTGAAAAAAAAAAGAAAAAAGAAAAGAAAACAAGCTAAAAGGGTTAAACTTGGTGAAGTCAAAATAAGAGGCCATCTAATGACAGACGGAGGCAAATGGTCCGCTTTTTGAATCAGCACTAATAAGCGGCAATCAGCACTGGACACGAGAAACAGAACAAACAAGCTTTTTCCTCGTTCTCTTATTCAGTAAGCAGAGAAGATTATTCAGCGCTCAACTAGCGCAAACCAGCGACACCTTAGTAAAGCCTAAGCCAACATTGCACGACCGTACATTATTGTAACAGATGCAACAATCGCAGCCATTGTAACAGAAACACCCAAAGGCTTCGAACGTCCACGTACAGTTCTAGAGGCTTCGAATGTCCACGTGTCTGCCACACTTCTTTCTTCACATGGGTACTACATAACCTTCACAAGGGCCGACCTTGACGCGTGGCACTAACAATGTTCATGATTAAATTCGACTTTGAAAATATTTAATGTATTTATAATTGTCTAATCATTCTACTTGAATATTTATTAAAGTTTTTACGAGTGATTGAAAATATTTAATGTATTTATGATTGTCGAGTAATTAATGAGTGTTTACATGAATACGATTTTAGTTGAGTGCTCCATAATCCTTGATGAATAAAACTATTTAGATATTTAAAATTTTATTTTGAATATTTAATCGGATCAAAAATATTATTTAAGTCAATAATAACAAAGATAAGTAAATAACAAATTACTTGCCAAGATTAATATGACTAATTGTTATAGTAATCGCAAACAGAAATGGAGTACGAATCTGATATATATGTTCCAAATTAGTTGTTATATATTGTATATTAGTTTAAGGAACAAATTAACGGACAATTAAACTTGCTAATTATAACTTTGACTTTAATAAGTAGAAGCACTTGATCTATATAATTAGTTAGATAAAGTGAACAAAGGTGGGACAATGTTAAAATTTGTTCAAGTCGGTGCATGCGAGCAATATAAGTTGGTATTATCTGTATGTATTAACAAACCACAAATTTAACAGAAAATTCAAAAGCAAGTACACGCGTATTGTGTAATTTGAACACTCAAAATTAATAATAACAAGGTATAATTTTTTTGTAGTACAAACAAGCAGTATTTGTTTGCGTAATTTTGCAAAATACGTTCCTTAGATTGTTGTAAAAATTCTGAACTCGGCTTACAAAATTCACCAAAGTTCAAGTAACAAACAAGATTGATAGTAAGAACAAATTGAATGACCACAGAACATGTAAATTATTAACCATCTTATAAATTCTGTTTGGATATCAATATGTATGTATATATTAACCCACTGGTTGCATTAAAGAAGTGCTGCAAGTTTAATGTTTAATAACAAATTGTTAAAACTACGGAGATAAGAACTATAATTATAAGAGATAATTATTAAAGAGAATGATACGAGTGTATATAGGATTTTGTTTGAAACATAATACCCTAGATATCAAGTTTGTAATATTCAGTTTGTTGCCCCTAAAAGGACATATATACATATTCTTATGACCATGTTATCAAACTCAATATAAACTCATTATAATTAGGATTTTACATTGACTCATATAACTTGAGCGTTTTGTTCACATATGATATTAATTAATAAAATATAACTAATATTTATCAAATTATTATTATTATTATATTTTTAAAATACATTCCAACACAAACAATATACCAAACTTGTTTTGTAGATAAAACATTCTATATTATATAGATACTGTGTGCTGTACGAATTAACTCTTAACAACCAAAATGAGTACAAGGAATGTATACAGATAAATCAACGAATTACAGAGACAGATTGACACTGATAGAATTTATCAAATTAAACACAATTAATCAAAATTAACAAATTATAAAATATAATTAATTAACATAGAGTTAGGGTTAGATCAGATAGCATGAGGAGTGGTGAGGCGCGTAAAACGCTACACCAAGGAACGTATTGCCTCCCTTCCGTGCAAGGTATAAACGGCGGTTTCTTAGCGGTACAACACCCAATTCAAATTGTCTCCTTCCGCGCGCGAACGTGCAATCTTCCTCCAATTTTTCGCTTCAAATACTAAAATGACTACCATCAACCGCTTATCTTCATCTGAATTCCATGTCCCGATTCTTGACATTTTGCAGGAGCATTGTGTACCTGTCCTGTAATAATGATATCAACACCATCGATGCAATAATGCTATCAAAATCACTTTTCTTTTACGTCATTTGTAGTAACATGTCTTGAAATTGCTGTTTTATTCCCTTGACAAGGTTTTCATCTTCTTTTTCTGTCCATTTATCGCGACACATTGTTACGAGTAACATCACAATAATTTTCGACACCAACTACATTTTTCTAATCATCATTCTTGAAGTACTTGGCATTATTACCAGTACTTCTCATCAGCTCTGAGGTTTCAATCAACTGAATATCATTCTCCGTCCTCATATTTGAATGGCACCCAGGTACTCCAAATCATTGTCACAATCATCACCATCCAAAAGTCCTAAACACATCGGCTCCAAATATTCTGTAATGCGAGTTGCTGGATTATTTGTCTAGGCAATTCAAAATTGAATATATATATATATATATATATATAGGGAGCCAACTCATATTTAACGTTAGCTATGAGACTTGCTTACACATTTCTAACTGTTGATAGGATGATACAAGAGTGCAAATGAAACAACCAAAAAAAATAGCATCAGGCTTTTAACTTACTTACTAAAGCTTTGGATTACGAAGGTTTTTAACTAGTTGAAGGCAGCCGACTCGATATCAGCAGCTTCGTGCCGCACTGGAGTGATCCAATATGTGATTCCGCATGTTCCACCACTAAAGCCTTTTCGTTGGTGTTAATGACGGAAGGCAAAATGTGTTATTGGGACTCTTACTGATTTTCTGCTATTTGATTCCATTTCTTGTTCTTCAAAATTACAACTTTCCTCTGTTTCATCTGCATCCTCTGTTTCTAAGGTCGCCTGAGGCAAACTTGAAAACCAACAGAAAGATGAAGAAGATCGGTATGGAGCAGATCTACATCGAGTTAATAGAAGTGCATTTTTTGGTGGAATTGGACTAGAAACCTCTTTGGCTGCTGTTAGATTTACGGAGGCAAGAACAATAATTATGAGAGATAATTGTTAGAGAGAATGATACAAATGTATATAGGGTTTTGCTTGAAGCATGACATCCCAGGTATCAAGTTTTGAATGGTCAGCTTGTTACCCCCAGAAGGATATATATATATATATATATATATATATATATATATATATATATATACATATACATACCCTTGTGACCAAGTTATTAAACTTAACATAGACCCGTTCCAATTAGGATTTTACATTGGCACATACACTTTCAATTTTTTATCCACGTATAATATTAATTAATAAAGTATAATTAATATTTATCAAATTATTATTATTATTATATTTTGAATATACATTCCAACAATGTCCTCCTATGTTCTAAATATAAAATAATAATAACGAACCATACATGAACATACGATACCAAAGTATCATGAAACTAAATCCAAATAAAATTATCTATACATGTCTGTTAAACCAAATCAAGTATTGAGGTTTTGAATCAAGAACAAATCCAACAAATGAATAAGATCACATGTAGGTGAATAATATTTGAATAAAATAAAATAGACAAATGAAAGAACTTAAAGATTCAAATAATCACAAGGTTCTTCTATTTTAGTAGATCATTATTCTCAATAGAGAAATCCATTGATCTTTACCGGTTCCAACATTTTCTGTAAATTTTCTCTAAATTGACAATTTAACATAGAATTTCGTGTGATACGCATTCCCCAACGAATTCTAATCACTAATCATCAATTAAAAAATAATACAAGTATCTAATTTAGATATTCTAAACTTAGTACAAGTCATATCAAAACATGATGTAAAAAAAACTTTCATTCTTCATTTTATGTACCAGTCAGATTCGAAGTATCACTTCTGATTAATATAGTTTGATGTTCAAGTGTCTAGTTCAATTCTTGAAAACTTAGCATCAACCACATATCAAACTACAATACATCATCATTAAGTTTTGAATCATAAAATAGTTTGTTTTACAAGTATCTAGTTCAACATAAAAGAACTTGTTAAATATAAATGATGATGATGATGATTGGAGTTTGAATTGTGCATCTGTAAATACTTAAGATGTTCTATAAATCTCAATATATTTGCATAAGTTTTGTATCCACTGATGATCAACTTAGTCATCAGGGGATGAACTGCTCTACACTAGACAAGTCGTCAGTGAAAGCTTCTAAAGGACTTGATAGTGTAGAGAGAATGTGTTAGAATAAAATAGCCTCAAGTGTTTGTAATGGGGGGGGGGGGGAAGGGAAATTCAAACACTCAAAACTTTTTCTTCTTTTTTAACTTTTTGCACAACAGGAAATAGCTACTATATTTAGAAAAACAATAACAGATAATCAGATGAACGCACATATTCAAGTTAAAATAGATCTATTAAAACTTGAGATTTTTCTGGAAATCTGATTAATCACAAATGTGATTAAACAGCTACAAATTCTGTAATAAAATTACAGCTTCTTTTTCACACACACTAACTTCTATTTTCTTTGAACATTTCTTTCAAGATCTATTACAAATATTCTATCTAGTGATTTGTATGCTTCATTGTTTGTTTGATCCGTTGGATTGATTGTCGGTGTAATGAGAACTCTTTTGCATATATAGAAGATCAGTAGGTGAACCCACGTGCGTAGACGTGCTGCTCTTTTCAACTTAGCCGCATATATGTCACATCGTTGTCCTTTAGGAACTTTTTGTCAGACTGCTGCTACTTTAGTTGCTTCTTTTTCATCCCCTGATTTGCGTGCATTTAATGTTCGAGAGTTGTCATTGGACCAACAAACTTCAAGAGATATCTTTCCAGATTATACCTCTTGCTTCTGTAACAAGCTTCATTGATTTGCGTGTTAGACCTGATGACGGGTGTATACAGTCACAACCATCCACTGACGGCAAGCCCTGATGTGAACTTGATCAGTGCTTCTGGATCCCCTGATGACAAGTCTTGTCAAAGACTGGATCAGTGCTTCAAACTTCACTTAAGTCTACTAAGTGCTTCCAGATCCCCTGATGTTATGACTCATGTCATACACTGATGGCTTCCACTGATGCAGTGTTAAGCATTCCCCCTGACGGGTTTCCCTGACACTGTCATACCCTGATGTCTTCCCCTGACAGGTTGACATGTCTTGTTCATGCCCTGATGTGTTCCCCCTGATGAGTTTGGCTTGCCACTGTCATACCCTAACGCGTTCCCTTGACGGGTTGGTCTGCCTTTGTCATCCCTGATGGGTTCCCCTGACGGATTCCCTTGATGATTTTAATCACTGAAGCTTTGTTGAATTTGTTTGGAATATCTGATGTGCGGAATACTTTAAATGACTTTGAGTAACAACAAACATTCCTTTTCACTGCCAAGTCCTTTAGAAGTTTCATTTGATGGCTTGTCTTGTGAAGTGCAGTTCATCACCTGATGACTAATTTTATCATCAGTGGATGCAAAACTTGTGCAGATATATTAAGGTTTATAAAATATCTTAAGTATTTACAGATGCATAATTTATTCTTTAAACATCATCATCATTATTTAACTTTAACAGAATGTCTGTTGTTACTTAAAAGCATTCGAATATTCCGCACATCAGACGTTCCAAACAAAGTTAACAAAGCATTAGTGATTAAATCTATCAATATTTGAAAAAAGGATTAATCTAAACCAACTTTTCAGGGGAAGCCTGAAATACTGCATCAGGGGAACTCGTCAGGGGAACCTGTCAAGGGATGACATTGGAGGATTAACCCATTAAGGGAAACCATTAGGGGAAATGCTAAACACTGCATCAATGGATACAAGTAGGTCTTAACGTTAGGGGATTAGGAAGCACTTAACTAACTCTACAAAACATAGATTAACTCAAGTGAAGCATGAAGCACCGATCAAGTCTTCATCAGGACTTGACATCAGGGGATCCAAAAGCACTGATCAAGTTGACATCGGGGCTTGTTATCAGGGGATAGTTATGACTTTATACACTCATCATCAGGTCTTACACGTGAATCATTGAAGCTTGTTCAAGAAGCAAAGGATATAACTTGAAAGATATTCCTTGAAGTTTGGTTATCCAATAACAACTCTCGAAAATTAATTACCTACATATCAGGGGATGAAAAAGAAGCAACAAAAACCAATAGTAGTCTGACACATCACTCCTAAAGGACATTGATATGACATATATGTGGCTGTGTTGAAAAAGCAACATGTCCAGCACGTGGATTCACCACCAAATCTACTATACATTAAGAAAGAGTTGTTACACGAAAAGAAAAGGCGAAGAAAAAGAGCGAAGCACACATAGACACTAAAGAAAAACTTTGTAATATATCTTGAGAGAAATATTCAAAGAAAAGAAGAAACTAGTGAGTGTGAGAAAAGAAACTGTAAGCCATTACAAAATTGTAGTTGATTAATCACATTAGTGATTAACCAGATTTCCAAAAAAACCTGAAGTTTTAAGATAACTATTTTAAACTTGAATGCTTGCGTATTCATTTTATTTCCTTTGAAATATAGTTTTTTTTGAAACCGCAGCTATTTTAGCCTTTGTGATTTATTTTTGAAAAGATTGAAAAGTTTGTAGTGTTTATATTCAACACCCCCTCCCCCCCCGCCCCCGCCCCCTCCTTTCTACAAACACTTGAGCTTATTCAACTCTAACAGAACTTAGTACCAATCATAAACTAAAACTATTTCTTATCACGAACAAGTTTTCAATACATAGAACCTGTCCAATTATGGTTTCTTTCATGAAAGATAAAAACCACACATGTCTTATTTTGGAATGTTATAGTCTCATACCTAACACAATTTTATTTTGATGTATCATCAAATTTGGAATGACACAATAAGTCATAAGAGGCATATCATCAAATTTGGAATGATATAAAGAAACTACAACATCAGGACATATCAAATTATAATACTTAGACAACAGTTTAAGAATAAACCATACTATGTCACAAATCATTTAAGAGATTCTAATCTAATGGTTTTATTCCTTCATAATGAACTTGTGATGAAAATTCATTATTGGAACATATTATAAGAGTAACAGTCTCAACACTTTCTTCAACTATTAAAGAGTGTTCAAACAAAATCTGTCAAGTTTGTTTCTCACCACTTTTGGAGAATACAATTAAAAATTTGTTCTTGGAATATATAGAACAAAACTTCTATTAACTATATTTCTAAAAACTAGAGTATAGAGTTTCAACTTCAAAAATACCAAAACTATTTTTGTCCGTTTCATAGATTTCCAATACAATACTGCACTACCTAGCGTGTAGATATATACACTGATATCAAGAGACAATAAAAAATCCTTCTAAAATTAGAGGATTCTAACAACATAAAGAACATCATTGAATACTTATAAAGTATCTCATCAGCCTCTAGGACATCTCATATTTCGTCAATCTCTAGGGCATCACATAGGTTTTTTGGAATTACAATAAGTATATTAAACATGTCAACTACAAAGGCTGTGTTAATACTTGTGCAAGTCACTACACACATGAGACTATTGATTAGTTTGGATTAATTCAACTGCTCCATAAGTTCATACTTAATAACATTGTGTCTCAATCTCATTATATCACTGCATCCATTCTAGCGAGTAGACTAAGATAAAATCTTGTCTATCACACAAACTCACTAATATATCAAAACGTTTAAACGGTCTCTAATAACAGTATGATACTATATAAAAAAATAATCACAACTCTATTTGACATGTAACATGAGTAAAGACATTTACTTGAATTACCATAACTAATCTCAAGCTATTTACTTTATGTCAAAATTATTGTAATTTAAATGCTTATACAAGATCTTACTTTATAATAATTTGATTAACTAACATATTTAGTTATCAAATCCTTACATAATAAATTTTTCAGGATGATTTGCGTAGATCACCTTATAACCAAAATTGTATTCACATCTCAATAATGTAACAATTAGAAGAATACTTATCAAATTCATGTGACAAAAAGGTGAATGAATGCCTCAATTAATCATTCTCTAATCCAAACATATAATCATTGGCTACTAAACGTGTCAATCTCGACTAAAATCTATCACAAATAAGCTTTTTCTGCAATAATGAATTACAACTTATAGTTGTTCATCCATATGCAAACCAACTATTACAGATTTTATCATGTAGCAAAGAATTCATGTCACTCACAATGATTCTTTATATAGGAACGAGTTCTTTAAATCTCATCTCCTTTTTACCAGAAGGATAAATCATAATTTAATTGATAGTTCATAGAGTCCTCATCAAAATCACTAGGTACTCACTATCAAATAAATACTTAAAAGAATTCTAACTCAATTGTCTATGTGTCAAAAATCAGTAAGATTAGGTTTAGACCAAACACATTCATTATTCAATCATGTATTTCTCATAAAATAGGGACATCGTAAATTGAGAAACAAATTCTCAATAAAAATGCAAATTTGCTTCCAGCAGTACATTGGTTGAATAACAAAACATGTCTGTAACTCTATCTACTACAAATCTTAGAGAAACACATATGTTTATTATTTACTCATCTTGGACTCGTTAGAATTTGTATTTACTATATATAGTATACAGTCTTGAACTTTAGAATTCACAAAATCAAAAGTTTATGTAGACAAATTCTATTAGAAGAGTAAAAACACAAAACTAGAGTGAGGTATTATCCTAGAATATGACCACAACTGAACTTATCTCACTGTTAACAAGTAGGCATGTCATTTTCTATAATACACATTTTCGTCAAAACTCATATTTTGTTTTAGCTATACAAATCCATAGGTTAAGAATGAAATTCAAGTTTCAAGGATTCATAAAAAAAACATATAAAACACAATATCCTTGAACTCTGTTAGTCTATATTCTCTCACTCTAATAGATTCATTTATTTTTCTCTTCACACTTAATCTGTACAAATTTGTCAAAACTTTCAATTTTTAATAAACATTTTGAGTATCTATCATAATCATCTATAAAATTGACACATACTTCCAATCAACTCTAGTGATTCAACTCATTAAATCACTAACATGTTAGAAGTACTAACCCAAGTAGTTGTGTAGAAATCAAACTTAAAAGATTTTCTAGCACAATCTTCACGCTAGTCATATTTTATATGTTCAAATAATGACAATTTATGAGTTTTACTAAGAGTCAATAAATTTTGTAATCATGTGTCCCAAACTTTATTCCATATTTTAGGATCAACTTGAATTACAATAACTGAATTAAACACTTCCAATAATAAACTCATCATTTACATGTCATTAATAATTTAAGCATAAAGCTACATAAGAGTTAACTACTAAAATCACTCTACTCCTAACAAAAGATATCAAGTACTTCCATCACATAATAAACTAATTGCAATCTTAGTTAAAAAAAGTACAATTTAATATCTTTTGCAATCGTAATTTTCTATATATGCTTCCATGGCAAGTAACTCCTTCATCTAATCACCAATATAGAGATCTGATATTTGCATTATCGATTACTAACTCAAATTGATAGACTCAGTATTGTAATTAAATCATCAACTTTTTTCAAATGGTATATTAGGTTACATCATAATAAGGTAGTTTACAATTATCGGATTATTTCATATATAGTAACCAAATACATCACAGTTATAGTATTGAAATATTACAACTGCATAGATTCACTCGTAGGAATTGATTTTCTTGAACTTAAAAATAACTTGTGATAATTAATCATATTAGTAGTTACTTTTAACTCAACAATTTATTGTATCAAATAGAAATTATAACACACTGTAATTCACATAAAATTGAATTTTAAACTAAAAATTCAAAGAACGAAACTTATCTTGCGGAAGAGTCATTCTTCGATAAATACTTGACATTCATTCCTTTGAACTGATTGTCAAGTCTATCGTCTTCCAAAAGTTTCAGTCGATCTGATTGAAGTCCACGTAACTCTATCAACTTTCTCTCTGTGTGTTTCTCATAAAATTAATATAAAGTGGTTAAAATGCATTCACATACTCCATATTAAATCGTGTCATATTATTATAAACCAATAAACTAAGACCTATAAATTTCAACTTTAACTAACCTTAACAAATATTAAATTTAATTAATTCAAACATAATTTTAAGTTTAATTAACTCAAATTAATTTTAGATTCAACTAATCTGAACAGATCTTAATGTCTCGTTGGATTGGACGAAAATTAGTACTCCACACAATATATGACTCAAATTAAGATTTTAATACTAATCATTATGTACGGTCAAAATAGATGTGAACCTTTTGTCACCTTACTTCATAGTACATATAGATAAAGATCAGGTGGGCCAATTAATATGTTTAACCAAATAATATCATAAAAATATAAAAGTGATATTCATGTAATATTCACTTACGTGTCAAGTGTCAAGAATCAATCAAACCATTGGTTTTTTCAAAGTGTTGCACACTTGCAATAAAACTCATAGACCAAATTAAGTTAATGGTAATATCGAATTATGGCAGCAACAAAAACCCAAAATCTCCGATGTTGATTCGTACACAAACCAAAATCGACGGCCAAGTTCTCTATAACCGAACTAATTGTGACTCGACGAGATCAAATCAAAAACAATAAGGTCCAACCGCGGCCAAGCCAAATAAATTAAAAATCTGAGTTTTAGCCTACTGTTCAGAAACAGAGCCCAAACCAACGCTAAGATACGGTATAAATTAGCTATGGTGACGGCTTCGTCGTACACTAAGTACATTTCAAACAACAATGATTATTCTTTTTCACCATAAAAATTAGTATGGATTATATTTCAAAATTGTTAGATTTACGGAAGTAAGAACAATAATTATGAGAAATTATTGTTAGAGAAAATGATACGAGTGTATATAGTGTTTTGCTTGAAGTATGATACTAAGTATTAAGTTTGGAATATATAATTTGTTACCCCAGAAGGATATATATACATATCTTGTGACTAAGTTATCGAACTTAACATAGATCCGTTCTAATTAAAATTTTACATCGGATTATACACTTTCAGTTTTTTATTCACGTATAATATTAATTAATAAAGTATAATTAATATTTATCAAATTATTATTATTAGTATTATTATTATTATTATTATTATTATTATATTTTGAACATATATTCCACCGGCGGCAGAGTCTCTTGGTCTTCATCATCACAATCCTCTGTTTCACTATCTGTATTGCCTTCTCACTTCTCAGAGATGATTCTGATTTTGATGAATTGTTTCTAACATTGGTCTTTCTGCAATATCCAAATCCAAAACAAGAGACCCAGTTGCGCCAAACTGATTGAAACAATGTAAGATTGGGTTTTCTTAGATTGGTAAAGGGATTCTTGGGGAGACAGAGAGAGAGACATTTCGCCGGAGAAGTTCTTGAACGGTCGAAATTTGAACGGGAGGAGCGCTTGGAGAAACGGCGAACTCGAACTTGGTCAATGCAAGTGACTTTTTGGGAGGATGGTTCTTGGGTTTCAATGTCTGCATTCTTTTAGCGTACAAACATGGGGCTTGCACGACACCTTCCTCTACTTTTGCTTCCGACATTGCTCCTCATAAACCTCATCAATGGCGGTGGAAACTTCTCAGTTCAGCTAGGACTAGAAAGGGATACAAACGAAAATATAACAAATCTTAGTTATATGCCGGTAACACATTTTGCCAATGTTATTATGGAAAGACTTTCCGTTAGTTAAAAGTTTTCATAACTAAAATTTTTGTAACAAAGTTAAAATTTTTCAAAAAACTATATTTCATTTTTATTATTTGATCTGAACTTTTGGATCATCCAATTAACGATTATAAATGTATTAATTATGAAATTCCTTACTACTAACGTTTGTATTACCTCTCTATACATATATTCAAAGTATGGTGATGAGTGGATACAACGCCGCGGACCATGGATGACAGTATATATACAAGTAGGTGTAAAGAGAGAAAAATATGAAAGTTGAATCGGAGGAGGGCTTCCGAATCCTGGAGAAAAGAACTTACTTTTAAAAGATAACGACTTTTTCAAATCTTACTCTAGTTGGGATTATTGTTTCCAAAGATTTTCCACTTTTAATAGGTAGTGGTATTTGTTATAGACTTATACATATGCGCTCATAATACTGTGCCAAACATGAGGATTTCATTAACTCTTTACATAAATTTATCATTTTCAATTAGCAGGAAATTTTATAATTTTAATTATTTTAAAAATATATAAAAAAAGTATACTAAATTTAATCTAACATTTTAGTGTTATTGTATTAAGTTTATTTATATTTATTTTACAACTGAGAATTGTAGCACTACATGTTGATTATTTTCTTCTTAGGTAATATAAACCGTTAAAATTATTTTAAAATGCGTTTTTTACCCTCGTGTAACCAGAGAAAATGGTGTTTCATAGGTATGTCCGTTTTTCAAATTCTCCCCTTTTACTCATCTCAAACTCGATCTGCCCTAACCTTATTATCCCGAGTTATATCTACTTTTAATATTTTCTTTTGTTTATTTCATATTTTCTTAATTTTGATTATTTTTGTTTATGAATTATATAATCTAGGACTACATATTGTTTTAGTAAATACAATTCGCAAAAGAGTTAATTGAACATTTGACTTGAATAACTCGTCCAAATTTAACTGACTCGATATAATTAAATCAATCGATATATATACACTCCATGTGAAGCACAATAGTTTAATATATTTTAATAATAATATATTCTTAAAAAAGAATTATATTGAAATATTGAATTATAATTTTTGTGTCCCATGGGAACTAATGATATATTTTTATATTTGAACCAATAATTTGTTAACTTTAGTCACAAAAGATAATTTAACTTTTATTTCTTTGTATTTTATAATAGTTACATTATATTACGTGAAGTTTTTTTTTCTTTCTCTTTTTGTTAGAAGAAAACACTGTCTTTCATTTAATTCATTTTTTCATTTGTTGCATTTAAATATTTAATTGTAGCTTTCATGTGTCATGAGAAATAATAATTTTTTCTTCAAATAAATATGCAACCTATAATGAATTAAATTTAATCATAATATTTTGCTATAGTCATTTAACATTGAGATTTATTAAAGTTTTTGGTTTACTTTTTTATAACGTGAGACTTTTGTTTCTTTATTTTTAAAAAAATATTTCTTATTGAAATATTAAATTAAAATATCGTTTTATCAAACAATTTCAAACTTATAAGTGTTAAATACAGTTTAATTATAAGTTAAATTTTTTGGAGAAATTTTAAGATTTAATAAGTAATATTAATTAAATAAAATTAATAAAATTTTAAGAATAAAATCTCAATTTATAACTATTTATATACTTAAAGGGATACTTGTTAAAAGTAAATGCTAGTACTAATATTCACAACTTATCGTGTTTCATGCCGCACCGACCGAAACAACTAGTTGGTGGCAGCAAGTTTATTCTTCTTAAAATCATATTAAAAAACTGACCATTATTATTATTTTGTTTTCAAATCCAAACATAACAAAATTTATTATCGAAAATAAAGTTTCTACACGCCAAGGATCATAGCTTATCTCAATCAAAATTATTTATTAAACCTTAGGCCACAAGATATTAAACCTTGACCTGTAGTTTTCAAAATTATAATAAATACTCCGTATAAGAAAACACAAAGATCCCATTCACATATCAACACCTATTTATTTATTAAAAACAACTAGCAATTGTTAGACGAGTTAGCAGTGACTGAGTTAAAGAAGGAAGCACATACCGAGTTTAAGTCAACACATACGACAAGTCTTCCTTCAGTCATTGCTCCGTATTATTTAACTTTTATTACCATTTTATGTTAATTCATGATACAAAGATTTAAATTTTATATAAATTTATTTGATTTTTATCATAACAAAAACAATACTGCAAACTACTTCGTATAGCAGCAGAGGCATAAGAAAGGAGGGGGGGAGTGACATTCTTTTCTTCTTCTGCTGCGATTATACATTATATACGGCACAATTCAACGAGGTCTGTGTCATGCCTTAACTCTGGACTGGAAATCCTTTGTTTCTCCACCCAACCTAAACATTCTTGTAGAAACCAAAAAATAAAAAAAAAATCTAAATTATCAAATTCCCCATTCCATCGATCAGCTAATCTGCAACTAACCTTCGAGTCCCAATCTAAGTATCCAACAACTTGAGATATTTGCAGAGACTTGAACAATTATTTCAACAAGGACAAACCTGCCGTGATCACAGATTATGGACTACTCATATATTGACCCTCTTCATTTCAACAACATATAACAACCCATCAATGAGCTGCAAATCCCATCTTATCTCCATGTTTGAATTATATGGATAATTCACAACTTACAAGAGTAGCAGAAGATATTCATTACTTACCTAGGTCATCCGGCTTCAGGTTCCACACTTGGGGTTTTGAATTCATCTTCGGGTATCTTCATCCATAACCTTTCATGCTTCATCCTGAAGGCCAGACTCCGATGGTCCACCACCAACGAAACTTACGCTCATAATTGTCAAAGTTAAGTTAGAAGGAAAACTTAACATTCAGACCGATCAATACGTATCCTAGAACTTGGCTTGAGCTGATCTTTAATCAATAAGCCCAATCTCGATAACCTGGATGTGCTCTTATACATGCAACAAGTAATCAAGTATGCGCGCTATTATACATATATACAGTAAAGGAACAAATGCCTATTCAACTATCTTGTAATCTTGCAGCATAGAATATGCAAAACATTTCATCTGTTGATATAAAGTTAACTGGGTACCTTAAAGCAACTTAACAGTCTTAACTACAATTAGTCTACTCCCAGAAGAAGATGTCCACCAAAAATCATCTTACTGTGTTTCTTTGTGTTGTCAAAATATTGATCTCCTATACAGGATCCAAATAACATTTTCTCTACAATATATAAGAAACTAAAACCACAACAAAACATAAGCAACAGATTTATCCGAATTAACTTAAATTTATCAATTTCAGGAAAAAAATGACTGAATGTAAAACTAAACTACAAATTGAGAAACAAATAACAGAAAATAAGCAAAAACTAAAAGATAAAATTGCAGAAATTCCAATTTCAAGGGCATTTTGTTTTACAAGAGGTTCTGTACCAATACCAAAAACTAAACCTTTTAGCTCGCTTCCCCTTCATCTTCCTCTTCCAACCCTTGGGGGAAACCTCTGTTATTAACCAAATTCTATGCCCATGGTGGCAGGAGACAACATGAAAGCTGAAGACCCATGCCTTCCCAGTTCATTTCATCATCGTTTAGATATTTACATTGATTGATGATATGCAAGTTTTTTCAAGAACCCGGAACTTCTGCCTTCTGATTCAGATAACAATTCAAAATCTCCGAGATGCACTATTAGATTCAAACGCCCATGCCCTGCGCCTTCGCGACACATTGCTGAACATAGACGTTAATGAATTACTTCTTCCATTCATCCTTGAATCAGAACTAGAACTAGAAGCCAACGAAGGCGAAGATCTTGACCCACCAAAACAACCAAACAAATTCCCTAAAAACCTCCTCACTCCTCCCCTTTCTCTAGCAACACTCCCTCTAGCTGCCCATGAAATCCTCCTTGGAACCCCATTATTATTAAACCCACCATCCATCTCTGTATAAACAACAGGAAGCTCTCTCTCCCCACCTCTTCTTCCACCGGAAAACCTCCCGACCGCAAACCCGCCTCCGGGCAACCTCCAAATTGTCAATCCAACAGTTTCCTCCTCAGTTAAAGTTTGTTCATTTTGAATTCTATTCGAATCATTCGAAACTTGATTACTATCAGTTGGCAATTCATGCCGACAAACAGGGCAAGAATTACGAAGTGAAAGCCAAGGAAGAATACAATCCGAATGATAAATATGCTTACAGGGCAATTCGCGAGCTTCAGTTCCGAATTCAAAAGCTTCTTTGCAAACAGCACAGTGTGATTCAGTAGATATATGTTCCTCGGAAATCTCAACGGTTGGCATTGACTCAATCGCAGCTTTTGACGCCGGTGGATGCTCCACTCGCCCCATTCCGTTCGCTTCAATTTGTGACAACTGATCCAACAGCCGATCGAAACCCGAACCCAACAAAAACTCCGACATGGTCGCTGGTAAGGGTCTCAAACCCGACCCGGCTCCATCATCGTAATACAGTTCGAACCCTCCGCCGCCGGCATCTTCGCCCGCGGCGACTGGCTCAGATACCCCGTTATCTGACGTTCCACGGAGAACGATGACCGGATTGAACGGCGACCGGTCCCCACCACTCCTCCGGCTCCGGCGGATCGCGGGACTCGAACCTCGGTCGGAATTACGGCCATTTCCGACCATGTACATCGCCGCAGCAGGGAAACGCCGGCGGCGAGACTCCGACAGGGAAGACCCGATCGGAGTTTCGATCTCTTCGATGAATCCTCCGTTACAATCGGGACAAGAAAGAGAATCTTCTCGACTCAAAACGCTAACAAATCGGCTGCATCTGTAGCACCAAAACGAAGAAGACATCTATATCTGTAAATCTCCGTTAGATTCAAATCCAAAAATTCAACTTTCCCACAGATCTCAGAAGAAAAAATAACACAACCCAAGAAATCAGACCCAAAAATAGATTCTTTTTTTAAAAAAATCAGGTCGATTGATGAACAATCGTAGAGATAGAAAGGAGCCGCCGTCGGTGCCGGGAAGAATATTCCGGCGAGAGAAAGAGAGAGAGTTATTTGGGAGGAGAATAAAGAACGAAAATGATGCGATAAAATTATTAGGGGGATGAGATGGGACTTTTATTGTTTATCATTTTGAGGGGTAAAAATGGAAAGACGCGTGAATTTATTAATTAGCGTAAAATCGACGCCTTTGATTTTAATTGTGAATGGACACGTGGAGAGATCTAAGTGGTAAAAAGTGAAACGGCTGACAGTCAAACGGTGCTGGCGGCTGGGGCTGAGCTGAGCGTTTAAGAGATGATAAGCTGTGAAACTGAAGCTGGCGCGCCCTTTGACTAGGATTTGACGCGTGATATATGGCTCTTTAGTTGGCGCGTGGATTAAAGAGTGGGGACGAAATGGCCCACTCAGCAATCTCCAGCGACTATCTTTGGTTTTAATTTATTTATTTTAATTTTTGCAGCATGATTTTAATTTATTTATTCCTTGAATGCCGTCCAGTGACATAATTTAGGCCTTTTTGTCCCTTGACTTTTTAGTTATTTGTTAATCATATATTAAGTAGTTAATTATTTAATTTCGTTATTATTGCTATTTTGTCTGTGAAATCATTTTCATTTATTTATCAAATTTATCATATTTATGAGTTCAGGAATACAAGAAGGGAAAGTGATACTTTTTTTATATGTATTTTTTATATTTTTACGAGATATTGTCTTAAATCTTTTTTTGCACATGAATATAAATGATTAGGATCGTAACATGTAAGTAATTATTTGACAAAAACAAATTATAGTAAAAAGTTATAAAAAGAATATGTGAAATCATCAATTGTCAAGAAAAACGGAAAGAACAAAACTTTTCTTAAGTTTATGAGACCATAAATTGGTTGACTAAATAATTGAGATATACCTTATTTTTGTAATTATACTTGTTAGTTTTATATTTATAAATTTTTTAAAGAAAATTATGTCAGTTTGATCGAAAGAATATCAAACAAAATAAAGTGTATATAAATTCTCTTGTATGATGTGTAGCAGAGTTAAATTTTATAATCATGAAATTAACGTTTTTTTAAAACATCAAGAGTTACTTAATTAGAAAATTATGTCAAAGGGCTAAAAAATTATAAAATTTACATTCTGCACGTTTTCCCAACTTGTATGGTTTGATTTTTTCACATATTTTAAAAGTTAAAATATAACACGAACAATGGGTATAATTATAAAAATAAATTGCAGCTCTTTTCCTTCTTTTTCGTATACAAAATTTTCCAAATTTATCCATTTAAGATGATATATCAATAGAGAAAATTGAATTTAAACTTTTCCGTTTTATTCCTTCGCAATCATGCAAAGTAACCATTTAAACTTTTTCCTTCTATGTTCTCTTTCCTATTAGAAAATCACGCCCAAATACCGTAGATTTTTTTAACTTTAATTACTAATGAAATTTATATTATATACTAGTAATTCTGCACAACACGAACGTATGTGTGTTTTTTTTTAAATTTAATTTATTTATAAATTATTTATTTCTTAAATATTATATTATTAATATTGTCTTTATTTTTTTTTATGGAGTACTTTTTTTGTGAATATTAAAGTTGTATGTTTAAGTGAAATTTATATTTATAAACTATAAAATTTTACATACTTTTTAGTATTAATGCTGAGTAACGATAAAATAAAATTAGTATAATAAAATATATCTTGTAAGTTTGTAAGTTTATTATTGTTGATCATATATTTATTACAACCATATTATTATTGCGTTTAAAATAAATTATTGTTCTTTATTGATTTGAGTTCATGTAGTAAGATTTAGGAAAAACGTGTTTTCTTAGTTCGATTCCAAAGAGTTAGTGCATATGTCTATTTGTAAAACTCGATTAATATAGCATATATGACTTATTTTTTTCTTTTAAAAAAACTAAAATATAAGTTCCTAATCAATTATAGATAAAATTCCGCCAACAAAAATAAAAATAAAAAATAGAATTCTAATAAGTTCTGAATAAAATTCCTCTTCGATTTTTTTATATAGGTATAGATGATATATACCAAATAAAGCTAGGTTATATATGTTACTACGTTTTGATTTCAAAAGAATAAAGTGTAGTTAATTTCATGCTAAATTCCAAGTTTCATGTTTGGTTAATAACTAATGGATAAGTTTCATGTTTGGTTAATAACTAATGGATATTAATTTAACATTTTATAGATAATTAAATATATGAACAAAAATTAATTACAAGATTTTTGATGTAGTATAATTTTCTGGAGTCATAGAGCATTCCTTTTAATTTACTTGCCAACGAAGCAAAGAGAATTGAAAGAAAGAAAGATGCATTTTGAGTTGAAGCTATGAATAAAAACAAAGAAAAGACAGCATTATATTGTTGTCAAAAGGCTTTCACTCTTTTTCTTTTTCCTTTTTGTTCTTTCAGTTTTTTTTATTTATTTATGTTACATAAGATAAAATGTCACTATCTAAAAATTCACATACACAATCAAATGCCAATTAATTACTTTTCAAGTTCAAAACCGTGACATTTTCACTTTTTAAAGTAGATAGTTGATGACAGTAAAACTAACAACCATGTCTTGTTCTTTCAATTTTACGTAAAAACACAATTTACAAATCCATTGAATTTGCGAGTGCTTATGCTTTACTTAAATTTTGCTATAAACAAAATGAATTGTTCGATTATTTCTTCATTCAACTAATTTAATTTAATTTTTGTTAGATTTGTCAAAATTAAAGAACGGCTCTTCAAATTTTCTTTTTTTTGTTCATTAAAGATTTTAGATTCAGCTCAACTCGATTTAAATGATAAAAGCTTGAGAAAGCTTAATTAATTTATCTTGTATATATGATTACATCTATGTTTTTTTAGAAATAACTACATATATAAAAATATTAGAAATAATTACATAAAATTACAAATATTACCTTATGAGTCATACGAGCAGGAAAGTATAAATTAGATAATTTTGTTTGAACTTTTCAA
The DNA here is from genome assembly GCA_014636745.2 of Centella asiatica. Classification (NCBI taxonomy): domain Eukaryota; kingdom Viridiplantae; phylum Streptophyta; class Magnoliopsida; order Apiales; family Apiaceae; genus Centella; species Centella asiatica. The sequence continues at coordinate 24,550,968 of CM025787.1, forward strand.
ATAATTAGATACAGTTGGAGCCAAAAATATTACCTTATACATATAATTATATATAAAAAAATAATAGAAATAAAAAGAATCTCAAAAACGTAATAATTTTCTTAACATTATCTAAAAAAGAAAAAGAAAAAAGAAAAAAAATCTGTACTAGATATGGACATACAAATTAGTATTACTTATCTATTCAAATTTTTATTATTATTTAGATTAGTACTACGTGCTAATCCATTCGTTAACTAAAATTGCTACTGTCGCATCAACTTGGGCGTAGTTCAATTTTAAATATTATCATTTGGCTTTAATAGTGTAATTTTTGTTTTAAAACTGTATGATATATCAATTGACTGCTAAATCGAAATCACGATAATTATAGTTGCTTATAATTGCTACTAAAACCACCAAAGTTAATATATAAAAAATAAGCAATTTACTATCAAAACTACTATGGAAAAAAAGGATGAAAACAATTGCTACAGAAATGTACTAGTAAATAAAAGATCAATCAATTTGTTACATGTATTATGGAAAAAATTTATTCATTACAAGTGTTACATACAAAGTGTAGATTTTTAGTGTATATATGTTGTAGGTAATGGAAAAGAATGATATATTAGTATACAAAAAAAAAAAAATTAAATACAATATATAATAAGATGGAATCAAAATTAATATATTTGCAGTAACTATTATTTTCAGATGAGCAATTGTAAAAGGGAGGGGAGGAGTGGGGGAGGAGAGTTGAATACAATTTTATTTCTCGCGAAATGTAAAGATCTCAGATATAATTTATAAATTAATTGCGAAATTAATAAACAAGACAAATTATATCAATCAATAAAAAATGACTTTTATTGATCTTGAATATGAAATACAATCTAGTAATCAAAAACTATAGATATCAGCTTCTTAAATATGTTCAGTGATGAACAGTTGCAACCCTAGAAAATAATTTCTAGTTACTCAAATTATGCAAACTTGCTTCTCAAAATCTCTTAGAATCTCTTAGATTTTGCTGCGTTATTACAGAATGAACTGATTAATATTCTCTCTCTAAATCTAACTGTTCTTTTCTTGTAATGTAATATTGTTTAATATTGTTATATGTATATTTTGTATACAACTTCTTATCTTTGCTCTGTTCTGTTTTTCAGCAGTTTCTCTGTTTCTTTTTGAACAACTTCACTGTTCAATTTGAACAATTTTCTCATCTCTGTTTTGTAAAAATATATTTATGTGAATAAAGATATTTGTTAATATCTATTGTGTATTGAGATGAACTGGTAGGTAATGCGATATCCCTGCTTTTAAAGACTAGCTTCCTAACCTTGTCAATCCTGATTGTGAATCTGTTATAAATCTTGGTCGGCTTCTTATTTATAACTACAAGTCCTATTTAGTTTAGATTTTGATTTGTTATATTCCACGTCATCTTCAATATCTCCTCTGATAATTATGTATCTGCTGATTACTATTTTATCTGTTGATGGTCATTAATCTGCTGATGAAGAACTTTATTTGTTGATGGTCATTTATCTACTGATGAAGAACTTTATCCTCCGATGACCATGTTTCTGTAGAATCCTCTAATAGCTATATTACCTCTGATGCAGAATATCCTCTGATGAATACTTTATCCACCGAGGAACATAATCATCCTTTCACTGACTGGTTTAGGATTTATCCTCTGGTTATCTACTGATGTATTGGAAGATAAATCCACTGGTCTATCTATTATCCACTTATGAACAATTTACATTGTCGGATGATAATACTTAAACAAAATCAGCTGCAGTTTATCTGTTGATGTTTATATAACACATTATCAGTTTCTAGTACAATCTCAAATCTAACAATTCTAAGTATTATACATCATCATCAAGTGTTATAATTCCTAATGATCTCCCCCTATTTATGATTATCAATGATAATCATAAATCAAAATTTGATAATGATATCAAAACACAAAACTTATACAAACACTACTTAGAATTGAAATTAAAAATATGTAAATACAATTGTACCATTTTTGTTCTGCTAACAGTGATGACTGCATTAATAGTTTTGTTGGTTCCTCCTATTTTTCAAACTCAACCATCAATCTGCTAACATCTTTAACAACTCTCCCCTTGTCTTCATCAGAATTACTTTCACTCTCCCTGACCTAACTATTCTCCCCCTTTTTGACATCAGCATATCATTTTGAAAGGTAGACATAGACATATAAGGTTGACTAGTAAGAAAAATTGTTTCAGCTCATGAATGTCCATTGAACTATAATCTGACTATTCCTCCCTTTGAATATCCTTTTGAATTAGTAGGAAGTTTAGTGAGAATATCAATCATGTGTCCCTTGATATTCTAGAACTCAATTCGAAAACCATTGATCATGAAGAGTTGGAGGTTTATGTTTCTCTTTGTTATGTCGATCAATGCTTCATAAACATCTTGTGAGTACAGTTGTACTTGTTCCTAATGTAATTAAATAATCTGGTATGAGGTGTGTTGATGTATCATCCAATAATTTTGTATTGTTTGCATCCAACTAAACATCCACAATATCTTTTTTAGGTTCATCTATAGTTCTTGTTATGAGATCGGGCAATCTGTCTTGATAATGTCCTAATTAGACATGTCAGTAAGCAATACCAATTGTTGTTTATATCTCCTGAAAAAATTCTTCTCTTAGTATCCTTTGATGTTTGATTAGAATGGTGATAAGAGAATACACGAGTTGTAAAGGTAGTAGTGTGTGAACATTTATCTCTATTCTTTTCTTTAAGGATCTCATTCTTGCTTGCACCCTCTCTTTTTGTCTAACCTTCTAAGGTCAGCCTCTCACTCTCACTTTCTTTATTTGTTATTAAGCTCTCCTCCTTACTTTTTTCCAACCACAAGGTCTGACTCTCATTTTTTATTCTCTTAGACTCATTAGAAATGTGAAATCTTCTTGTTATAGGTGATCTGGGGAGTGAAGGAAGTGTTATTAGTGAGTGTTCTTCATCGGTGGATGCTTGAGAAAGAACAGTTGTATTATCCACTGATTAGGTGAGAGTTGTTGTTTGTGTTCCAACTTCAGGAGTTGCTACTCTGATGATTGAACTATTAGAAAATTTAAAACCAATGGAATTATTAGATTTCCATTTCTTCTGAAGAAATATCAAGAAGAGAAGAAGAAATAATAAGAGTATAGAATTGAGTATTGGCTACTTCTCTTGAATAGAGAAAAGAAAAACACTCTTGTGTGCACACTCAGTGACAGGTTGATCGTTTATCAATAGTTGTTTCTTCTTCTTCCATTAAAAGGTATTTATAGGCGTGTTCTTTATAGACTCAAATACCTGCGTCCTTGGAGGTAGACTATTTTCAATAGATACAGTCTTTTGAGAGAATACACCTAAAGATGTGCTTTTTTCTTTTAGACTCAGTATCCTTTTGAGAAATTACTAAGAAGTCTCCAAGGATTTTCATTGTTCTATTTTTCTTCTTTATTTCACCCTCAACATGCTCACCCTTCCCCTCAGTTGTTGTTGGTTGTGGTTGTTTTCTTTTTACAACCTTTATCTTTTGAGAGATAGAAGATGTAACTTTTGATATAGATTTGGATTTAGAAGGTTTTGTTACTTAGGTAAAAGGAGTTGGGTCTTCACTAAGCTCTTTCATTGTAGCAAAAAAGAAGAAATAGAGAAGATAACTCAGAAATTAAGATTTTAATTTCTGCTAGCAGTAGGTAATTATCCACCGATGAGTAATTCATCAGGGGATAAATTAAACACTGCTGCTTTTATTCATCAGTCAATAATTATCCTCTGAGTAGTAAAATTATCTGTCGATTCTTCATTTGTTCATCAGTCGATAATTATCCTTTGAAGAGTAAACTATCTACTGATGCTTTATCAGACTAAAATTATTTGTTGATCAATTATACTATCATCAGATAATGATATCTGTTTCATTTTATCAGTTGATAATTATCCACTGACCAGTTATGCTATCAGAGGGTAATTATCTACTACTCTATTTTATCAGCTGATAATTATCTATTGATAGTTAAATTATAAACATGTAATTATTTATTTCTTGTCCTTTTCAGTCTTGCATAAAATTTTCAAGTTTTTATTCACCAAAGTTGAGCATACTTAACTCACTTACCAATTTATTGAAGGTGGTTTCATCCAATGGTTTGGTGAATATGTTTGCAAGTTGCTTCTGATTCTAGGTTGTATTGTTTTAACACCTTCAGTTCAGTGCTCTCAACTGTTTCTTCTCCGAAAAATAATTTCAGCTACTTCTGAAAGACTCCCTAAATCAGTGGCTTTTGTGTTTTCTACATTTTCAACATCCACTAATGGAGGTTTCCTGAGTTTCAGCTTCATCTTTGTGTTAGTAGGGATTTCTCATCAATCATTTTTCCTGAACATCAACTTTCCAAGAACTAGATTTGTTCCTTCATGCCCTACACACACAAATAGCTAAGTAGATTTTGGTACCCAAACTAGCTTGGGTCCATTGGCATTAGTAGTCTTAGTTGTAGTTAAAGGGTTTTCAAAATTTTCATGCTTTTTCACCCGCTGCATAAAAGAAATTACTTTCTTCTTAGCTTTAGATGCTTTAGATTTTACCTTTAACCTTTTATGAGGTTTTTGATAACTGTTAGATATAAATGATGATGATGATGTTTAGAGAATAGATGTACATCTATAAATACTCAAGGTATTCTATAAACCTTAGTATATTTGCACAAGTTTTGCATCAACTGATGGACGACTTAGTCATCAGGGGATGAACTTCACTGCACTGGGTGAGTCATCAGTGTTAACTTGAACGGACTCGACAGTGTCAAAGAATGACTGTTGTTACTTAAAAGAAGATAAATATTCCGCACAACAGACATTCCAGACAAAACCAATAAAGTATCGATGATCAAAAGGACAAGTATTTTTAAGGGCATCAGTAAGAAGAACCCATCAAGGGAAGCCTAAAAATACTGTATCAGGCGATGACACCATCAGGGGAACCCGTCAGGTGATGACCTCATCAGGAGAATTCATCAGAGGATGACCTAGTCAGGGGAAGCTGTCAGGGGAACTCATCAGGGGATGACCTAGTCAGGGGAAGCCGTTAGAGGAAGGCATCAGGGGATGACCTCGTCAGGGGAACCCATCAGGGGAAATACTCTTGTGTCCAGACTTTGGCGACAACATACCTCCCGATGAGTTTGGCGATGGCTAAACATGACTTTGGCGATAGTTTAACTCGCGACGAGTTTGGCGATGGGTAAAAAATGACTTTGACAATAGTTATTTTTATCCACCGACGACGAGTTTGGCAATGACTAACACTGACTTTGGCGATAGTCAGTTTTATCCACTGACGACAAGTTTGGCGATGACTTAACTTGCTTGACAAGTTTGGCGATGACTTAAATTGCCCCAAAAGTTTGGCGATGACAAAAGATCAACTCGTCAGTGGAACCCTTCGGTGGATAAGAAGCAGGTCATAACATTAGTGGATAAATGAAACTCTGATCAAGTCTCCATCAGAGTTTGATATCGGTGGACAAAAAAGCACTGATCAAGTTACTATCAGTAACATGTCATCAGCGGATCTAGAAACACTGATCAAGTCGACATCAGGACTTGTCTTCAGTGGATCGTTATGACCTAATCCACACGTTATCAAGACTGACATGCAAATCATTAATACTTAGTATGAAAGCAAAAGGTATAACTGGAAAGATATTCCTTGAAGTTTGGTTAACCAACAACAACTCTTGAGCATTAAATACATGTAGATCAGGGGATGAAAAAGAAGCAACAAAAGCAAACAGCAGTCTGACACACCACTCCGAAAGGACCTTGATGTGACATACTGAGACTATGTTAAAACTTGAAGCATGTCCAGCACATGGTTTCACCAACTAATCTGCTATACATACAGAAAGAGTTGTTATAAGGAAAACTAAGCAAGAAAGCCAAAAACACTCAAACACTATAAGGAAACTTTGTAATAGATGTTGAGAGAAATATTCAAAGAAAAATGCAACTAGTGAGAGAGTGAAAAAGAAGTTGTAATTTATTACAGATAAGCTGTAATTTATTACAGAATTGTAGCTGTTAATCACGATTGTGATTCAACAGATTTCCAGAAAAACACCAAGTTTTAATATAACTATTTTAACTTGAATGCTTGTGTACTCATTTTAAATTCAGCAAAGTTTTTCTGATTATGTAGTTATTCCAGCCCGTGCTAAACAAGTTTTAAAAGAGCAAAAAGTTTGTAGTGTTTGTATTCAACCCCTCCCCCTTCTACAAACACTTGAGCTTATTTAGTTCTAACAATAACTGTTTTTAACCTGCTTAGTATGCATTTGGTTCTTAACAGTTCTGTTCTTTTTATTAGAGGATAATTGTCTAACATGCATGTTCCTAGGTGCATTCTTACATTTAAAAGTAAGGTGGTTATGGTTTCCACACTTCCAACATTGCTTCCTAAAAGCATTTATGGTAGGAGTATTGTTGGTAAACTTATTTATTATCTCCTTACCATTTCTATTATTTTTCATCTTTTTATCTTCTGAAGAGTGAATCTGCTGTTTATCCTTTGATGAGTCAAAGTTCTGTTTATTTGAGTTTTTGGCTCTTGACTTATTTAACATATTTTCTAACATATTCACTATTTATTCTAGTACAATCTCTTTAGTCTTTTCCTCAGTAGCTCATAATTTAACAAATTTTATCTCTTTAAAAATAAGGGCATAAGCTACTGGAGTACGTGTACTTGTGCTACCTTCATTGGTTCCATTGATTGTTAACTCCTCAATCACCAGCTGCATGTCTTGGACCTTATATAGCCTAGTCCTTCAGTCTGACCAATACTATATTTTTTAATTGTTTCCCTCACAATTTTTGAGGAATTAGTCCATTCCTTTATGAGATCTTGTTTTTCCTTTAGTTTTGTCCTAAGCTATTTTTCTATTTCTAAGGCACAAGCAAGTATCTCCTTAGTTTTTCTACACTCCTCTCTAACTTCTTCCAGTTTAATTAACTCAGTCTCCAGTAAGGAATTCCTAGCAACTAATAGATCATTTTCCTTTTGAATTCTCTCACTTTCTCATCCTGAAGACCTTAAAGTTGCATACAAATCCCTAATTTCAATTGACATTTCTTTTATGTTTTCTTTACAATCTGCAAAAGACATGTTAGAGAGGTCAGATTTTACCTTAGTGCCCTGAGGCAATGTGAGGACTTGAAAATTTTAAATGAGTTTTGTCATATGATTAATTTATTTTGTAATTTATTTATTTTATGCATGAAGGTTTAATTTCTTCGGTTTGATTAATAAAAGTTCAATGGCAATGTGATGTCTAAAAGATTTTAAATGTATTTTGGAGCTCAAATTTTTATATGATTATTGTATTCATGTTTATTAAAAGGAAGTGTAATGATTTTTGTTCACGTGGGGAGAAACACATGAGTGTGAACGAGTATAAGCTACAATAACCATTTTTGAAGCAAAGACTTCTGTGAGACAAGAGGCATTTAATGCATATAATCTCCAACAGTACATTAGAGTGGGTTGTGATAGATGAACGACTGACGTTAGCAGCCGTTGCATCCACCCTTTCTCACCAATCACTTCTTTCTAAAGTCAGTTGCTGCCTTTTTCCAACCAACGGCTGAAATCAAATCTCAAACAATCCAACAGCTCTTGTTGCTCAGAAAGATATATATATATATATATATATATATATATATATATATATATATATATCGTTTGGGTACAACCCTAGCCCCACTTTTATAAAATCTTCTATACAGTATACCACTAAATCCAGGTTACTCTCAAGGCAACCGTCCTTTTTCGAAGAGCAACCCAAGGCTTTTAACTTCTTCTTTACAGCCAAAGAGGTAAGAGCATTACATTAAAGTCCTGCTCTGATTCTTACACTTTTGTTCTGTTATGCATGCCACGTTTAATACCTGGTTCATTCATTTCCAAAAGTACGATTTAATGCATATTTTCAACACCTGAAGTTAATGCCTTTTTGTTTCAAAAGCTACCTAAGATGAAACCATCCGGTAGGCAAACCTTTATTCACCAAACAATTCTTTTTGTCAGTAGTTGAAAACATCCTATTTAAACCTTTGTCAACTGGAGTTTTGAAGTTTAAACTGTGTCTATGAGAGCTAGTAGACCCAAGAGATGTTATGTTTAACTAAGAAGATGATGAGAGTTGACCTATGTATGGTCATGGTTGAAGAACACCATCCATGGAGGAGTGAGGAAGACACCACTATATCTGAGACAAGTCTTAACTTAGTCTCCGATAGGTTGAAGTTATTCTCTGTCCCTATAAAATAGTCCCTGGGAGATTCCAAGTTAGTCTCCGATAGGTTAAAACAGTTAGTCTTCGACAGGCTAAAACTGTTAGTCTCCGATGAAGAAAATTCTTTAATCTTTGATGAAGGAAATTGTTAGTCTCCGATGAAAGAATTTTGATTAGTCTCTGATGATGTCATCCTTCATCTCCGACAGGCTAAGTTTAGTCCCTGATGACATCATCCGTAATCTCTGATGGGCAAAAATATGTTAGTCTCTGATGGCTAAAGATATTAGTCTTCGATGGAGTTTGGCGATAAACAAATCATCCCCTAACAGCCAAGAGAGTTTGGCGATAGTCAAATTATCACCCGACGAGTTTGGCGATGAATAAATTATCCCCTGATGACTATACCCTGATGGTCGAAGGCTATTCCCTGATTGCCGAGAGACATCCCTTGGCGGGTAGTTTACCCACTGTTATCCGATTATCTCCTGATGCGCAGTTTGTTTTTGAAACTATAAAACATTATTTTCTTAAATTATTTTATGATGTTTCAATTATTCATTTAACTTCAACGATTCTTATGTCAAATTTGAGACATTAAAAGTTTAAGGACATCACATATGCATTTCTCTTATAATTCTACTTAAGGTATTAAATTATCATGTTATATGCATGTTTTACAAAATCTTTCACTCACGAGTAAATTGAATTTGATTTTGTGCAAAGGACCGAGGCAAGTATATATTCAATCTGATGCTTATTTCAATTTAACGCATTATCTTTTGATTCGATATGCGTACAAGGCTATAATTCATATACTTCAATTGCTTTTATGAATGAGCATGCTATGCTTTAAATTCCGCTAGTATGATATCAATGATAATGCATGGATATAATTGAGCTTTGATTTTCAGTTATTTTTCAATCTTATATCTGTGCAAACAAATGAGAATGATATGTCCCTTAAATGGGTTATGCCACATGATTGGCAAAAGGAAGGAAAAGGTGCTGATTTGTTCTTCACCTGACTTAGAGGAATTATAAGTGACTACGTACGTTCACATAAGGAGGGATCATGCGATCATAGTTAGGCCAGCTGTGTACTGCATGGTTAGTAGATCCAACGAGTTTAGCCCCCGATGGATATTTTTGAAAAGGTTGTACACAGGTGAATACCTGTTTTTCTTCAAGAAGGATTACACGTTGTTTATCATCAGTGATCCTAAAGATTCTTCAAAGATTTCTGAGACATTAGTATTATTTCACTGAGCCTCATAAACAAAATTGAACTTCCTTCAATATTCCAGATTTGTTTATCTGAATTGTTTATATACTTGCTGGGCGTAAATTGCTCATTCTTGTTGAACTTAATGTCTTGCAGGGCATGGTCCAAAGGCTGAACTCTGATAAGGGGAAGGCAAAGATGATCGGCTACTGAGTTCTATAAATCCTTTTGAGTGTCGCTAAGGAAGGAAAGAAGGAAGGAAGATATTTGAAGTTGTAATGATTATGAACTATAATTTATAGATGGTTTAGCTTCTGCTGAAATGTAATATTTTGGGTTGTAATAACTCTCTACTAATTTCTTTTATTAGTATTTATGTTATGAATGGATGTGAAGTTATCTTTCCTTCTTTTGACGAAGCCTTGGTCCAGTAAGAGATTTTAGGGTCGACACAGGCAAACTGCTGGATCCACTCTTCTAACTTATCTTGATCATCTAGTATATATGTTTACTAGAAGGCTCTGATACCAATTGTTATTCCCGGATGTGTAATTGTAGAAAGAGGGGTTGAATACAATTCTCAGATTTCTCGCCCAATGTAATGATCTTAGATATAATTTGTAAATTAATTGCAAAATTAATAAACAAGACAAATTATATTAATCAATAAAGAATAACTTTTATTGATCTCGGATATGAAATACAATCCAGTAATCACAAACTATTGATACTAGTTTTTTAAATCTATTCAGTGATGAACAGTTGCAACCCTAGAAAATAATTTCTAGCTACTCAAATTATGAAAACTTGCTTCTCAAAATCTCTCAAATTTTGTTGCGTTATTGGAGAATGAATTGATTAATATTCTCTTTCTAAATCTGAATGTTCTTTTCTTGTAATATAATATTGTTTAATATTGTTATCTGTATATTTTTTATACAACTTCTTATCTTTGCTCTGTTATGCTTTTCAACAGCTTTTCTATTTCTTTTTGAACAACTTCACTATTCGATTTGAATAATTTCTCATTTCTACTCTATAAAAATATCTTTTTGTGAATAAAAGATATTTTTCAATATCTGTTGTGTATTGAGATGGACTGATTGGTAATGTGATGTCTCTACTTTTACAGACTAGCTTCCCAACTTTGTCAATCCTAATTGTGACTTTGTTATGGACCTTGGTCGGCTTCTTATCTGTAACTGTAAGTCTTACTGTGTTTAGATTTTGTTGTGTTCCATTCCACGTCATCTTCAATATCTCTTTTGACAACTCTATATTTGTTGATGACTATTTATCTGCTGATGAAAAAACTTTATCTACTGATGGTCATTTATCTGCTAGTGAAGAACTTCATTTGTTGATGGTCATTTATAAGCTGATGAAAAACTTTATCTGCTGATAAAGAACTTTATTCTCCGATGACCATGTTTCTGCAGAATATCCTTTGATTTCCATATTATCTCTGATGCAGAATATCTTCTGATGAATATTTTATCCATTGAGGAACATAATCTTCCTTTGACTAACTATTTTATGATTTATCTTTTAATTATCCACTAATGTATATTTTATACTGTCGGATGATAAATCTACTAGTCTGTTTATTATCAATTGATGAACAGTTTACACTCTCAAATGATAATATTTAAACAAAATCAATTATAGTTTATCTGCTGATGTTTATATAACACATCAGCAGTTTCTAGTACAATCTCAAATCTAACAATTCTAAGTATTATACATCATCATAAAATACTATAATTCCTAACAGTAACCACTATCGAAATTACTGATACAATTTAATTAATATAATTTTATTGATTTTTAATGTAATTTTAATTTATTTTAATATCGATTTTGTGCCCAACTCTCAAGTAGTCGTATCCTCATAAGAAAGAAAACAGGGTGATGCGTCAGATTTATGTACCTAGGGTTAGGTTTGTGGAATATCCTAACTGTTGAAGAACTTGGACCACGAATTTATTGCCCTCCTCTACCTGCAAGAGAAATTCTTCCAAGAACCGTGGGGTTCAGCCCTTTGGAAGACCATCGGGTGTGTTTGTTAGCTTAAGCTATAGTGGTAATAAGTAAATATTGTATGCCATTAACAATGTACCTTGTCATGTGTCGTCTGACTTGTATTTATACATATCCGGGTCATCAGAGTTCTTCTTGTATTATGAGATCAAGTCTTTCTTGGATTATGATATTAAGTCCTTGGATTATGATATCAAGTCCTTCTTGGATTATGATATCAAGTCCTTCTTGGATTATGATATCAAGTCCTTCTTGGATTATGATATCAAGTCCTTCTTGGATTATGATATTAAGTCCTTCTTGGATTATGATTTTGTGGTTCAAGAGGTTTTCACCCCCTATTCCTACCATCTTTTTGATAAAAACTCAAAAAAGGATCTTTATTTATTTATTATTTCTGTCTTATCTTATGTTCAATGAATGTGATTTACTTGTCATTATGGGTCTCTTGGGTGCCATTATAATTGTCCATTAATACTCCACCAGCATTTATTAATTTTAGGGTTCTTATTTTGACCTATATCAAGAGGGAAAGAAAGGAGGAGAGTAATGAAACCGTGGTGTGAACTTGTCGTTGATGAGTCACATTCCTCAAATCGATTCCATGTCTCCAGTCGGTGCATGACTCTCTCAAATCAATTACTTTGCAAGTCACCATCCAAGCTTTGCTTGCACTTTCCAATAATATAATACTAAATATTGTAATCACACATTAATTTAATTAACTAAAATCTCAATGCCATGAAATTCCTCATGACAATTTTAAGATTAATTGATGATAATATGATATGTTCCATTCTTTTGTTCGTGATTAGGTTGTTTTGCTAAGATATTGTTTGTTTTGTGTTACTCAAAACAATTGAGTTTTGTAATTCTATCTTTTGTCGTCTTTATTTAGCATTTTACAAATTTCGATCAAATTCTTATGTAAGGATATATGTGTAAATTCTATGATATTTGAAATCTAATCGTTAATTTTACTGGTCATTGACTATCTCATCTAAAAAGAGTTTTGAATCCTACAATTAATTGATGAGTGTGTGTATCATTCATTTAAACTAAATCATAATCAATACCAAAATGATAATTGGTATTTATTTCACGTTAGAAAAAAATATATGGAGAAAATAATGGTAAAGATCTCATATTTTAGTGTTTTAAATGTTTTTCAAATTCAAATAAAACCATTACAAAGGACAACGATGATTGTATTAAATATATTAGAATCTTGAATAGTCAATATATGAATGCTATATAAATTTATACACATAAGATAAAAAAGAATTGAGACGCACCCAATGAGTCACCCCGTATTATATTACGAAAGAGCTAATTTTTATGGGCAAAGTAACAAATTGAATCCCCAAGTGTGTCTTAAAGAATTAGTCCGAATTAATTAATATATTGATGTTAACAAAGTTTATTTCCATATATTACATTTTATCATCATTTAAAAATACAAATCGAACTCCTTTTATATAGAGTAATATTATGAAATATTGCATTTTAGCATTAGTACAATGATATTTTCTTTCAGTTAAGATGCCAAAGTTTCAAATCGTGTATATTGCATAAAATTATTTATAAAATAATTATTAATAAATACGTGAGTGAACACATGAAATTTTAGAGTCTCTCGCAACCAAAAACAAAACAAAAAAAGCTATTTTCTTTCTGGCCTGTTAATTAATATTTGCTATGGACCCATTTACAATTTCTCAGCCACAAGTTCTGCTTTGTCTTATAAAGGCATAAAGCTAGAAGATTGTAAACCTCTACCACTCGATCAAAAACAGATGTTGCACTAAGTGGGAAGATTTATTTTTTAAAGTTAATTAATGATCTGAGCCTATTAAATATATTTAATTACAAATGAAAGCTAAATAAATTGACATGCAATCAAATGGAATCATAGGGTTTAATCTTTTGATTTTAAGCATTTAAAAAGGGTTTAATCCGGTCTATCCACTTCTCGAACCAGATGACAATCAAATTTAAATCGGATGAGTGTGTATTGTACAATGAGTGGAATTGAGAAGAGGAGAGTAGCATATTTTATTTTAGCAGTGCTTCAAATTTATGAATTATATTACTATAATATTATACACCTTCTTTTATTTGTCATAATTTAAATTTGATGTTCAAATTGATTATTTTTAAAGTAATCTTTTTTAAAAAAAATTTAGAAGTAGGCGCACATAACTATTATCATTCAAAAGTATATTAAATATATTAGTAAAGTCAAATTTGTATTTTCATAATTCTTAATATATTTGATACTCTGTAGCTTTCACAATTGAACAATTTAACTATAAAAAGTTATTTGTGACAAATAAATTTGGAAAAAATTAAAGAATGCTACTCAAATATTGATACATGTTATTTAATAATTGTGTATTTTGTACATAAAATATTTGTTACTGAAATATATAAAACGAGTTTGTATGTCTGTGTATAACACGAGTTTTTTTAGTTTTTTAAGTAAAATTTAGAGAATTATAGCTTTTTAAAATTTTTTATTTGGAATTATTTTATAAATATAATTATACATATAAGGTAATATTTTTATAATAATTTGTTCTAAATCTGAAGACAGAAACCCATTAAAATTTAAAATTAAAAATTATTAAAATTTGAATCAATTAAAATTTAAAATCAAATACAATTAAATTTTGAATTAATTAAAATTACTTTTAACAATAATGATAAAAAGAAAAAAATAAACGAATTTTAACAACCGACTCAACAAGTCCTAAAATATGTTACATTATGCACACGTATATTTATAAAATTTGTAAACACCAATAACACAATTATCAAAAAAGAAGGAAAAAAAGCATGCACAAAGTACCGTCTGAGTCAGACATAAATTAGGTCAGGCTCGTCATAATGGGTTGAGTAGTGGTTGGTTAAATTAAGCTGGCTTGGACTACTTTTCACTGTTTGACCAGTTTCGGCTAAATCAAATTATTTTACTTATTTCTAAATTTAATACTAGCTCAGTAAGTACAATTTTTAAAGTAATTAAGTATTGAATGATAACTATTTATAAACATAAAATTATAGAAATGCACATTATTAATAACTAATTGGGCCATTAATAATTTGGTAATAAAAAAATATAAATTATAGCATCATAAGTGACTTTATGTAATAATAATATAAATAAATCAGACCCTATTTCATTAAAACCATACGAAAAGATAAAATTTTTGAGTCTGCAAAGTTTACCATAAAATTGAACGGCAGGTCCTCAATAAGTCAACAGGACCATGCCTTTCCATTATTTTCCACCGATACAATTTATGAACTCATGGAGGTTGAGTTGGGAATGTTATTAAAAGTAGTTTGGTGAAAAGATTTGACTATATTCTGTCAAATAATTCTCAATTTCTCATTTAACTTATGATTAATGAGCTTTTAATCCTTTTATTTTTAATTGTTTCTATTAAAAGATTTAAAATTCAAAAAGTACGTAATAAAAAAACGTATAAGTTTTAAATAATAGAAGCTTGTTTAATATTTAACAAAAATTTAGTGATAACAATTTCATCCGAACCGCTAATATTTTACCTAACTCCGACCTTAACAAAATTTAATTATTTGAATCCTATAGAGTTAAGATAGGGTATGAGATTTACCATCTCATCCCATTTAACTTGACTCCGACCCGTTTATATATAAAATATATTTTATAATAATTTTAAAAGAATAATATAAAAAAATAAATAAATTAATTAATTAATTAAATTAAAAAAAATAATTTTGGATAATAAGACCGGAGGGAAAGAAGTGATGAGAGATTTAGTAGAAGTGTTAAAAGAGATGAAGCGAGTTTGAAAAATTATATAAAAATCCAAAAACTAATTCAAAAACAATTATTTTAACTAGTAAAATTTGAAAACAATTTATTCGGCCTATACCTGTTCCATCGCGGTACCTACAAAAATTACACAGAGACTCGTAGAATATGGGTTGGGAATGTAATGCGTGCAGCCACATGCACAGAATTTCACTTTGTATTCTCCCTTTTTTATGCAGCTTTTGGACTTTTATGCCAAAATTGACTGCTCCACTTTGCACCAATCTGCTTTTATTGAGGATATGATTTTTCATTTCATTCACATAAATGGCGATTTACTTTACTTTATTACCTACCGGAATCTAATGGAACATTAGACCTATGACCAGAAAAAATACACAGTGCTATACACAAAAATATACGTACTACAACAATTTTGAGTTACTGTAATTAATTTTAATTTTATTTTTGAACGATTATTTATAAATAAGGAGTTTCAAATTTAATGCATCACAATCTAACAAATCACAAATTAGATTGAAAAAAATTAGAGTATCACAATATTTTAATATAACAAAATAACAATCACAAATTATACATTTTTGGGATTGAAATTATTTTTTTTTGATTGATGTGACCAATTTACTATTTGAATCAATCACAATATTTAAAATTTTTAATAATAATATATATAAGTAATATATTTCTATATATATATAATATAGACATATAAATAATTTATAACTAGTAATATCGAAAGATATTTGAACTAAAATAATTTGTAAATATGTCTTCCATCATAAGTAATTAATATTGGAACTCAATCGCTTAATCGTTTCATGTGAATAAAAATTAATATTATCATAATTGAACCGGATATCAAACCAGTGAAACTACAAGTTTATGGTTCAACCGGACTATTATTTTTTTAGGAAAAATATTATATAAATCAGAAATATTCTTATAAATTCATTAAATATAAGTCTTAAATTTTTAATAATTAAAATAATTTCATCAAATATTCTAAAAATTCATTAAACCGGTTCACAAAAGAACAAAAGACATAATTTTAAAGAACAAAAGGAAATAACCCACTTAGTAAAAAAAAGAAGAAAAAACCCAATTTTTTCCAGTTTAACGGTTCGACCGATTTTTTCTCGATTTTCTCATGAACCGTTAATTTTAATCAAATTAACTGAACCTATGACTAATTCACCATTAAACCAGTCGAATCGATAACCGGAACCGGTCGATCTGATCCCATTTTAATAACATCGATAAAAATATGTGTAAATCTACACACATATAGACGGAAGTGATTATCTGACAGTCGAACTTAAGATTATGCGTAAATGAATATCAAAATTACCTAATTTTAAAATATGAAAAAAATAGAAAACAATCACCATCACTTTTTAATAATGAAAAAAAATATAAATAACTAAACAAACATACAGTTGTGACAGATTTGTGATGGTGGTGGGCATATCGGCGGTAGTGATAGGTAGCAACGGCGAATGGTGATGATGTTAGTGGTATTCGGTGTAAAGGCGACCACGGTAATGTTTGTGATAATATATGGTGTACTATGACGGTAATACTGGTGGGCTGTAGCGACGACAGTGGGTGGGGGTGATGGTGGCAGCAGCAGGCCGCAACGGTGACAATAATAAGTGGAGGCGGTGGTGGATATTGTTTATTTTTTATATAGCGGTGGCGGTGGTGATTTGTTTACTTTTATTATTTTTAATACAAAAGGTTAGTGGTTTTATTTTTATGTTTTGTACTATTAAATTTATGTCATTTTGATGACCTTCTGTTCATAATATTTTTAAGATTATATATATAATCTTTTCATCTTTGGCTATGAGTTTTCACATCATAATCTGTCCAAAGGGTTAGTAGCTCTCGGGGAATGTAAAAGCTTAATTTTCAAACCTAGCTTTGTACGTACTCATCATTATAAAGATGGTTCACTTTGATAAATTTATATTCCTCGACCACAAAAGCATATATATACAAAAGTTAAAAAGAGAACACGATGCTATATGCTTGTCTATATAAGTTTTCCGAATGAAAAACACTTCAATCACTATAAGTATGGAGTATAACACATTTTGAACGCTACAAATTTATGCTTTAACTAAAATCTTGGTTTCTAAATAAATATATATCGATATTTAAAGATAAGCTAGAGTTATAAATTTAATTTTTTAAATACAATATTCGAATTACCACAATTAATTTGTACATATTATATTTAGATTGAATTTTTTAAAGACGACTATTCTTAACCGTTGATAGTATACTTTATATTTTTAAATTTGAAACTTCTAATTATAATTCACAAACCAATATGCTTCTGGGTATTACTAAGTTTTTATTGTAGACGTATCCATAAGCACCTTTTTTCATCGTTAATGTAGTGGCAAATAAGCCAAGAAGTAGTGCTGTTTAACGAAGCCGACAATTTGATATTTAACTTAACTCAATAATTGTTTGATTTGAATTATTAATTGAGTTGAGTTCAAATTAATATTTCGTGTTCCATTCTTAAAATTATCGAGTTGAGCCAAATATTATATTACTCAACTCAATTCCATATAAATACTACTTGATTAAACTCATCTTAATATTCAATATAATTTTTAATATTTAATGATTTTATTCGTTAAAACTTGTTACATAATTAACTCTAATCACATTAAAATAATATAAAAACTCATTACTCATTTAATAATACTCGATAAAAACTTTCTATTATTAAATTTCGAGTCCTTAAATGGTCCCCGACACAACATGGTACATTGATACTCCCCATATCATCTATTAATAAATATTGACACTCATAGCTATTTAAATTATCAATTCTTAAGCTTAATTATTTAGAATGTCACAATCATGAATATTGAGATTTGTAATAAACGCTAAAAATTTTCATGATCGATACTTTTCCTAATTAATTTCGATGTAAATTCAATTAAATTGATATTAAATTAAAAGTCAAATTAGACAGTTAATAATTGGAAGAATATATATTATAATCGAGTAACTATATAATGAAGTTTAAGAAATTACCATGAGAATATCCAAGATAAGTTTATTGTAGGTTTAACAAGACGAACAATGTCAAGGCTACTTGCTCTGCCCATCAAAATTTGCTTTGTATTAAAGAAAAAAGTCAAAGCTGGTCATCCACACAACTCAATGAAAATGAAACTTCAACAGCTTAAGCCTGCCTTATATACATGTCTTGTCCATTTTCCCAACAATTAATATATATTTGAGGTAGTTTTCACTAAATAAGATTTTCTGGTAAAGTTTCTTTTTAGAAAAAAAATTGAAAACGAAGTGGACCTTTATTATTTTAATGACATAATCCAGCTAATTTACATGCAAACCAAAGCGCATCACACACACACACACTGTATATATATTTTGAAATATGGGACTTGATATGCAAGCCAACATGACAAATGATACGTGACATGTTTCCATCTATATCTCTATTTATTACTCTATTGTTGTTAAATAAGTCTTGGACCCAAACGAAATGTCTCCTGCAATATTTTAGTTTTTTGTTTTTTAAATTACACTGCAACCACCGAAATTTAGCTTATGTTAAGGAGACCATGAGAAGAAAATTAAGACTCTTCTAGAAAAAGGAACAAGTACTGTTTCTAAACTAGCTAGGCTCTTGCTGGAGAGGGACAAAATATTAAGGACATAAATTTTCTAATGGTGTCAGATAAACCTAATTAATTAAAAATCTCCATCACTTAAGTTGATATCAAGTTTGTGTTTGTTTTGTCTCCTCCACATGTATCAATTTTGTTAGCTATAAGGTCTGTTTTGAAATTTTTGTAAGAAAAGAGAAAAGAAAACTTGAAATGTTTCTTCTATCTGCATTTCACCTTATAAATAAGACGAAAAAAACTGGAGTAAAAATTTAACTATTTTCTTTTTCTTTTTTTAATTCGATCTCTTACATTCTCTCCCAAAAAAGCTCTATCTATGACAACCTAATTATTCATTTTCTTTTCTTTTCTTTTTTTTTTTCTTAAAATAAGAATGAGATGAGTTGTTTTTTTATTTATTTCATTATCTGCTCTATTTTTTCTAGGGTTGCCACGTACCCTTTAGATTATAATTTCTTAATTATAAAAAATTAAATAATAAGTTACTAGTCAATTCAAGAAAAAATAAAACAAAATATAAAATAATAAATGAAACAGCTCGATCAACTTTCTTAAAATAAACTCGAGGCTTGCGCAACTTTTCTTTCTCTTTCTTTCTTTTCTTTTTTGTCAGTTCAATTAAAAATCTCAGACAGATTGCTAATACTTAACCTACTTAAACTTTCATTTCCTTTTTTTATTTAGACTTCTATTAGGGAGTACATTTATATCTACTAAAACTTAACCAATATATAGTAACTAGTCACACAAACAATACAATCGAGTATATATATCAGATAAATATTATAAATACATTATTGGATACTTCTGAAAAAAAAATCACCAGAAAATAATTATGATCCCATTTGTTTTGACTTAATTATGAGATTCTAAATTGTGACAGTGTAAATTACATTGTCAAAATATAAAATCTTATAACTTTAAGTTGAAATAAACAGGTCTTATCTCTAAGAACAAAAACAAAAGATTTTTTGTTTTTGCTAAATAAAATTCAAAAACAAAAGATTTCACACCTATTTACTGAAAAATCACATATATGCTAACTAAAACAGTTCACAATCAAGTGAAATTATGGATCAAAAAGCATCCGAAAAGATAATGAAAAACCCAAATAAAAAAAAAAATCTACATTGTGTTCTAGTGAATAAAAGGTTCAAAAGTGCCCACTACTTTCTTCATAGTGCTGGCCAAGTTTTTAGCACTATCAGCAATTGAAGTATATGACACAATTCCATCATTTCCAGCAAGCACTCTGTACTTGTCTTTCCTTGTGAAGTTTGTACACTCAAACCCTAAAGTGGCCGCCAAGATTCTCTGCACATAATTTGCCACGTCATGCGGACTTTTGCCCGACGAACACGTGGCTTCCATGGGAAGCTGGTTCAAGAATGTCACCTCGTACACGGGTCTAGGGTTCATGAAAAAGAATATTGGGTCCAAACCTTTCCAACCCCTAGCTGTGGTTGCGTGGAAGAATCCAACCCGGTAGTTCATGGCCACGGGTACGATCCGATCCGTTAATTCAGCAAAAAGTGCACTAAATCTCAAGAGAAATGGTTCTCTACAAGTTGTACCTTCGGGGCACACAACTAAGTCACCCTGTGATAATTCTTGTTTAATTCTTTCGGCATCCACGTGTCGGATTCTTGTTAACCGGACTGTTGGGATTGGTGATAGGATCTCCGATAACCGTGAAATGGAATAAGTAACTGCCGGAATTCTACGTTGGAGGACCGAGGAGAGGACGACGGGGTCCATTAAAGTACGATGAGTGCAAACAAATAGGACGCCGGAGTTGGAGCCGGACGGCGGTGGAGGTGGTTTTCCTTTGACGACTACCTTGCCGCCAAATATTTGTGACATGTAGGGGATGGCCCACATTGGCAAAATAATGCCTATGAGAATCCGTACAATAGCTAGAACGATACCTAGGGGAATCCACGATATGATGAGGAGTGAGGTGAACGGTGTCGGCCGCTTGACAAGGCGGCCGTCGTGGAAGATTACCGGTAATGGTTGGATGACCTGGTTGTGATTCTTGTTGCTAGTGAATGGTGGATGACATTGTTCCTGCAACCATAATATTTATATTATTAGGTTTCAAAATTAGAAATATATTTCACAAAATTATCGACACATTTTTACGTTTATACATGGACAGAAATATTGTTACTAACCTTGCATACCGATAGAAATGATGAACAATCAGATTCAAGCCTTCCTAACCCTAGGCAGGGTTGTTCATTCTCAAGCAGTGCCGAAATACATTCCACGGTCGAACCAACATTATCCTTCACAAAACCGGTGGCGAACCCAAACCAGTTCACAACAAGTTCACTCCCAATTACTTCATCCGCACGCAAATGCTCCTTCACAAACATCTCCACCATAACCCTAGGCGTTTTAGTCACCACCACCCTCTTATCACATGAACTAAACAACCTCCAAGCCTCCATATCAACATCATCCAAATAAAACTTCGGTAAAACCGCCCTCGCCACCGATTCAATCTCCGATATCCGTAGCCCCGCTGTGGCTACGAATATCGTTAACTTGAGCCCATAATCCCCTTTCACACACAAATCCAGAATCTGGATAATGGGCCATAATGCTAACAAAAGCACAAAACGAACGAGCCCGGACGCCTCAAACGCCACTAACATGAAGTAGGAGAAAGGATCTTTGTCCTTCAAAAGTGTTCCTTCTAGCTCGGACACAACGGAATCCATTTGTGTTCCTTCTATGTTATCTAATTTTTGTGAGGTGAAATGAAAATTTTTGTTCTTCTCGTTATTGCTTAATGTTGAGAAGAAGGGTTTGTTTTAAGGGATATAAAGAAGGGAAGATAAAGGTAGTATTGACTGTTGTCTAATGTAAGAATGAGGGAGTTTATCAGTTTTGCAACTACCTCTTTGTGCATGTTGTATATTTATAATGGAAAATTTGATGCTCTTTTTATTTGAATTTTTAATAGTTAAAGGTGGATATATCTACATGGATAGAAAGATTATACGCCACGTTAATATGCAAAATATTAGATTACTTAACTCCAACAACTTTGTCAAAGTTTGTAGACTTGGAAGAAATGGCCCATGTGTCCGCCTAAAGGTATGTCCGCCTACAATACAAATATAGGTTACGTACGAATGTTAGAGCACCAGAATTCGATTTATAAACCAAAAATTCAGAGAGTGTTAAAAGTCAATTTAGCATTAGTACCAAAAGTAATAAAAGAAAAAGTCAGCTTAACATATTCCACCGGCAAGTCTCCACGTTGTGCATGGAGATCAGGCTGAGAATTGTGGGTTGTTTTCTATTTTGTGTTTTGTGGTAAAGATCTCTTGCCCACCCCCAACCCCCCAACCCCCCAACTCCACCCACACATACTCACTCTCTCTCTCTCTCACACACACACACACACAATCAATTCAAACTAATGGATATTAAT
The DNA here is from genome assembly GCA_014636745.2 of Centella asiatica. Lineage (NCBI taxonomy): Eukaryota > Viridiplantae > Streptophyta > Magnoliopsida > Apiales > Apiaceae > Centella > Centella asiatica. Next base: position 24,573,507 of record CM025787.1, read on the forward strand.
ATAGCATGTTTAGGCAATAATTATATCTTCAAATAATAAGTTTTTTCTTCATAAAATTTGTTATAAATTTTTAATTAATGATAAGTTAAAAAGGTTGTAACGTAATTTTTAAAAAAAATATAGCATTACAATAATAAAATCATGCAAATTTAATTTTTTTAAAGAAATTATATTAGCAAATGTAATTCATTTTGTAGAAAGGAGTAAACATTAGATTATTGTAAAAAATCTCCTTCCTTCATTCCAAACTATATATACCATCAACTTTGACTAAATAAAATAATTTAACCCATTTGTAAACTTGAATATATTTTTATGGGATAATGAACTTTCATTTGAAACTAACTCAATATATTTAATGGATGTTATACACATTTGTGATTGTACTACTGAAATTAAGTTGATCTTTACAACAAAATTTCGTAATATAACTTTCATGGTTCTTTTATTTTGGAAAGAAGAAAATATAAAATTTGGAGTATTATTTATTTTATGTTTTATCTGTATTTGATGGTAACCTATTTTGTAAGTTTGAAGACGAGTCAAAGAATATTGATTATGCATATATTTCGGACTGGAATTAAGCATAAAATAAGCATATATTTCCATTCTAATCAAGGCCGTTGCCAGTTGCCACATGCTGTCTTTATAATTCGTTTTGAAATCCTAAGTTAGAAAATGACAATTGATTATTATTAATTTTACAAATTTGGGATGTACAAAAAGTGATATAATAATAAAGTCCAGATCTCCTATTTTACTAATGTTCTATCATATATCATATCACTTCTTATAATTGACACGTGAATTTTTAAAATTTTTTTTATTGAGAATTTAAAACCCTAAGATGATGTGACAATTCTAGAAGAAAATGAGGCACAAGATTGGACATCAAGTGACATAGAAGATTTTAAATCATAATAGTAATCATATTGAAAGTAGATATATATTTGGATATTAATAGAAACTTAATTTATGTCATTATCTTATAAATAGTACATGTAAAACTAAAATGTATTTCTAGTTACGTATAAAAACTCCTTTTGGAACGTTATTTGAAAGGAATTTTAGGACGAGGTTTATAATTAAACTAATTTTTCTTATGGCAAATTAAGCTCAAATATGAATACGTACGTCACTTGAATGAAAGTATATCTGGAAAGTCATGGGTTGGTAAGAAAACTACAATTAATTAATATATTATTTGGATCAATATATAAACTAATCAATTAATAAATGATTCAACAAAATTTTTCATGCCAAGCAGCCGACCACAAACGTGGTAGCTCTTAGAATCACAATACAGTATTTTTTTTTTATAAAAAAAAAGAAAAAAAAAGATTAGTTGGTTGGAAATTCGTAAAATTTATTTAATTCAATGGTCATCCTAAATTGAAGGTTTAATTCTATAAGTAAACTGCTTCAACTATTTTTCACGCGATCCTGGTCGTTCACTAAAACTTGCAAGAAATCTCCGAAGTAGGTTAAAACTTGCTTGGAATTATGTACTCTTTCTTTGTCTGCTTAATACACCTTAAATCATGTAAAGGTTTCCCCTTTAGGTTAATTTATTGGAGTCAAATCATGTATTATTAGTACAGACTATATATAATTGCATTTTTTACCCATAAATGGGCCAAACATTATGATTTAATATTTTGAACTATAAAGTGTACATGTAACAACCCATATATAAGTGTATTAAACATTTTGATTATTATGCTTTTCAATGGCAGCCTTTCTTATTCAAGTTGGTGGCAGCTTCATTCTTATAAGAATCACATGGTTCTTTCATTAGGCCCTCTATCTTTGTCTGCCAATTATCATTCTCACTGACTCCTTTGTTCCTACATATAAAGTACAAATCAAATTTCAGCAGAAACTTGTGAAATTGAGTATATATATAGTTTAATATCTATATATAGGATATATTACATTATTCTCCACCGGCAGCCAAGGCATACATGCATGTATACATAGTTTATGTATTGAGATGGATAGAGCTCTAAATGAGCCGAGTCGAGTAGTCTATGTTTGAATTCAATTCGTTAAAAAATTTATTGAGTTTGAGTTGAATTGAATATGTATCGATTACGAAGTGTTATGATCGAACTCGACTCGTTTAATTATCAAACTGCTTGTGAGTAGATTGCAAACAACTCTAAAAAATTAAGACATAGTCGATTTTTAAAATTTTATCGAATATTTATTGAGTTACAATAATTAACTATTTTATATGAAAACTGAGTTTAGTACGTAACAAATTCAAACGAATAAAATTATTAAATGTTAAAAATTATATGAAGTACCAACTTGAATCGAGTCCAATATCATTTATATCAAATACCGAGTTGAGTTGAATTGAATAATTTTAATACTCAGTTTGATTCGATAAACTTATAGTGTAATAAAAAGTGTGCGTTGAACTCGATTGAAATAGTAATTTAATTTGAATTGAATCGAGTCGAGCAATTACCAAATCAAGTTGAATTAAATATCCAATTACTCATCCATTAAACAGCACCACGTCAAAGACCTAAAGTTACGTACGTCAAAGACCTAAAGATACGTTTAATAACATTGAAGAGCTCTCTAGTTATAATTAATTAATTTCGAGTTGGATACTTCAATATGATTTCAAATTTAGGCAATGTTTTTGTTACTGCCCACTTACACTATGGTCTTTTATAAGTGAAGGAACGTGTTGAGATGTGGGAAACAAAGATTATTCACTTAATAACTTTAAAAAGTCTTCACTCATAGCTAATTATTTTTGGATAAGAATGCTATGATATTAAACGATTTCATATGCTATGATATAAAGAACTTTTTTAGGTCATGAGTCTTAGTTGTTTAATGTATAATTGACAACTGGAGCAAACCTAGCTAGGGTTCATAAGATCATAGTCTGTCACATTATTACTTTGCAACTAATTAATCAATTAACTTCATCATTTATAAAACTTTATCAAATTATGTCTATCTTTTTAAAGATTTTTCTTCTATATTCTATCTATATTTGGGTAGTAAACGACACGAAAGTTACTCATATCTGTGCGTTATTTCTTTACAAACTTTTTGGTTGCGTCACATTCAATTATACAACGAATTAATTACGCTACTACGAAAAGAGAAAAGACATGTTTTGGAAATGAAATCCTTTCCGTTATAATATTTATATTACTTTATATGCGCTTAATTGTATAAGCTTGCGCACAACATATGTAAATAATTTTCAATGTATTTTAATTTAATAATTTAGTAACTGTCATATATTTTAGTAAATATTGAATAATGAAAAAGTCATTAAAATTTTAAAAATTACTTGCAAAATTTATTATTTCCTTAATATATTAAAATTTAATAATAGTGTTGCAAGCATGTCCAATTTATGAAAAAAAATAATTAAATAAGAGACTGTATTAGTCAATAGTTATCTATCTACACTTACATATGGGTCGCATATTCTTTTCTCACATTCTATATTAAGTTAATTTATGTAAAATGCCGTGCCCTCCCAATTTATTTATAAAAAGGTTTTTTTTTCAATTTTATAGTTATATATGAACTTGAACTTATAAATTGACTTAATTTTCTTAATTATAATTTTTTTTTGAAATTGACTTCCGTAGGAATTTTAAGAAATTAGATATCTGAAACCGATTCTGCATAATCCTTATAGAAGTAAAATTATATTGTAATTTAAATTTATAATTTAGTGAATTGACTTAGTGCCCAACTTTTGTAATCGATTTTGTACTTTCATATTATCGCCAGTTTTGTAATAATACAAATGAGTTTAGTTAGTACATGTTTGAACGTGGCTACATATTGGTAAATTCTAGATTGCATGGATGTCGGTTGATTCTTGTGGTAATAAAGCTCGGTCCTTTATACAAATTAGTTGGGTTGCTAATTCGTATTGCAATTTTTTTTAAAAGGGTTAAGAATAAAAATGAAAGAAATTTGGTTTGTTCTTAAAAAATGAGAGTGATTGAATATTTACACATTTATACATAAAAGTTATTCCATTATTTCCAATCATATTTTGCTTCCGTTCCTTTTCTACAAATTAAAATTGGAAGATTTAGTTACAATTAGAAATTTTGCTTTTATCTTAGATGATCCTTTTCTAAACCACATTCAAATTAAATGCAGGACATGCTCCACCGGCAAATTAGGCATCCCTAATCATATATCACCTCCTGTCCCCATTTTTGTGTAGACAAGATGGATGGCGACGACTTGGCTTTACTAAATTTGCAATATCAGAAGGCCCTAACAAAAATTTGGGCGAATAGTTATTAATGAAGTGGACTCGATCGCAGTTCCTTGTGAAAGTCTTTAAAAGAAAAATCAGTTTTATTGCTTTGGATCCTTTGCTTTTTGAGCCAATTTGTAAGCTTTTGGATCGCGATTGGCAGGTGGAGGTGCATCACGTTTATTGAGAAGGTAACAATTGTGCAGATTGACTGGCTAACCGAACAGTGAAATGTGAAACCAATCTTCCTTTTATCGAACACTCCCCGGTGGAATGTTGGAGCTTTTGTTAGGAGATGCTTCAAGAGTCTCTACTAGTGGACTTGTGTGTTTGAAGTTTTGCTTTTTTTTCTCTTGAGCTGTTGCCCCGTCCTCTAACCAAAAAATAAAATAAAAAAAGAGAGTAGCTGATGGGTCAATCTCCGATGCGGATATTTAAGGAGAAGTGAGCAAATTAAAAGAGCTATTGAGTTTAGCAAAAAGACACAATGATTAGGTACAAGGACATAATCATGACCCATTATTCTGTGCAAAAGATTTAAAAAGAATAAGGATCCATTAATTGCTCCATGCCTATGCAGATGATGAGAAGATAAACTGATAGAGGTCTTAGGATTGAACATCTATTGCTCTATAGCAATAGAAATATAATTGGGAGAAGAGAATAATTGTTTGTCCTCTGTGTATTCCTTTATATATACAGCAAGTGATACAAAGATATACAGAAACTCATTTATTATACAATCTGTCACGAACCTATGCAACAATACCAATTAAGGAATGATATAGCATCCCTGTATGCTGTGATTTTGGACAGTTTGTAACTGAGCAAGAGCTATCTGATTGCACGGGCATAATTCAAGGCATTTTGATAGTGAGAAACAGCTTTGCTAATTAACAGTTTTTCGCATAGATATTTCCCAAGTGATCACGATTAATTTCATTAAAAAAAAAAAAAAACAACAATACAAGTGTTATAATTCTATAAACAATGACAACGGTCGAAACTTTTGTTAGAAGTCTTCTACATTACGGCACAACTAAAACTGATATATAAATAAGAACATGACTTTGATTTCTAAAAATTAAACAAACAGTAAATTGGAAAAAACCAACAACACAGTTAGTACAAGAATTGAAAATAGAAAGTGCAGAAGGACTTATTAAACAGATGAACAGCTGAGTCGCCAAACTCTAGAAAAAGAATGACTGTTCTCGCGACTACTACCTCAATTTATTTAAATCCAACACTTATAGTTTTAGAAAATGTGAGAGATGATACTTTGCGTATGTTCTAAAATCTGTATCACAGTGTATCTTTGCATACCAGATCAAGAGTACTTTAAAATATTTCCGAAACTAATAACATCAATAACGTCCCCTTAAAATACTCTCAGTAAAGTCTGCCCACAATACTTAGTCATTATCTGATTTGATAATAACACTTAACTTCAATTTGAATCAGGTTTGTCCATAGAAATAAACTTTCAATAAAGATGTTATATCATTTGAAAGCAGATTATTCCTGGACGAAGAATATCATCCAATAGATAAAATATCCGCCGATGAACAAAACATCCTCTGATGAGTTAATTTATCCACCCATGAATAAGCAGCCTCTGATGAACAAATATCATCCAATGGCCAAATTATGTGCTGAAGACTAATATCTTATGATGTCCATTTTATCTGCCGATGACCATATCATCCAATGAACAATTTATCTGCTGATGACCTATTATTCTCTGATGAGAAAATTATCTGCCGATGACCAAATATTATCGGTGGATAATTCTATTAGTGGATAATTATGTCAACAGATAATTCCATCAGTGGATAATCATATCGATATATAATTCTATTTGTGAATAATCACTTTAGTAGATAATTTCATCGATGGATAAAAATACTACAAGATATCAAATACATGTAGTATAAATTTAACCACTTCTTGGAAGTTATTTCATACTCATTTATTTATGGATTTTACTAAGAAAATGTTTTAAATCTAAGAAATGATAATCTGTATTAAATTTCTGCAGGAAACATTGTTAGAATTCTATTTGCTTAGATCCTAAAGTCTCTATTTTCTAACAACTTTATCGCGCTTTTCTTTTATGAGTAAAAAAAATGGCATTTATTAAAACACTGAGCAAGCTTACAAAGCGTCCAAAAGGAATGGACTGAATAAGAATACAACATAAAGAAAACAAACCAAAACACAAGCACCAAAGCTCTAACTCAACCGGCACATACAAAACAAATCTGCACACCAGTCTACTCAAAACAGAACCTAGATGACCTTAAGCACCCCTTTACAAATGATAACACATCCATGGCTCATCACAACATTTATACATGTTAAATCCCACTTCTCTGTGATGCACAATGCTCCAAAAGAAGAGTTTGAATTTTATTGTGTTGACAACCTCCGTCCAACATTTTATTTCTTTGTTGAAAACTCTAGCATTTCTTGCCTCCCAAATGTGACACAATGTGAGAAATTTTACCATTAACCAGACCTGTTTACCACAACTTTATCGCGCTTATCTAAGCGTGTCTCTCTTCTTCATTTTTGGAGCATTTTTCTCTCATAATGTGAAGTTAGTTAATCTTGTATTTACATATACGCAAACATGCATAAACTTATAAAATCGTTCAAATATATCTGTTCTTTTAGTGAACATAAAAATTGTCCTCAATTATTTTGCTAGTTACAATTCGGAGAACTATAACGTGATATCATCAATTAATTTCCCCAATGAAGTGTAAGATGATCCATTCTTAGACATGGCAATTCTACTCTTTTCTTTCATTTTCTTCACCTTCTTCCTCATATTTTCATCGGTCATCAACTTCCTTATCTTTATCTCTATCTCCTCGGCCTTAACAACAACCACATCAGTTTTCAAGTTGAATAAATTACTGTAATCCATTTTAATATCCACAGCTAATCCCAACTCTGTCACCATTTCAAAGGCATTCAGTTGTTGCTCTGCATATATTGGCCAACCTGCCACGGGCACCCCGAACCACACGCTTTCCAACGTCGAATTCCAACCACAGTGAGACATGAACCCGCCCACCGCCGGGTGGGACAGCACCGCCACTTGCGGGGCCCATCCGATCACTTTTCCGGTGGTGGAGGTTCTGTCCAAGAATCCAGGTGGAAGAACTTGTTCCAAGTTTGAATAGCACTGTGGAAGGTTGGTTTCACCTTCTGTTAAACGCGGACGTAGAGACCACAGGAAGCGGTGTCCACTATACTCTAGAGCCAATGCGATCTCCCTTACCTGTAAAATATTTTTGATTCAATTCTAATATAAAATTAATTGTAAAATGATTAATATTACAAACTAAATAAAGAGAAAAAGGGAGTCAGCGCTCACCGATTCTCTCTTCGGCATTTTATATTTCGCACGAGTGCATTAACGATTTAATAAATCTCTAGTTATAATTTACCATTCTGTTCTTTCAAATTTTGGATGCCTGTTCATGTGAATAAAATCGGTAACTGCCGATTTCCCTTAATTTCTTAAATAAAAATTCCAACACGACTAATTTCATCGTACCAAAATCTCGTCGAAATTACCCCACAATTTGTTATCTAAGAATTTCGTTATTAAAACAAATAAAATGGAATGTAACTCATCCACCTGGTCTTCTGGAAAGCTTCCGAAGCTGCCAAAGCACAAAAACAGCACAGATGAAGCTGGTTGATGATCCAACCAAACAAAAATATCAGCAGCAGCTTCATCGGACTTTTGGCTTTCGCCCGCAAGGTTGAGTAAAGGTCCCACACAGTACACCGGCGGTATCAAACTGTCCTCCACAAGTACATTAATTGCATGAGCTTCTAATTCCACAAACGTGTTAACAACTATTCCTTTAGCCTCTCTAAACCTTCTTGTCAACGCCAAAAACAAATCCGATCCACTCTCTTTATCCATAAACATACTGGGCAAGACGTTAGCAGGTAGAGGATTGACAAAACTCGGGAACACTAACTCAGCCTCGGAATCCTTGAACTCGGTGAGATCGTCTTGGTTCTGGAGATGGAACACGGTTCCAAGAAAACCGCCTCCAGCTGGGGAATACATATAGGTGGGAGACTTGAACTCATTGGCAATGTCTATGATAGTAATGCACAAGAAGTCAACTACGAATCCTGCGATCCGAGTTGACTCAGTGCGAGTTATTGTTGTAACGACATCTCTCACGCTAGGCTTTTGAGAGTCAATGAAAGCCGGAAAAATGTAGTCCTTCGGGTTGTGAATATAAGTTTCTGGATCGGTTTCTGGGAGATTTATAATTGTCAGGCGCGGAGTTGGGCTGACAACAAGTGACTCAGTGTAGTTTTTTATACCGGTATCAATGGGAAATTTCGTTACAAGGACAGTGATTGAGAGGTGTTTGCATCTATTGATTAAGAGTTTGGCCATCTCTACCATCGATACGAGGTGTCCGATGGCCGGTGCAGGCATGAATATTAGCTCCATGTTCTTTCTACGGCAGTTCCTTTCTGTCTACGTTACAGATTAGGGAAGAAAATGACTTAAAAGGAAATCGAGGACAAATCGAGTAACCGATATATGAATATCTTTATCACTTCTTGTATTCATACACAGAGTTTTGCCAAGCTAGCTAGCAGATGGACTGTATAAATTTGGATGGCATGCGCTATAAAAATACTCCCTCAGTTCCTAATTAATTGATACTAGCTATATTTGAGTTAAAATATTTATTATTTTATAAATATATAGGCGAAAAAATTATAATCCAGCGTAACACTAAGGGGATTCTTTTATATACGACGGTCGTAGATGCAATATAGTTTAAAAATGAGAAAACAACAAAAAGAAAAAAAAAAGAGAAAGACCCTTGGTGTAGACAAATAATCATGTTGTATTATTATAATTTATAAAAATTTTGTTATTATTATGAGAAGCAGTCAACACGTTGCTTGCATAGACTATCTCCGTAGAGATCTGAACAAGGACAGCTTAAATACTAACGGAAGTATGTCGAATCTACCCAAAAGAACATCAGTATATATATGGACGCTTCTACTCAAGAAGAATATTCTATTCTGCCAGCAAAAATAAATTAAAAATGGAAAAACAAATAAAATAGTCCATATACTTTATGTTTTGTTTTAATTTAGTCCATATACTTTTTAATTATTATTATAATCCTTGTACTAATTTCTATACTTTCAATTTGATCCAACATGATAAAATAAAATAATAAATTACTATTAAATTGGTTTTTAATGTAATTTTAATTAAATAAAAAGGTTAAAAGATGTCTCTCCCGATATTGTATAGACTTTGCATTTTAAAATTAACTAATTTTATTTTAAAGCATTAAAATTGATTTGAGAAAAAAAATCTATCAGTTTTAGTAAAAATTTATTTTTCAAACAAAATTAGCATATTTAAGAAAATCTATACATATTTCAAAATTTTAATAATAATAAATAATCAATTATTTATCGATATGTTTGTATAAATTGCAAGATCTATATCTGTAGTCTCAAATTAATATGATATTGTTTTACAAAAAATTACCTTTTACTGAGAAGGAGCTAGGGCTAATAATCCAACTGAAATAAATTAAACACTTCAGATACAATGCCCATTAATTCGATTTTTCCTATAACGATTTATAGAGATTTGGATCAACATTTGAGGAAAAAGATATATCAATCTTAGTTATTTGAAACATCTTATGTCCTATCATTGCTATAATTGAAACGTGGATCTTTTAAATTTTATTTATTGAAGGATTTAAAACCCTAAGATGATTTGACAACTTTAAAAAGGAATGAGACACAAGATTGGACACCAAATGTGTGACGGCCCCAAAATTTCTTATCGGACTAGAAGTCTATCAATAGAAGGAAAATAGATAACATCACATCTATTCATAGCATAAATGAAGCTAAAATATTAGTAGTAAGTTGTTACAAATCCAAAATAGTGCATTGTCAGCGAAAGCTAAGTTGTCTATAAATTATAGTCCAAAATGTTATAAATTGCTAAAGGCTTGCTTCCTTGGTGGCTACCTACATGATCAACTCTTCAATATCCAATCATCTTTGTTTTTTTCTTGTTAGAGGGTTCAACCTTTGCACCATAACCTGTAAAACATTAAACTTAACAAGAATAAGTGATTTATACTCAACAAATACATAAACACAAGGGCTAGTTTTGAAATGCTAATGGAGGTTCAATTCTGTTTGTGAGGGTCGGTGAAATAATACCGATGCTTTAGAATCTTCCAAGAAATCCGAGGATCACTGATGATAAACAGCGTGTGACTCGCCTTGAAGAAATACAGGTCTTGGCTTGTGCACATCTTTCTCAGATAATATCCAGCGGGGCCTAAACCCATTAGATTTGCTAACCATACCGTGTACAGTTGACCAAATGGTAACATCATGATCCCTTAGTGTATGAACATACATAGTTACTATAAACCTCTAGGTCAGGTGATAGAACGAATTAACACTTTTCTTTTCTGTAGCCAACCATGTGGTGTGACCCAATAAGGGACATGTCATTCTCATTGTTTGTACAATGAGAATTATAACAACACGATCCTAGTATGACTCGTTAGTTCTATTAACCATACTGTATATAATTGGCCAAATTGTAACAATATGATCTCTCAGTGTATGAACGTATGCAGTGTTAAGAATTATAATATTCGATGATGATGTATAATACTTAGAATTGTTAGATTTTGTAATTGTACAAGTGTATGCAGTAATGTACTTTCAGAGACTACCATCAGAGACTGCAGGTGAGCATCAGAGATTACAAGGAATGCATTTAGAGAGTTCAACAAAAGTTAAAGTTAGTTAGTCAAAAGTAGCCTATCGAAAACTAAATTTTTGTCTATCGGAGACTAAGATTTAGCCTATCGGAGACTAAGGAATTAGCCTATCGGAAACTAAGTTTTTGTCTATCGAGTCTAAAAATTAGCCTATCGGAGACTAAGAGTTAGTCTATCAGAGACTAAAGAAATTAACTTATCGGAGACTAAAATTTGGCCTGTCGGAGACTAAGAAAATTAGCTTGTTGAAGACTAAAATTTTAGCATGTCAGAGACTAAGGTTTGTACTACCAGAGACTATTGTTGAAGCTATCAGAGATTAAGGCAAAAACTATTTGATGCATTGAAGTAACATTGAGAAAATTTGACTGTCGCCAAAGTTATTTGGCTAATGCCAAACTCAACATTACTCAACGCCAAGGTCATTTTGACTGCCGCCAAAGTCATTTTTCTACCTCTAAAGTTATGGGGCAAATCAACAATAGCGCCAAACTCAAAATGACTATCACCAAAGTCGTCGGACAAATCAACAACACCGCTAAACTTAAAATGACTATTGCCAAAGTCATCGGAAAATTCTCTATCGCTGAAGTCAAGTGAAACCCCAAAATTACTCATTCCCAAAGTCGTCGGGTAATTTACACTTACGCCAAAGTGCTCGGGCATCAGTGGATAAATTGTGAAACGCCAAAGTGTTCGGGCATCAGCGGATTGATTTCTCAGTGTCTGGGGATAAGTTTCTAGATGTCAGGGGATAAGTTTCTCGACGTTAAGGGATATGTTTCTTGTCATCAGGAGATAAATTTCTCGACACTTAGAGACTGTCCATTAGGGGATAAATGATCAGAGACTAAAGATAACATATGGGATGACATATGACTGACAAAGTTAAAAGTGATGGAATTAAGATAAGGACGGTTGGCCAATAAGGAGAGATTGACTACCAAAGAAACTTTAAGAAAATAAGTTATACATACATACATATGAATATAAAGACTGCAGGTGTGAACACTACAAAAATAACTTATAGAGATAAGTTATAATTACATACAAGCATGCTTATAAAGCAGCAAGAGTAAAACCTACAAGCCCCAAGTGTGAAAACTGCAGAGATAACTTATATAGTCTTGACAAAGAAATTCAAGGAAGCTTATCCAATCAAAATAAAGGAAACTCATAGTGATAAGATATATGCTACAGATAACCTATCACTAGAGAAGAAAAATAAGAAAGCTGGTGCGCTAAATACACACCAGAAAGGTTACATAACAAGTTGGCATGCAAGTTGGCGTGAAAAAGAAAAGTTATGTATCAGAGTTGTAAGTACCAATAATAATTAGAGATATTTTTAGAATCTGTTCAAAAAAGAAGCTTGAAAGATAAGGAAGTTATGTCTATAAATAGACATAGAGACTCTGAGGTAAATAACAACTGAGATTTGAGAGAGAAAAAGAAAACAAAGAACATATCTCAAAACATACATAGAGAAAAAAATACATAGTCAAGATATATATATATATAGATAGATAGATAGATAGATAGATTTTTCTCTTGTAATAGAAACTAAAACATTTGTTTCAGAAAAGGTAGCCGATTGAAAAATCAGGTTGTAACAAAAACCTTAAGATTAATAAACTTTATTAGTCTTGAAATTTCTTTGTTGTTTTAAGTTCTCTATTAGATTCTTTTTCTTTAACACACAGAAGCTACAACATAATATAATACTTGTTCATTCCTTTTGTTTATTGTTTGCAAAAAGTTTGAAAAGTTAAGAGTATTGTATTCAACCCCCCCTTCAACAATACTCTTTTGGGAAAAAAAATTGATATCAGAGCAGGAAAATATTTACTAACTATAAAAGATCCAAGATGAGTACCAAAAAGATTGCAAACATCAAAATCCTTATTCTTGAAAAGAACAATTATAACATGTGGAAGAGAAAATGATGATGTTTATCAGCAACCAAAATCCCATGTATCCAGGGATTCTTGAGAAAGGGCATGTCATCCCTATGAGACATGTTCCTGAAACTATAAAGGATGAAAAGGTCATAGAGTAATACTTTGAGCTTAAGGATCCTTCTGAGTATACTGATACAGAGAGGGAGAAGGTATCAATGGATACACACCTTTAACTCATTTTAAGTGAACCATTAGATGAGGTGATGTATCATAGTGTTATGAACAACATAACTGCAAAGAAGATTTGGGACACTCTAGAAGTTCTGTGTGAGGGAATAGAAGAAGTAAGGAAGAACTAGAAGTAGATTATGGTAATTCAGTATGAAACCTTCATGGCAAAACCAAATGAAGACATAACTGAGGTATTTGAAAGATTCAATAAACTTATAGATGACCTCCAATTACATGGACAAAGGTATGATAATGATGATGTCAATCTAAAGTTTATGCTGACCCTCCCAGATCATCTGGAAAACAAGACTACAACAATCAGAGAATCAAGAGATTTAACAAAAATCTCCCTAGATAAACTTTATGGAATCCTGAAGACTTATGAGCTGTAGCAAGTTCAAAAAAGAAGTATCTACAACAAAAATAGTAGCTCAAGCTCAGGCACATCACTGCTGACAACTGGAGACAACAAAATGGAATAGAGGGTCCTTGTTGAAAAAGACAAGGAAAAGGAACTAGAAGAATGCCAAGAGAAAAATTTGTTCAAAGAGATTGAAGATTGTGAAGATGATGATAGCTGCACTCTAGAAAAGCTAGATGAACTTGAAAACAAAACCATGGCCTACATGGCAAGGAAGTTCAAGAATCTGAGATTCAAAAGAAACTCAAGATTCAATAAGTCTAGTCCTCAAGCAACTGGATCCAACTCAAGCGGTGCCTCCAGAACCAATTTCAAAGGAGGTTTGAATACTGCGAGCATTAATAGATCAAAAATTAGATGCTATAACTATAATGAGTTAGGATACTTTTCCATAGAGTGTAGAAAGCCAAGGCAATCTAAATCTACCAAGGAGTATGATGAGCTCAAGAGGAAGTATGACATGCTCCTGAAAATGCAATGCAAGACATATATTATTGAAGGAAAAAGCTGGGATGATTCTGATGAAGAAGAACCAAAGGAGTATGCCAACTCATTTGCTGAAAGTTCAAGGAAGAACATTCAGGTACTAAATTTTTCTAGTATTAGAATGTCTAACTCTGAATATAAAAGAACTATTGAAGAACTTAGTGTAGACTTATTTCAAATTCAAACTAGCTTAGTTGCTTCCAATGAAGAAAATGCTAAACTAATAACTAAAATTGAAAAATTGACTGCTAGAAATGAAGAACTTGAACTAGCATTTGTCACACTAGAGTCTTCAAAGTAAGAAAATGAGTATTTAAAGAACAAAGTTAAATGTGCCAAAGACATTGAGGAATTCCTGAGAAAAAAATTATCTCAAAATGAATTTAAGATTGCTACCTTTAAAAAGTTTGCTGACATCACTAAAGAAATTCTTGATAATTCTATCATAGGATCAAAAGTAGGAATGGACTATCACTATGACAAAAAAATAGGAAAGAAACCTATGATGATAAATACTGATGAGACTGTTCAATCTGAGAAGGAATCTACTCCCAGTGTCCTTAAAAAGGTTGAGACTCCCTTATATAAAACTTTTGTACCTGAGTCTTTCTTGGAGGAAGATATTCTTATTAAGCATGAGTTGATGCTTGGAGATGAGAAGCAGATTCACAATAGAAAAGAATCTGTGAGCAAAAAAGAGGTTCTTGTTAGGGAAATCAGATCCCAAAATGTAAAGCAAAACAAGAGTCTCCCAAGTAGGTCAAAATAGGTTAAGAAAAAAAATAGGAGTGAAAAGGTAGTTACTGTTAAAACTAAGACAGTAAAAGAAAACAATAATTTCCCTAGAAGCTCACATGTTAAAAAGAAAAGACCAAACAGAAATGGGAAAGTAGGAATAAACAAAAATTGTAACTATGCCTTTATTCCCAATGTCCCTCGGAAAAAGTTCAATGTCAGCCATCTGACACATAAGTGCACCAATAAATCTAAGACAACTTCCATCCATTTTTGTCAAAAACAAAAATTTGACAACACTCCATTGAGAGATAAAGCTTATCATTACCGTGACAAGTTTGAATGTATGTCATGTGCTATAAATGTTTTATCCAACTGTTTTAATATAGTGCATACTTTTTATGAAACTTATAAATATCAAGTTATGCAAAAAGCCAAAAGCAAGACTCCCAGTCCTCCAAAGGCAAGGAGAAACAATGTTAGTTCTTCTAAGGTCATAAAGGACACTTCACCCCCAAAAGCTAAAAATAAATTTGTTCCTGTTCAAAAATGGGTGAAGAAAGAAGTCAAGGCTAACTTAAAACTTGATAAGGAAAATGATATGCTAGATGTTGTTAGAATTGTTGATAAAAATTATGTACCTACTAAAGCTCATGGACCCAACAAAGCTTGGGTACTGAAAAATACTTAAGTGCTTCATGAATACAGGGCAAGAAAAGGAGCAAAGCTATGTGGATTTTGGATAGTGGTTGCTTTAAGCACATGACTAGTGATAAAGCCCTAATATCACACTTAAAGGAAAAAGCTGACCCACTGGTGACCTTTGGAGATGACAACAAAGGTCTCATTATGGGATATGGCAGTTTGGAAGTTGGTAATGTCCTCATTGAAAAAGTAGCATGGGTTGATGACCTTAAGCATAATCTGTTGAGTATTAGTCAATTCTGTGACAGGGGTTTCCATGTTAGCTTCAAAGATAAGCAATGCTTCATCACTCACAAGAAGACTGGAGATTTTGTTATTTTAGGAGTAAGAAAAGGGAACCTCTACCTAGCTGACCTCAATTCTGTAGACAAAGATAATAAAGTGTCATGTTTCTATAACAAGGGCCCAAGCAGTGATAGTTGGCTATGGCATAAGAAGCTGTCACATCTTAACTTCAAGATAATTAATTCTCTTGTTAAAAAGGAGTTGGTGACAGGACTGCCTCAACTTGAATTCTCTCAAGAAGGATTGTGTGAGGCATGCCACAAGGGAAAAATGGTGAAGTCCTCATTCAAAAGCAAGACTGTTGCATCCATTACGGATCCTTTACAACTCATTCACATGAATTTGTTTGGACCTGCAAATGTTATGATAGTCTCAAAGCAAAGATTTTCTTTAGTAATGGTGGATGACTATTCAAGATACACTTGGGTAAGGTTTCTGCATAACAAATATGAGAATCCTCAAATAGTCATGGACTTCATCAAGAAAGTTGAAAAAGAGTCCAAGTAAGAAGTTAGAACTCTCAGAAATGACAATGGAATAGAGTTCAAAAATACAGAACTAAGAAACTTCTGTGCTGATAAAGGAATTACACATCAATTCTCAGCCCTAAAAACTTTAGAGAAAAATGGAATGGTTGAAAGGAAGAACGGGACTCTTATAGAGACAACAAAAACTATGCTTCAAGATGCACATCTGCCTACCTATTTCTGGGCTGAAACAATGAACACTGCATGCTTCACTCAGAATATGACTATGATCAACAAAATACAAGGAAAAACTCCATATGAGTCAATGTCAGGCAGAAAACCAACTATAAAGTTCTTGCATCTTTGGAAGTAAGTGCTTTGTGCTAAGAGATAGTGAGCACCTTGGAAAGTTTGAGACTAAAGTACATGAATGAATCTTTCCGGGGTACTCATTCATAAGCAAAGCCTACATAATTTACATCATCATATTGCAGAAAATTGTGGAAAGCATACATGTTACATTTGATGATTCCAAATTTCTAGGACTATAATATGATGATAAAATCGAGTCTTTGAAATTTGAAAATGAAAACTATTCAGGGGACTCAAATGATGATGAACAAGAATCTGATGCTGCTATAGAGGAACCAAGATGATGTATTTGATCTGGTAGGATCAAACACAGGTTGCGGAAAATAACTTTAGTACAATTCCGTAAAGAAATTAATCACCGAAAATCAACACTAAAGGGTCGATCTGATTAGTTTGCTTAAAGAATTTAATCACCCGCAAGCTAATACAAATTAGTTGTGAAAGTATAAAGGAATTAACCACCAACTTTTAGGATAATCGTAAGTAAAAACTCACACAATTTTATTCGTCAAAAGTCTCATTTTATCATACAACATAAGCAGCTATTTATAAGCTGTTATAAAACCCTAATTCTACTTTGGAAAGAATTCTACAATGGAAAGAAAACTACAACTGAAAGAAATCTAATCTAATAGGGAAAGATAACAAACCTATTTTAAATAGGAAACAAATACAAAATAATCATAGAATAAAATAAAATACAAAAGAATAAACTTCCTGTCGCCGTCAGTGGATATTTATCCCCTGACGGGTCGAATAACTGTCGGAGGATAATTAGTCTCTGATGAGTAAAATGAAATTAGTCTCCGATGACCATTTTAGTCCTTGAAAGATTAGTCTCCGATGCATTAGCTATCCACTTGATGACATCATACCATTCCCCGACGCGCACAAAGACATCCCCTGATGTGAGGTTCGACATCCCCTGACGAGGCTTTGCATCCCTTGACGCGCAGAAACATCCCCTGACGCCCAATACTGCCGAATAATTTAACCCCTGACGTTCATTATCGGCCATGATAACTTTTATTCTAACAAACTTATGTACTAAAAATATAAACCTAGAACCTAACTAAAACCTAATTACAAGTTGATTCACCTTAATTAATCCAATGGATCACAAGAGAAAACATCACTCCGTCTAATACTGATATTGCATCTCCATCCAATGCAATTTCAAGAAGTGATGGAAATAATGTGACTGGAAATTTAACTGCTGAGACAAGTAGCAACTCAGGGGGAGTTTCTCATGAATTCACTAGCTCAACACATGATGAAAATACCACAAATGAAGCCTCTTCATCAAGAACAAATATGCTAGTGCAAAGGAAGTGGAACGTGAGTCATCTTATTGAGATAATCATTAGAGATCTTGAGTGTTATGGAAAAATAAGAAGAACTACTCAAAATGAGTGTCTATTCTCAAATTTCTTATCTCAAACTGAGTCTAAGAAAGTTGAGGATGCATTGCTGGATCCTGATTGAGTGATTGCTATGCAAGAAGAACTCAATCAGTTTCAGAGAAACAAAGTTTGAAAACTTGTGTCAAAGCCTAAAAATAGAATTATCATTGGCACCAAATGGGTTTTCAAAAATAAAATGGATGAAGCTAATATAGTAACAAGGAATAAGACAAGACTGGTTGCTAAAGAATATTCACAGGAAGAAGACATTGATTATGATGAAACCTATGCACCTGTGGCAAGACTTGAATCAATCTAAATTTTTCTAGCCTTTGCAACCTTGTTTTCCCAGTGAGATGACAAGAACTTGTAGAAGGGGGGTTGAATACAAGTTCTTTGAAAATTCTTCGATTACTTGTTCTTTAAGAAACTAAATTTTTTCTTGCGGAATAAAAAGAACAAGAACACAAATCTATTTATAAACAATTGCTTTATTGATTTACAATTGAATACAAATCCTAACAATCACAATAATGTAATCGTCAGCTTCTTTTCTATTATGTATAGGAAAAGATACAAAACTATGAAAAACCTATACAACTTCTGAATTACTTTCTGTAACTAATTACAGCTTCTATGCCAAGCTTGATACACGCACCCACACATAACAAAACGAGGTAGAGGCACCACCGAGACAATCACCATAGGCAATTACCCTGTTTCCCTTCACGCCGTCGCCTGAAAACCACTGAAACGGAAGATACCAGTTCACCGCCGGCAGTCGCCATTAACGCCGGAAACCTCCATTAAAGCCCGACCTCCGAAACCTCTCAAACTCAACCATTTTTGACGAATCAAGTATGGAAATGAATCGTGAGACTTCCAGGAACTTATTCATTGAATCAATTTCACGTTTTAACAACAAAATCGCAAGAAAAATCAAGAAGAAGAATTCAGTTTTCAAACTATCGGGTTTTATAAGGAAACGAGCTATGCTTTGCCATTTTTGAAATTGATTGAGGGTAAATGAAGGTTATAAGTTCAGAAACGATTTCATATAATCAATATGGAGAAAAAACACGTAATTCGGCCGGAATTCGCATCTGAAAATCTCGGGTATTATGTTCAAACGTAATTATTTCTTGATTTTTTTTTTTGATTAAACTTTAAAAATCAATAACTCTCAAACCATAAATGCTATAAATATGTGCTATATATGAAAATGATACTGAAAATTATGATCTACACAATGGTATAAACAAAAATGATAATAAATGTAAAAATAAAAGAGAAGTATGTATACCTCTTTAAAGCTTTAATAGAAAAAAATAGTAAAAAAAAATATAAAGTAAAAATAATATAAATTAAAAAAATAGTAAAAAAATATATAGTAAAAAAAGTAAATGATAATATAAAGTTAAAACATAAATGATAATAAATTGCTTAATATGGAGAGCTATAGTAAAAAAAAAAAAAAATAGTACCTTTTTTTTATAAAAATGTTATCACTAATATTACACAACAAAAAAATAATATATCATAAAGTTATATGTTATTATAAAGTAAACAAAATTGCTATACATTATTATATCATAAAATTATATAGAGTGAAAATATAATTTTTCACCAAAAAATTTAGTGACCAACATCTCTAGTCACTAAAGAAAAATTTATTGACGATACAAAGATGTGGTCACCAAATTCGGTCACTAAAGGAAATTTATTGACCACTTTCTTGTTTTGGTCACTAAATTTGTTTGTTTACTAACATTTGGTGACCAAAAAAAAATTCGGTCAGTAAAGGCTACTTTTGGTGACCA
This sequence comes from Centella asiatica, assembly GCA_014636745.2. Lineage (NCBI taxonomy): Eukaryota > Viridiplantae > Streptophyta > Magnoliopsida > Apiales > Apiaceae > Centella > Centella asiatica. The sequence continues at coordinate 24,593,433 of CM025787.1, forward strand.
GAATTTTGTTCGTCACTAAATCCCATTTTTTTTGTAGTGATTCTGAACTAAGATCTTTGATCTTTTGTTCAACTTCCACCAAGACTCAGGTTTAAATCCTATAAGTCTGGCTTCAAAAAAAAAATAAAATTACAACTTCCACAGCAAACAACATACCTTTAGTTCAACAACTCTTTTCTTTTCCTTCTATTCTCCCTGAGTTGTTCTAACCTTTCCATCAGCAACTTTTTGAGAACAACTTCTGTTATTTCTTCTGCATCTCTAAGAAGTTTGATAAATCCTTCTATATGATTTTCACTCACTCGGTTGATATCTCTGTTATAGTTAAAGAAAACTTTCTCACCATGGAAAGTCTCATACCATAATCCAAGAGGTACTGATTCAGGAAGATCGGTTGGCTCTTTGTCCACACTCTTTATCTCCTTTATAGCCTTCTTGATCTGACTTTGAAATTCCATGTTGAGCTTTGTAGTAAAAAGTACAGTAGACAATAACCATTCCAAGTCTTCTTTTGATTGCCTCTCCAAGTCTGGCTTAGCATACTTCACAGAGTCTCCATCTCTGAAAAAGATATGCAGTAAATCCTTGCCATTTTCATCCTTGATCAAATTTATATTTCTTGTATTCCTCTTCAGGGCTTTGATCACTTCACTTGTACTAGCCATATCAACTTTATAAGGCTTCCTTGATGGAACTGTTTGTGGTTTTGTTATTCCACTTACAGCCACCAAGGCAGTCTCAGTTGACCTTGGAGATTCTTGCTTTGTAGATTTTGAAGTCTTTTTCCTGGTCACAGCTACCTTCTTTGTACTAGTTTTCCTTGTTGAGTGTTTTTTCTTTTTAGACTCCTCCTCCTTTCTCTCTTGTTCTGCAGCCATATCTTCCTGATAGTGTGCAATTTGTGTATAGATTTGCATTATATTTACATTCATTTTATGCATGTTTTATTTATTAATGAGGTGTTTTCAAGTTACTTTTGTAAGAATAGGTGAAAAAGGTGGAAATGATGAAAACAAGAAAGAATGGATTGAAAAGAGCAGGAAGAATCGAGCAGGAAATTGTCTAAGAGCAGAACTGCCAATACAACACGTGACATGTTGTATTAGCAGTTACGGGATTTACAAAGAATTCAAGTAGCAGTTGATTTAAAGCTTCATGCGGGACCCAATATACTAACTCAGCACACGTGACTGCATGCCAGGAGAGAGGAAATCAGTTACCAACTTTGAAAGGGACTTCTAGGAATTAAATTAATATTAGAATAGATTTCTTTTAAGTGGGGACCACATTTAATTACATTCAATATAGGGTAGCAGCCGGATGTTTTCGGGGAATCATCATCTTTTGTTTTAGAAAAGGGGCTGCAGCCGCACATACTGGTCTTTTCCCCCACGGTTTTCTACAGCAGTTTTTGGTACATTTATTCTTTGATTCTAGCATGTTGTTTTCTAGTATTATGAACAACTAATCTATTCTAGTTGAGGTACTTGGATTTCTAGCCAAGATTAAATCGTGAGACTATTGTTTTAATTGGTTTTTATTCAGATCCAAATATTTATTTGATTTCTATCTTTGAACTGTTTATGTTATTATTTAATTTATTATACAATGTGGCCAGTTGTGTGATTTATTGAATGGTATCTCGCTGATTTAAAATATGAAGGCTGTTTAGCACTATTTTAACAAAGTAGCAAATTGATTTTATCTAATGAATTTTTGGGTAAAATTGGTGGAATTAAATAATCTAGTTTAAATAATCTACGGGTGTCCAATTTTATTGATTAGGATAGGGGTCTTTTTCATGCATAAAGCAGTCATTAGATTTAATTCTAGCAGGGGTCCTGGGAATTGTCTGTTTGATCTAGAGAAGTAATCCTAGCAGGGGTCCTGGGGGTTACCGATAAATTAAGAAAAGACTGGTTAAATAGAGCGTTGGCCCTTAATTATAAAACTCTGTCTATTTGGAATGAATAAATTTATCTTTTGTGTCGATGATCGAATTAATTGGCTAGATTGAAAAGTACCTTGGCTAGACTTGTCTCCACTAGATTTTATCATATTTTTATTATTCTACAATTTTTATTATTTACAAATCTCAATTTAATTGTTATTTAAATATTTTTCTCAAATAAAATTCAAAAACCATTTTTCCAAGCAAGTAATTAACCGCAATAATCCCTGTGGAGAACGACCTTATTCACCATTATACTGCTCAAATGTAAAAGAATAAGATTATTTATTTTTGGTGGGTTGACACCCTATCACTTCCTCTTGCTGAAGTTTTTGAGCACGCATTGCATTAGCATCTATTAATCTTGGATCTCGAGGATTAACTAACTCAACTCTCCCTCCCAGCTCAAGTTCAATAGGAGTGGGAAAGTGAGCAGTCTTCATAGCATCCCCCATTAGCTTAGGCTATCCTGGTTGAGTAAAGGAATTTTTCTTTGTATCTTCAACCATGACACCTTTGCCTTTATCTTTTGATGAACTTGGGGCTTCTGCAGTCGATTTGGAAGAAAGGGGAATTGTTGCTGCTGGTGTTGTTGTTGTTGTTGATGTTGTTGTTGCTGTTTGTGCAAGATCAGCATGCTTCTTCAAAATTTGTTATTTATAGGCTTGCAGTGCAGCATTTTCTTTCAATGTTTTCTCTTTTAATGCTTGCAACTCCATCTGCATCTGCAAGGAAGCATTTGAATCTGGAACAGTAGATTTGGATTGTACAGGAGGTTGTTTGGAATGACTACTCTCCCCCTTTTTGACATCAGCATCTTGGGATTTGGAGGAGGTTGCCAAGTGTGGTAGTGCCTGCAGCAAAAGTTGTTCCATTCGATCTTGCTGCTGGAGAAGGAGACTGACATTGGATTCTAGGTCTTGAAGTCTACGGTTAGTCTTGGACTTGTCTTTGATAAGAGTATCAATGGTAGTGATTGTCCTCCTTGGCAAGTGTCCTTCATAACTCTGTCGAATCTTATCTGTCTCAATCTCCATCTGCTGCTTGATTTCTTTGACTGCTGCATTAATTCCAATAACCAAAAAGTGGTGAAACTTGGTATGTTTCTTGTCCACTTTGGTTATCTCTTCTAATATGTCCTTGGAAGATGGTCCAGCTGCTGTTGACCCAATGTTGGTCACATAATCCTGCCTTAGTTGAGCAGCTGCATCCTCCAGAGAATTGATGAACTGTGCATCGAGCCACTCGTCCACATTCTCGGCTTCAGTTTCTTCAGGAACAGGTTCATTTACAATGGATGTCTTTAATGCAAATATGTGATCTTGAGATTGTTGAAGGCCATAAAGGATCTCAAAATCTGCATTTGACATGTCAGAAAGAACTTGTAATGTGGCATCCCCTGTCCTGGAGCTTCCCCCAATTTCCTCTATTGGAGTTGATTGTTGAGCAGAGGAAGTTTGGGCTGCTTGTGTGATGGATATCTCAACAGGTTTTAAAAAATCACCTGCTGAGAATTTCTCTCTTTTATTTTCTTCAAGGATCTCATCCTTGCTCACACCCTCTCCTTTTGCCTGGGGTTGGGCATCCAGCTTCTCATGCTCTCCTTTTTCCAAGCTTTCTAAAGCTTGACTCTCTTTTATGTGTATGTGCTCTCCTTTTTCCAGGTCAGGAGCCTGACTCTCACTATTTATTCTCACAGCCTCACTCATTTTGATGGTGTCACTCTTTCCTACAGAAGTGGGGGCTTGAGAAGTGCTTGTGACAGCATGGATAGGGGGTTCCCTTTGTGTATCTTGGGCTAGGGAGCTATCCATGGAAATTGTATGAGAACTTGTCTCGAGTATTGGCTCCTCTTGGGAAAAATCAAGAGAATTAGTTATATTTACATCAAAAGAATCAAGAATGGGAGAAAAAGGAGAAAAATGTACAGTGGGGAGTGTTGGTTGTTCCTCAGAGATTAAAAATTGAGGAACATCAATAGATGACTCTGTGTGTGCACTCCTTGTGTCACTCTTTTATTTTATTAACTCTCTTATTGGTTCCTCTTGGTTGTGACCAAGAGTTTGTGCTGACTCTGTACAGTATGTTCCTGGTTGGGAACTTTCTTCAATGTCAACATCCTTTTGGGAGGATGGTGACAGTTCACTGTTTGTCCTTATAGCCTCCTATGCTTTTTGAGAAGCACTGGATTGGGCTTGGCTAAGGGTTATAATTCTCTTTTTCCTCTGAAGTGGAACTTCAGCTTCTGGTTCTCCCTCGTCCTCACTTGCTCCCTCACTTATTTTTCTCTTTATTGAGAGTTTTGTGATTGTCTTGGTTTTTACAACCACAGTCTTTTGGGAGACTGTGGAGGGGGCTATAGATTGTTGTGGTGAAGTTGTTGGAGGATTCACAGGGTTTTGGCTTTTATTATCCTCAAAATATTGCAAAGAGTAAAGATTGGGAAGCCTATCAATAAGAGTAGATCTCATGATAGGAGGGAAAAATAAAGGAATAGTTACCTTTGCAGAGTTCTTCACATCTTTGACTATTCTTTTACTCTGCAAAACAGTTGGTACAACTTGCATTCCAGTAATATTTAGGTTAGGGATTAGATAATAAGAAATCATCATCAAAAACCTAGCATAATAAATTTTAGTTTTACTGGTTTTAAGTTTTGGCAACAAGTTTTGTAGAATTAAAAGCCCAATGTTTAGATGTCTACTATACAACACACTAAAAACAATTTGTTGTGTGAGTGTAGTGATAACATCATATCCACTGCATTTTGTTGTAAAAGCTTTAGTGATTATGTCAAAGAACAGTGACCACTCTGGCCTTAGATGGGGTCGTGTAACAGACCCAACAGACCCAATTTCAGCAGAATAATTTAAGTTTTTCAACATGGAAAGAATTTCTTCATCAGAGGTAGGGGAGTCAAAGTTTTCATAAACTGGTAAATGAAAAGCGTTACTTACAACTGTATGATCTATAGTATACGTAGTGTTTGCATACCTGAAACTTACCATAGGTGAGTCAGTTTTTGCATCTTATATGGTAGTAGTGGACCAAATAGCCGTGATGACCTCGGCGGCTTGGACGGGAGCTTCATAAATGGCATAAGTTAGTGTGGAGTTTTGAAGAAAATCCACGAAGGGGTGGTACTGGGCTTCAAAGACATTCTTATCAGCCACCCCTGCATGGTTGGTCTTAATGAAATCAAAGTCTCCAAACTTGAAAGCAATTGTTTTAGCGGCCATTACAAGAGATCTGTGAACTTTGGAAGAAACTTAAAAGAGGGTTAAATTGCAGAGTATTATCAGAGAGAAAATAATTTCAGAGCTTTGAGTGATTGTGATTTCAAAGATGTTTGAAATTTGTTTTATCAATTTGTTGGAAACGTTTGTAATTCCTACGGATGGGTAACTACAAGTTTACCCTCGATCGGAGATTGTCCTAATCTCTGATCTGTTCACTCGTAAGAGACTAGAAGAAGATTTGTCTCCGATAGGGTTTACTACCAGGGACTAGTTAGTCTCTGATAGTATTAACTATCGGGGACTAAGATAGACTCTGATAGTATTAACTATCGGGGACTAAGATAGTCTCTGATAGTATTAACTATCGGGGACTAAGATAGTCTCGGATAGTATCAACTATCGGGGACTAAGATAGTCTCTGATAGTATCAACTATCGGGGACTAAGATAGTCTCTGATAGTATTAACTATCGGGGACTAAGATAGTCTCTTATTCATTCTAGCTCATATTATTCCAGAATTAAAATTCTAGCAAAACAAAAAAACTTAATCCAGAAACTTAATTCTAGCTCCTAATGATCTGTTTAATTAAACAGCTGCAAACTAGAAATTTAATTCTAGCTTCTCAAAACTAAACAACTTGTTTTCTAAGATTTTAATCAGTTTTTTTAGAGACATAATTCAGCATTCCTAACTCATAGACTAATCTATTAAATGTAGATTAATCTAAAGGTTTTGTGAAAATGTCTGCAAGTTGTTTATCAGTTGTAACCCAGTGTAATTCGATATTTTCTTCACTTACATGCTCTCTTATGAAGTGATATCTAATATCAATATGTTTTGTTCTTGAATGTTGCACTGGATTTTCTGTTATTGCTATGGCACTTGTATTATCACAATAAATAGGAATCTTGGATAATGACATACCATAGTCTAGGAGTTGATTCTTGATCCATAGGATTTGAGCACAACAACTCCCAGCTGCGATATATTCAGCTTCTGCTGTTGAAGTAGAAACTGAATTTTGTTTCTTCCTGAACCAAGAAACAAGTCTGCCTCCAAGAAGTTGGCAGCTTCCACTTGTGCTTTTCCTGTCAAGCTTACACCCTGCATAATCAGCATCTGAATAACCAATTAGTTTAAAATCAGATTCTTTGGGATACCATAATCCAAGGTTTGGGGTACCCTTTAGATATCCGAGTATTCTTTTTACAGCAATCAAATGTGACTCTCGAGGGTCAGCTTGAAATCTAGCACATAGGCATGTAGCAAACATTATATCAGGTCTACTTGCAGTTAGATATAAAAGAGAGCCTATCATTCCTCTATAACTAGTGATATCAACTTTCTTTCCTTTTAAATCTTTATCTAGTTTAGTGGAAGTAGGCATGGGTGTTTTTGCAGGTGCACAATCAATCAAATCATATTTTCTCAGTAAGTCTTTGATGTATTTTGACTGACTGATAAATATTCCATCAGGTGATTGTTTAATCTGCAATCCTAAGAAGAATGTTAATTCTCCCATCATACTCATTTCATATCTAGACTGCATAAGTTTTGAGAATTTTTACAAAGATTTTCATTTGTAGACCCAAATATAATATCATCTACATATATCTGCACCAATATAATATCAGAGCCTTGCTTTCTATAAAATAATGTTTTATCTATGATACCTCTAACGAATTTGTTTTCAATTAAAAATTGAGATAGAGTATCATACCAGGCTCTTGGTGCTTGTTTTAAGCCATAAAGTGCTTTGTCTAACCTATAGACATGATTTGGAAATTTGGAGTCTACAAAACCTGGGGGTTGGCAAACATAGACTTCTTCTTCCAATTTTCCATTTAAGAAAGCACTTTTGACATCCATCTGGTACACCTTGAAGTCCTTGTAGGCTGTATATGCCAAAAAGATCCGTATTGCTTCAAGTCTTGCTACTGGTGCAAAAGTTCATCATAGTCTATTCCTTCTTCTTGAGAATATCCTTTTGCAACTAGTCTTGCTTTGTTCCTTGTAATTGTACTAGCTTCATCCATTTTGTTTCTGAAGACCCATTTGGCACCAATAATTGATCTATTCTTTAGTTTAGGTACTAGTATCCAGACTTTGTTTCGAGTGAATTGGTTCAATTCTTCTTGCATGGCAATTATCCAGTCAGGATCTTGAAGTGCTTCCTCAATTTTCTTTGGCTCAAACTTTGAGAAAAAACTGAGATATAAACATTCATTTTGAGTTGCATTTTTAGTCTTGACTCCATCCTCTAAACTTCCAATTATCGAATCTGGCGTGTGGTCTCTCAACCATGGAATTGCACGTGGCAGATTTGATCTTGAAGTTGAGGCTACATTTTCTAGATTGGTGTAATCCATTCTAGCTTCATTATCAGAGACTGCTCCCCCTGAACTATTGACTCCTTCATTATTAGCTTCCTCTGAGCTATTTATTTCTTTTGAATCTGGTGTCAATATAGTTTCTGATTGTGCATCAGTGACTCTAGTCTCTGGTAGACCATTAGTCTCCGATGGGATACTAATGTTACCAGTCTCTTGAGTTTCATCTAACATTCTATTTTCTGATAGAATATTAGTTCTAGGCACTTCATGCACAACTGTTAGCTCCCCCTCAATTGTGTAGGGATCATTGCTATCTTGGAGTTGTTCAGTAGTCTCTGATGGATATTCCCATGCATCCAATTCATTCTCAAAACTGAGAGGTTCATGCAATCCTTGTCCAATCATTCCTGGAATCTTTTTATCATCAAACATGACTTGAATTGATTCCACAATGACCTTTGTTCTTAGATTATATACTCTGTATGCTTTACTTGACAGAGAATAACCTAAGAAGATTGCTTCATCAGATTTATTGTCAAACTTCCCTTTTGATTCTGATGAATCTCTCAGTACAAAGCATTTACAACCAAACACGTGTAAGAACTTGAGAGTTGGTTTTCTCCCAGTCATTAACTCGTAAGGTGTTTTGTTGTATGCTTTGTTAATCAAGGATCTATTCTGTGTAAAGCAAGCAGTGCTTATAGCTTCCTCCCAAAAATATGTGGGAAGCTTAGCCTCTTGTAACATAGTCCTTGCTGCTTCAATAAGGGTTCTATTTTTCCTCTCAACAACTCCATTTTGTTTAGATGTTCTTGGAGCTGAGAATTGATGAGTTATTCCTTTTTCAGTGCAGAATTCAAGTACTTGGGAATTCTTGAATTTTGTTCCTCTATCGCTCCTTATAACCCTTACTGTTTTTCCTGACTCAGTTTCTATTTTCTTGATATGATCAATTATCAACTGAGCAGCTTCATCTTTTGTAAAGAGGTATTTTACCCAAGTATACCTCGTGTGATCATCCACAATAACCAAGGCATATCTATTTCTTAAGATAGACATCCCATTCACTTGACCAAACAAGTCCATGTGTAACAATTGTAGTGGGTCAGTGATTGATGTTGCTGGTTTGCTCTTGAATGATACACTTTTTTGTTTCCCTTTCTGGCATGCATCACATAATCCATCTTGTTTAAATTCCAATTGTGGAATGCCAGCTGCTAATTCTTTCCTCACAAGCTTGTTGATATTTTTAAAATTCAAGTGAGAAAGCTTCTTGTGCCAAAGCCAACTTTCCTCAGTTGAGGCTTTGCTATAGAGACATGTGATTTGATCAGTAAAAGAAATAAGATTTGCGACATACAAATTTCCTTTTCTTTTTCCAGTCAATATCACATTCCCAGATTCATTGTCACACACTTGGCATAGGTCTTCTTTAAAGGTGACATGGAATCCTTTATCACATAGTTGACTCACATTTAACAAATTGTGCTTTAAGCCGTCAACCAGTGCTACTTCTTTGAAGATGACATCTCCATGTTCAACATTGCCATATCCCCTTGTATGGCCTTTGCTGTCATCTCCAAAAGTGACTTTTGGGCCACTTTTCTCTTCATACTATTTTAGCAGGGTCTTATCTTCGGTCATGTGCCTTGAACATCCACTGTCCAAGTACCATGATTTCTTCCTTTTGCCCTGCACAGTAGAGAATAACTAGTTTGAGATTTTTGGGATCCAGATTTTCTTGGATCCTTTCTCACTAGTTGTAGACTCAAGACTTGACTCAGATTGAGTTGATTGTCTTTTAACAGTTTTAACTAGAATAGGACAATCAATAGTCTTGCTACTTGTTTGTGAGAGACTGCCAAGTTTAGAATTTTCAGTTTTAATGCAAAGATTATCTAACCTTTTTATTGGTGATTTATCTTTTATTCTTTTTGAAGGTGCAGTCTCAATTATAGGGATTTTATTTTTGCTCCTACAGTTTACTGCTATGTGGTTAGGGTTTCCACATACATGGCATGTTTTTCTAGGAGCATCAGGCATTCTAGCATAGTTTGTATGTTTGTTAATGCCTATCTTTCCATTCCTATTTTTCTTCTTTCTTCTTAACTCCACTAACTTATCAGTCTTTTTGTCTGGAAGAGCTTCCAGTTTTTTATTCAATTGTGTCTTTGTCATGAACCCAATATTTAATCTTTTTGATTCACTCTTATCAACAACATTAACTGACTTTTGATCAATTTCTGTTTTTGCAGTCATATGTTGATCTTGAGTGTTTATAAATTTAGGTTCAATAACAGGAGATACAAAATTAATTCTTTTAAAACTTGGCTTACTAGTTGAGGAGTTTGCAGCTTCGATTTGATCATTTAAATCTGAACTTTTATCTAGATTTTCATCATAACCTAGTCCAGATTTTTGACCTATTTTTTGATACCCTACCAAGTCAGATAACTTTCTAGAGGAAGTATTCCATTGTTTAATCTTAGCTTGAGCAATTTCAAGTTGCTCTACTAAGTAATATTTCCTCTTTTTCAAAGCATCAATCATATGATGTGCTTTGTTTAAGTCAAACTTGATGGTATCAAACTGTGCCAATCTCTCTTCAAGAAACTTGTTTCTTTTTAAGAGAATGTCACGTGATTCTTTTACATTGGTATGCTCTATAGTTAAAGACCTAAAACTGACATGGAAATCAGACATATCTTTTTGCATGCTTTTAATGCTAGATGTATCAAGTAAATTAAGCACGTTGAAATTCTGATTTGCATCACATACCTTTGTAGAATCACTTGACTCGTCACTACGAGCCATTAGGGCAAAGTTGACAACTTCTTCATCAGAATCGCTGTCAATCCAATCTTTACCCTCAGTAATCAAGGCTTTGCTCTTGGATTTGGCTTTCTTGTCAGCAAAGTCCTTCCTTGATTTTTCATCCTTAGATCTATCATTAGATCTAGGCTTCTTGCACTCATTGGAAAAGTGCCCTAACCCATCACAATTGTAGCATCTTATTTTCTTTAAGTCGAAGGTGACTTTTTGACATTCTCGTTTAGGGTTAGGTTTTCTCGATGATTTTCTTCCTTTTTTGCTAGCCCTAAATTTCTTAAACTGTTTAACCATGAATGCCATGAATTCCTCCATGTCATCATCCGTATCCAGTTCATCTTCATTATCAGTTGAGCTAGCGTCAGAAGATTCCTCATCAACCTTCTCTTGAGACTTGCTTGTCTCAACCATCAACGCAGCTCCTCTATCCTTTCCATGCATGCGTTGTCGTTGCTCTACTTCAAGTTCGTAGGTCTTTAAATTTCCGTAGAGCCTGTCCAGTGTGAGAAGATCCAAGTCATGAGCTTCTCTTATTGCTGTTGTCTTTGGATCCCAACTTGGTGGGAGAGATCTCATGAACTTGGTGTTTATATCCTCATTATCAAAAGACTTCCCTAGTATTTTCAAGTCGTTGAGCAAAGTGTTGAACCTCTTGTCTTCGTTTGTGTAATCACTTTCTGGAGCAAGTTCAAAGTGTTCTGCAACAACAGATCCTTCGACAGTTTTTGCAGGAATGAATTTCCTGGGTAGATAAGGACCCTTCTCAATCCTATCTATGTAATCTGGATCTGTTGCTCTTAAGTGCATATACATCTTTTGTTTCCACATTGGATATTCTTCTCTTTTAAGAATAGGGATTCTGGTACCACCATTTCTACTTCCCGCATACGCTATGATGTTAGAGCTGCTTGCTTCGTCGTTGGCCATCTCTTGGAACGTTTTAATTGAATAAATTCAATTACAGGCTCTGATACCAATTGTTTTCCCAGTGAGATGACAAGAACTTGTAGAAGGGGGGTTGAATACAAGTTCTTTGAAAATTCTTCGATTACTTGTTCTTTAAGAAACTAAATTTTTTCTTTCGGAATAAAAAGAACAAGAACACAAAGCTATTTATAAACAATTGCTTTATTGATTTACAATTGAATACAAATCCTAACAATCACAATAATGTAATCGTCAGCTTCTTTTCTATTCTGTATAGGAAAAGATACAAAACTATGAAAAACCTATACAGCTTCTGAATTACTCTCTGTAACTAATTACAGCTTCTATGACAACTGAATTACATTTAACTCAGTTCCTATTCTGAATAAAATTCAGCTTTCTTATTCGAATCAAATACAATCTTTCCTTTTTGATAGGAACAGATTTCTGGTTAGTTTCCTTACCAGCTACGTCTTAAATAATATTTTACTTCACGTGGAAGACATTTCTTTTTCAATTCGAACTCTGTATCTATCAGAGATTAATTCACAATTAGTCTCTGATGCTTCTTTTAGTCCCTGACGTATCTTTTAGTCTAAGGTACATTTAGTCCCTGATGACTCTTTTAGTCCCTGGTATGTTTAGTCCCTGATGACTTTTCCCTGATGACGTCAGCTTGTGTAGTCTCCGATAGTGTTATTTAGTCTCTGACACGTTAAGGCTTAGTCTCCGATGACGTCAGCTTAGTCTCTGATTACTTTTTCTTTAATCTCTGATGACATAAGCTTTTAGTCTCCGATAGAAAAACTAGTCTCTGACAGTTAAAACATTTTAGTATCTGACCAGTTCTTCTAGTCTCTGATAAGCCTTTTTGCAAACTCTAACAGATCAAATACACAACTTGACTTCTTGAAGCTTCGATACTCCATTCTAGCAGTTAATTACAAATAAAAATAATTGTATCTCTTTACAAAGAATAAATGAATTACAAACAAAGAGATAAGTACTGGCTACAAAACTTCAGTGTTACTAATTAACACTTTCTATACACTTGTATTCTAAGTAATCTAAAGACAATCATCATCAAATGTTCTAAAACCTAACAAACCTACTCAAATTTCAAACACTAGATGGATGTCAAGAGTAATTTTCTAAATGAGAAGCTAGAAGAAGAGGCATATGTCCAACAACCTCCTGGCTTTGAAGATTTTAAGCTTTCCAACCATGTTTATAAACTGGATAAGGCACTTTATGGTTTGAAGCAAGTACCTAGAGCATGGTATGACACTCTTTCCCAATTTCTATTTGAAAATCATTTCACTAGAGGTGTCATACAAAAAACTTTATTTTTCAAAAAACATGCCCAAGACATTATATTTGTACAAGTTTATGTAGATGACATTTGTCTACTAATGAAAGCTTGTGTAGAAAGTTTTCTAAATTAATGTGGAGTAGGTATGAAATGAGTTTGATGGGAGAGTTGACTTTCTTCTTGGGACTTCAAGTGAGCCAAAAAACTGATGACATATTCATAAACCAATCAAAATGCAAAGACTCCTATGCCAACTACCACTAAGTTTGATGCAGATCTTAAGGGCAAAAAGGTAGACATCACAACCTATAGGGGCATGGTAGATTCACTCTTATACCTTACTACAAGTAAACTAGATATTAGGTTCTCAACTTGTCTTTGCGTTAGATTTCAAGAAGATCCTAGAGAATCTCATCTAGTAGCCATCAAATGAATTTTCAAATACCTCAAGGGAACCCCAAACCTTGGCATTTGGTATCCTAAGGACTCAGATTTTGATCTTGTTGGCTATTTTGATGCTGATTATGTTGGATGTATGATTGATAGGAAAAACACAACCGAAGGCTGTCAATTTCTTGGTGGTAGACTAGTTTCATGGTTTAGCGAGAAACATCATTCGGTTTCAACTTCCACTGCTGAGGCTGATTGTAGCTGGAAGTTGTTGTGCTCAAATTCTATGGATGAGAAATCAACTTTTGGATTATGGCATAACCTTGAACCAGATTCCAATTCTATGTAATAATATAAGTGTCATAGCCATTACCAATAATCCTGTCCATTACTCTAGAACTAAGCACATTGACATAAAGTACCATTTTATTCGAGAACATGTTATGAATGGTATCATTGAGTTACATTTTGTTTCTACAAAAAAGAAACTTAAGGACATTTTCACCAAACCATTGGATGAAGCCACCTTTAACAGGTTGGTAAGTGAGCTAGGTATGCTTAACTTTGGTGAATAAAATTCTTTAAAAATTTTGTGCAAGTTTGAATTACAACAATAGTTAATTATTTTTTGATGACTTAGTTACCAGAGACTAATTAACAGTTGTTTGAAGCAGTAAGATTTATCTTTTGACAAAAATTAATTGATCAATAAGAAATCATACTGCAAAGCATTTGTCAATAATTGTTCTCTTTAAAGGATAATTATTAACTGATGATAATGCAACAATAACTAATTATCCTACAATAGTTTAACTATCATTGGATAATTAACTATTTATAAATAGTAGAGAAACTTTTATATTATGAAGGATTCTCTATGTGTATTATTCATCGTATATTTGATGATCTTGTCATAAGCTGATTCAGGTATGTCATAACTCTCTACTACTTTTTTTCTTTATTTCTTCTAATTCTGCTATATTGAAGGATGTTAGTAATGATCCAACACCTTCTACCCAAGTAGCAAAACTCTCTAAAAACAAGTCTATATCAAAAGTCACCTTTACTATCTCTCAAAAGATAAAGGTTGTAAAAAGAAAACAACCACAACCAGCAATAGCTGCGCGAGAGGGTGAGCATTTAGAGGAAATTTAGAGGAAGAAATAAGGAACAATGAGAACCCTTGGAGACCGCTTAATATTCTCTCCAAAGAATATTAAGTTCTAAAAGGGAAAAACATATCTCTAGGTGCAACCTCTCAAAAGGTTGTATCTATTGAAAGTAGTCCACCTCCAAGGATACAGGTATTTGAGTCTACAATAATCACATCTATAAATTTTTGGGCTTCCAACAAATAAAACGCAGCAAAAAAAAAGATTTAAAACAAAAAAAAAATGAAACCCTAACTCGAGGATCCATGCGAAACAATTTAATAGAGATGGTTTAAGATTTTACTAATTAAAATTGCAGAATTCGAAGTTTTGCTGAAGGTGTTAAATGTCTCTGAATCTTTAATGCAATCCAACTGGACAACGCCTCAACAGTATCCACATAAACACCCCACAAATTGTCTCACGATCCGAAGCAAGGGGAATTGCAGTACTAGCTATTGAATCTGTTTCTCTCTCGCTATCTTAACTCTAGTCCCTCTCTTATGAGCGGTTAGGGTTTTTCAGTAAAAGTATATTAGAGGGAACAACTGATATATCCTATATATAGCTGTGTACACTACAAAAAAATGGCCTTTAGTGACGAAAATTTTAGTGACGAATAAAATTCTGGTCATCAAAAGTAGCCTTTTGTGACTTAATTTTTTTTTTGGTCACCAAATGTTAGTGACCAAAACAAGAAAGTGGTCAATAAATTTTCCTTTAGTGACCGAATTTAGTGACCACAGCTTGGTATCGTCATTAAAACTTGTTTAGTGACTAGAAATCTAGTCACTTAACTTCTTGACCATAGAGATGTTGGTCACTAAATTTTTTGGTGAAAAAATCCTTTTGACTCTATATAATTTTATGATATAATAATGTATAGTAATTTTTTTTACTTTATAACGACATACAATTTTATGATATATTATTTTTTTGTTGTGTCATATTAGTGATAAAATTTTTATAAAAAAATATGGTACTATTTTTTTTTACTATAACTTTCCATATTAAGCAATTTATTATCATTTCTGTTTTAGTTTTATATTTGTACTTTATATTATCATTTCTTTTTTTTTTTTTACTATTTTTTTTACTATATATTTTTTTTACTTTATATTTTTTTTTCTATTTTTTTCTATTGAAGCTTTAAAGAGGTATACCCATTGCTATTTTATTTTTACATTTATTATTATTTCTGTTTATACCATTATGTAGACAATAATTTTCAGTATCATTTTCATATATAGCACATGTTTATAGCATATATGGTTTGAGAGTTATTGATTTTTAAAGTTTAATAAAAAAAAATTCAAGAAAAACCCGTAGAACCCTATTACCCGACGGACAGAATTTCGCGATTCAAGCTCAAATTGCTTCATGGTTGTTCAAATTGATTACATGAACTTGTTTCTGCACTTAGAACCGACATTTTGCCTCAATCAATTTCAAAAATGGCAAAGCATAGCTCGTTTTAGGAACTCGGCCGAAAGTTTTAAAACTCGAATGTTCTTCATGATTTTTCTTGCGATTCAGTTGTTAAAACTTGAAATTGATTGCATAAATGAGTTCCTTGAAGTCTCCGGATTCATTTCCATACTTGATTCGTCAAAAATGGTTGCGTTTTCGAGTTTTGGGAGCTTGCCGACAATGGTGTTCTCGGCAACGGAGGAGGCTGGCCAGCGGCAAACTTGGAGTTGGTGTTCCAATGGTTTTCGGGTGACGGCGTGAGGGGAAACGCGGTAATCGCCTATGGTGATTGTCTCAGTGGTGCCTCTACCTCGTTTTGTTGTGTGTGTGTGCGTGTATCAAGCTTGGCATGCCGCGGCCGGCCGAAAATGGTACCGGCGCCGGCGACGTGCTGCAAGGAAGAAGGGTTGGTCCGACCCGGATCTGACCCACTTGACATTTGACCCATTGTATTTTTTTTTACTTTAAGTGACCACTTTCCCTGTAGCAACTTAGTGACCGCGTACAAAATCATGGTCACCAAAGCCTTTAGTGACTGGGCTTCAGTGACGAGCAGGTGACGACCAATTTTCTTGTCACTAAAGGCCTTTAGTGACCATATTTCGTCACTAAAGGTCCTTTTAGTGATCAAAAATCGATCGTCACTGAAGGCCATTGTTTTTGTAGTGGTATAGAATAATTTCAAACCCTAATCTAATTAGGAGAATAAAATTCGAATTTTATATTTATTATATATTTTAATCAAGTCTCACATAATTAATACATACATATATATATACATACATATATATACATACATATATATATATATATATATATACATACATATATATATACATACATATATATACATACATATATATATACATACATATATATATACATACATATATATATACATACATATATATATACATACATATATATATACATACATATATATATATATATATACACACACACAAATAAATATATATTAGTATTTTCTTCCAAAAGACTCTACTATATACAGATTACATACATATAATATAAAGCTAAGATTTAAATAAAATCAATATTATTGATATATTAAAATCACTAACATTTAAATTATATCTTCTTAATGAATGTTCTTAGTGTGCGACATTGTAGGTTATTATTATGTTGGCAATAATTTTAAATCATATTTTAAAATTATAAACAATGAGTGATATTTAATGATACATCACTGTTACCCAAGTAATAATAAAGTCATTGATTCGACGCAACCTTTTCGTGACCAATGTTTCAATGTAATTTAATTCTTTTAATCTTGATATCTAATATTAAATTCAAGGCATGGATGTGTCATTCTCTTTACAATTTAATCTCAGTTTTTTTGATCAATGAGTAGACTATATGAAACAAATCTCTATTTGAGCATGACCATGCATTTCATAGTCTCACTCAATCAAGAGGCCTATAGATATCACCTCTAATTTATGGGAGCGTTAAATTCCATTTACATCATTCTCATTTCTCACATAACTCATGATGCATCCAACAATCACCTTTATCGTCCACCCGGTTAAAGGTGACTTTTGGCAATGTCAAAACACATAACTCCTTATGTAAAAATGTCATGACTTCATGTCGAAGAACCATTACATCATTGTCACTATAAGAATTACTTACGACACATAATATAGTGCTTTATGTAGAATTCTCATGGTGGGTTTGTCCAGTAACTGTTCTCTAACATGTACCTATGCATCAACTTAATATATCTCATATATATTTATGACCAATGAGATGTGATCATCAGTTAATCCACATACTAGTCTCAATGTATTATTGTTGTCCCACTAACAATAATACTCGACTAGGGACATTTACGAATAATGATATATAACATACTTATATGATCTCATATTCAAGTTACATACTTGAATTCATATAATTAATATCATTCTTCTGAGGACATTTATTATGTTAACATTTATACAACGTAGTAAATAAAACATAATAAAAGAAATGATCATTTAACCAAAACATAACATGAATATAGTGTCACAATCATTACATAATTGGCTACTAGAGCATACATTCCAACATAAATACCTTTCAGAGGAAGAAGAAGAAACAGACTCTAATCAATGATCAACTTGTCACTAATGCACACATAGGCACTACAAAAAAAATGGCCTTTAGTGAAGAAAATTTTAGTGATAAACAAAATTCTGGTCACCAAAAGTAGCCTTTTGTGACTTAATTTTGTTTTGGTCACCAAATGTTAGTGAACAAACAAATTTAGTGACCAAAACAAGAAAGTGGTCAATAAATTTTCCTTTAGTGACCGAATTTGGTGACCACGGCTTGGTATCGTCATTAAAACTTGCTTTAGTGACTAGAAATCTGGTCACTAAACTTCTTGACCATAGAGATGTTGGTCACTAAATTTTTTGGTGAAAAAATGCTTTTCACTCTAAAAAATTTTATGATTTAATAACTTATAGTAATTTTTTTTTACTTTAAAATGACATATAATTTTATGATATATTATTTTTTTGTTGTGTCATATTAGTGATAATATTTTTATAAAAAAAATGGTACTATATTTTTTACTATAACTCTCCATATTAAGTAATTTATTATCATTTTTGTTTTAATTTTATATTTGTACTTTATATTATCATTTCTTTTTTTTACTTTATATTTTTTTTACTTTATATTCTTTTTAATTTATATATATATTTTTTTATTTTTTTTCCATTGAAGCTTTAAAGAGGTATACCCTTTGCTATTTTATTTTTACATTTATTATCATTTCTGTTTATACTATTGTGTAGATAATAATTTTCAGTATCATTTTCATATATAACATATGTTTATAACATATATGGTTTGAGAGTTATTGATTTTTAAAGTTTAATCAAAAAAATAAATAAAAATTCAATAAAAAATTCGTAACCTGTTTATACCCGACTTTTTCATTTCGCGATTCACGTTCAAATTTATTAATGATTGTTCAAAGTGATTACATGACCTTGTTTCTACATCCAAAATCGACATTTTCCCTCAATCAATTTCAGAAATGGTTAAGCATATCTCGATTTCAAGCTCGGCCGAATGTTTTAAATACTCGAATTGTTCTTTTTGATTTTTCTTGCGATTTAGTTGTTAAAACCTGAAATTGATTGTATGAATGAGTTCCTGGAAGTCTTAGGATTCATTTCCATACTTGATTCATCAAAAATAGCTGCGTTTTCGAGATTTTCAAGCTTCGTCGTTAATGGTGGTCGAGCTGTCGGTGTCGAGCTGCTGTCAGCGAGCTTGGATCATCCTTTCCAGTGGGTTTTAGGCGACGGCGTGTAGGGAAACGGGGTAATCGCCTATGGTGATTGTAATGGGGGTGCCCCTAACTCGTTTCGTTGTGTGTGCATGCGTGAATCGACCTGCTAAGACTGCGGCCGGCCGGAAACGGCGCCGGCCGCCGGTGACCTGCAGAAACCTACTGAAGAAGACCTGGATCTGACCCAGTTTTTCACCCACTGTTTGACTCAATATATTTTAGTGACCAAATTTCCTACCTCAACTTAGTGACCACCTTCAAAATCGTGGTCACCAAAGCCTTTAGTGACTGGGCTTCAGTGACGAGCAGGTGACGACAAATTTTCTAGTCACTAAAGGTCTTTAGTGACCATATTTCGTCACCAAAGGCCCTTTTAGTGACCAAAAATTGATCGTCACTGAAGGCCATTTTTTTTGTAGTGGGGGTCACACATTAATGCTTCTCTTTTCTCTATTCAAGAGGAGCAACCAATATTCAAATTCTACCTTTATTATTTCTTTAAAAACAATGAAAATTTTCAGAATTTCATTGATTTCAGATTCTTTGATAGTTCAATCATCAAAGAAGCCAATTCTTGAAGTTGAAACAAATAATAGCTCTCAACTAATCAGTGAATACTACACTTGTACTTTATCAAACATCCACTGTGTTGTTGCACCCCTGCTTATATTATCTTTGCTTAAACTTTCATTGTGTTTAATATATAAGAATTGATGATGTAATATAGTCCTTGCTTAGACAATGTAAAAGGACTTAGAAAAATATCCAACATGTTAGGTGGATATAATTTGTAGTTAAGCAAGGACCTTTGATCACCATTGAAGTCTACTGATAAGCCTGCTATGAAGGATTCTGAAGACGAAGAATTTTCCAAGTATAATCTTGCTTAGAATGGAAATAAGCAAGGACTTTAATAAGCAAGATCCTTTGCTTATCAAAGTGAAGATTGTCAGAAAAAGCTATCTTATTCCCTGCTTAGTCAACTTCTAGGAATCTCTACTGAAGGGCACTAGAAGACAGAAAAACGGCTAACTTTTTTGAACTAAGCAAGGACTGCTGAAAAGGTACAAGTCACATCAAGGACAGTACACTCCAACGGATCTATTTCAAATTTCCAACGGATAGATTCTTTGGAGAAGTATAAATAGAAGTCATAAATTTTATTTATGACTAATCAATGAACCAACTACCTCTGAGCAAAAACTCTCTGACATCTTAAAGGCTACAGCAAGACATCATAAAGCTTGAACAAGTGCTATCTATCTGCTCAACCAAGGAGCCTTTTACTTGAAGATAGCAAGCAAGATTTTCTGAAATCTTCTTAGTGTCTGTGTGACAATTGGACTAAGTGTCCTACTAAAGTGGTCTAAGTGACCCATTGTAAATTGGACTAAGTGTCCTCTTGCTGAATGTTCTGTGTGAACAGTTTATAGTGATAGCCTTCTCAAGTAAAAGAGAAGAAGAGTGGAGTAGGATTATTCCGAACCACTATAAAAATTCTATCTCTTCTCCTGCTTATCTTTTATATTGTTTCCTTGCTTTGCTGTGCTTTGCTTTAGTCCTGTTGAACTTGTTTAGCAAAGACTTACTATCTTTGCTACTTCAAGCCATTAACTTTTGATACAAAATCTAAAGGGTTCCTTTCTTAAAACAATTCCGCTGCTAAATTCTTTGAAAATCATAAAAAACCTTTTTATAAGCAAGAAGATTTTTAATTCAGCAAGGTTTTCTAAGTAAAGACTTAATTTTTTAAAAACACTATTCAACCCCCCTTCTAGTATTTTTACTCTTTGGGACCTAACAAGTGGTATCAGAGCTTAACACTCTTTGCTAAGCCCTACAGCTTGAGAGGATCCAAACTTAAAAACTTTCTAATGGCTTTAAGAAGTGATTTTGGTGGTAAGCCCCCTATGTGTACCAGAGATAGATTTGCTAACTGGAAATTGAGAATACAGGTATACATGGATGCCATTGATGAGGAACTATTTGAAGCAATAAAAGTTGGACCCTACATTCCAGAAAAGCTATCTGCTGATGATCTAAATAAGCTCATTCCTAAGCAGAGAAAGGAATGGACAGATGAAGAGAAAAAGTTGGTTGGATACAATAAGAAGGCAATGAACATTCTCTTCATGGCTCTTGAATAGGAAATGTTCGAAAGTGTATCCAACTGCACCTCTGCTAAAGAGGTATGGGATGCCTTGCTAGTACTCAATGAAGGAACAATTGAGGTCAGAGAGAATAAGCAATCCTTGCTTATTCAACAATATGAAATGTTCAACATGCAGCAGGGGGGGAATCTCACTGCTATGTACGAGAGATTTACTGTCCTGCTTAACAATTTGTGTGCTCTAGGGAAGACCTATGACACAAAGGACATTAATCTTAAATTCATGAGATCCTTGCCAAGGCAGTGGGATCCTAAGACCACTGCTGTCAAAGAGTTGAGGAATTTACACACCACTGATCTCCAACAACTCTATGGGAACCTGCTGACTTATGAAATGGAGTTGGCTCAGAGAAAAGCTACATCTGAGCCTAGGAGGAAAGATAGAATTGCTTTGAAGGCTGCTGAGTCTAAGCAACAAGTAGATTCTGACTCTGAATCTGCTGATAGTGATGAAGATATGGCTATGCTAGCCAGAAAATTCAGAAGGTTCATGAAGAAGGATAGAGGAAACTTCAGAAGAAACACAAGCAGCAATAAAAGAAATTCATCTAAAGATCTCTGCTATAATTGTAAAAAGCCTGGTCACTATGCTGCTGACTGCCGATGCTCAGCAAGAGAGGAAAAGAAATTCCCTGCAAATGACAAGAGCAAGGGAAAAGAATATTACAAGAAGAAGTACCAGCAGAAGAATAATTCAAACAGCAAGGACAAGGGACTTATTGCTGAAAAGTCTTGGAGTGAAAGTGAAAACGACTCAGACTCCGGACCAGAAATTGCCAACCTTTGCTTAATGGCAAGGGAATCCGATCCCAGCAAGGAGGTTGACCTTACTGAGGTATTTGACTTTGACTCTCCTGACATCACTGAAGCTGAGTTGCGCTCCTTGCTTAAGGATGTTGCATCTCAGTGGCATAAGTATAGAAGATTGCTGAGAGTTGCTTCAGCAGAGTCTGATCAACTCAGGAGCAAGAACTCTGAAATCTTGCTTACGCTTGAAAAAGTGCAAGCAGAGAATTTGGAGTTCCTTGCTGCTGATGATGAGAGGACCTTGCTTAGACAGCACCTCAGAGACTCTCAAGAGAGAGAGTCTAAGTTATCCTCCCAAGTTGAGGAATTAACCATTACAATCTCCACATGGAACAAATCAACTTCTAATGCATGTGCTTTGCTGAAAAGCCAAAGAAGCATGCTGGATAGAAGTGGAATTGGCTCCGGGACTTGCGAAGTCCTTGCTAAAAGTAGTGGAGAAAGTGATGCTGAGTCTATCAGCAGAACAATCTCTGTGCATTTAGCAGAGTGTAAAACTCCTGCTAAAACCAAAGGTAATAGAAATGTTACCTTGCTAAAGAACAAATTCCCTGCTGACCGTAACTATAAGCAGGGACACATAGTACTAAACAGACCAAGGGTGGAAAGTTTAGCAAGAACCATGTTCCTCCTGCTTATAATTACAACAATGCGAGGAATTTGAAATTTAGCAAAGGTGATAGGAGCAAACACTGGAAATAACCTCAATCTAAGAGAAGAGGTAAGCAGCACACACATCACAACATGATGCATCTGAGATGCTATCGTTGCCATAGGATTGGCCACATAGTCTCTCTTTGCCTTGCTGACCCTTACTATACTGGTTTGTCTCAAAAACCAAAATTGAGACAAGTATGGGTCCCCAAGGGTACTAACCTTAATGGACCCAAGTCTTGCTGGGTACCAAAATAATTGCTTATGTTTTGCAGGTTGTGAGCAAGGAACAAATTTGGTACTTGGACAGTGGATGTTCAAGACATATGACAGGAGATAAAGCCTTGCTCACCAATTTCAAAGAAAAGGATGGGCCACAAGTGATCTTTGGAGATAATAGTGCTGGAAGGACTAAAGGATATGGTTCAGCAGGGAATGGATTAATTTGCTTCAACAAGGTTGCCTATGTGGAGGGTCTTAAACACAACTTGCTTAGCATAAGCCAGTTATGTGACAAAGGGCATAAGGTCACCTTCCTAGACAATCAATGTCAGGTAAGAGATCTTCAAACAAATTCTTTGAAGCTTTCTGGCTCAAGAAATGGGAATGTTTATGTAGTAGATTTGGCTAAGCTAAGTCCTGCTGAAACAACCTGTTTTCTTGCTAAAGCTTCAGCAGATGCTAGTTGGTTATGGCATAAGAGACTTTCACACTTAAACTTTAAAACGATTTCAAAACTCGCTGCTAAAGACCTTGTAAAAGGTTTGCCTAAATTTTCCTTTGAAAAAGAAAAACCTTGTAGAGCTTGTCAATTTGGTAAGCAAACAAAACAATCTTTCTTAAGCAAACTTGAAAAATCAAACTCTATGCCCCTCCAGCTATTACATCTTGATTTGTTTGGCCCTATAGCAAGTAGTCTAGGTGGAATGAAATATGCATTCACTATTATGGATGATTCCACTAGATTTACATGGGCATTATTTCTTGCTCACAAGAATGATACTTTAGCAGAGTTTGAGAAATTCAGCAGACAAGTGCAAAATGAGAAAGAACTCAGAATCAAGTCAGTAAGAAGTAATCATGGAAGAGAATTCGACTTTGGAGGCTTTACTGAGTTCTGTGATGAGCAAGGAATTTCTCATAACTTCTCTACACCAAGGACTCCACAGCAAAATGGAATGGTTGAAAGAAAGAACAGAACTTTAGAAGAAGCTGGAAGAACATTGCTTGCTGATGCTAGACTTCCTGAGTACTTCTGGGCAGAAGCAGTGAACACTGCTTGCTATACTCAAAATCGATCACTCATTCATCCAACACTTGGCAAAACTCCATACGAGCTATAGAAGGGGAGAAAACCGAACATAAGTTATTTCAGAACCTTTGGATGTCCCTGCTATGTTCACAACAATGGTAAGGAGCACTTGACTAAATTTCAAGCAAAGTCTGACGAAGGTATCTTCTTAGGGTATTCTACCCACACCAAAGCTTTTCGAGTCTTTAATAAAAGAATTCTAATAGTAGAAGAGTCTGTTCATGTTGTATTTGATGAAACTAACCATGAGGAACCAAGTGGTTCACTCCCTCTTATAACTGGGCAGGAACAAAGGAGAATCTTCAAGTCATAGAGACCAAGGAAGATCCTGCTGAAGTACCATCAGAAAGCACTGCTCCATTGGATAGCACCCCTGCTGAAGTAAATGATGATGAACCCAACTTGGAGGAACTAAGACAGCAAGATATTCGATCAGATCTACCAAGAAGGATGAAATGGACCAAGTCTCACTCAGAAGACTTGATAATTGGAAATCCTACAAGCCCAGTAAAGACCAGAAGATCTGCTCAAAATGAAAATAGTTTTCTAAGCTTCCTTTCTCAAATGGAACCTAAGAAAATTGAGGATGCTCTTGCTGATGTTGATTGGGTCCTTGCTATGCAAGAGGAGCTTAACCAATTCAGCAGGAACAAAGTTTGGAATATTGTTCCCAGGCCAAGAAATCATGTTGTAATTGGCACCAAGTGGGTATTCCGAAACAAAATGGATGAAGATGGGATCATCACAAGGAATAAGGCAAGACTTGTGGCTAAGGGCTACTCTCAGGAGGAAGGAATCGACTATGACGAAACCTTTGCTCCAGTAGCAAGGCTTGAAGCCATAAGGATCTTTCTTGCTTATGCTGCTTATCAAGACTTCAAGGTGTTTCAGATGGATGTCAAGAGTGCTTTTCTGAATGGAGAACTTCAGGAGGAAGTCTATGTGGAGCAACCTCCAGGCTTTGCTGATCATGTCAATCCCCACCATGTTTATAAGCTTGATAAAGCTTTGTATGGTCTTAAGCAAGCCCCACGTGCATGGTATGATACTCTATCTTCTTTTTTAATTGGCGAAGGTTTCAGTAGAGGTAAAGTAGACACCACACTCTTCATTAGAAAGCATAAAGATAAAACTTTGCTAGTACAAATCTATGTAGATGATATAATTTTTGGTTCTACTGATGAAAAACTTTGTGCGAGATTTGCTAAGCTTATGCAGAGTAAATTTGAGATGAGCATGATGGGAGAGCTGAACTTCTTTCTTGGACTTCAAATTAAGCAAAGAGGTGATGGAATTTTTATCAATCAATCAAAGTACACCAAAGACCTGCTTAAGAAGTTTGGGTTAGAATCAGCAAGTCCTATGAAAACTCCTATGTCATCAGCAACAAAGTTAGATAAAGATGAGCAAGGTAAATCCGTAGACATAACAAGCTATCGAGGTATGATCAGATCCTTGCTATACTTAACTGCTAGTAGACCAGATATTATGTTTGCTACATGTATTTGTGCACGTTTTCAAGCTAACCCTAAGGAATCACACTTAGCTTCTGTTAAGAGAATTTTCAGATATCTCAAGGGAACTCCTAACTTAGGAATATGGTATCCAAAAGATTCAAATTTCAGCTGGATATTCTAATGCGAACTTTGCTGGGTGTAAAATAGATAGGAAAAGCACAAGTGGAACATGCCAATTTCTTAGAGGAAGACTTGTTTCGTGGTTCAGCAAGAAGCAAAACTCAGTGTCAACATCCACTGCTGAAGCTGAGTATATATCAGCAGGAAGCTGTGTTGCTCAAATTCTGTGGATGAAAAACCAACTTGCTGACTACGGGTTTGATTTCAAGTCTATTCCTATATTCTGTGATAATACTAGTGCTGTTGCCATTGCTTATAATCCTATTTTACATTCTAGAACTAAACATATAGATATAAGGCATCATTTCATTAGAGATCATGTTCAGCAAGGTACCATAGAGATAAACTATATTCCTACTGAAAATCAATTAGCAGATGTTTTTACAAAACCCTTGGATGAAAATCGTTTTAACAAGTTGATAAGTGAATTAGGCATGTTAAATTGTGAATAGGCATTTTGCTACTAACATCTTGTTTGCTTAAGCAAGGACCTTAGTTCTTAGCAAGATAATTTCAGGAGGAAAAGCACTGCTGATGTCTCAGTAGACCTTCCTAT
Organism: Centella asiatica; assembly: GCA_014636745.2. Taxonomy (NCBI): domain Eukaryota; kingdom Viridiplantae; phylum Streptophyta; class Magnoliopsida; order Apiales; family Apiaceae; genus Centella; species Centella asiatica. Next base: position 24,619,483 of record CM025787.1, read on the forward strand.
CCTTGATGATGACGTGTCAAACGTTGCTGAACGAAGTCCCTGCTGATCCAGTCCTTGTTGATCAAGTCCAAATGCTGCTGAAAATTCCACATCATCCCTGCTGGAAATTTTGAAAAAGGGGGAGACGTCCAAAGAAAATGGAGTTTCAAAAACTATGTTAGTCCTTGCTGGAACAGAAAAATTGCTGCTGAAAGTATCTCTGCTAATCGAAGGTTGATGGAAAATCTACAACTCTGCTGTGAAAATTTTGAAAAAGGGGAGACGTCCAGAAAATAAGCTCAAAAACTATGTGAATCCCTTCTGGAACGTCAATAATCCCTGCTGGAACTTCCATCATCCCTGCTGAATAATTTTGAAAAAGGGGGAGACGTCCAAAGAAAACTGCTGTTTCAGAAACTATGTTAGTCCTTGCTGTCTCCTTGAGCAAAGGACATTCCTGCTGTAAACACTCAAAAACAGCAAGGATACTATTCTTGCTGATTCCAGCCCTACCCTTCCACATCAGCAAAGATGTATTACAGCAAGTCTGATCCTATCCACTTTTACCGCCGGAAAAGTAGGTCATCATATCAAGCCGCAATTTTTTCTCTCACCTCATTAAATGTCACTCTAATCCATAAACTTTTTATGGCTGCTGTCCTTTCGGTAATTAATTCTCACTACTACCCATATTTTTTTCCCACTAACTCTTCACCTTCTCAAAGCAGTTACCACTCTCTAAACCCTTCAACTTCCTTCACCTCCCATATAAACTCATTTTTAACCCTTCTCAAATTTACCGAAACCACAACTCTGATCTCTCTCTCTCTATATTCATTCTAATCCCTGCTGAAAACTGCCGTAACCTACCTCCGACCACTATCAGCAGACATGGCCAACTGGTTAGACAAGATTGAATCTGAGTCCATCATCGACTTAGATTCCTTTGCTGGGATTCAAGATGCTGAAATAACTGAAGTTATATCCCTGCTGAGGAACAGTGGGGTACATTATGTGATCTCTGCTGATACTCCCATATATGGGGAAGTGATCAGAGAGTTCTGCTAAAAAATACAAGTTCGAGACCACAGCATCATCGGACGGGCAAATGGGCAGATAGTTCTCATTACTCTAGCAAGCATCACCCGTGTACTACAGATACCAAGTGTAGGTCTGCTGACTCCACCTACTGTCTCAACTACTGTCCTTGCTGATCTGGGATATGTCAAGACCCATGCCAGCAAGAAAAGAAAGGATTTCCCAAGGAAATGGGACTTTCTTATGGACATACTTCACAAGACATTGCTGTGTAAGTTCACCTCTCAAGATGAGGCATCAGCAAGGGTTATATCCTTGGTTTCCCTGCTGAAGAACGAAGAGTAAATCAACTGGGCTCAAATCTTCTTCGAAGTCCTTGCTGAATCCTTCTCCAGCAAGAGGAAGACAAAGATCCGCCATGGACGAACTCTGTCCCTGTTGCTCAAGGGCATACTAGGAGAACACTTTCCAGCAGGGACCCAGGCCAAGAAGCTTGTGTACAGCAAGGTGATCAATCCATCACTGTTGAAAAACTATGGGCGCAACCCTGTTGCCCTGGCCAAAGCAGCTGCAGCAAGGAGAGCTAGGGGACCAGCAGAGGGGAAAACATCTTTAACATCTAATGCCAGAAGTGATGAACGCATTCCTGCTGGTCAACCCAGCAAGAAGAGGAGAGCAGCAGGTCAAATTCAGAGGCCTAAAAAGAAGTCCAAGGCAACGCCTGCTGAATTTGACCTGTCTACATTGACCGAGGAGGAGAGGGAAATTTATGAATTTTACATGGAGTTATTTGATGAAGATTTGGCCGCTGAAGCCATTGCTGCTGGAGGATCCGATGTGGAACCTCCCTCTGAAGAAGACATCTGATAAGTGTTATTTTTATATATTTTATACCCTCTGATTATTAATATTTTGGCAATATTTTTATGGGTTAAACACACTTTTTGTCTAATTATTGTAGGTTTTATGAGTTATGCTCATATAAAGGAAAAGACGGAGAAAAAGCATTATTTTCGGATATAAAAGACCAAATTCGCTAGATTTGGACAGACTTCAGTATTTTGCCCATAACTTTCTCTCTAGAGTTCCGTTTATTGCGGTTAAATAGGCGTCAGAAAGCTTGAATGAAGGGCTATAACTTTTATTCTGACACCAAGCTACGATTCAGCCATTTAGTATGCTGAAATTGGACGACAAAACTACCCCTGAAATATGAAGTATTGAAACATGTAATTGTCAAGTATAAGTTATTAGGCATGGCCCATGTGCTGCACCAGTTAAGGAATTGCAAGCCCAGCTAATACTAAAAACACCAGAGCAGCCCACTTGTTTCCTTGGGTGGAGAGGCGAGACCTAGAGGGAAAAGGAGACTGCAGCGATAAAAAGAAAAAAGGAGACTGCAGCGAAAAAAAAGAAAAAAGGAGACTGCAGCGAGAGAAAGGCGTAAAAGGA